>WOXC01009592.1:0-600000 GCA_011680675.1 Gymnobelideus leadbeateri
TTCATGACAGGGTTAGCAGACAGGAAATGGTTAAAGAATGTCTATGCATGCTCCAAAATCTCTCCAAGGCAATTCTATTACACTATGTTGCTGTTCTCCTGAAAGCAGACTCTCCAGCCCATTCTAGACAGGGAATTGCTTTTGCAGGACTTTCAGCCTGCTTATAAAGACTGGGCTCAATGGCTTGTTATAATCATATTCAGCAGACTATAAGCACTTTGAGGGAAAGGATTATTTTGGTTTTATTTCCTCATCACCTTGCAAAATTACTGGGACATGATAGGCCCTTAATAAATGCTTGCTGAATTAAATACCTCCTTTACAAAGAAGACACCCTATAAACCTTAAAATACTATGGAAATGAGGAACTAGGGAGGGGAATGAACTTCTTCCTGTATAATGGAAGAGCTGGGATTAGAACCTGACTCTTACTTAGTCCAGGGATCTTGGCACCACATTTATTTGGCTGCCTCTTGGCTGCAGGGAAGCAGGCAGCCGTGCTCTGGTTTTGAGTACCTTAATTAATATCCCTTCCTAGAGAGTGTCAAAATCATTCAGATTTATAGTCCCTGAGTGGATGTTTAGAGCTTGGAAAGTTATGACTATAGCCTGCCTTATACCAGGACTGATTCAGGGTTAGACAAGAGCTATAGAAATTTATGATGCCTAAGAAGGGGAGATACAGATACTTAAGTTTGGTGAAGACAGGCATAAACACTGTAATTCTCTTCCTTTCATTGACTAGAAGGGGCTAGTGTTGGTTCTCATCTGCACTTATAGTCACACCAAACTAGCCCTGATGGAATTGTAGATTGCACTTCCCACGTGTCCGGGATAGAAGCTAGAGTAGGCTAAGGATCGAATGATTGCTGTATCTCTGGGCTGTTTACTTCGAAGGTGATCACTGAATACAAGTGTTTGACTTAAATTATAAAGGTCTCAGGTTTAAAAAATATTTTATTAGAAACAATATTAAACATCTACTATATTTTCTTTGGTTGTTGAGTTATTTTTCAGTTGTGTCCAACCTTTCATGATTACATTTGGGGTCTTGTTGGCAAAGATAGTGAAATGGTTCACCATTTCCTTCTGGAGTTCATTTTACAGACGAGGAAACTGAGGCAAATAGGATTGAGTGCCTTGCCCAGGGTCACAGACCAAGTAAGTGTCTGAGTCCAGATTTGAACTCAAGAAGATGGGTCTTCCTGACTCTATGCCCAAGCTCTTTCCCTTGTACTACCTAGTAATTAAATTAATTGCAATGCATAAATTATAATAACACCTTTTTAGTCTAAGCTCTAAGCTCCTCTAAGGATTCTATCAGTTAATTCTCATTCATTTTTCTTCATATGATTTTAGTTAAGTGTGTACTCTTTCCTTCTGGCTCTTTTTTTTCTTACTTTGAATTATTTCATAAAAGACTTTCTATTTTTTCCCTATCATAATTATAGCTATAATTGTCCATCTTAATTGCTTTATAATGTTCCATTCCATTAAGGTAGCAAAATATATTTAGCCACTCTCCTTTCATGAACATTTAGGTTGTTTCCAGTTTTGTCTTTTTGTAATTACATATAATGCAATTATATATAAATCTTTAAATAGAGAGTTCTTTTAAAAAATAACTGTTATTAAAAGATAAGTTTTAATGGATACAATTGGTTCCCTGTGAGCTGGGGGAAGAGATTCTATTGAGGGCCATAAAAATCTCATCTCCCCAGTTACTTGCAACTTGAACGATCTTAGATAATTTACTTCACTTACTGGTAAAATGTAGGTGTTAGACTACATTAGGGTTCAGCAAACTATAGTCTTTTGTACTGCTCAGAGCTAAGAATGGTTTTTACACTATATTTTAAAGTTTTATTGTATTTAAAAATGTAAAAAAAATTCCTAAGGGGTTAGACCTATGAAACATCAGGCTAGCTTTGATACTTGGGCCATAGTTTGCAGACTTCTATATTGGATGGCCTTGAATATCTTCTAGAAAATCTTGAATCTTCTAGAATATCTTCTAGCTCAAAATATCATGATCCCAAGCATTTTAAGGGCCCATTTTGCACAGGACTCTGAGCTTGGCAACTTGGACAAACAGATGACACAGTTCCTTGACCTCACAGAACTTACAATATAAGAGGGCAATAATTCATTCACATTTGATGGCTTTTTTTTCTATACATATATTCACTATCTATCCATCTTTTTCTTTCTTTCCAAAAAGGTTTTTTTTGGACTCATTCTGCATCCTTGACTTCTTTATCAGGAGATGGATAGCATGTTATACATGGTATATTCTTAGGCCTCTAGAGTTGTGGTTTGTCGTTACACTGATGAGAGTTCAGCATATTAGTGTTCTATTGCATTTAAGTTAGGTCATCAGTTATCCCATTTATGGGCACTATTCTTAGCTACCTCAAAAAGAGCTTTACATATTTTTGTACATCCTTAGAGTTCATTTGGTTTAGGACTTAACCTTCCTTTCTCTGTCTCTCTCATTCCTCCTCCTCCATCCTCCTTTTCCCTCCTACTTCCCTGTTTAGTAAAATATATTATTCTACCAAACTCTATGTATGTATGTATTCTTTTTTCTTTTAATGAGTTCAGATGAGAGTGAATTTCAAGTGTCAGCCTCTCCTCTGTACTCTCTCCTTGTTTGTACATTTGTTGACTTCTACACCCTGGTTTTATGAGATAATATTCCCTAACCTTCATTTCCCTTTCCCTTTCTCCTGCCCAATATTTTCTTTTCTCATTCTCTTTCCAATTTTTCTTAAGATTTTCAAGACATAATATAATGGTAATAGGAATTTGAAGATCTTCTCTGCCCTTGGATAAGCTTAGGTGAATTTGAGGAACTTTCCTGATTTGAAAATATACTCTGCCCCCTAATAGATTGAATGTGGTCACATGGAGCCTGTGGTGGGAGGCTTGTTTTTCAGGAAGGCACAACTTTTGTTACTTTGTAGTCAAGAGGGTCATGAGGGTTGTGATGTTCTCTGACCCTGGAGAAGGCTATATATACCTCTTAGATGAGGTTTGCTTTGGGGCTTACTTTGGGAAGAGTTGTGTAATCTGGCCAGATGAGACTCTTGGCAGCTGTTGAACCCTCTGGCTTTGAAAACCCAGATGTTGGTACTTCTCTCTCTGGTGACTAGATAGGCATGTAAATGATCAGACAGCTAGAAGCCCTGTCTGTTGGTCTACCAAATTGTGTTATTTTCTCTGTATTTTTGTCTGCTTGTAACTTCTGTTTGTATTCTCTGAAGTTAAGGGTGCTGACTTTTTCCCCTGAACTATGTAAATGATATAGCTTAAAGTAAGATTGTTAACTCCTTTTTGAGTTGGCTTTCTTTTAGAAAAGCAGATCAAAGAACCTGTGGTAGTAGCTATCTTGGGTATGCTAGAGTGCTCGCTACTACACATAACAGAATGAATCCCAGGCCTTATCTAATTGGATTCCCTCTCTGACCTCTCATGGTATTAGAGATACATGTAAAACATATGAATATTTGAATGTAAGCAGTTTATCTTTGTTTAGTCCTTTATCATTGTTCATCTTTTTATGATTCTCGTCATTTCTATATTTGAACTTCAAAGTTTCCATGCAGCTCTGATTTTTCCCCTTCTTTTCATCAGGGATGCTTGGAAGCACTCTATTTTGTTAAAGTAAGTTTTTTTCTCCTGTAGCATTATACTCGGTTTTTCTGAGTAAGTTATTCTTGGTTGTAAGTCTGTATCCTTTGCCTTCTGGAATTTCATACTCCAAGTTTTCTGTTTCTTTAGAGTGGTGGCTACTAAATCTTATGTGATTCTGAGTGTGGCTCATTAGTACTTGAATTCTTTCTTTCTGAATGCTTGTTGTGCTTTTTCTTTGACCTGGCAACTCTGGTTTTTGACTATCTGTTCTCATTTGGGGATTTCTTTTGGGAAGCAACTAATGTTTTTTTATTTCTATTTCTATTTTGCCTTCTGGTTCTAAGAGATATGAGCAGTTTTAAGATTTTTTGAAATAGGTTGGATGTCTAGGTTCTTTTTTTTCATCATGGCATTCATATAGTACAGTGATTCTTAATTTTTTTCTTTTATTTCTTTTCCAGGTCATTTGTTTTTACTATGAGATACCTTACCTTTTCTAATTTTTCAGTATTTTGACTTTGTTTTAAAATTTTATAGAACTGTACTATGTCAAAAGCAAGTGTGGCATTGGGAGGTGACTCCAGATAACCTAGAGTTCCATCCTCACTTTGCTGTTTACTAGTGATCTTTGGCAAGCCATTTAACTTTTCATAGGCCTTGGGTTTTTAAAGCATAGAATGAGACAGTTGGACAGAATGATTTCTGAGTTTCCAATTCTAAATCTATTTGCCCTATCATTAAATTCATAGAAGATGACAATATGACATCCTTTAAAGGAAAGAGGGATGAAGAGATTACATTTATATTTATTTTTAGGGAGACTAGGGGGCAGATAAGTGTAATGTAAAGGTTAATCCAGGAAGAACCCCTGACAGATTTTATGAATTCTTCCCTCCCAATCAACTTAATGGAATTACAGGATGTAGACATTTATCTGAAGGGCCCCTCCCATGATAGTGCACATGTAGCCCTAGCAGTAGACTCAGGACCATCTCCAGTCGTCCTGATGTATATTTGGTTACTAGATCCATATGGCTCTGGAGGAGAAAGTGAGTCTGGTGACTTTGCACAGCCCTCCCTCAATCAAATCTAATTTAATTGGAAGTCATGTCATCATCTCCCTGATGTCAAGGTCCTCTTTGAGAATGAAGGACAAACCACAACCACAACTTTGCTAAGAGGATGCAGTTAACTTGTCTTATTGGTTCCCCAGTGACTTAGGCTATCCCTCAGACAATTGGCAACTGAGAATGAGGGGAAATGGACTCTTGTTGAAAGAATGAAGGGAAGAATGCACTAATGGATGAATAAAAACACATTTATGAAGTGCCAGGCACTGTTCTGAGCTCTGGGAATAATAACACAAAAGCAAGATTTTCCCCTGCTGTTAAAGAAACTTACATTCTGGGGGCGGAGCCAAGATGGCGGAGTAGAAACAGCTAGTCCAAGCCTCTCTGCCCCCAGATTCTCCACAAACTATGTAAAAAAGGACTCTGAAAAACTTCTGGAGCCCCAGCACCCACAGAACGACACAGAGAAGCTAACCTCCCGCTGAGGACAGCCCAGCACCCTGCAGGAAGGACCAGCGCAGCGGTCTGGGAGCCGGCAGCGCGCAGAGCCCAGAGTGCAGAGCGCAGGAGCTGAGCCGAGCCGAGCCCAGGTCCACGTGAGCCGAGATTTTAGCCCCAGGGCGGCAGGGCCAGCAGCCGGCTGGAGGAACCCCAGAACACCAGGAACTGTGGTGACCCCAGAATTATCAACATAGACTTGCCTAGGACAAAGTAAGAGGTTAGTGTCCTATGGACTTTGGGACCTGTATTTGGGGAATGCGTCAGCTCCCTCCCCTGGGGGCTAGAAGCCGCTGAGGAGACACGCCATTGTGTAGTTTTCATAGGCATTTCCGGCTCCCAGCCTACAAATCGTGGGGAGATCCAGCGATCAGTCTTGGGGGGTAATCGCTCTTGCTTTAACCTCCCTGGATCTGGATTGTGATCTAGGGTGGAAGTTGTGGGTGGGTTTACAGCTTGCCAGAAACGGAAGTTGCCCCCCACACGTTTGGGACGAAAATTCCTCTATCTGGCCTTAAAGCCATAGTGTGGCAACAAGCCCAAAAGTCAAGCAATTAAGTGGCAACATGCCAAGGCAAAGGAAACAGAAAAATGCAACCCTAGACTCCTATTTTGGGGGCATAGAGCGGGAAAAGGACTGTGAGGTCAGAAGTCCTGCTCCAAAAGCCCCAGGGGAAAACATGAGTGGGTTGCAGGCCATAGAGGACCTTAAGAAGGACTTTAAAAATCAAATAAGAGAAGTGGAGGAAAAATTGGAAAGAGAAATGAGAAGGATGCAGGAAAAGTATGAAATGAGGGTCAACAGCCTGACTGAGGAAAACAACACCTTAAAAAATAGACTAGCTCAAATGGCAAAGGAGGCCCAAAAGGGCAATGAGGAGAAGAATGCCTTAAAAAGTCGAATTTGCCAGATGGAAAAAGAATCTCAAAAGTTCACTGAGGAGATTCATTCCTTCAGAGTTAGACTGGAGCAAATGGAAGCTAGTGACTTTATGAGAAATCAAGATGCTGTTAAGCAGATCCAAACAAATGAAAGATTAGAAGGCAATGTGAAATATCTCATGGGAAAAACCACTGACCTGGAAAATAGATCCAGGAGAGACAATTTAAAAATTATTGGACTACCTGAAAGCCATGATCAAGGAAAGAACCTAGAAATCACCCTTCAAGAAATTCTCAAGGAAAACTGCCCTGATGTTTTAGATCCAGAGGGCAAAATAGAGGTTGAAAGAATCCACCGATCACCTCCTGAAAAAGATCCCAAAAAGAAAACTCCCAGAAACATTATAGCCAGGTTCCAGAATCCCCAGATCAAGGAGAAAATACTACAAGCGGCCAGGAAGAAACAATTTCAATATTGTGGAAACACAATCAGAATAGCCCAGGACCTGGCAGCTTCTACACTGAGGGATCGAAGGGCATGGAATATGATATTCCAGAGGGCAAAGGAACTGGGAATGAACCCAAGGGTCACCTACCCAGCAAAACTGAGTATTTTGTTTCAGGGGAAAATATGGTCATTCAGTGGAATAGAGGACTTTCAAGCATTCTTGAGGAAAAAACCAGAGTTGAATAGAAAATTTGACATCCAGACACAAGAAGCAAGAGATGCCTGAGAAGGTAATCAGGGAAAAGAAATCAAAAGGAACTTATCAAAGTTGAACTATTTACATTCCTATATGGAAAAGCAATATCTGTGACTGATGATATCTTTCTCACTATGAAAATAATGGAAGAAGGGGTGTGGTCATACGAATACATATGTGAATGTGTGTGTATATGGTTACAGTTATATATGGATAGAGGGCATAGGTTGATTTTGTTGGGAAGGGAGAGTACTCAAGGGATGAAATTATGAGGTGAGAGAGGAAAGTGGCAAGAGGAGATGGGGAGAGACATGGTAGGGTAAACTATCTCATGTAGGGGAAGTGGGTGCAAGGGAGGGGGAGAATAAGGAAGGCTAAAAAGGCAAAACCACATTCACATTGAATTTGGTTCAGGGAGAAAATGACATGCATACTAAATGGGATATCTCAACCTGCAGCAGGATAAGGGGAAGGGGGATGAGAGGAGGGATGATGGATGGGAGGGCATCCTTGGGGTGAGGGGAGGTTGGAAGTACCCACTATAGAAGAGGGACAGGATCATGTAGGGAATGGACCAGGTGGGGGGTGGGATGAGTGGGAGGGAATTATAAGCAGCCTTGTACAATATATCTACTATGATAATGTTTTGCATAGCTAGACATGTACAACATATACTGAATTACTTATCTCCCCAGAGGGAATGGGTGACAAGGGAGGAAGGAAATGGATCTGAAATTCGAGGTCTTAACATTAAATGTTTCAAATATATATAAATACTATTATTAATACTCTTTTGCTTGTAATAGGGAGATAAGATGTGCAGGCATTGGGACACAAAGATTCATCTTCCTCTAATGGAAAAGTCGATGGGGGTATGGGAGAAGGTATGGGAGAGAGCAGATTGGAGGAAGTGATATCTTGTGGGACTGCTATTCTGGGAGGCTGGGTAGGGGAATAATGGGGGGAAAATGATTGTAACTCAAAACCTGGCGGAAATGAATGATGTAAAACAGAAGTTAATAAAGTATTTGTTTTAAAAAAAAAAAAAAGAAACTTACATTCCCCTAAGGAAAGGCAATATGTATATAAGGGAGTAGTGGCCAGTGAAGGGTGTCTTGGTTTGGGAAATTATAGTGATAGTTAGTGGAACAATAGGCAATCAACTGAGACACTCTTTCCAGAAGCAATAGTAGTGTTGATTTGATTATAGAGTTCTCAGTGCAAGATGTAGAAAAGACTGTGGGGGAATGTTATATATGTGACAGTCCAGAAGAAAATGATTGGTGTGAAAGAGCGTGTTCAGATCTAGGCCCAAAGAAATATACCGAAGTCTCAACAATCAGAACGGCCTGGTCCCAAGTCAGGAATTCCAAAGCTTCTCCAGGGTATGATTACTTTCCCTTGTAATTTATAAATAAAAATTCTGTAGAAGAGTGAAGGTCCATTTCTTTTCCTATTATTTCTCTCCTTGTTTGGACACCTAGACTGGAGCAAAGGGAGGGGGAAAAAGGAGAAAAGATTTCTCCTTCCTTTCTTCTTGCCACCCACCCCCAAAGAAAATGGTGCCTTTACAAGAGAAGTAGATGCTGAACCTCAGAAATGACCTCCAGTTTCCAGCTAAAATTTTCTGCCCTCTTGTTTCCTTTTCTGAGTGGAGGCCAGAAACTAGAGTTCCTAAGAATAGAGTCTCTCCAAGTTCAAGAATTCCCAAGAGATGGAGGGTTCCTGAGCTGTCCCAGTGTGAACTTGACTGACTGTGTGATGTGATGATACACATTTGGGACACCAAACCTGAGCTATGCCCAAGTCTTTGGTTTTGATGGGATTTTCCTCTAGCCCTGCAGGTGGAGGGCAATGAGTCAAAGAGAGAATCTGGCCCTCTTGAGCGATCTCCCTTTTCTTCAGCTAGATGGCACAATGCATAGAGAGCTATGAGAATCAAATGAGATAACAATTATAAAGCACATAGCATAGTGCCTGGTACACTATAGATGCTTAATAAATGCTTGTTCTTTCCCTCCCCGCCCTTGCCAGTCCAGAGTTTTTGGGGAGTTCTGGGATTTAGTGACAAAAAGTAAAGGGAATCTGGATGGCTATGTGGCTCAGTAAGTAGAGCACTGGCCCTGGAGTCAGGAGGACCTGAATTCAAATCCGGCCTCAGACAGTTAACATGTACTAGCCATGTGATCTTGGGCAAGTCACTTAACCCCAATTCCCCTGCCATTCTCCCCTGCCAAAAAAAAGCAAAAAAGATAAAAGTAAAGGGAATCAGGGAGGCATCATGGAGGAGGTGGATCAGCATTAGTGTATATAATTTAATGAATGCCTACAGAATCTGTCATCAGAGGCTAGGGAGGGCCCCTCATTTTACTAAATACCTCACCACCTACACACTGAAGCTTGAAATTCCTTTCTCAGAGAAAGCCTTTCATTTCACAATGAGATACAATGCCTAGAATGCCAATGCTTCTGGGAGAGGAACCAAATTAGCTTGAAGGCATAGATGACATGCTTATTATCAAGCTTGCTGATGGCTTGAAATTGAGAGGGATAGATAACACATTGGATAAGAAAATTGAGATCGTGCCCCCCCCAAAAAAAAAATCTCAACAGGATAGAACAAGGGGAAGCATACAATGAAATGAAATTTTTATAAAGAAAACAATCAAAAGATACACAATTTGGCATGGTAGCTTCAGAATTAGCTTCAGAATTCAAGTCCTGTCTCTGACCCAAACTGGTTGTGTAACCCTGGGATAGTTACTCTTAGTGACCCAGACAACTCTCTAAAATTGGTCGTAATAGAAGGGAAGACTGAAGGAAGGGAAGAAGAAATTACTAAAAGTCTATTATGTGCCAAGTACTATGTGCATTATGAATACTATCTCATTTGGGAGGAATACTATCTCATTTGGGAGGAATACTATCTCATTTGTACCAACTCTGGGAGGCATGTGCTACTATGAAATTAATTTTATAGTTGGGGAAATTGAGGCAGACAGTGTTAGGTGACTTGTGCAGAGACCACTTCTAGGAAGTTTCTAAGGCTGAATTTGACTCCAGGCCTAACACAATCCACTGTGCCACCTAGCTACAAGAGTTTCTATTCTTTAGAACTGAGGGAGTCTTTTTTAATCAGGAATTCCCTATACTGATGAATTCACAGATCTGGGCCAAGTTTTGGATACTGGAGCTGAAAGAAATGATTTCTCAAGCACCAGAGAGTAGAGTGATGGCTACAAAGCAGTCCATAGGAAACTGAGGAATCATGGAAATTTTTGTGATCTCCAAGTTCTGGGTCAGCCAAAAAAGTTCATGTGATCTTTGCAGTGTATAGAAGAAACAGGGAGAGGGTGATCTTTCTGTTTGCTCCCTTGATCCAACCACATATAGAAAACTGTGTTCTGTTCTGGCTGCATATTGTAGGTGGGACACTGGCAAGCTAGTCATGGCCTGAGGAGGGCTACCAGGATGGTGAAAGGATTGAATAGCCTTAGCTGAGGGAAATGGGGATGTTTAGCCTGAAGAAGAGAAGATTGGAGGAGGAAGTAGCAACTTTCAGGAAGAGAAGCAGAGTAGTGTTTTCATGAAAAGTTATCATGTAGAATTACACTTGGTTATGACCAGTGTATGGTCCAGAAGGCAGAACTAGGAATCAAGGGTCAACATTAAAGGGAGATAGGTTTCTGCTTAATAGAAAGAACTTATAAATAGGGTAAGTGCACCACTCCCCCTCCCCCACCCGCCCTCTGCCCCCACTCCTCTTCCACCCAATGGGCTGCCTCCCAAGGCAGCATCTTCCCCGTCAAACTGAGTCTGGATGTCCACTAGTCATTGATATTCTAAAGATGACCGACTCTGAAAGACATAGCTACTCTGATCAAGACAGTGATCCAAGATAATTCCAAAAGACCTGTCATGTAAAAGGCTATCCACCTCCAGAGAGAGAAAAAGAGAGAGCTGATGAATTCTGAAAGCAGGTGGAAACATACTTTTTTATATTTATTTTTTGTCTGTACTTTCTTTTGCAGTATGGCTGATATGAAAATATGTTTCACATGACTTCATATGTATAATCAATATCATATCACTTGCCTTCTCTAGGAGGGAAGAGGGCAAGATGGTGGGAGAGAATTTGGAACTCAAAATTTAAAAAAAAAATCAATGTAAAAATTCTTCACATGTAATTGGGAAATATTTAACAAATATATGATATATTTAAAAATAAAATTTAAAAATACTGGAAGAAATGATAGGCCTTTCTTCCCTCTCCCTCTTTTGGAGAAAGTGAATCTAAGTTTAAGTTGCTTCTCTCTGGATTTTCTATTCTATTCTATTCTATTCTATTCTATTCTATTCTATTCTATTCTATTCTATTCTATTCTATTCTATTCTATCCTATCCTATCCTATCCTATCCTATTCTATTCTAAAAACTTGACTTTTTTCCTTTTTCCTGTTACATCATCTACAACTATTCTTTAGTGTTCCTAGAAAATGATTCAAACTTCATTAGAAAATTCTTTGAGGGGATCAGTTACTACTTAGTTGTAAACTGAGGTCTCTAGGAAATTTACATTAATTTTCAGCCACAAGGAATCATGGTAAGGAAATGGAATAATTTCCTTTAATTTTTCAAATAAAGAAGTGAATCAGCAAAATGTAAAAAACAAAACATCAAAAAATAAACTCACCCCAACTACTGTGTGGGTTTATGTTGTCCAATAATTTTATCATATTTAGCAACTTAACAGGGAAAATAAGTCTTTAAGAGAAAGAATAAAAGCCCCATGAGCTGTAGAGGAAAGGAAGGCTTTTTAATTGAGCAGATGCTCCATAGCACTCAACTCCCTTGAGACGGGAGAAAGTAAAGAGAAGGGAGTCACAATATCTTCTTGGAGTAGAATGAATCAGTGATGGAGACTCCAGCCAGATTTTAGCTACTCTCCCAGGCTCAGAATCAACCCCTCTGTTAGCTTGCCTCTGTCATCTTCTCCTCATGGCTCTCTCTCGTGTCTGCTTCTCGCCTGTAGCATTTTTTCTCTGTTTCTTGCTTTTGTAGATTCTTGCTTCTTTTACCTACAAGCTCCCTACTATAACCCACAAGGTCAGGGTTAGCAGAACCTGGGAGTCTGGGTCACTGTCCATTCAATGGATTAGATTCTTTCCTCTAAATTTCTTTTCACTTGTCTCTGAGAATGCCCAATGATGGTAACATTAAGTAGAATAATTATCATTATTCCCATTTTGCAAATAAGAAAACTGTGACCCAGAGAGCTAAAGTGATGTGCCCTTGGTGATATTGGTATACTGTCAGAACTGGGATTCGAATCCAGATCTCTAGCATCAAAAGTAGAGCTTGCCTTTGTTTATACCAGTAATGCTTAAAGTGGGGTCCTGGAATCCTTAAAGTTACCTAGGACCTTTTCAAAGGGTCTACAAGGTAAAAACTATTTTTATAGTTTTTACTATGAAAAAACTATTAGAAATGAAAACACAGATTTTCATTTCTAATATGGCAAATTTCAATAGATATGATCCACATAAATAAAAACTCGTTGGAAAGTCCTTAACAATTTTGAAGAGAGTAAAGGGGACTTAAGACAAAGAAGTTTGAAAACTATTGCCTTATTCTATGCTACACCCTTCCCATAGCTATCATATATCTTTTAGCTCCTCTCTGGATCAGTGGAAATTTTTATTCTAGCTCCCCAAATCTATTCTCACTTTAGGAAAAACAAGTCACAGTGTGTGAGATGGGCCCTGGAACAATACAGGACTTAATGTTTTGCAGAATATTTTATATACTTAATCTCATCTGATTATCAACAGGTTCTGGAGGTAGATATTAAAAGTACTATATCGCCCTTTTTCTATAGATGAGGAAACAGGCTTTCAGGGGAGTGAGTGATTTGCACATGGTCACATGGCTAGTAAGTTTCATAGACACAATATGAATTCAGATTTCCTCTCCTCTCTACTATAGCATATCACTTTTCTTGGTCTTAGGAGAGACTTAGTGGTAGACACTGAGGTTCAGTGACTTTCTGTGCTAAGGACAGTATTATTTAAAGATAAGAAACAGGAGAAAGTAGTTTCTGTCCCCCACTTTTGCACCTCTTCCCAGGACAGCTGCTTTCCCCACCCTCTTCTTGCCCAGATTTTGCTGTAGTGGCGCTGGATAGATGAGACTTTTCACAGATATTTGGTGGGCTCAAAGCAGCCAGAACTGCTTCCCTTAACTTCCACCCATTTCTCTTAGTTCTTCCCTCGAAACCCAAAGTGTGTCTTATCCGTCTTCTATATGACATCAAAGATAGTAAGCAGGTCCTACTCTCCTAGGCCTGTTCTTCTTCAAACCAAATTCCTCTACTTCCTTCAGTTGATTCTGCCTCTAGGCTCCTCACCCTCTCAGATGGCCTTTGGAAACACTCCTCAATATAGGATTTGGCATCGGGAGGGACCTCAGAGATCTTCTGTTCCAACTAAGACTCTCAAAGGTCAAGACTTGTAGATCACAATGGACAGATTCAAACCCAGGTCTTCTGACACCAATTCCAGTGTGAATTTTGCTAAATTCATAGTCTTGATAAGGGGACTGCCTCTGGCCTCCTTGGGCTCATCTGAGTTGGGCTCTGAAGTTTCCATTGTTTGTGAGTTTTTGTAACTGTTATCGACCATCTTCATTCAGGCAGCTTTACAGTAGAGGAGCACCAATAAGCAAAATCACATTATGCTATAGCACCAACCACACTGGCATACCCAGGATGGCTGCTAGGTTCTCAGATCTGCTTTGCTAGGAAAGATAGCTGTTTAAGGGGTCAGAAATCTTTTTAAACTACATTCACTAGTTCAGGGGAATAGTCAGTACCTTGAACTTTAGAGAAAATACAAGCAGAGAAATAAAGACCAACAGACAGAGTTCTGACTGCCTGAATCAACTATATCCTTTACATATATCCCTGAGCAGTTGGGGAGCTCTGAACATATGACTGACCACTCTGAATCTTGACCAGAGAATCACAAGATCCTTCTCATAAAGGAGCCCCCAAAGCAAAATACCAACCCAGAGTGTATATACACTTTCAGAAGGCACCACAACCCTCAGTGCCTAATTAGAAATTAGCAAAAGGTGTGAAAGCCTTCCTATAAGCAAGTATCCCCTAAGCAAGCTTCCCTTAATGGGCTCCAAGTGAGGCCTCTTAATGGGCGGGGAAGAGCTTAAATTCCATTAACATTATATGTACTGACTGCCACACTGGGTAACTGAGGAGATGATGGTGTCCTGAATGGAAATAAGAAAGTTTGGCAGAGGTGATAATTTTAAGGTGGTGGGGAGGAGGGGCAGGAGCAGGGCAGAAGGAGAAGATAAAGTTTTGAACATCTTGAATTTGAAATGCTAATGGAATACTCGGGATGAGATATGGAGCATTCAGAATTTGGGATTAAGAGAGAGAGACTGGGATTGGATATATAGACTTGAGAGTCATCTGTATATGATAATGGAATCTATGGGATAAAATGAGGTCACCAAAGGAGTATAGAGAAAGAAGAGGTTCCAAGCCCAGAGTCTTGGAGGACACCCACACTCTGGGGGCAGGAGATGTTTGATGAGCTAGCAAAGGGTTTCAGAGTGATGATGTCAGAGGGAGAGCCTGGAAGGACCAGGGGAGAGCAAATGATATGCAGACATTTCATGGCCCAGGGTGTTGGAATGACAAGAGAAGGAGCAGCCTGCTTCGAAGAGCATATCCAGGGATGGTTCTGATGAGATCCAGGTTTCTTTTGAATGCCTAAAGACGGGAAGAGTGTGAACAAGAGATGTAGGGTGAGGGGGCTTATTTATGATGGAAGGGAGGGGGATTCTAGAAGGAGGAGGAGAAATTGGGGAAAAGCAGAGTCACAGAAACCATGTGAGCAGAGAGCATCCAGGAGGAGGGCATAACTGAGTGCTAAAAGCAGAAAAGAAGTCAAGGAAGAAGAAAACTGAGAAGAGTACTGGACTTAGAAATCAAGAGATGATTTGCTGCCTTTGAAAGAAGTCTTTCATTAGGATGGCAGGTGAGCCAGATTTGCAAGGAGCTAAAAAGTGAAGGGGTGGTGAGGAAGGAGAGGAAGTGCAAATGTTCCTTGCCCCACTCCCTTAGGCGTCTGGCAGTGAATTGGAGGAGAGGAAGTTGATGAAAGCCAGGTTGTTCAGGGGGACATCAGATTGTGTCCAGAAATCCTCACATATGAAAGTTGTGGTTGGAGGGATGAAGAGAAAGACTGTGAACTAAATACTGAACCCCTTGACAAAGGAAGGAGAGTCATCTGGAGGCCAGGGAATCATAGTAACAAGGATGTGGGCTAGGTGATATTGATAGAGTGAAGATTTTAGGAGTAGAGGTTGCAGAGTGATGGAGTCAGAGGGAGGGTCAGGAAGGAGCAATGGGGAGTAAGCAGGTTGCAGACTGTTCATGGATCAGTGTACTGGGGAGTGGAGGAGGAGGAAGACTGAAGAGGGTGTCTAGGGATGGTTCTGACAAGAATTAGGTTTCTGTGAATGTCTGAAGATGGAAAGAATGTGAAAAAGAGAACTAGGATTGAGGGGTTTCTTAATGATTGAGGGATGATTCTGGAGCAAATGGCGGAAAGTGGAAGGCAGAAAAAGATAGGGACTGGTGAATGGTGGGGGACAGATGAATGGAGAGAAGAGGACAGGGAAAAGTAGCAGGGGAAAAGGGCTTTTGTCTTGGCAAGTGACCATAATTAGAACAAGAAGTGAGAGTTTGCTGTTCATATTTCTAGGAGTTGATCAGGGCCCTTACTTTCCATGATTCTGTGATGACATAAGTTAGTTTTGGTGAGGGGGAAGCCCACTGTTTCACCAGACATATTCTCTCTGAATAGCAGTATAACCTCTTAGCCCAGAACCAAAGTTTATGGCTTACACAAACTAGGTCTAGTCATGATGATGGCTTACAAATAAATCACTCCTGCCTTCACATAGATATTCCCCTTGGAATGTCTGAATTTAGTTTGTGTCTAGGTCATTTGAATTGTTAAATGATTTATTGCAGCCCAATAAGGAAGAAGTCCCTCTGAAAGGGGGCATGAGGTTCATTTCCCCACTTTTGCTTTCTACTGATGAATTTGTAGCACTATGCTTGTGTACAGTAAGGGTGGTTATGGGACAGAATTTAGTCTTAGCGCTGATGATTCTAGTGCATGAGCCGGGGAGAAGGAACCACAAAGGGGTCCCATTGGGTGAGGGCAAGCACGCTGGCTTCTTTGGATACTTTCTGGAAGGACAAAGATGGCAGCAAGTGGGGGATAAAGTAATGCTTCAATCCTACTTTAATAAGGTCCAGAGTGTACAGAGGCAAAAGGCATGGGGAAGTGTAGAGGCAGATGGCATAGGGACAGGGGATGAGGTGGTGGAAGGATGGAGGGAATGTGGGGAGAGGATGGGGAGGGATAGGGGCACAGACAGTCACTTAACAGATTGGCATTGGGGACACTTGTGCAACATAGACCCATAGCAAGTGGAGGAGTGCTCAGGAACAGGAGTTTGGGACCCCTTTTTTTAAAAATAAGATTTGGCTGGTGGGTGATGGATTAATACCCATGTCACCTTGGGGCTAGTTCATTAACATATCAACATTGTCTTAAAATTATCAGTACCACCTTAGGGTCCCAAGATTTATATAATGTTTTGCTGGTTTTACTGTGTCTGGAGTTTTCCTGTAGCTTATAGATCATGGGCATTTATCGGACTGATGGGTCACTGAATTAAGACCCAGCTGGTTTCCTCTAATTTAGTATATATCTCAGTATGTGACCTCAGTTAAATTATGAGGCAATTGCCAATGGCTCCTATGTTATCTTAATTTATGAGACAGAATCCAATTAACTGTTATGCTCCTTTAACTTATTGGAAAGTTTATATGTGACTTCTCTGTTGCCCCTTTTCAATCTGTTTTTTTTTTTTGAGGGGGGAGGTGAGTCAATAGGGGTTAAGTGACTTGCCCAAGGTCACACAGCTAGTAAGCATCAACCTTACTACTTATTATTGTTACCTTCGACTAGCTACTTATAAACTTACTTTATAAATGGGGATGGGGGGGAGGAGACCAGAACAAGATATAATTTCAGTATATTACTACAAATAAAAGAATTCTTAGACTTGTAGATTTAGAGATAGATGACCTTCCAAGGTCATCTAGTCCAGTCCCTTCATTTTACAACTCAGGAAACTGAGACCTAAAAATGTAAGTGACTTGCCCAAGCTCACAAAGGTAAAAAATAGCAGTGCTAAAATGTGAACCCAGCTTTTTTGATTCCAAACCCAGCACTTTTCCCTTCTTTTCCCCTCTTATATGTAAAAGAGCCCTCATCTCTCATGTGAGCATTCAGGTTAACAATACATCATACACAGAGTAAGCTTTATTTTACCTGAAATACACACACACATACATGCATACACATTTACACACATACATATACACAGATACACACAAACATACATGCGCACATGCACATACACAAAAAGATCTGTAACTTGTGAGTCTTCGCCCTCATGGACATATACAACTCTCTAGACTGTCCTGGGTTTGAGGCTTCCCCAAAAGGGGAAAGCTTTCGGTGTCCCTAGAGAACCACTGGAATAATAATTCACAGAGAGATTTCCTAAGATTTGCTCCTCCACATCACGGCCCTGTCTTTACTATTCTTTGGCTCTGGCTCCTTCTTGTTCCCAGAACTCTTCCAGGTGATCCAAAGTTGGTCAGGTGGTATGGGACTATTTTCTAAGACCTAGTCTTGGTAACCTGAGGTTTGACATTCAAGCCAGGCATCTGCTTCCATAAATATCTGGTGTCCCAGTTCCTAGGCACTGTTCTGAACACAGATGCTGCACCAACTCCTTGGTCAAATCTCAAGATAGCAGGAAATGTGGTGTATATTGAGTTATAAAGTGGAACTCGGAGGCCAGGGTGTCATGCAACCTGGGGTCTATGTGGGGGTAAGGTGGCTCTGGACCTAAGTAACTGGGTGGATATAGCAGGTTGGACTCAGAGGAAGCAAGGAGAGGAATGGCTGCAAAAAGATGAAGAGCTTCAGCCCTAGATTTATGATCTTATTTCCTGGGCTATAAAGAAATCCATTGCCAAATCTTGTATTTGTCCTCTTTTCACTACTTACATAGCTATTATTTTTATTCAAGCTCTTACCACCTCTCACTTGGATTATCATAGCCTTCTAATTTGTCTCCCTGTCTCAAGTCTCTTCCCATTACCATCTATCTTGCCCTCAACTGCAAAAAATTATTTTTTCTAAGGGACAAGTCAACTCCCTACTGTTCCTGCCCCTCATTTCTATAAACTCCAGTGGCTCCCTATTACCTCCAAAATAAAGTCCTCTGTTTGTCATTTAATATTCATTACATTCCTATATTTTTAGTCTTTTTATACCTTCCTCCTCCCCTCCTTGTCTCTGTGATTCAGCTCCATTGTTTTACTTGCTTATGGACTGATATGTTCCCAATGTTAGTCATTGGTATCATTGGTACTAATTTAGCAAGCTAAGTGGCCTCTGGAGTGTAGAATACGAAGTGTTTAGAGAAAAAGGGTTTAGAGTGGGAGATACTGTCGTGCTTGGAGTGATCAGGGTATGTATCAGAGAGTGGTTAGAAAATTAGGGAAATTTATAAAATTTGAGGGATTGTGAGTCAGTATGTATTATAAGTTCTAGTATTCTGGGAAGTGTACTGGTGCAGAACCTTGGGAACTTTGAGGGGGTGGAATTTGGATCTCTAGTAATTTTGTGGTAGTCTCCAGATATAGGTTCCTGGTTCCTGGTTTGCTTTCTAAGCTAAACTTTAATTTGGGGGATTCATGGAGAATTTATGGTAGCAGGAACCCTCAGCTGGCAAGATCAAATATATTGTTGTTCCTGGTCCTAATGTGAATTTCCAGTTTGGGGAACTCTGGTGACAAAACCTTGTCAGATCCTAACTGATAACTAAATGGCACATTTCTGAGTCCCCAATAGTCTCTGCATGGAAAAAGAGACCAGTGGGGGGACAGCAAAATGGATTCAGGGTCAGACTGTCAGAATGAGAATGTTAATGGGTCAGAAAATTTCTCAGAGATGTAATGCTATTCCTAAATATTTCCATTCTTGCCTCTTTTGAGCAAATCTTCCTTTTGGCATGGTTTCCAGCCCACTCATCCTCCTGGCTGGTCTCCTTTAGAGCCATACCAAATTGTTAATGACCTTCCTAGATGTGATGCTCAGAACTAAACACTATTCCAGGAAACTCAAGAGATTTTCAGACAGTCTTATTCATGAAAACATGCCTCCATTTACTTCAGCTGAGCCTAAAAAAAGTTCACATTATATTCAATGAACTGAGCACACTACTTTTAAGTAGGGCAAAAGTTGGTTAGACTTTATGTAAATCGCTTTTCTCATCCTGAACACTACACCTCTATTAATAGAGTCTAAAATCCAATGCCTCATAAGGATGGGAAGGTGCCTATTGGTTCTTGAAAGCAAGACCACTGGGTAACACGTCAAAAAGACTTCAGAGTTCTAATGATGAACTCTGTCTTTTGTTCAAATGCCAGACTGGAGAACCTCTTTCAATTCCACTCAAAAAATATTTATTAATCTATCAATGTACCAGGAATAATGCTAGGTGCTCCTGGTCCTTAAGAGAAACATATACACAGATCATCAACTTTGATTATCTATACTGGAAAAAAAAGATTGTTGGCTGCAAGGTGATGAATTTTCAGGTAAGGCAACTTTAAAGACCAATACTGGGTTATAGAGGGATTCAAATCTGAATTGATTAGAGGGACTACACCCCTCACAACATGTAGACCACAGGATCAGCCTTGGTCCTCCCTCTTCATCAGTGCTTTCTGATCCACTGATTGGAGGGTGTAGGGTTGAGTTCCTCTCAAAACCTACATTTAAGGAGAAAACCCTGGCCAGCCATCTCTTCATTTCCTATCTGGCTGATTCCTTTGGACTTCTCCTAAAGAAGTTGTACTCCCTGGGGACCGAATCTTCCCCCCCCCCCCCGCCTCCCTATAACGGGAATGGGAATTTGAAGCTCTTCCCTGCTTTGAAAGTAAACTCTACTCCCTAATAGGTTGAATGTAATCATGTGGAGCCTGTGATGGTAGGAATTTGCTGAAGGATGCAGCAGAGCCATAGGAAGCTGGGAGTCAGAGCTAGAGAGATGGTAGGAGAGGGAGGATGCTCAGGAAGGAGATAGAGAAGTTTGTGAATAAACATTGATCTTACATTGGTTTGTGGGAAGGCTAAAGGACGGCATGGCTCTCTGCTACATTGTGGTGCATTAACTTTTATGTTGCTTTGATGGATTTGGTTTTCTGGTGTCTAAATAAATGTTTTGCTTCTGTTCTCTATTTGGAGAGTTTGTTATATTTTGTGATCGAGTGCCATGAGGAAATTTTTATAGTCACGGTCTTTATCATAGGTGCTGTAAATATTGCACTGGCACTACACGTCTGTTCCCCCCTTCCTCCTCCCTCCCCCCCCCCCCCGCCCTTTCAGCTTCCTTTTACATGGTCTTACCTGACTTGATTGTAAGCTCCTTGAAGGCAAGGTCTGTCTTTTTCTTTTATATTTGTACACCCAACACTTAACATAGCATCTGGCACATAGTAGGTGCTTAATAAATGTTTACTGACTGGCTGATAATATTGAAGATTGAATTATGGTTTTGCACTACCATACTAATGACATATAAAGCAGTCTGCTAAAACCACCAAGTCATTAAAAAATACAGGAAATCATGTGATCAACAGAAAATAAGCTCACAGAGTTTTGGAAGTCAAATATTGGTTTGGTACATCATGTATCTGTGTAACTAAAGAAAAATATGAAATTAGAACTTCTAGTGTTGTCTCCTTAGGCAATTCCATTGATACTGCTTGGATTTGCCTCAACTAAACAGAGCAAGAACTCCAAGTTTCCCTGTTGAATTTCTGTCACTTTCTTCTTCCACATAAGACTTTCATTTCTGAGCCATGTCATCAACAATCTTCAAAGGTTTTAGACTTCCCAGCAGGAGAATGCTTTCTATACTGCCACATACATGATTTCTGAGTCTATTTGGGGTAGTACAATCAACATAAACCATTACTTCACATTACTGATATCGCGGGAGATAGGCTTAGTAACAAAATGTCAAGTGGCCCAAGATACCACTTTCTTACCACTCAAGAACAATGCCCTTATTGGAATGGAACTATACCAAAGTGGAAAAGATTCTGAAAAAGGCAGTATTGTAGGAGGCAAGACTTTCCAAAATTATCTTCCTAAGTTCTACCTTTATAATTTATACCAAGCACAATCCTCTTACTGGTTTTGTTTTTCCCCTAGGGATAATTCTGAACCTTTATTATATCACCATATATGTAATCTTGGGTAGCTAGGTAGATCAGTGGATAGAGTACTGGGTCTGGAGTCAGGAAAACTCATCTTCCTGAGTTCAAATCTGGCCTCAGACACTTGCTAGTTATGTGACTCTGGGCAAGTCACTTAACCTTGTTTGCCTCAGTTTCCTCATCTGTAAAATGAACTGCAGAAGGAAACAGCAAATCACTTCAGTATCTTTGCCTAGAAAACCACAATGGGGTCACAAAGAGTCAGACATGACAGAAACGATTGAACAACAACAAATATGTAACTGTAGAGTATCTTGCTTATTGCTTATAGCTATACATTTGGATTTCAGACTGAAAGAGCAGTGTGAAGACTCTTCCTAATGTGTCCACTAGTGCTAATGACAACTTGTGATAGATCGTCTCTCCCGGAGGACATGATTTTAGAAGGTTTTCTCTGACCAACTATGTGAGATCTCAGATTAGCCTCAGTCTTTCTGAGGAATTGAGCCATTCACAAGAAATAGATGTGAATTATCTGTCTACAAAGATGCCTTTTGTGGAAGAAATTGCAATGTTATTTCAGAAGGCAGTTGTTAAGTTATCTTGGCCACATTACATGCTGAACATCCAGGAATTGTTTACGTGAAAATATTGGCTAGAAGTTGTGTCTGTTGGCCTGGAATTGATTCTGATATCAAAGAAGTGATAAAGGAGTGTAAGACATGCTTAGCTACTCAAAATAAATCACCAAAAGAATTTCTTCTTATTATTATCTTTTTCATGATAATTGATGCAAAAACCTTGGCTAATATCCACATTGACTTTTCATGCTGTTCCAGGGAAAGAACTTAAAAAAAAAAGTTGAGGTAGATCCTTTCTCAAAATGGCTTCATCTTAAACCACTGTTACAACAATTCTAGCTCTGCACTCACTAGTCATTTAAAACACAGATGGTCAGTCTCATTTCTGACAATAGGTTTCTATTTATTTCATCTGTACTTAAACATGTTTTGTATAAGAATTTCAACTATAGTGGGTACCATAATGCATCCTTACCCTCAAACAAAGAGTCAGAGTAAAAGGAAAGGACTGACTGTTACAGATTCTATGAAGTGAATTGTGGGAAGAAATTGGCTGAGAAGACATGCCAACTTTCTTGCTGCTTAACACGTCATTCCATTTTCAACAACAGGAGTCAGTCCTATTCCTGGCCTTTGGGATGAAACACGAAAGACTTGTCTAAGCTGAGTTCATTTAATCTTAGGTAATGACTTAGACAAATAAGAAGGCATCTAGACTATCTTCTCCTTGTCCTACTTTTCTTGCATTTTTGTAATGTCAGGCCTTAATAAGGCCTATGGACCTGGTGAAAGGTAGATTCCTGTTACTATAACTGAGATCATGGAGTCTATGTCTGGCAAAGCCCAGAATGAAGATACATCATTTGCCATGTTGATGAGCTGTACAAAGATTGCTCAACAGCAAAATCATTAGAAAGACATTCTCTGTAGTTTATTTGACATTTATTTTTTAGGTAGAGCTCCTGAAAATTCACCAGAGGAATGAAGGGAAGAACGAATTCTACTTCTCGGGCCACTACAACTATTAAATGAAGTCACTGGTAATTCTACACCTACTAACATAGAGAGATTCTAAGGAGTGTGGGAGGCAGCTAGGTAACTCAGTGGATAGTATACTAGGCCTCAAGTCAGGAAAACTCATATTCATGAGTTCAAATCTGGCCTCAGACACTAACTAGCTGTGTGACCCTAGGAAAGTCACTTAACCTGTTTGCCTCAGTTTCTTTCTCTGTTAAATGAGCTGGAGAAGGAAATGGCAAACCACTCCAGTGTCTTTGACAAGAAAACCCCAGAAAAGATCACAAGGAGTTGGATACAACTGAATAACAATTTTTAAAAATTTACAAGCACATCCCTGATACTGTATATTCTTGCAAAAAAGGTACATCCTTACTGGTTAAAAGATTATTTTAGCTAGGGAAGTGGTTTTATGTATATCTTTAGAATAACAGAGTAACAATGTCAGAGTTAGAAGTTTTAATCCAACCCATAACTGAGAATTCCCTCCAAGGATTCAATGCTAGAGTTTTTATATTGTGTAATGTTACTGGTTTCAGTAATTCTTTATGTATGCCTTTTGGTATGACTTTCTTTTTGAGCTTTCAGAGTCGTGGTTTAATGATTTAATAGAGTACTAGAGTTGTAAAGATCCTCAGAGGTCATCCATTTTTTACAAAGCATCCTCATCTCAGATGTTCTTGGCAATGTCATAGTTATAACAAAAACCTTCTAGCTATTTGAATTAAGGAAGAAGGAGGAATGTAGTTTAATCTATACCACCCTCTAACTTGGTTCTATCCAGAACAAGAGTGGTATCCAACAGGTAATGGATTAAGAAGATAGCCTTCTATTGTGAATAGGGAAGGACATCCTTCATTCAAAAGTGATGCTTTCCTTATGAAAAAGTATGCTACTTCCACTGGCCTAGCAGAGCTTGGAATATAGGAAATAAAATAATGCTTTACCCTGAGGAGAGGAACTGGGGACCCGTGTTGGATGACTAGTAATAAATGATCTGACAAAAGAAGTAAAAGGCAGGTATTCTACATGCAGGTTTTCTGTAATCTCTCTCTTGTCTTTGCTCTTTTGTGCCCTCTGGTTGACAAGAAGCCTCTTGGCTTTTCTATCCTAGCCTGCTCTCTTTTTCTTCCAGTTGAACAGAACAGAAGAGGACTGATTCTACTCTCAATTTCTCTCAGTCTACCTCCTCCCTTCTTTTGTCTTGGCTTGTCCTTAAGCTTTCTGCTTTACTTGTCTATTCCTATTGACCAAGGGAATCAACAAAGTCTCTGTAAATGCTTATCTATCTCCCTCTTTTTGCTTTTTTGCCCTCTCTCTCTCCTCTCCTCTCCTCTCCTCTCCTTCCTCTACTCCCCTCTCTTCTCCTCTCCTCTCCTCCCCTCTCTTTTCCTCTCCTCTCCTCTCCTCTCCTCTCCTCTCCTCTCCTCTCCTCTCCTCTCTTCTCCTCTCCTCTCCTCTCCTCCCCTCCCCTGTTCCCTTCTCTCCCCTTCTCTCCCCTCCCCTCCTCTCCCCTCCTCCCCTCTCCCCTCCTCTCCTCTCCTCTCCTCTCCTCTCCTCTCCTCTCCTCTCCTCTCCTCTCCTCTCCTCTGCTCTCCTCCTCTGCTCTCCTCCTCATCCTCTCCTCTCCTCTCCTCTCCTCTCCTCTCCTCTCCTCTCCTCTCCTCTCCTTTTCTAGAAGAAGGGGTAATAGAGAACATAGTGGCACCTTTGTTTTCCTTTGTATGGTGGTGGATATAAAATGATTTCTCATGAAGGCAGAAGAGTAATTAGTGGTATTTCCTTTCATTTTCCCCTTCCCTTCTCTTTCTGTTGGGTAGAAAATGAGGCTAATGTTAAGGTGGAAGCCACTGGGCATAGCATGTATTAATCCATTCAAGTGCACTTCCCAGGAATCATTGTATGCTTTTTGTTGTCATTGCTGTTAAGACTTCTATTTTCAAGCTATTAGGACTAGGAAAACAATAAACACAACTGTAATAATAAAAATGGAAAGAACCACAAACAATTGAAAATGAATATAGTGAGATTATGAAGAACCAACTTGGCCTCAAAGAAGAAATAGGAAAAGGCACCTCTCTCAATTACTTTGAAGAAGCTGGGGGTGTAGGGGAGGATCTGTGGGAGAGGAGCAGTGTATACAATGTCAAAGTTTTTAGTGCATTAATCACTTTGATGACTTTTTTTTCTTCTTCATCTTTTCCTTTTTTAATGCTTTGTTATAAGGGATGGCATTTTGGGAAAGAAGAGAGGGATGTAGAGGGAATATAAGGTAGTGTATAAATAAAAGATATCAATACAAATCTATTTAAAATAATTCTATTTTAATCTTTTGGAGTCATTTTTGATAGATTTGTATGCTTATTATTAAATAAGTTCTTAATTCTCCCTACAATCTATGAGTGTCCTGGTTCCTGTCAAAGACTTGTTTCCCACCCTAGAGTTGGTAAGGTTTAGTTTCTAGGTGCTCCTAGGGTTAGTGTATAGAAGACACTGACTACTGACTTTCAAAACATTTGGACTACTATTAGGCTAATAAAGCATTTTGACCTTTAAGTGAAGGATGAGTCCCTTCTATAGCACCTACCACCCTTAGCCATTCAAGTTTGGGGTGTTAGGTGGAAAAGTTTCTGATGTGGAAAAAAGGACTTTAGAGTGATAAGGGATAATGCCTGCATGTTTTTATTTTGTCTGATGCCAGTACCGTAAACAACCTGATAAAAGATCTTAAACAATATCACAAATGGAAAATGTTTATGTCTTAGGTCACTGTTTTGTGTGTCTTTCTGGGAGAACAGTACCTACTGTCTTTCTAGAGGAGACCCTCTAAGAAAGTAAAAAAGTTATCTTTCAAGTATGTTATGACCCCAGATCTTCCCATGGTCAAATTTATAAAGAATAAAATCCATGTAGGTAAAGGGACAAAAATTATGTGCATAAGACCTAGTACTAAGCAGAGCAAGGACACACAAACTATAAGCTGAAGATACCTTGGTCCAGCTTGTACCTGAGTGTACTGAAAAAATACCTTTTAACGTATCTTTGCCAAGTGCTTATTCAGCCTCTGCTTGAAGACCTCCAGTCAAGGGGTACCCACTACTTTCCAAGGTAGCTCATTCAACTTTTGGTCAATTCTAAATTATCAGGGAGCTTTTCCCTTAGAATTAAAATCTACCTCTCTGAATTTCTTTTTTTTAAAGCAATTGGGATTAAGTAACTTGCTCAAGGTTACACGGCTAGTCATTATTTATGCGTGGGTGCTCATTTTCTGAGGCCGGTTTCGATCTCGGGTCATCCCAACTCCGAGGCCGGTGCTCTTACTCACTGCGTCACCTAGGTGCCCCCCTCTCTAAATTTCTACCCCTCACTCTTCATATGGTCCACTGAGACCAGCCAGAACAAGTCCAATCCCTTTTCTACATTATAGATTCCACAAGTCATTGAAGAGTGGTCTTTCATTCAATTAATTCACTTTGTTCCATAGTCACAGACAGTGCCTCTAAATTTCATTTGTTTTCTCAAAATTCAAGGTATTGATCATACAACTGGTGAGGGAATGCGAATGGAACCAGCAAATCCATCCCCACTACTACAAAGAGCAACTTTGTTGAATTGTTTGATCTTTGTATAAGAAGGACAGAGTGTTTTAACAGAGATTCTTCCTTTCCTCCTCCTCTGCTACTTCTGAGAAACTCAATTCTGGATGGAAGGAATTCTTGCAGTATTTTGAAGGACACCCACACAGAGAGACATTCCTATACAGATTGTGTAATTATATTAAAACAAAAGTTAAGGACTGCAGTCCCCATAACCAAACACACATGTTCCAGACTTCAAACGGACCTTACCAATGATGTATAATTATCTGAATGCTAAAAGTTCTTTTCAGTCATTTTACTCAATGGTAAAAAATAACTGATTTGGAGAAGATTGAACATTGTTTTTGGAAGATCATAACTCGTTCAATATGTACTAGTAAAGTGCATCTACAATTTTTCCCCTTTTCTAAATCTCTGGGATTTCATTCAGCAAAACAGAAATTGGGCCAAAGTTTTGTATCACAAGTAAAAATTAAAGCTATTGCTAACCTGGTACAATTCCCAAGGCCTATGAACGTCCCTGGGATGCCCAGAGTAGATTCTCTTTGCTTTCCTAAGGACTTATCCCATGAAAGTTGACAGATGTTACAACAAATTTGCAGATTAATATTGGGTCACCTTTAGGAATAAACAGAAAGATTGTTCTTTTCTGGTCGTTCAATTGTCCATCAGCTTGAGCCTTGGACTTAGGAAGGGCTCTAAAAGGGTTTTTTGAAGGAAAAATGCAAATGAGATGCTCCTAGAATGATAGAATACTAGGCAGAGTTGGATGTAGCCTCAGAGATCATGGAGTCCATTCATTTTAAAGAGAAGGAAGCTAAAGCCCAGAGAAGTGATAGAACTAGAAGTCATTTAGTATACTTGAGGAAACTCAAGGTGAAAGCTCAGAGATGAAGTGTTAAGATAGTAAGCAGTAGATTTGTTCAGTTGTGTCTAACTCTTCATGACCCCGTTGGGGTTTTCTTGGCAGAAATAGTAGAGTGATTCATCATTTCCTTCTCCAGATTATTTTACAGATGAGGGAACTGAGGCAAACCAGTTTAAGTGATTTGCTTAGGGTTACATATCAAGTAAGTATCTTAGGCTGGATTTGAACTTGGAAAGTGGAGCCTTCCTGACTCCAGCCCTGGCACTCTGTGCACTATAGTATCACCTAGCTGTCCCCATTAAGAGGTAGAACAGGAACTCAAACCCAGGACTCCAGACTTGGAGTTCTGTGTTCTTTTCCCCAGACCATGCTACTTCACCTAGGTGCTAGATCCCAAAGAAGTATAGTAAATGATTTCTGCCCTCTAGAAAATTACAATCTAGCTTGGCTAAGAAAGCAAATGTAGGTGAACCCATTCAAGAATACCCAAGAGGAAGAGCTGTTGTTATTGACTACACACACACACACACACACACACACACACACACACACACACACAATGCTAGCACAAATCATGGTTGGCTAGAGTAGTCAGTCCCCCTTATGGAGTACTCTTTCCATCTATGATGAAGAGAATTTATAAAGGTGGGGTAAAACTGGTTAGGGGTAGACTGAGGCAGAAGGGATTCTAAGCAGTAGGAACAGAATAAACAAAGAGTAGGTTTGCTGTCTTCTTTCGTTATACCTCTATGGTATATCTAGGGCAGTTAGGTGGCACAGCAAATAGAGTGCTGATCCCAGAGTCAGGAAGACCTGAGTTCAAACCATGACAGTATCTTTGCCAGGAAAACCCCAAAAGGGGTCACACAAAGTTGGACACTATTGAAAACAATTGAACAACAAACATTATATCTCTTATTTCTATGCTTTTCTCTACTCCCATGGTCCCCAATCTAGTTCATGTCCTCATCACCTCTCCCTTAGCTTAAGTCAATAGGCTATTGATGGGCCTCTCACCTCTGGCCTCTCCTCTCTCTAGGTCATCTTCTGAATAGCTGCCAAATTGAAGTCTTAAACTCTTTTGAAAAGCACAGGTTTGACCATGTGACTTCCCTGCTGGAGAGGCTACAGTAGTTCCTGATCACCTCTAAGGAATCTAAAGATTTCTATTTAGCATTTAAAGTTTTTCATATGGTTCCAACCTACCTTTCCAAATTTATTGCATGAGACTACCCCTCACGTATTTTCCATTCCAGGCGAACAGATTGTTGTTTCCTATACACAACATTCCAACTTCTGCCTCTGTGTCTTTCCACAGGGGATCTTCCAAGTCTGTAAGGTTCTCCTCCCTCATTTTTAGCTATTGAAATTCCACATAAGCCACAGGTGAGGAAACTGAGGCAAACAGAGGTTAAGTGACTTACCCAGGGCCACACAGTTAGTAGGTGTCTGAGGATGAATATGAACTCAGGTCTTCCTCCAATTTTGTATTTACTTACCTATGACATCCTGGGCCATATCCAGCCATCTTGATCTTTGTCTTGCTACTAGATTTCTATGACTATGGAGGAGAAAGTGAGACGACATTTTGGAAGCTCTACACTGCTCATACCCAATACATGAGCAAGTCATATGTGGTTTTCATTTTTGATTTCTTGAAGTATATAGCTCAGAAAAACAGGTTTTTAAAAGCCTATTTTGCTTTAAATGGATCTACTTGATTGATCTACTTGACTCTGCCTTAAAACCCAAATCACTCTGGCCCTCATTGAATATAGCCCCAACCCAAGTCTTTGTGGTTCATTGTTTAGTTTTGATGGCTTAAAATGAGTGTAAGTAGCAATTGTTTTTTGTTCTGCCCAGAAATTTCTGAGGGTCTTCCCCTCCCAGACTGATATCATTGAGATGGTAAATTTAGCAATCTTTTGTCTCAACTCTTATCCACAAGATATCACCTACTTGCTGTCTTGGTCCTCTTTGAGAAGTACAAAGGAACAAAGCCCTTAGTCATTGAATGGGTGTGTCCTCAGACAAACTAAGACCTGGAAAAGACTTTAATTTAGAAATGCTAAGGTCACCCACTGTATCCTGGGCCATTGATAGTTATCTTGATTTTTGTCTTGCCACTGGACTTTGATGACCCTGGAAGAGAGGATGAGGCTGATGACTTTGTGCAGCATTTTCCCACTCATATCCAAGTCATGTGCAAGTCAAGATGTGAAGTCATTGGTCCTCTTCAAGAAGTAAGGACTAGGCTGAACAACAACTACTTATGTATGTAAATGCTGTTAGCCATTAATAGAATATAAGCTCTTTGAAATCAAGAATTGTTTCATTTTTGTTTTTGTATTTCTCATGCCTAAAATATAGAAGGTCTTAATAAGTGCTTCTGGAATTGAATTTAATTGAATGATGTATTAGGTAAGAGTAAGTAGGCCAGCAGTGGGTGATACCTTTGGATAGAAAAAGTGGGGCCAGATTAGCCTTGAAGGACAGACCAAGAAGTTCAGATTTATTAATGATAGGGAGCCCCAGACCCTAGAAACCTAGTCCAGAGATGACTTTTGTCTTAAGTGGAATATTCCAGATATTGGTAATGAGTTGGCAATGTTGAAAAAGTCTATAGATATAAACAATGGTGTTAGTCCATCTCTGAAGAAGTGACAGTGAGTATGGAGTCCATGACTATGTGGTCTAGGCCTGAAGGATATCAGTCTTGGTCTATCAAAAATCGAGTGATGGATCTTATACTGGTGTGAGGGCTAGAAATCTTGGATCCCCATGGAAACATTTCAGAAGTAACCTTGCACCCTTTGTTAATACCCCAAATATCTAACACTAGTGCCTAACAGAATCCAGTAGTTCCTTGACTAGTATTTCTTTCTCAGAAACAAAAACAAAAACAAGGAGTCAGGTGTCAGGGGCTATCTGTCTTTTAAAAAAACATTATTATTGCGAACTTGATAAGTATCAACAAACATAAACATTTCCTTATACGAAAACAGCTAAGGAGAATTGGATATCACACTATGAATCATATCCACATACATAGAAAATACTGATATAGAATTTGTTTTTTTAATCTACATTCAACTTAACACAGCAGTACCCATGCCACACTGCTTGTCTATGTTGCCTTCTGAATTTTGTGCTGCCCTCTTTGCTGTATTTTTTAAATGTTTTGATTTTCTTTCTTTCCTTCCTTCCTTCCTTCCTCTTCTCTCCTTTCCTCTTTCTTTCTTTTTTAGATATCACTCTCACTCCCCCCCCCAACTCCCCAATTACTGTCCTTTCCTCCCCACAAAAAAATCCCTTCATTTACAACAATAAATGTTAAATAAGAGCAAATCCACATCTTGGCCATGGTCAAACAATCTGTTTCTTTTGCTTTGGCAGCACATTGCAGTGAAGGGAATACTTGATTTGGAGTTAATCTGGATATGAATCTTAGCTTTATTTATAACTTTTGTGACTCTAGGCAAGTCACTTAATCTGTCTGGACCCAAGTATTTTCATCTGTTAAAATAACAGTAATAGTAATAATAACAATAATAATAATAATGATAATAATAATAATAATAGCAGTTAATATTTTTATATAGTGCTTAAAAGTTTGCAAAATGTTTTTCAAATATTTCATTTGATTAAAACAAAATTGTGGAGAGTTGGATGAGCTAATCTCTAAGGTCCCTCTAAGGCCTCTTTACATCTCAAATTTTCTTTCCCGTTTTCTTCCAGCAGGGCAGAGTCATGGATGTAACCATGCCCCTTTAAAACTGAGCCCCAGGGATGAGCACAGCCAAGGAACATGCATGGCTGTATAATTACATCAACAAGCATTTCTTAAACACCTAAAAGTAATGGAAGAAGCCTGAGGAGGGATTTTTGAAAAGTAAATTGATTCTGAACTTCTAGGGTTCTCACATTGTTTGTTGCTGGGAGGTTAATGGAGGGACTAGACTAGGAGCCAGAGTCTCCAAAATCACTCCATGGGAATAAGGATGTTAATGTGCTTTGATTTACTGCCATCATTTTGATTGAAGACTTATTTTGAATGTGGCAATGAAGTCTTTCCTAATTCCTCCTGTGCCCTCCCACTCAAACTACCTTATATTTAACTACTTTTCATATATTTGTATTTATTAACTATTATTGTCTTGTCCTTCATTTCAAAGAAGACTATTGACATCATGGGCAATACCTTGACTCTCATTAATTGGATTTAAGTGAGGTGGTTAGCCTCACTATGCACACACACAATGTATACATACATACATATATATATATATATATATATATATATACACACACACACACAATGTATTTCTATGTATATATGAGATGTATTTATATATACATTGTATATATGTGCTATATATATGCTATATATACATTGTATATATGCGCTATATATACATCGTATATATGCGCTATATGTGTGTATGTATATACACAATGTGTCTCTTTTGTTAGAACATAAGTTTTTTTTTAAGTAGGGAGTGTTAATGTTCTTTCTCCTTATATCCTCATCATCCAGCACAGTACTTGCCACATAGTAGGGGCTTGATAAATGCCTGTTGAATGAATAAATGAATGAATGTTGATGGGGTGAATGAATGAAGGAGTTTTTCTAAGTAGGATAGGGGCTAAGTCATTACATTTGATTGAGTAACAGACATTAGATTAATATGAAAATTAGATTAATATGAAAATATTGCTCCCATCCACAAGGTTGTGAAGCTAAGGGGTGAGTGGCAATTGATTTCTCTGAGATGCTGAGAAAATTGCAGGGAGCTTGATGGATGCCCCAGAGTACCATTTAGGGCTGGGTGACCTGCGTGACAGTTGGAACTGAATGCTTGAGTTATAGCCACATGGCTGGGGCCCTGGTAGCTACATTAGAACAGGCACATTGGTCAGAGACCTCCTCCTTCTTACCTGTCACAGATGAATTAATCCTTAACAAATGAATAATTTCACGCAAATCTCAGAGGATTTAACTCAAATTAGTTTTTTATAATACTGCAGCTTTTTGTGAGCCCTTTGAAGCCTCTCCGACTGTTTCTACTTAGTCATGTTCCTTGTTGAATTAGTAATGACTTCTGTGAGGCAGCCTCATGTAGTGTAAAGAACATTAGATGGAGTCAGAGGAACCGAGTTCAAATCACAGCTCTGCCCCATAGTAGTTGTGTGATTTTAGGTAAGTCATTTGCACCCAAATCATAAAATGAGAGAGCTGATCTCCATGTCCATTGCAATTTTAAGACCTTCTGATTCCTAAGGTTACATTAAATCTGAGAACCCTCTTGGCACAGACTTTGGTGTAAGACTTATTTTTATTATTATTATTATGTTGGTTGCCATTGGACCCCACAGAGAGGGTTTTTCTCTTGGCTTCTTCTTTAGGAAAACTAGTGATGGAGAGTTGGCATCTTGGAAAGGGGCTGTGACGTCACCAACAGTTTCATACCAGAAGCAAACTGGAACATGAGAACTACTTCCTCAAATACCTTGGAACTACCTTAGGGAAAAAAAGGGTTTTATTGTTAGTCCTTGTTTTTATATCATGGTCACATCAACATAAATGCTGGTCATCACTACCCTACATACCCCCCCCCCCCCACCAACACACACACACATACCCCTTCCTGAAAACAAACAAACAAACAAAGCCAACCAATTATGTCTGATAATGTATCCCACTCCAGACATCTGAGTTTCCTACCTTTTTACCAATGGGAAGGATTTGTGTTTCCTTTTCAGTTCTCCAGGACAGGAGGTGGTTTTTCACACCTAATCTCAGTGCAATTATTATTTTTTAGTGTGATATCATAGAATCCATTCTGTCTCATTCTTCCCTCCCTGTCCTTTACTCTCACCCCTCACCCCTGCCCCCATCATTACTGCTGATGCTTTTACTTGTGGTTCAGGCTAATTTCTTTTGCTTTTCTTTTTTGAAAGGTAAGCATTCAGGCAAAGCTGGGAACCCCAGAAGCTTTGTCTCTAGAAGAGGATGGAAGAATAACTGACCCCCTTTCCCCTCACCCTCACCCCAGCCATCAAAGTGTTTACATTTTCTTTTCTATTTCCCAGCTCAGCCTCCTCAGTCATCCCAAATGTTTATTTAATGATGCTCAAAGACCTTTTAAGCTTCCTGGGTTTAATGTTTGCTAAACACCCTGTCACTTCCAGTTGTACTGATAATTCCCTGGCCACAGCTTATGGCCTGTTTCACAGATCTTGGTAGGATGACTAAAGGCCTTGCTCCTTAGTGACTGATGCTCAGAAGTCAGGTGGTACAGCCCTGGGGACCAGGATCAATTTCTTGATGCCAGAGAACCAATGATAGATATGATTCAAAGACTTTGGGCCAGAAGGGCTCTGCCTGAAGCTGCAGATACTTTAAAGTGATCAAAATTGGTGTCTTACCCTGAACAGCCACCAGTGGACACAATCTGGGCACTGCTCATGCTCTAGTCCAGAGATAGAAAAGACTGCCCTGACCTCGGCTAAATGCTAGAAGATATGTCGGTGGAGAGATGAGAAGGAAACAGAAGAATATAGAAGGGGCTTAGAGGCTTAATGCTTGACTAACTTCTTCAAATAAGCTATATCTCCACACTGCCTGTTATCTGACTAGCTCAGTGGGCAGGTTAAGACCACCTGGACATTGCAGCTATAGGTCATGACAGCAGCTGAATTCATGTAGCTTTCCAAGTTTTACAAAGTTCTTTATGACATATACAAGCTTATGACACACACACACATTTTCTAAAGTACTTTATGAACATTTTATCAATCGATCTCATGAGGTAGATGCTGTTGGTCCATGAAGAAAATGAGGCTCAGAGAGAGGTTTAAGTGACTTGTCCCTAAGTGGTCACACAGCTAAAAATTTCAAGGGTTGTGACTTGAACTCAGGATGCTCCTGCTTGCATAGTTCCCATTATTTTCCCACTCCACCATGCTTCCTCTCTCACATGGCCCCTGATGGCAAGATTAAGGCCCAGGGAGGAGTCTTGCAGCTCTCCACCAAAGGGATGGTCCAATATCTGGAGAGAGTCCAGAGGGAGAGCTCTATAAATGGCATCTACACTGGGGTGAGTCCATTCCTCAACCAATTCCAAACTGATCATGCCTACTTGGGAACTTGTTCTCTGGTCCTGATGAAAGAGCCATAGGATTGCATTGTTACAAAGACTTTAGAGGCCATTTCTCTGGTAGGACATAGTGTGGTTTGGTGGGGAAAGGGCTGGTTTTGGAATTTGAGGGTCTGGGCCCAAATCCCAGCTCTGTCACCTAGTGACTTTGTGATGTTGGATAAGTCACTTCAACACTGGACATCTCAGTTTCCTAAACTATAAAGTGAGGGAGGTGGCCTAGATGACTTCTAGAAATTATAGCAAGCATTTGTATAGAACTTAAGTTCTACTCTACCTTCCTTGTTATTCACATTAGTTAGTTTGATCCTCACAAAAATCCTCTGAAGTAGGGGCTATTATTACTTCCATTTTGCAGATGAGGAAACTGAGACTGAGAAGGATTATGTGATTTGCTCAGGGGCACAATGGGGGGAAGGGAATAAGCATTTATTAACTGCCTACTATGTGCCAGTCACTGTGCCAAGTGCTTTACAAATATTATCTCATTGTAGCCAAAATGTCAGAAGCAAGATTCGAACTCAGGCCTTATAGAAGCCAACACTATGCCCTCTACCACCTAGATTCCTCAAGGTCCTTTTAGCATCTAAATCTAAGATCCTTGCTTCTGTCTAACCCTCTTGTTTTTTGTTGTTTCATAAAAAAATGGATTTTTTTTGAATGAACAAAAATGGATTTTTTCCTGTTTCCCACAATACCCTCTTTAAAGAGGAGAACACTGAGGTCTGCAGAAGGAAAGTAACATGTTCAAGGCCACAAAGCTAAACAGTGGCATAACAGGGATTGGAAAATACATCTTCTGACACTAGATCCAGGTTTCTTTCCATCGTACTATTCTGTACCCCAGGACCTTGATACTGTCTGACCCTGAGCATGAATTCATTCATTCAGCAAATATTTATCAAATGCTTATGCACTAGGCACCAAATGGGAATATTAAAGACATGTAAGACACGGTCCCTGTCCTCCAGAAACTTACCATCTGGTTTGTGAGACAGAACAGTACTTAAATGAAACAATTAAACCACTATGCAAAGTGATATGAAATTAGGTTTCAAAACAAACCCTACAGATTGATTATAAGTGTCATAGGAGGTAAAGGAAGGGAGATATCAGTGTTGGTGAATCAGACCAGTGCACTGTGAGGTATAGCAAGAAGAGCACTGCATCTAGAGACAGCTAGGTGGCAGCAGAATGCTGGGCCTGAATTCAGCAACACTCATCTCCCCGAGTTCAAATCCAGCCTCAGATACTTACTAGTTGTGTGACCCTAGGCAGGTCATTTAAGCCTGTTTGCCTCAGTTTCCTCATCTGTAAAATGAGCTGGAGGAGGAAATGGCAAACTATAAAATATCTCTGCCAAGAAAACCCCAAATGGGGTCACAAAGAGTTGGGCACAACTGAACAATAAATTTTTGTTCTGCCACTTATTAAGTGTGGCCTTGGACGAATCCCCCCATCTCCATGGGCCTGCATTTCCTCAAATGTGAAGTGGGGTTGGATCACATGATTTCTAGAGCCCCATATATTCTTAAATCCCATGATCCCAGTCTGAAAGACTCCATGGGAGAATTGTAACTTGAGCAGGTTCCTAAAGGATGGGTAGACTTTGAATAGAGGGACAGAAGTAGAGAGAAGAGTTCCTCCTGTAAAATGTAGTGACATGAAGAGATGGATGGGAATGCTGAAGGGTAAATTGTTGGGTTTAACACCATCTCCATCCACACCACCTGGGGCTTCTACAACCTCAAAAATACTTGGAATGACCCTGAATGGTCAGTCAGCTTTGTTCAACTCAAGCCCCCAACCCCGGCCCCTTTGTCTCCCAGACAGGATGGTCAACCTGTTAGGGCAGCCCACACAGACACTTCTGTGAGCAGCTTTTTCCCAGGGAAGGGCTAGTTCCCTAACAATGCCCTGGGCACAAAGAACTATGCGGGTTGAAATTCTGCCTTGCTGCCTCTGCTCATTGTGGATGGCTGGCTGCTTCTGAATGGCTGCTAAGTCTCTGTACTTCCTGCTAAATGAAAGGGGCCCCCGGAGACCTTTGTGGAGATAGAGGACAGGAAGATCCTCAGTAGAACTTACGTACAGCTTGTTTGGGACCCAGAGCCCTGTCGGTCCCACTCCCAATCTTCAGAGTAAGGCTTGTGCCACAACACTGAGGGGGCAGTGAGCAGGGCCCCCATTAGCTCAGTTGCAAAGACATCAGCTCCATCTGGGAGTATAGATCTCACCAGGATGTCTCCTCTCCATTTATGTGCTCTCCCTGTCCTCCCTCTGTGGTCCTGTCTCTCCCTAGTCTCTGGTGAGCCTGCCTCCCTTCCTGGTGAAGCGATGATGGATGGAAGAAACCAACAAAACTTTCTTGGTTCCTTTTCACGTGTCACTGAGGAAAGACATCTGCTTGCAATTACAGCCCCAAGCAACTGAGCGGTGAACAGGCAGGGCTGATTTTCTAGGCTGATAGGAAATGTAATCGATCCCCCAGAGCCCAAGAGTAGGTCTCCGTCTGATCCTTCATTTCTTTATCAACTTAGGGGAGCTCTCTAGCCCCAAGGTGATCTCAGCACTGATTACCAGCTGGTGAATGTAGGACCCAGAAAGAGAGCGACAGAGACCTCAGAATCCACTTTTCTATCCCCACAGCCTTACTCCAGTCTGGAGACTATTTTTCTCACTGATGAGAACTTGGCATCTAAAGCAGTGAAAAAAACTGGCTGGCACTGTCATTTATCTTTCAAGTACAACAGAGACCCCCACCAACCCATGTGGAAGCTGAAGGACAGCAAGAGTCTTTTCAGGAGCAAATGATGTTTCCCCAGGATGCCAAATCCTTACTGAAAATTCTGCCTGTAGCCAAGAGTGACTGAATTCTGTCTATTTGTGTGTGCAAAGTCCTGAGATGGAGGGAGGGAGGGAGGGAGGGAGGAAGACACTGCTCTTTTCCTCTTGGGTCAGCTGGCCCCTGACCTCTTAAACTCCTTGGAGATTCTTATTTGAATTTCTCCTACATTTGCATTCAAGTGGGGCTCCCATAGGGGAAATTTAGAGTCAAAAAATGTCAAAGCTGGAAGAGTCCACAGAGACCTTCTAGGACAACTCCCTTATTTTGCAATGAAGCCTAAAGTCACACATATAGTGAACAGCCAAGCTGAGCGACTCATATCCAAGTTTTCAATTGCAGAGTTTCTTCCATCAAACCATGCTGTCTTATTTTCTACTCCAGCATTTGAAAAACTGTTTGTTACATCCATTGTGCCTTAGTGGTGCTTGTAGAACACAGAATCTAAGATTTGAAAGACCTTTTTAGAGACAATCTAGACCAGACTGTGCATTTTATGGATCAGGAGACTGCAGTCTGTTGAGAGAGAAATGCTTTGCTCCCAATCACATATCAAGGACAGAGCAGAACTCAGGTTAGTGCTCAAATATTCAACTCCTATCCCAGTTTTCCAAACCTGATGCTGCCAATTGAATAAGGATTTAAGCATCTCCCATGTGCAAAGCAATATGCCAGAGGTGGAGACACAAAGAAAAAAAATGTGCCTGCCTTCAGGGAGTTTATACAGAAGAGGAAATATAAAGCAATATTTTTTGGAGGAGAGCAAGTACAGCACATGGGGATAGTTTCTTGGAAGAATTGAGCTTTGAAGGAATTATCAGAAGAAGTGATGTGGAGGACATTCCAGGTGTGGGAGAATTCAGATGAGCAATTCCTGAGAAGCAGAAGATGGAGCCTCTAGTTCAGGGAAGAGCCTGTAGTCCAGTTTGATTGTGATGTAGAATGTGTGAAAGGCAGTAATGTGCAATAGGTTTGGAAAAGTAAGGTGGAGCCAAATGTAAGAGGCCTTGAAACTAGGATAAGAAGCATGTATTTAATTTAGAGGACATGGGAAACTAGTACAGGCCTGTGAACAGAGGGATGGCATGGTCAGACCAGTGCCTTATTTGGGTAGTTCTGGGGAGGGTAGATTGGAAAGTGGAGAGTCTGGATGCAGGGAAGTGAGTTAGGAAGTAACTGCAATATTCCAGGTGAGAGGTGATAAGGGCCTGAACCAGGCTCATGGCCCTGGATGGGGAGAGTAAGGTATATGGACCCTAAATGTGCCTACATAGAGCCAGGAAGGCGTGGTGACAGCTTCACTTTGGAAGCTCACGGAGATGGAAGAGAACCAAGGCTATGAGGCTAACAAACTGGTGACTGACTGAGAAAGAGGAAGGATTCTATTTTGAACATGTTGAATTTGAAAGGCTGATGGGACCTACAGTTATATGGCAGGTAACTGGTGATTCAGGACTAGATTTGAGGATTTGGGGGCGGGGTGGGAGTGACTCTGGATTTATGATTTTATCAGTATAGGGAACTTCTCATGTAGAAATTCCCTCCAGTGATAAAGATTGGCAACTTATCTATCACATATGAGATAGTGGGGGGTGGGCAGAGTACTGGATTTGTCATCAGCAAGACCTGGATTAAAATTCTGACTTAGGCATGCTGGCAAGGTGACTGTGTGACTCTGGAGAAGTCACTTAACTTCTCTGTATCTCAGTTTCCTCATTTGTCAAATTAGGAGATTGGACTAGATGGCCTCTGAGGTCCCTTCCAGCTCTGAATCAACCATCCTAAAATATAGTCCTAGGGAGTTTCTGGGATACTGAAATAATAACTGAATTGCTCACAGACCCACAGCTAGTGTGGGTTAGAGGCAGGACCTGATTGTAGACTTTCCTGACTCCAAGGCCAGCTCTTTATCCACTACACCATGCTGAAAGATGAGTGAGGACATATTGATTTAGTGATCATCTGTGTAGAGATGATAATGGAACCCACGGGAGCTGATGAGGTCACTTCCAGATGATGTAATCATCCAGGGAAATTCCTGAGAGAAGAGAAATGAGCCTAGGATGGAGCCTTGAGGAGACATGTACACTTTGGGACTGGAAGATGGATGATGGGTTCTCAGAAAACTGAGGAGTAATAAGACAAAGTAGGAAAAGAACTAGGAAAGAATAGTGTCATAGAGGCCAAGAATATCCAAGTGGAGTATTTTTAGGAACTTGGCAGGGAAAGAGTGGAGAGGTATAGGACAATAGCTGGAACTCAAAATTCACTTGAGATAGGTTGGAGTGATTTTATTTTTTAAGGCTGGGAGAGAACTGATTATATTTATAGCCACTACAATGATTAGTAATAATAATAATAGCTAGCATTTATATGGTGCTTTAAGGTCTACAAAGTGCTTTACAAATATTATCCCATTTTATCCTGATAACAATAACCCTGGGACATAGGTGCTACTATTATCTCCTTTTTACAGATGAGAAAACTGAGGGAGAGGCTAAATGACTTGCCCAGGGTCACAAATCTAGTGAATATCTGAGACCAGATTTAAACTCAGGCTTTCCTGACTCTATCCTGACACTATCCACTATAATAGATTGAAATGGAAGCTAGAATGATCTGGGGCAAGTTTCTGGAAGAGTCTGGAGGGCATGTGGGAGCAGTGACACCCTAAGAGGGGTGTCCTTAGAGAAGACTGGCCTTGGAGCAAAGGAAGAGAAGATGGGTGAAGAAGAAGTATGGAGGAGAGCAGATGAGGGAGCTCATTATGTATGGCTTCTGCCTTATTGATTAAGTAGATTATATAATAAGTTATATGGAAGTGTAACAGAGACTTAATAATGGGAAAATCAAAGGATTGTCATGTACCTGAAAGAGGCCAATTGAGGTTAAATAGCATGAATTTGCAGTGGCTCCAGCCAGAGACATCCTTCAGGGGTGGTCGGCAGCATGGGAATAGGAACAGAGAAGGCAGATTTTGAGGATGATCTAAGTTTGAGACAAGGAGAAAACGAATGTGTCAATAGGAAGGAGGGAAGGAAATAAGCATTAATTAAGCACCTACCATACACAACGCTAAGCATTCTACAAATGTTGTCTCATTTGAGCCTTACAACAACCCTAGGAGCTAGCTTCTACTATTATTACCCCCTTTTTACCACTGAGAAAACAGGCAGACAAGTTAAATGATTTGCTAAGATTTGCATAACTAGTACATGTGTGTGGTAGGATTTGAAATCAGGTCTTCCTGACATCAAGCCCAGTGCTCTATCCACTCTGCCACCTAGCTGCCCTCTTTTCTCTTACTCAGAAGGGAAGAGATTGATGGTATAAGATAGTTTGCAGTTGAAATAGTCAAGCATGTGAAAAGAAGAAAGAGGGCTTGGAGTAGAGGTTATGGATTAGGAGAACAAAAGGGGACGGAGGGACTAGAAGTCATGGTGAGCACCAAACATTGGTTTGGAAAGAGTGAGGTGAAGGTGGAAAGACAGGAAATTGAATTTCAGAGTTTGAAGTCATAGGGGCACAATAGTTAATCATCTGAATTTCTTATAGTGCTTCACATTTTTTCATAGCAATTTTTGTCACACACTGGGAGATAGGAAGTGCTCTCACATTATCATCTCTGTTTTATAGATGAGGAAACTAAAAGGTCTTAACTCAAGGTCCAGAACTCTATGCAGAGTATCGTTTTACTTCTTGAACTTATTTGAGTTCAAGAACACTGCAACTTATTCAGGTAGGTACCATAAGCATTAATATGTTATGTTATGGGTAAGGAAACAGGCTCAGCACATTTAAGTAATCTGTGTGACCATGGTCACACAGATAATTTTAGAGGTGAGATTCAAAACCAGGTTTTTGCTGAGTCTAACATTCTTTATATAGTATATATACTCTGACCTTGTCTCTATAAGAGTTAGGTTAGGTACATTTTACCTCAGGGTTCTAGGGTGTTCTAAAGAGTTTGTGGATGTCTCTACTCCTGTCTCAATGGCTAGAGCCCCCACCAGCTGCTCTCCATTGTTAAACACTGGTTAATAGAGTTTCTGTTCCATTTAACCACTTAAAATCAATTGGGTTTTACAAGGGAAATTTAATGTAAGGCTATAGTAAGCATAACATAAAAGACATTTCTTGCGATATCTTGGGGTTATCAATATACTCTGTTCTATACCACCTCAGTCTCTAGGTGGAAGTAGGCTTATAATTTATCTCAGTTCCTACATAGCATTGATTCCAACCAAGTTCATGTCTTGATGGGACCTGACTGCCAGATGAGTCATTATCTCAGCTTCTGATGGCCTGGTGTCCCAAAGGTCACGCCTTTCTCTGTGGGTCATTGATGCTGCAATGGCTTTAGAATTTAGACTCTTAGATGCTGGGGTACCAACATACTATCTAGACCTTTCAAATTCATAAGATTATAAAGACCCCCAATTCCTTCACTGAGAATGGAAAGATAACAAACACAGAAGTCAAAGATCATACCCCTTTCATTAGGCCTTATGACCTTAAGAGGAGAAGACTCTAAGACTTTTTCCCTTATATCATGGTCTCTCACTAGATGTCATAAAAAAGAATTACTGAAATTCCTGCACTATCAAATGAGGCAGAGGAAAAAGTAGCTGAAACTGATAGGCCTTTTTGAATGTCTCTGCAGTCAGTCAAAGATCCTCCTCTTCAACAGATAATCAGCCAACTGGAGCCAATTACAGAATGTCCAGGTGAACTTCACATTTCTCCCAAGTATTTCTTTTAGACATACTCATCACCTGAGGCCCTCTGTGCAGGTGTCATACTCCCATACATTTACATTACACATTACATTACAACACATTGCAGTGAAGAGTGCTGATGAGACCTAAGGCATGGCCACTCCTTACTGTTCCTGAAGTGAGTTGAAGATGTTGGTCATGAGAGTTGAGGAGAGTTGAGGCCAAGTTGCTGAAGGGGATATCAACATGGGTACTGAAGTCCCCAAATGTGAGAGTAGGGGTAGGAGCTGAGAGGATGAAAATGAGCCAGGAGCTGAATTCTCTGTGAAAGGAGGGAGGGTGACCTGGAGGCTGGTAAGTTACTTCAACAGCTATAGGCTCTAAGATCTTAAGTGGATCCCTATTGCCTCCAGATAAAATATAGACTCTCCTGTTTGTCATTTAGAGACCTTCAGTCTGGCTTGAGCCTATCTTTCTAGGCTGATTACACATTACTTTTGCTCAAATACTCAAGTCCAGCCAAACTGGCCTAGTCTTTCTTCTCTGTACAAAACCTTCTGTCTCCTACCTCCATGCCATTATAGACTATCTCTCAATCTTGGAATGTTGTCCTCATTTATTCTGCTTCTTGGAACTGCTCTATCTTGACAGTGCAGGTGCTACCTCCTACAAGAGTTCTGTCTAGGTTCTCCTGTCATTAGCACAGACTGAGCATTTACTTCTCTGTGTTCAGCTATAGTGGTTAAATTCCTCCCCTCCACACTCAGGTCTTAATACTGTTTACAATAAGGAATTGTGGCACACTGGACATTTAATTCAGCAGCGTTTATAGACATTTGGGAGACTCTAGAGCATGTAGTTTCCCTTTAACAGAAGCAATCAGACATTTTTGTTGAGATCTTTATGAGTTCAAGATCTAGTGTGTTTTGAAATTATTATATATTCCTGATAGGCAAGTTTTGTTTGTGTTGCAAATACTACACTATGCATGCTGGGAAAGTAAAATTTATACTAAACAAAATTACATATAAATTTTCTTCTTATCAGTAACATCCAAATTTTCATGGCATACTTAAGTGAAACTTGTGGAACACACTTTGATGACCACAGGCAAATATATTGTGTCCCTTTTAGAGGATACAAGTTCCTTGAGGGCTCATCTCATCCATGGATGGGTCCATTTTTTTCTTTGTAGTCCCATTGCCTTGTACAATGCAGTAGGAACTTAAACTCTTGTAGAACTGAATTCAGTGAAGTGACATAGATGGATGGAATGAATCTCAAAAGAGAAGAAATTGCCATGATGGCAGCAGATGGAAGTTCTGGAAGGGGAATGGAAAACAAAATAAATAAGGGTAGGGACTGGAGCGTGTTGACATCCCCTCCTGGTTTGTGACAACAGAGGACATGAGAGAAGGGGAAACCTGCACTGGAGAGGGTGGCCTATAATGTACTTTCTTCACTAAAGGAAACTTCAGAGGCCATCTACTTCGACCCATTTGTTGAGGAATCCCCTTTATAACATACCGGTCCAGTGGTTAAGCAGACTTTGCTTGAAGACCTCCAGTGAGGGTCAGCCCAGCAACAGGTCAGGTAGATCACTCCATTTTTGGGCAGCTCTAATTGTTAGAAAGGTTTTTCCATATATAAAGCCTAAATTTGCCTTTTCAACTTCCAACTATCACTTCTAGTTTTGTCATTCAGGGCCAAATAGAATATGTTGGAACCCTCTATAAATACCCCTTCTTCCCTCAACCTTTACTTATAGGGCAAGATTTGAAGATCCATCACCATTGCTGCTTATCTTCTTCTGGACAATCTCTAGCTTAACAATTTCCTTTCAAAAATTCTAAATGGGTTCTACTTGGGGCAGAGCACAGTTCTAGTCCTAGATGCTATGCCTCTCTTAATTCAGCTTCCATTGCCTTTAACCTTCTTAGCTGTCATATCCCACTGCTGACTCATATTGAGCTGACAGAACATGAAAACCCCTAGGTCTTTTTCAGAAAAACAAAACAAAACAAAACAAACAAAAAACCTGGGTTCGGATCTGGCCTCAGACACTTGACACGAAAACTAGCCATGTGACCTTGGGCAAGTCACTTAACCCCAATTGCCCTCCAAAAAGCAAAAAAAAAGCTTATGGAAGTGAATTTTGAAAACTAAAACTAAATAAATGAAATTTTAAAAAAGAGATGGCTTTGAAATCTTATTTCTGACATTTAAGTTGTTGTGTGACCCTGGACAAATCACTTAACTTTTGTGGACTTCAGCCTCCTCACCTGCAAGTTAAGGATAATAACACCTGTTATTAGCTATTAAAATAGTTTGCAGGCTTGATGTGTCAATCAGAGAGATAATGGGTGGAAGATGCTTTTCAGACTTTAAAGTGTTATATAAACACCAGCTATTGTTAGTTGACATTTTCAGCCTTCCCTTCCAGATTTATTTCATTGCATTCCCTTCAAACATTGCTCATTCTGTTCAAGCTGGCCTGCTGGCTATTCTCTGAACTTGGCATCCCTTCACTATGTCTTTGCACAGTCGGTTCCCTGTTCCTGGACTTCACTCCTTCCTCTCCTCTGCCTCTTTGAATGCCTAACCTTCTTCAAGACTCAATTCTGTTGTGTCCTTCTATATGGAGACTTTCCTGATTTCCCTTTCCTCAAATGACCTTGTATTTACTTACCCATATAACTAAGGTATCTCCCCTAGCAGCATATACACCTAAGGGCAGAGGCCATATCATTTTTATCTTGGCATCTTGGCATCCAACACCATGCTTCACACACACATATACACGGAGCGGATTAACAAATGTTTATTAAATGGAACTGAACTGAGAATAAAAGATGGAATAGATCAGTTAATGAACACCTGCATAGAGTGTTCTCTATTCTCCTCAATTTAGAAAAGGTGGGAACTCCAGAAGATGAGAATTAAAGTCCTGGCACTTTACAACATCACTAATGTAAAAATATGTTTAATATGAATGCATATGTAGATGTATTATACTAGAAATATAACTAGGACTATTTTTAACCCTGGGAAAAAAGTTGTAAAAGGGCATGGGAGAATGTGTAACAATGGTACAAAAGCTTTTTGGGGAAGGGTGGGGGGGTAATAGCTGCTGCTAGAGGATGGGGGTGAGTATAGTGTGTACAGAAGGCATTCAAACCATAAATACATTCATGCAGAGAGAACTGGTGGCCTATCCCCTTCTCCTTCCTTTGTCAACCTACAATACCATTCCTTCACTCATCCAACCTCTCCATCCAACTTCCATTGGGGCACATAGCTTATTAGAATATGGGGCACAAGGCTCAAGGGGAACAGTCTGCAGACTACCATAGGAAAGAAGTTAGTGCCCTCCTCAAATGATGGTGTCTTGGGTAAAGGCCTGACTGCCCCACCCTAGTTATGGCTACAATTAATATTGAGGATGGCTTTAGAAATTCTGGACTTTTAGAAAAAAAATGTTGGTTCCAAAAGTTTGACTAATCTGTTGGAAGAAAAATGAAAAATTTATTTGAGCAACTTAATTCAACCTATTTTTTTTAAATAGCATAGCGTTGTGGAGAGAGAGCTTGCTTTGATGTCAGAGGGTCTAGATTTGAATTCCATCTTTGCCACTTACTACCCATGTGACCCTGGACTAGTTGCTTAACTTCTCTGGGTCTTAGTTTCATCTGGGGTCCCTTCCAGATCAAAACTTATGACTTTGACTTTATGGCTAGCAGTATTTCAAAAGATCTGGCTTTTCATTGGTATGTGTATGCCTTCCGTCAAGTTGAATTATAATTCCCCTACATCTCAGTTACCAGTTAAAAAGCTGTCATAAAAAGTGCTGTAGTGACCAACTTCCAATAAAAAGCCTCCAAACTTAGCCAAGCTGATACTTAGGTACTGGACAAAGTGCTGACTTTTATCATGTCCATGCTAAAAATCTTTACAGTTTGGAAGATGGATAGATAATAGATAGATGGAGAGAGGGGGAAAGCATTTATTAAGCTCCTATTTTATGCCAGGCACTGTGCTAAGCACTAGATTTGAAGAAGACAATTAAGACAATCCTTTCCTGACCTCAAAGAACTTAGATTCAAATGGGAGAAGACAAGACATAAAGAGGATCTAGAAAGTTGTCATGGGATGGGGTAGAGGAGGAGAGGTTACCTGTCTGGAGGCAAGGCTCCTGGCAAGAGGGTGGAGAAACCAAGAGGATGAGAAGTGGAGCTAGAAGTGGAGTGGGCATGGCCTGCTTACTGCTGAGTTGACTTAGTTGTGTCTGACTCTCTGTGATCCTATTTGGGATCTTCTTGGCAAAGATATAGGAGGGGTTTGCCATTTCCTTCTCCAGCTCATTTTACAGATGAGTAACTGAAGTAAACAGGGTTAAGTGACTTGCCCAGGGTTACATAGCTAATAAGTGTCTAAGGCCAGATTTGAACTCAGAAAGATGAGTCTTCCTGACTCCAGGCCTGGCACTATCTAGTGCACTACTGAGGCATCCCTGACATGACCTTGGCACCTCAAGAAAGGGTAGTCTGGGCCAGAGACTCAACATTTAGAAGAGACAGCTGAGTGGAGGCACTTCCAGCTATTAGGGAAAGAGTGGAAAATTCTGGAGAGTCAGGAATAGAACTGGGAATGAAGTTATTACAGCCTGGGTGCCTGAAGAAATGAGGCAGAAACTTCAACGAGTACTTTGCTAAAATACCTTTCAAATATATTGTTGAAAGGGTATTTCTTTTAAATAGTTTAGGCAAGAGACTCTTTGAGATTCCTTCTGGTTCTGAGACTCTGTGATTCTGAGAACCCAGGGTACCCCTTCTGCCATGATGAAGTGTATTGCATTGCAATAATGTGGACAAAAGTCTTAGGAGGAAGCTAGCCCACATGTTAATATGCCCATTTTACAAATGAGCCCTGGAGACTCAGAAAGATGAAGTGATTCACTCCTGAATCCACCCTTAGTTAGGATCAGACCTAGGATCCAAAGTCAGACGTCATGAGACCAAAACCTACTCACATGCAGCTTTAGAGCGGGGCGGGGGGGGGGGGGCAGTGTTTTTGTTTTGCTAAAAAAATGCAATTGGGAAATACTTAGCAATAAGTGTTAAAATATTGAATATTATTACTTATTATAAATAATATTCTATTATAAATTCTATTAAAATATATTGCAATTGGGAAATACTTTAAAATAACATAGGACATAGATAATGTTAATATGTTGTTTTCTAAATAAAATGGTTCCAATAAGGACATAGGGATCCTTTTATATGGTTTGACGCCATCACTTTCCATCATGCTCTTTAGGAATTAGAGAAAGACCTGAATAGAAGGTAGTCAATTTATACTTATGAACTGAATTAAAAGGGGTTGCTTGGGGAAACTTCTTAAGACACTGCTTGTCTAAAGAATGGAAAGAGTTATTTGAGGGAAGAAAGTACAAGCATTTAGTGGGTTCCAATTCTTCTTGACACTTACTACCTGTGTGATCTTTGGCAATTCATTTCACCTCAGTGGGATTCAGTTTCCTCAAATGTAAAACCACAAGGTTTAGACTAGATGGCCACTCAGGTCAATTCTCATTCAAGACAATTCTGAAGGACTCATATGAAAATTGCTACCCACATCCAGAAAAAGGATTGATGGAGTTTGAATGCAGATCAAAGCATTACAATTCTTCACTTTATTATTTTTGTGATTTTTTTCTTTTGGTTTATTTTTTCTTTTACAACATGACTAATATAAGAATATGTTTTACATGATTGCACATAAATAACCGATATCAAATTGCTTACCATCTTGAGGGGAAGGAGAAAATTTGAAACTAAAAATTTTTTTTAAATGAATGGTAAAAATTGTCTTTAGCTGTGTGACCTTGGGCAAGTTACTTAACCCCAACTGCCTTCCAAAAAAAGAAAAAAATTGTCTTTATGTGTAATTGGGAAAAAATAAAATGCTATATAAAAAGAAAGAAAACCAGTGTCAAAGGCTTCAAAGATATCAAGGAGAATGATAATAGAGAAAAGATCATCGACTATGACAACTAAGAGATCATTAGTAACTTTGGAAAGAACAGTTTGGTGGGATGATAAGTTCAGAAGTCAAATTTAAGAAGGTAGTGAGAGGAGAGAAAGTGGAGGCACCTATTCTATCGAGATGGTCTTTTTGAGTTTAGTTACAAAGGAGAGAAGAGACATAGGATGATAGCAGAGATGGATGGATCCAATGGAAATTTTTTCAGAAAGGGTGAGACATGGACATGTTTATAGGCAGAAGGGAATGAGCTAATAGAGAGGGAGACATTGAAGGTATGTGAGCATGGGGATGACGGGGGGGGGGGCAATATGTTGGAGGAAATGGGATGGAATGAGTAAGTAGAGGGATTAGCCTTAGTAAGGTCCCTTCAACATGTGAAATGGGGATAAAGGAGAAGATAATGGCAGAAGGCATTTGAGCGACATGAGATGAGGAAGATGGAGAAAATAAAGCTCATGGCAAGTGACTTAATTTTTTTTTCTTTAAAATATGAGATGAAGTTCTCATCTGAGAGAGCAGGGGGAGAGTGAATCAGGGATCACCAGGTTTGGAGGAGCCATTGTGAAGAGTGGGATAGTGGGATAGTTAATTGATAAGGGAAGTATAGTAGGTATAGTAGCATTGCCTAGCAGCAGTGAGGGTCCACTTGAGACTATGTAACATAAATTTGTAGTGGACCTAGTCAGATGATTTCCATCTTCATTGGAAAATGATCCTGGAGCCCTGCAAGGGCAAGAGAGACCAATCCTTTCCAGGTAAATTGCTGTGATCTCAAGAGAACAGGGAGGGTGGGTATTAGGAGGTGGAACCAATAAGGGTGAGGGCAAAGAGAGCCAAAGTATCATGTTCAGAGCAGACCCCTAGGCATTTGGAGGCACTACGCAGTATCTCTGTCCCAGAACATCTTCCCTGAAGGAGCTTGGCTTGAGTTGGTTCCCCAGCCCTCTGGGAAACAGTAAGTTGGCAAAGACTTGTGATCCACAATTCTGGCTTCAGAGCTGCCTAGGCATGCTCCTTTTTCTGAGAAGTAATCCCAGGAGGATGAGAGACAGGGATTCCACAGTTCCAGCCTCTCAGGAACTTCAGTGGGGATCATGGGCAGCAGGGGCAAAAGGTTAGGCAAAACTTCAAAAATAAGATTCTCCTAGAGAATCGAGAGAGTAAAGAAGGTACAAATGCATGTACTTTCTTCCCTCAAATAACTTCCTATAGAATATTTGGGGCTCATGGATCAGAAGAGAGCCCCAGAATTTTCCTGGCTGAACATATTTGTGTTTGTGAAGCTTAGGAGAGCAGTCCTGAGCAAAGGGAATGTGATGACTAATGGAGACATGTCCTGGCAGAAGGGCCAGGCTTGGCCTGATGCTTATTTGTGTACTGACAAGACATGGGCTTACCGCCTGGCTTGGCTCAAGTCATTGTGAGGAGTGGGAGGGGGAAGTTCCAGCCCCTGTGGGCATCAGCCTGGGTCATTATTCCTGGGTCGATGGAATTAAGGGAACCACACAGATATTTTCTATAGCCACTTGTTCTGAATCTTGGCTGATGAGTATGAAAGATGAAAGACTTAAAGGGGAGCCAAGAAGTCGATGGAATTGTAGAGAAGGGAGTGGAAGGCTGAGGACTGCCAATAGGCACAATCTGGTCTGTACCTAGCAGGCCAAACATCATCTGACCTGTAACTGACAATGGTTTATCCAGTAGCACTTATTTCCAAGTCCAGGTCTCAATCAGTGCTGCTGGGGAGCTGTTCTCCCTGCCCATCTTCTCCCTCTCCTCTATGTTCACCATTACTTCTGCATCTTGTTCCCTCTTAGTTTTTTGCAATATTCCCTTTCTTCTTTGCTTACAAGTCTGACCATCCCCTTTCCCCAAAACACACACACACACACACACACACACACACACACACACACACACACACACTAGTTCTCCCCCCAAAATGCCACTTGACATCAAGAGGTATCTCTTTTTGCCTCCCCATTTGAAATCATCCTGGTCGATGATGATCTTGTTAGCTTTTCAGAGCAGCTGTCTTGGATGGCTAGTTGGTATGGTGGATAGAACTCCTGACCTAGATTCAGGAAGACCTAAATTCAAATCCAACATCAGATACTTAGCTATGTGACCCTGGACAAGCCACTTAATTCCTGTATGCTTCAGTTTCCTGATCTGTCAAATAAATATAATAATAGTACTTTTTTTCTAGGGTGGTTGTGGGGATGAAGGGAGATAATATTGGTAAAGCACTTTGCAGATCTTAAATTCTAGCTATCATTATTCTTATTAGGGCATTACTCCTTTTGCTCAGTCTTTCACCCTTTTTCTCTCTTCTTCATCTTCTTCTTGCTTTTTCCTCATGGTTTCCTAAATAAATTCTTAGGACACCATGATTTCCTAGTCTGAGGCAAATTCCCTTTCCATCTTATGGCCTCAGGTTTTCCTTTGGTTAAATGAGAGGAGTGGACTAGAATCTAAATGGTGTCAAATATTGAACCTCAACCTGCCCTTGCTAGTACAGGTGAATTAAATTAAAATGTAATCAGAATATATTTAACAAAACAAATAAAAATAATGCAGAACATAGTTAATGTTAATATTTGTTTTCTAAGTCAATAGTATTATTATAATATATCATATAAAATAGAAAATATATTACATTGATTATAATATATAATAATATCATAATAATTATAGTATATTATAATAATTATATAACAATGATAGTGTTTATATTGTGCCTGCTACCTACCAGGCACTGTGCTAAGCACTTTACAAATATCATCTCATTTGATACTCATAACCCCACAAAGTAGGTACTATTTTTATCCCCTCTTTTATAGTGGAGGAAACTGAGATAAATTGAGTTTTGAGTGTTTTGCCCAAGTTCACACAACCAGTAAGTGTTTGAGGATGGACCAAACACAGTATGATAAAGGACACTCTACAGAGAAACAAAAGGAAACCATAAGAAATTCACAGATTACAAGGACTCACTTGTCAGAAGTGACCAAGAAAACATTTTTTCATGAATGTAGCACACATTTCTTTATGAACTGGCAAGGCTCCAGAAGCAAGAGATGATAACCAGGGAGATGCTGTGCTCATCTGCTTCTCAGCTGCCACCCCTTGAGGTGGTTTTATAAGGTTGAGATAGTTGGGGAAAGATGTATTGCTGTTAGAAAAGACTTCAATTGTCAGGGTGATGGATTGCTATAACTTTTGCTCTACTTCTAGAGATGGAGAGTGGTCCCCCAAAGCCCTATTTTATTCGATTGATTCCCTGATGCAATCAGCATTTCTCTGGCTAACAATGTCATTGTTATCCATCTCCTTCCACAACACAGAGCAACTCAAGCTCTCTCACCATCAGTCAGAGTTGCCATTGGACCAAACCACATATAGGGTATTGTAGAAGCAGGTGTATGCATCTGAATGTAATTTTCATTCATAGGTACAAAGAGCACAGACTGTGGAGTTTCCAGGAGTGTTTGCAAGGTGAAATATCATAGCTTCCCTATTGACCATTTCTTCCTTTCTCTCTTTCTTCTCCTGTATCACACTTTTTCAGACTTCTCTTCCCCTCAACAATTGGGAAAGAAAAGGCTACTTGGTGTTTTTTACCAAAGGATGAACAATAATAAGAGATTCATAAAAGTCAGAGCCAAAAGGGACATTAAAGATCATTTAATTCAACCTTGTCATGTTCAGGTAAGAAAACAGAGGGATTTGTCTAAGGTCAGGTAGGTCGTAAATGACAGTCAGGAATCAGACCTCGGTTGTTTGGTTCCCAGACCAGTGTGCTTTCCATCACATGACCTATACACTATAATAGCACATCTTCCTCTAGCCCTTTCGAGTTTATTAAAAAACCTCCTTAATAACAAAGTTATGAGGAAGATAGTATAAGTGCTATCCTTATTTTATATAATAAGAGCCTGACATTAAGAGAGATTAGATGAGCTGGTTACAGCACGGTTACACCACTAGTAACTGCCAGAGCAAAGATGGCTTCAGGATTACTCTTTGTAGTATGTTGGCTTAAATCAATACATTCTGGTACTAATCAAAATTTCCCCAAAATTATCCTCTCCCCTCAAAGTTATTTTTGTAAAGGAAACGTTAAAAAAAGTGAAAGCAAAAACATGAACAATTCATGTCATGTGAAGGAGGGAAACTTGGTATCAATCTGGTCCACCAACCCCCTCATTTTATAGAAGAAGGGAGAAGAGAAGCTAAAAGAATTGGCCAAGGCTATCTAGACAGTGGTGGAGTGTAGTTGTAGGAGTGGGGAACCTGTGGCCTTGAGGCCACATGTGTCCCTCAACGTCCTCAAGCGAAGAACTAAAAACTGTGAAGTTCGGATTCAGTCAAAGGGCTGCACTTGAGGACCTAGAAAGACACATGTGGCCTTAAGGCACAGGTTCTCCACCCCTGGATTAGAGACACACATCTTCTGAGATCATCTCCACAGTTCCTACTTAAATTTGTAGGCTAGGTTCCCAGAGAATCTATGGTCCTAGTATTCTTTTAAAAAGTTCTTAAATAGTATTTTATTTTTCCCATTACATATTAAAATTTTTAGCATTCACTTTTACAAGATTTTGAGTTCCATATTTTTCTCCCTTCCTCCCTCCCCTCCCCTCTTCTGAAAAAGGTAGGCAGTTTGATACAGTTTTTACATGTGCTATCATGTAAAACACATTTCCATATTCATCACAGTTGTGGAAAGAAGAAACAGATCAAAAGGGAAAAAAACATGAGAAAAAATAACACAAGTTAAAATAACATACCTCGATCTGCCTTTAGAGTTCATCAGGTCTTTATCTGGATATGGAGAGCATTTTCCTTTATGAGTTCTTTGTATTTGTCTTGGATCATTGCGTTGCTGAGAAGAGCTGAGTTAATCGTCACAAAATGTTGCTGACCATGTACAATGTCTTCCTGGCTCTGTTCATTTCACTTTGCATCGGTTTGGACAAGTTTTTCCAGGTTTTTCTGAAATATGCTTGTTCATCATTTCTTATTGTACAATAGCATTCCATTACATTCATATACCACAGTTTGTTCAGCCATTCCTCAATTGCTTGGCATCTCCTCAATTTCCAATACTGTGCTGCCACTAATAGGGCTGCTATAAATATTTTTGCACATGTAGGTCTGTTTCCCTTTATTATGATCTCTTTGGGGTACAGACATGGTAGTAGTATTGCTGGATCAAAGGGTATAGAAATTTGGTTGTCCTTTGGGCATAGTTCCAAATTGCTCTCCAGTATAATTGGTTCAGTTCATAACTCCACCAACATTGCATTTGTGTCCCAATTTTTCTAAATCTTCTCCAACATTTATCATTTTCCTTTTTTGTCATATTAGTTAATCTGATTGGTGTGAGGTGGTACCTCAGAGTTGTTTTAATTTTCATTTCTCTAATCAAAAGTGATGTAGAGCACTTCTTCATATGCCTATAGATATCTTTGATTTCTTCATCTGAAAACTACCTTCGTATCCTTTGACCATTTATTAATTAGGGAATGGTTTGTATCCTCATAAATTTGACTCAATTCTTTATATATTTAAGAAAGGAGACTTTTTTCAGTGACACTTACTATCAAAATTGTTTCCTAGCTTTTTGCTTTCCACCCCATCTTTCCCCTGGCTCCACCATTCCAGGATTGTTCTGGGATGCTATTTGATGATTGTTTGGAGGCAAATATAGGAGAACTACATCCATTTACTGCTTACTTGGTCATCTTGGCTCCTTATGTCTCTAGTACTCTTGCTCACAAGTCCCCACCAGTGTACTCATCATTAACAATCTGTCAGCCAAACTTAATAGGCTTTTAGAAAAGGTGTTCACTGAGAAAGTAAATCAAGTGTAGCAGTTACCAAAGTATTATCCCAAAACCAGGTGTTCACTCACAAGGTCTCTGGGGAGAGCTGGCTCAGATTTCAAGTATGAAGGAAGTAGGGTATACACATAGAAAATTCATAAAGCAAACTCCTGGTTATTAGAAGTCCTTTTCTCCCTCCAGAATCCTCATAAATTTCTCTCACAGTAGTAGTTTTCTTTTGCATTCTAAGGGAAGGTCAGTTCCTTTATAGAATTTATAGTCAGTATTCTGACCTACTGATAAACTTCCCCTGCTATGTAAAGCCTCCAGGAACATGGCTAATTTGTATGATTAGGTAATCCTGTTGTTCCCTTCATGATCTAATGAAAAAAGGGAGTCTACACCTGATAAAGGGAACAAAAGGGTAAGGTAGGTAATACAGCAGAGAGTTAGACCTGGAGTCAGACTCACCTTTCTGAGTTCAAATCCAGCTGCAGATACTTACTAGCTACTTGACCCTGGAAAAGTCACTTAACCCTGTTTGCTTCAGGCTCCTCATCTGTAAAATGAGCTGGAGAAAGAAATGGCAAACCATTCCAGTATCTTTGACAAGGAAACCCCAGATTGAGTCACAAAGAGTCTGACATGACTGAAACATTTGAACAACAACAAAAAGGGAACAAAAGGAATAGATTTTTTTTTACACATTTTAAAAAGATAACTATATCAGTTGACTGATGGTGCTGGGAGTGTCGAACACTTTCTCTTACACAAGGACTCAAGTCTCCTTACTGACAGGTGTATCATTTTTTATACTACACCTTTACAAAAAAACAGGAAGCAAGGCTGAGCCCATGATGCTCAAGTTCAAGAATAGATTTAGAATTTCAATCCTCAGAAATTTATTCTGCTGGAGACTCTTTTGTATGAGAAAAAGTGAATTATAGTAGAACTGGGTTATTGCTGTGATAATTTCTTCTCTTATTTGGAGTTGAGAGGTACATTCATATTCTCTGAAACTATAATTTCTTACAGTGGTTTATCTGATCCCCTGACCAACTTAATAGTTTAAAGCATTCATCTGCCAGTATAGAGTTCCATGTTTTTCCATGTTGACTTCAATGATGTCATTCCCACAACCTGCTGAACTCTTTCCTAGTGGGCCTTTGAGGCAAAACATCAAGATGTGAGTAGCAAAAGAAAATCAATTCACCCCTCATATGGTTTTCCTGGGTCATTGATGAAGCTTTCCTTCCATCCTCATCCAAAACCATTGAGTCCCCATCTCCCTTTTGGCAATCAACTGTGAAAGATAGATAACTCTTATATTGTAAATTTCCTGAGGGCAGGAACTGTTTTTATATTAGCCTAAATATATACTTTACTTTCTGCCTCTATTCCCTTTGCCAAAACAAACAAACAAACAAACAAAACCATGTGGCTAGTATGAGACTTAAGTGCAGTTATTTTTTAATGTATAGCTAAGTATTTTTTTCTTTAAAGAAACAACAAAAGCAACAATAACTCATTTTAGCAGTGTGACCTATAATTACAGAGAGCTTATATTCACACTAATATGGAGTGTTTTCTCTTGAACCCCACACTCCCAGGTCAAACATAGGACCTTGCACATTATGGGTACTTAATAAATGTCTGTTGAAATCAATTGTTGAACTGAAAACTGGCATGGGCATATTTAGACAGGAGAAACACAACAAAACATCATTAATTTGTGCACTAGTAATCTTGACTTTGGGATAACTCTAGGAAAGTAGATTGATGATTGCCTTTCTAATTTTTGTAAGTACAGACTCCGCATCCAGGGATTTAAAGTCTTCCATGATATAATGAGCATTCTTTTCTGTCTCTTACCCTGCATCATTCCTTTTCATGTACTTTATAATCCAGTCAAATTGTATTGCTTGCTATTCCCCGAAGTTCCATGGCCAGTCACCTTTCACCTCCATGCATTTGAGAATTTAAATCTCATACCTGGAATGTACTCCCTCTTTCTACTTCTCAGAATCATTCTTTTCTATGTCTAGGCTTCAGGTACTCCTATGAACCTTTTCTTAATTCCTCTTAGTTATGTTATGGTTTATCCCTCCTCAGTTTACTGGGTAGTTACCTATTAGTGTACGTGCTGTATCATCCTAATCGAATGTAAGACCCTTAATAACAAATACTATTTAATTCTGCTTTCCCCTCCCCTTTTTTTGCAACTAAGGTGCCTTGCACATGGGTAGACAGTAAATCTGTTTTCTGAATTGGGTGTATACTGCCCTTAATCAAGTTAGCTAGTTGTTTGATGATTTTGTTAGTCTTTTTTTAAAGTTTATTTTATCATTTCTAAAATACTTGCTTTCAATTTTTCCTGTTTACCACTAATTTTCAAGATTTTTTTTGCTTGCTTTAGAGCTAGTTTTTTCTTTCCTCATTTTAAAAATCTTGTGTGTGGTAAAATTATATATATATGTATGTATATATATATGTATATATATATATTTCTATTTTGTCACCATATGTTCTCAAAGATAAAATTTTTCCTCTGAGGAAAGCTTTAGCTGCATCTCAAAGACTTTAGTATGTGGCGCTACTACTGTTATTCTCTTTATCAGTTATTTGTTGCATCTATGGTTGGATCTTTGACCAACTTATTATTTAGAATATTATTATTTGTTCATTTATGACATTATTTATTTATTGCTTATGCTTTTGGTATTCATTATTGTTATTGTGCTATGAATTTTTAAAGGATGTGTTTATTATTTCTTACTTTTAACATTCATTTGTAATTTTTTTTGTTCTGGTGAATATACATTTTTACAAAGGAATCATTTGGCAGCAGAGCCAAGATAGCAGAGAAAAAAGGCAGGGATTTGCCTGAGTTCTCCCCCCACACTCCTCCAAACAACTTTAAATAATGTCTTAAAGCAATTCCAAAGTGGCAGAACTTACAAAAATGGAGTGAAACAATTTTCCAGCCTAAAACAACTTAGAAGGTTGGCAGGAAAGGTTTGTTGCCGTGGAGTGGACTATAGTCCAGCACAGGCCATGCATCAGCACACCAACAGCAGATTTTGGGGGTGACTAAATCAGTGCCAGCAGTAGTGGTTTCCCAATATCTCAGTCCACAGATGGTAAGGGGATCAGACAACTGACCAGAAGGAGGTTAGAGGAGTTCCTTTGTTGGCACTGGGGGCAGGACTCTGTTGCATTGCTCATAAATGGATCTAGGTCTCAGTCCTGGGTCTCAGTCCCAGTGTGAGGAGGGGTATTAGCACACTTGAGCTCAAGGAGAGCTGGGACCCTGATCACAGTTCCATAAAGGAAAAGAGTGCTTATGGCTGCTCAGTGACCGGAGCACAAACCAAGAGAGTAGTAAATATGGTTCTCCTTGGACCATACTACCTTCCAAGAACTGAAAATTTACACTTCCCCCAAAATATCTCTGAAAACAGCTACACAAAAAAGCTGAAAATTGGGAAAGTGTCCCCCTCTGCTCTGGAAGCAGAGCCCCACTTTAGCAGAGTTTAAAGTCAAAAAATAGGTTGGAAAAATGAACAGTAGAAAAAGATCCTGACTATAGAAAGTTACTATGATGAGAGGAAAGATAAAAACATAAAATCAGAAGGAGACAACGAAGACAAAACTGCTACATCCAAAACCTTAAATAAAAATATGAATTGTTCTTAGATCATGGAAGAGCTCAAAAATATTTGAAAAATCAAGTAAGAGAGATAGAGGAAAAAATTGGAAAGAGAAATGAGAGTGATGTATGGAAATCATTAAAAAGGAGTCAATAGCTTAGTAAAGGAGGTGGAAAAAATACTGAAAAAAAAATAAAACCTTAAAACCAGACTGTGCCAAATTGTAAAAGAGGCACAAAAATCCAACGAGGAGAAGAATATGTTGAAAAGTATAATTGACCAAATGGAAAAAAAGAGGTACAAACATTCACTGAATAAAATAATTCTTTAAAAATTAGAATTGGGCAAGTGGAATCTAATGACTGTAGGAGACATCAAGAAACAATAAAACAAAATCAAAAGAATGAAAAAATAGAAGAAAATGTGAAATATTTAATTGGAAAAACAGCTGACCTGGAAAACAGATCCTGAAGAGTTAATTTAAGAATTATTGGACTATTTGAAAATCATGGTCAGAAAAAGAGCCTAGACATCATCTTTCTAGCATTTATTAAAGAAAACTGCCCTGATAGTCTAGAATCAGAGGGTAAAATGGAAATCTAAGGAATCTATCTTCTGTAAGATTACCTCCTATAAGAGATTTCAAAGCAAAAGCTCCCAGGAGTATTATAGCCAAATTCCAGAGGTTCCAGATCAAGGAGAAAATATTGCAAGCAGTCAAAGAGAAACAACCCGAATATCGTGGAGCCACACAGGATAACACAAGATTTAGTAATTGCTACATTATAGAATTGGGAGACTTTGAATATGATATTCCAGAGAGCAAAAGAACTAGGATTATAACCAAGAATCACCTAGCCACCACAGGGGGAAAATGGATATTCAATGCTATAGAGGACTTTCAAGCATTCCTGATGAAAAAAAAAAAAAGAGCTGATTAGAAAATGTGACTTTCAAATACAAGACTCAAGAGAAACACAAAAAAGTAAATAAGAAAGAGGAATAAGGGATTCAATAAAGTTAAACTGTTTACATTACTACATGGTAACTCCTAAAACACCTTTCATTATTTGGGCAGTTAGGAGGCATATAAATAGATAGAGGGCACAAGTGTAAGATGAAAATGATGGGAAAATTATCTAAAAAATAAATTTAAGGGGTGAGAAAGAAGAATGCACTGGAAGAAGGGGAAAGTAGAGGTAGAATGAGGTAAATTATCTGACATAAAAGAGGCGCAAAAGAGCTTTTACAACGAAGGGAAAGAGGGGGGAAGTAGTGAGGAGCATGTGAACCTTACTCTCACCAGAATTGACTGAAAGAGTGAATAACATCAGTTGGGTATAGAAATCTACCTTACCCTAGAGGAAAGTAGGAGGGGAAGAGAATAAGGGATGTCATGGGAGGATGTGCTGATAGAAGGGAGGTCAGATTGGGGGAGGCAAAAGTCAAAAGCAAAAACCTTTGAGAATGGACAGGTGAAAGGAGAGAGAGAGAGTAGGATAAATGGGATAAAATAGGATGGAGGGGAATATATAGTAATTGTAACTGTCAAAAATATTTTACAGCAAGTTTTCCTGATAAAGACCTCATTTCTCAAATATGTAGATAACAGAGTCAAATTTATAGAAACAAGAATTATTCCTCGATTGATAAATGGTCAAAGGATATGAAGAAGCAGTTTTCAGATGAAAAAACCAGAGCTACAATAGTCACATGGAAAATGCTCTAAATTATTGGTTGTTAAAATGAAAATTAAAACAACTCTGAGTTATCACCCCACAGATTGACTAATATGACAGAAAAGGAAAATGGTAAACATAGGAGGGGATGTGGAAAATTGAGACACTGATGTACCTTGGTAGAATTATGAGCTAGTCCAAGTCTAGGACAATTTGAAACTATGCCCAAAGAGCTATAAAAGTGTTCATTCCTTTTGTCCCAGTAATATCACTAAGTCTATATCTCAAAGAGATTGGGAAAAAAAACAAAAAAGGAAAAGGATCTATATTTACAAAAATATTTATAGAAGCTTTTTTTGTGTGTGGGTGGTGACAAAGAATTGGAAAACTAAGGGGATGCTCATCAATTGGGGAGTGATTGAAAAAATTGCTATTTATGATTGTGATGGAATGCTATTATGCTATAAGAAATGATGAGGAGGATGGTCTCTTCATTCTAGAAATATATGAACTGATGGAAAGTGAAGTGAGCAGAACAAGGAGGCCATTATATACAGTAACAACAATATTGTATGATGATCAACTGTGAATGACTTAGCCATTGTCAGCAATACAAGAACCAAGAAATTCCAAAGGACTTATGATGGAAAATGTTATCTGTCTCTAGTGAAAGAACCGATGGATCTGAATGCAGATTGAAGCATACTTTTTCTTCACTTTCTTTATTTTTTTCTTGTTTTCTTTCACAACATGACTAACATAGAAATATGTTCTGGATGACTGCACATGCATAATCTTAGCAAATTTCTTGCCTTCTAGTGAGGTGTGGGGGAGGGGAAGGAAGGAGGGAAGGAGAGAATTTGGAACTCAACATTTTAAAAAATGAAAAATTGTTTTTACAAGTAATTGGGGGAAAATAAATATTAAATAAAAATAAAGAAATCATTTGGTGGTAATAATATGTACATTCTTTAATATTCCCAATCAGAAAGTGCCATGTCAATCAAGGCTAATTTTTCAATATCCTGACAAGCTCTAGATTTTACTTATGTCTATTTTTAACTTAGATATATCCAACTCCAGATGCATACCAAAGTTTCCTACAACTCCTATTATTACTTATATTTTTTTTACAAGACCTATGTCAGATTTGTCTTTTGGAATTTAGATTGTAAGTTGTACATTTATATATTTAATTATATTGTTTCATTGTTTAAAGTGACTTTAAGCATTAAACAGTTTTCCTTTTTATTTCTTTTGATATTGTGAATTTTTAATTGTTTTATCTGAAATCATGTGAAACCTTGACTCAAGCCTGAGTAATTAAATAACTGTTCATGCTTATTCCCTCAGTTGAGAATACAATTCTCTAATAACGGACTATGAAATGTCCCTCTCTCCTTGAGTGACTCCCATCAAGCTCTGATGCTGCAAAGAGATACCTGCAATATAAGAGTAGGGTAGCAATAGATATTTAAATTCAGCAAATGTATTCTTTAGTCGAAAAAAAATGTATTCCTTAAGAAAAAAAAACAAACAGAAGGAAGGTTGGGCAGGATAGGGCTGACTCGTTTCTCTCAGGGCTCCTGCTACTGGAGTGAGTGCCAGTGATAATATAAACAGTTACACTCATTTTCAAGCTTGTCCATTTAGAGGTCTCTTACGATCTTAAAGAAGGGAACTGCAGATGTGGAAGACACCAGCTGCCACTACCATTATGATGTTTCCATTGTGCTACTGCCCTCTCTCCCTCCTCTGCTTATTCTCAAGAGCCCTAAATGCTGTGCATGAAAACTTTTGCTCTTTCCCTCCTCTTTCTCCCTTGGAGGACTGATTTCACATTCATTTCCTTTCTTCCCTAATTAGAAAGGATTAAAATCTCAAAGCAGTTCAGGGCCAGCCAACCGCTTGCTAGGGGATACATTACATGTATTTCCAACTTATGCTGCCTGGGAATCCCTTAGTAAATTTTATTTTAGTCCCTCGGTTTCAATTGTATGTAATTTTATTTTTAAAACTATTTCTTGTATTCGGCAATTAGGAAGGTTTTGTTTTATTAATTTTATTATTCTATTTTGTTTTATTGTGATACTTAATTTAGGTTTTCTTCATTTAACTCTTTTGTGTGTATTTTTTAGGGGATCTTTTCCTCTCTCCTTTAAATTAGCACTTCATCCTTGTTAATATCTAGCTTAAAGTAATTTGATCCCAGTTCCATCCCACATACTTTCTACTATCCATTCAGTATAATTTTAATTTTATTTAATAAATTTATATATCATTTTTTCTTTCCTCTTTTTCTTTTTTCCCCCTTTCCTAGAGCAGAACTGAGTTTTTATATTCAACAGATTTTCTGGGAGACTGATGAGCCTTAAAATATATCTGCATAATATTACCTTTTAGGGCAACATTTTTGGCTTATGTAGAATTCATGTTCTGTAGCAGCACTGTTGTCCTTTGATTCTTTTCTGTAAAGTTTTTTTCCATTTCTGCATTTTTGAGTTCCAAACTAGGCATTCTTTTTTTTCCACAGTATATATTTTTGTAGAGATTTTTTTTTTTTTGTAAATTCAAAATTGTTTACTGCTTGGTGATTTCTTCTAGAGCTCTTATTTTTGTTTTGAATTTTGCCATAATTTTCAACCTTTAATTATTTTTAACCTTTTATTTCTCTTCTGAACCATGCTAGCATGCATGCTGTTATACCATTATTTCTGGGGAGGGAGCCCCATAGGATTTATTATTTTCCTTCTTCATTAGAAGATTTTTATGTCAGTATCCTTACTGAATAATATTTATCCATGGTGTTTTGTCTTTTTCTAGATTGTTCTCATTTTTACTTCTTTTTTAAAAATAAATCTTTGTTGAGGGCACCCAACTAATAGCTCCAGCAGCTGTGAAAACTGCAGAGATTGGGATAAAGCTCCCCTTTCTGGTAGCAGAATTCTACTGTAGCAAAAAGCTCAAAAGGCAAGTAATTGAGTGGCAACATGAGCAAGCAAAGGAAGCAAAGCAAAGAGAGCAATTTGACATTAGACTCCTGTTTTGGGGACAAAAAAGATCAAAGCATGGAAGAGGAGGAAGACATCAAAGTCAGAACTCCTGCACCAAAAGCTTCCAAGAAAAATATGAGCTGGTTACAGGCCATAGAGGACCTTAAAAAAAGATTTTGAAAACCAAATAAGAGAAGTAGAAGAAAAATTGGGAAGAGAAATGAGAAGAATGCAAGAAAATTATGAAATTAGACTCAACGACCTGACTGAAGAAAATAACACTTTAAAAATAGGCTAACTCAGATAGCAAAAGAGACTCAAAAAGGCAATGAGGAGAAGAATGCCTTTAAAAGTCGAATTTGCCAGATGGAAAAAGAGTGTCAAAAGCTCACTGAAGAGAATCATTCCTTCAGAATTAGATTGGAGCAAATGGAAGCTAGTGACTTTATGAGAAATCAAGATACTATTAAACAGATCTAAACAAATAAAAAATAGAAGGCAATGTGAAATATCTCATTGGAAAAACCACTGACCTGGAAAATAGATCCAGGAGAGATAACTGAAAAATTATTGGACTACCTGAAAGCCATGATCAAAAAAGGAACCTAGAAATCATCCTTCAAGAAATTCTCAAGGAAAATTACCCCGATGTTTTAGAACCAGAGGGTAAAATAGAGGTTGAAAGAGTCCACCAATCACCTCCTGAAAAAGATCCCCAAAAGAAAACTCCTCAGAATATTATAGCCAGGTTCTGGAGTTCCCAGATCAAGGAGAAAATGTTACAAGCAGCCAGGAAGAAACAATTTCAATATTGTGGAAACACAATCAGGATAACACAGGATCTGGCATCTTCTACATTGAGGGATGGAAGCGCTTGGAATATGATATTCTGGAGGGCAAAGGAGCTGGGATACAAGAAGCAAGAGAAGCATGAGAAGGTAAACAGGAAAAGAAATCATAACGAACTTATCAAAGTTGAACTATTTATATTTCTACATGGAAAAACAATAATTGTAACTTATGAAACTTTTCTCAGTATGAGAATAGTTGAAGGAAATAGAAATAATTCACTCCCTAATAATTCCTAGTGTATCTCAAAATTAGTTGAGATTTGTGGTGGCTAGATGTAATGAATTTCTTTTGTGAGAACAAACTATAGGAAGCCCAAACTGCTGATTGTGCCTATCCTCTTTATGTTGTTCAGCCATTTTCAGTCATGTCTGACTCCAGGTTGGGCATCTAGCTGTCCATCTATTTTATAGGAGTTATGCTAACAAATATATACTTTTTTACCCCTTGGGTCACCCTTTTCCAAGGTCAATTTACCTGTAAAGTCAAATGATGAGGTGAATGAAGCTGAAACCTCAAGGGAGTCAACAGAATCATAACTCTGAGTCACAATTGTACCTTACAAGTTTGCTGAGGCTTTGCCTTCCAAAGCTGTGTGCTTTATTATAGGTCCTGATTGTATAAACAAGCAATGGCTCCTGAAAATGTGTAGCTATCCTTTCAAGTTGTCAAAACAGAACAGGAAAGTTGAGAAGTCATTTTAAGAGTGTTCAGAGCATAGATCAGGGCCAACCTCTGGCCAGAGAAGTCCCATCACCATTAGGGGACAGCAACCTGATGTCAGAGTTGTCTAAAAACTGTATGAAAAGTGCTTCATGAGACCCAGATTAATGCTGTATCAAGTTTAGAAACTGTTTTTGAAGGACTACGTGCAGAAAATGGATTACTAATGCTTCCAAGTTGTGGGATCCTTGCTGTGGTTATTTGTCCTTGGAAGAGAACCAGTCATGTCACAGGGTAATATCTTGACTTGTGTGTGAATTGGATTTAAGTGAGTCAGGGTTGCACAAAGTTGTCTACCTCACTCTCTCTTCCTGAGTCATTGAAGTCCAGTGGCAAGACAGATGTCAAGGTGACTGGCTATGGCCCCAAGATACAGTGGATGACCTCCGTGTCTTTGAAGTCTGAACAAACTGCAAGTACTCCATAGCACCTGCTTCAGCCACCTTCACGAGTATTGGAAGAAACTGTTCTTGCCTGCCCATTCTGCTGGCAGGGTAAGTCTTCACATGCTTGAAGTAGATATCCTGCTAACTCACAATGGGTTCGAGACCTTCTTTCCTTCAATTTGGTTTAACCTGTCTGTCCAGACAGTTTATCAGGGTATGGATGCTGTTCATGCTATAACTTCTTGGAGCCACGAATTAGAATTGAGTGGATGCCAAAGGTGGGTAAGCAGCCCTGAAAATGTCCTGGTAAGCCCTCACAGCAGAAGTGCTAGTCCTCCTTGAACACTCCATGTACCCTACTTGAAAGTGTTGTTTTAAGCCTCTGTACTGTTGTTTTAAGCCTATGCAGATAGTTTGCTCGGAGATACTGTTTAATTCTTTGTGCCATGCATTGATGTGAACATTTCTGTTTTAGAAGACTTATCACATTGGTGCTTGGAGTAATTAACCTGGAGGTGGGGGATAGCCCAACAATGAAGGGGAAATGTCCACAAAATGAACATTTGATTCTTAACAGGCAGTACAGCTTAGTGGATAGCACCCTGGAGTCAGGGAGATTCTGGATTCAAATCTGGCCTTAGATACTTAATGAATTGGGCTTCACCTCTCTGAGCCTTGATTTCCCCAAAGATAAATAGGGATGATAATAATGCCTACCTTACAGGGTTGTTGTGAGGAACACGGGAAATGCAGTTGGATAACAGTGGATAGAGTGCTGTACCTGGCATTAGACCTGAGTTTGAATCTGGCCTCAGATGCTTAATAGCTGTGTGACCCTGGGCATGTCACTTAACTTTTCTTTGCCTCAGTTTCCTCATTTCTAAAGTGGTGATAATAAAAACACCTACCTCCCCAGGTCTTTGTGAGGATAAAATGAGTTATTAATAAAGTGTTTTGTAAACCTTAAAGTACAATTAAAAACTCTCTAAAGTGTTTTACAAACCTTAAAGTGCTATATAAATGTGGATAGTAATTATTTAACAGATGACATACTGAAATGCCCCTCTGTCATATTTGAACATTGAACTGATCCCAGATTATATATTAGAAGCAATGGAAAGAATTGGAGAACAGATCTATGTTTGTTTGTTTGTTTCTGATGATACCTCATCATTTTCTTCCCTTTACAATCCTAGGAGAACCCCAACCTGAATTTGTCAACTAAAAACCCCTTGGAATGTATGAGGCCCTATTGTATGGATCAGTGATTCTGGGCCCAAATAGAACAGAAGGAGCAAGAAAACTGAGTCAAGTGTAGGAAGCCTCGTGCTCTCTGGTTGAATTGTAAGGTGAGAAAGGCTACTAATTAATGATGATGTCCCAGGCTCTTTCAGAAAAAGGGGTGCTTCTACCAGGAAACTGCTTGTGAATACATTCAAACCCCATTATTCCTTTCCCTCTTCTGTCTGAGTCTTTGTTCATTCCATTCTTCCAGCAGTGATGCTCTCCCATGACTCGTTTTTACCTATCAAAATGACATTCTTTAAATGCCAAAAGAAATCCCAATCTTTCCTGACTCCATAGAGTTGGAAGAGAGGGGCCCCTCATCTGGCTTCCCTGTATCACTAACTGCCCTCTGCCTTTCCTCCAGCACTTAGCATTCACTTCTGTTTTTAATTATCTCTCTCTTTTTTAAATTTTTTGCTTTTTTTTTGGAGGGGGGAAGGTAGGGCAATTGGGATTAAGTGACTTGCCCAAGGTCACATGGCTAGTAAGTGTCAAGTGTTTGAGGTCGAATTTGAACTCAGGTCCTCCTGACTTTAGGGCTGGTGCTCTATTCACTGTGCCACCTAGCTGCCTGTATAATTATCTCTTTATGCAAGATATTGAGGTGGTTGGGTGGTGTAATGGATAGAGTACAAGGTCTGGAGTCAGAAAGACCTGAGTTCAAATATGACCTTAGACACTGTGTGACCCTGGGGAAGTCACTTAATGTCTGTTTGTCTCAATTCCTGCATCTGTAAAGTAGCAATAACAATAGTACCTACCTCTCTGAGCTGTTGTGAGAACCAAATAAAAGAGATAGCAATGGGAGGAGTTATAGGAATGCTACTATGATTATCAATTCTATCCTCTAATTAAGGTCTAGTACAGATGTTTTAGGAACTTAAGAGGCTTTTATGAAAGAGGAACATCAGTCAGCAATGCTAAAAGTAACAGTCTCTTATAATGAAGACTTGGAACAAAACTTGAAATATTCATGAGCATAGAGGAAAGAAAAGAAGATTCAGGGCAAAGGAGACAATTGTCAGTCACAATTGGACCACAGTCACCAGAAGGGACAAAACACATCCATCATGTCTCGGTCACTGGAAAGATGAAGCTAAACCACACCAGTCAATTGAAGTACCTCACCATACTTCTGGTGCAATGCTTTTAGGGCCACGACAAGAGTACAAGGAGGATCAACCTGCCTAAGAGAGGTCTGCCTCTCATCTGGCACACTCAGGATGCAGGAGTAGGGAAGCTGCCACCTCAAAGCCACACGTGGCCTCGAGGCCACAGGGTCCTCACCCCTACGTCTAGGTTCTTATCATTACTCCCAGTCATCGCAGGAATACTTGGGCTCCATTACCCCTCAAACAAGGCCACTTACTTGATGCCAATGTCTCCTACCTCAATGATGGGGCAACTGGATCATGAAGTAGATAGTGTACCTGGCCTGGAGTCAGGAAAACCTGAGTTCAAATCCACCCTCCGACTTACTACCTGTGTGACCCTGGGCAAATCAATCTGTTTGGCTCAGTTTCCTCATCTGTAAAATGGGGGTAAAATGGACCTATGAGGATCAAATGAGATGGCATATGTAAAGAGCTTTGCTATATAAGTACAAATTATCATTACTTAATATGAAATAACTTAGTCTCAACTGGACTTCTTAATCAGGATCCATGAGCTAGTTTTCAAAATGATGTTCATATTCAACACGTTCATCACAAAGCACATGGAATATCAGAGATAAAAGGGACCTTAAAGATCATTAGTCCAACCCTCTCATTTTATAGATGAGGAAACTGAAGATCAGAGAAAGGAAATGACTGTACCAAGGTCACACAGGTAATTGAACTTGCACCTCCTGACTTCTAAAGCAAGCCTATTTCCATACCTCTTCCCTTGATCATGGCTCGTGGGAAACAGTGTTCTGGGAAAATTCTTCATGCTGAAACTTTATTAACACTGGGAAATCCTTTTGGACTTCATGGGTCACTTGGTTACCATCATTGTCAGACTGCTGAATATATAATATTTGCCAATTTCCTTTTCCTTTAATAAAACCTTTCTATGATTCATTGTCAGGCTACTCTGACAAGTAATCTTCCCGTACAGCTGCATGTCTGATCAGGGCAATGTGTTTTAGAAAAAATGAGTTACTATAAACACTGTTGAACATCCATTCAATGATTTAAACTTGCTTTGCAACTATTTACATTTAAATAAATGAAATTAACCTTTAAAATGTCATAACAACTCTTCAGTCACTCTTTTTGCCATCAGGGTTTTATTCATTATGCATTCTTATTCATTTTTCCTCTTATATGGTTGTGATTAGTGTCCACTCTCTTCGTTGTTGTTTTTTTTTTCACTCTTCATTATTTCATAAAGGTCTTTCCATATTTCCTCATATTCCTCAAATTTATCAATCTTAATGGCACTATGGGATTCTATTACATTCATGCATTACAATTTCGTCAATCACTTCTCCATTCTCAGACATTTGGATTTCTTCCAGTTTTTCAGTGATTACATATCATTCTTCTATGAAACTTTTAGAAGAGCTATAGTTCTTTTAAAAAGTAAATAACCCATTCAGGGTATATTTCCCAAAATGGAATAACTGGGACAAAGGACATGATTAATTTTGTCACTTTTACTTTATCTTGCCAAATTGCTCTCCAGAAAGACTTGAGTCAACAATCACACCAACAATTAGTGATCCTGGGTCATAGACTTAGAAAGGGGCAACTAATTCAACTTCTTCCTTTTACAGGTGAGGAAGTTATGGCCTAGGGAGGTTAGATCATTTTTCTAAGGTCATACAGGTAGTTAGTGGCAGAGACAGGATCTGAGTGCTCTTTTTGAATTGATTTTCATTACTTTTAATAATTTTTTTTTCCAATTTGGTGAGCGTGAGTTGGTACTTTGAAGTTATTTTAAATTGTATCTCTAATTATTAGTGACTATAAATGCATTTTCAAGTAATAATTATCATTTCTTAATCCATTAGCACAAGTTCATAGCACGTATGAGGTGCTTAATAAATGTTTACAAATTAAATTGTTGAACTGAGTTATGACTAGTAAATTTCTAAATGTGGATTCGGTTCAGCCTTGTGGGCTGTCCAACTAAAAGTTTCTTTGGGTTTCTAGTTGAGGGGTCAAAGCATGACAAACATTATACCTTTAACCATAAACTAGGCAACTTCAATATATTTCTAAATCAGATTTTACACTTTTATTATTGTCTAGCTTCTACAAAAAACTTGCCATGACAGGGAGCTCAACACTTCAGAATGCAGACCATTCCATTATTGGGCAACTTGGATTGTTAGGAAGTTTTTCTTTATACTAAATTGAAATCTGGCTTCTTATCATTTTTTTGGCTGTTGTTTAGTCATGTTGTTTTTTTTTTCAGTCATGTCTGATTGTTCAGGAACCCATTTGGAGTTTTCTTGGCAAAAATACTAGAGTGGTTTGCCATTTCCTTCTCTGTCTCATTTTATGGAAGAGGAAACTGAGGCAAACAGGGTTTGGTGATTTGCCCAGGGTCACATGGATAGTAAGTATTTAAGGCCAAATTTGAACTTGGGTCTTCCTGACTCCAGGCCCAACACTTTATCTGCTATATCCTGTTGCCTAAATAAAGTGTAGCAACTGTACTAAACTGGGTAGATCATGCTATAGGATTCCTAATCATGTCAAATTTAGAAGTCACTACAGTGTAGCAGAAAGAGCCCAGAGTTTGGAGTTAGGAGACCTGGATTCTAGTCCAAACTTCTGAGTTTGGAAGAGCTGCCTACTTTTTCTGGTTAGGGAGCGGTATTTTTAGAGATAGTGATAGCACTTGAGGGTAGTCATCCCCACCTCCTTTGCTGTTAGGCAGAAAATCCTCTGTGAAGGAATTAGGTTTTTAGGGAATTTTAATCCATGATTTCCTTACTCTTTCTCTTACTCCAAACACTCTTTCTCTTCCTTGGCTGGTAATACACAGTGTTAGAAACACAAACATCATTGATACCAAAATCTGGGTAACAAAAGAAGTTTATTGAGGAGAAATTTAGAGGAATTGAACACCTCTGGCCAGAAGTGGCCAGAAGACAAAAATGAGAAGAACTTTATACTGTTAGCATTCCCTTCATCATAGTCCTTATTCTGGTCTGAAGGTCTTTCAAGACCTTTGTCTGTCTTCTGATTGGTCAGGTCTACCTGCTGCTTGCTAACTTCCTTTATCTTACTTTAGTAATGTCTAGCAATTCCATGGAAGCTTAACTCCCCATCGTTTATCAGTAGTTTTTACTTTAGTAATTTTTAGCAGTTCTGTGGAAACTTAACTCTTTGCTGTCTCTCATAACACTGAACTCATGGCTGGCTAGTGCAGTGACCCACCACGGGCAGGTAGCCTCCAGTACAGTGCTTGTCCAAATGTGTCAACGGATGTCTTGGAGTTGTCATCCATATGGTCCATCTAAATTTGAAAATGAATTCCATATGTGTAGGCTTAAAACTTAGCAATAATGACCCACTTGAAAGCCACAAACTCCAATCTGTGGACGAAGTAATCACACTATCAGTCAATCTTCCACTGCCACATGAGATAGACTTCTCCACTTCTCATTTCTTAGCTATGTCAGTTCTAAGTAACTGAATGACTGTTGCTGTTCAGTCAATAATAGAACTCATAAGTTTTCATCATATATATCAACCTCCTGCTCCTCCCTTGGTTTTGTCTGACAAAGTTTTGAGGAACTTGATATAGATTCCCAGTGCAATTTTCACACCACCAGATTGTCCACCTGATCTCCAGAAGCCCTCATTCATCATCATCTTAAGATGCTGTATTTTCAGGGACTATATGACATAAAAAAATTGAGGCTTCCTGATAGCCTCCTTTGTTTCTCTTTATCAGTTCATCTCTGCATTACTGTGCTGTGTGGTACAGTAGATAGGATGCTGGGTCTGGAGTAGCATTCATCTTCTTGATTTCAGATCAGCTTCAGACACTTACTAGCTGTGTGACCCTGGGCAAGTCACTTAACCCTATTTGCTTCAGTTTCCTCATCTATAAAATGACCTGGAGAAGGATATGGCAAACCACTCCAGTATCTTTGCCAAGAAAACCCAAATGGGGTATGAGTCTGTGTAGCAGCAAACACCCCAATATCCCTAGGGTAGCTGCCAACACAGGTTCTTAGATCTGCTTTTCAAAAGGAAAGCAACTCAAAATCAGTTAACAAGCTTACTTTAATCAAACAAACATATATTACCTAGTTCAGGGGAAAAAGGTCAGCACCCCGAGCTTCAGAGTATACAGACAGATCAAATAGACAGGCTTCCAAACTGTCCAACCATTCTATCAATACCAAATCACAGTTACCAGAAAGGGAAGCATAAACATCTGGGTTTTCAAAGCCAGGGGGCTCTCAACGGCTTCCCAGAGTCTCATCTGGTCAAATCACACAACACTTCTCAAAGTGAGCCCCCAAAGCAAAGCCTCAAATCAGGGATTATATAGTCTTCTCCTGGCTCAGAGAATGTAACCACCCTCTTGACCCACTGCCCAATCACACAGCATCAAAGTGTGGTCATTCCTGAAAACCAAGCCTCCTACCACAGGCTCCATGTGACCACATTCAGCCTATTAGGGGGCAGAGTATACTTTCAAATTAAAGAACGTTCTCAGAGTCACTTAAGTCAATCAAAGTCTCTTAAGCCAATCAAAGGGCCTAGGGGCAGGGAAAATCTTCAAATCTGCATTTCCATTACAGTCTGGCATGACTGAAATGACTGAACAATAAAAAATTAGTTCTATGATATATTTCAAAGATGTTCCTTGGAAAATGACTAGAGCATTTCATATGGGATCCATTGTGATAGTACTGGTAGGTTGATGGTGCCTTAATGATTGGCCCTGGCTATGGAGAATAGTCCTGTTACTGATTCATAAGGTGCTGAAATGATAGTCTTACCTAACTATCTCTTCTCCTGTTCCTTAGCAGGTCCTTCATTTCTTCACCAAATCCTTGTTGCCCCAGGAGGATTTAAAATAAAAAAAAGAAAAGTTTCTTCCTATTTCCTCATTAACAGTGAAATAATTAATTCATAAATGGTAGCATTAGCAGTTATTTCTTTGGGGATACTGGAATTCCACACAGCTTCAGGGCAGTTCATATGCTACCCATGTCTCTTATTGATTTCTATGTACCTTGTAGGTATATTTTACAATCTCCTTAAGCAGAAGTTTTTAACCTTTTTTTGTGTGTGTCACAGACCCCTTTAACAGTCAGCCTGGTGAAGCTAAGGGAACCCTTCTCAGAATCATGTTTTTAAATGCATAGAATAACCAATTATGTTAAAATACAGCTATCCAAATAATTTTTTAAATTGCCACAAGGCATCCATAACATAGTAAAACAAAGCCTTTCCTATATCCTCAGTGTCCTTACAGCTAATCCTCTAAATCAGTAGGTCTTGATGAGAAGGTATTCTTGTTTTGGGGCACTTACTTTCAAAAATTGTAAAGCTATGGTGAATACTTAGTTCCATACTCACCAATGTGATGTATGAGATGTCCTAAAAGTCTTTAAGTTTTAAATTAAAAAAGCTTAAAACAGCTCTAAGACTTTTTGGAACACTCTGTATAGTTACAATTTAATAATATATCTTTAGCAGTAATATCTGTTATCTATTATTTGTTATCTGTTATGTAACAATTATAATCATATTAATTTATTTTAACATTAATTATATTATATAATAATATATTATCATATAGAATATAAATGATTATGATAATTATCTGTTATATGTATTTATATAGTGTTTTAAGGTTTATATACATCATCTATTTGAGTCCCACAAAATCCCATGAAGCAAGTGCAATAGGCATTATTATCCTCATTTTATAGATTTGGAAATTGAGGCTCAGAGAGCTTAAAGTGACTTGCTCATGATCCCAGGGATGGGGACCCTGTTTTGGCATAGAGAACTCCCAGGGGAGGAAATTCCTTCTAACAATACAGGCTAGCACCTAGCTTCCAGTTTAGAGACTTGCTTAGAGCATTCAGAGGCTTGGCCAGAGTCCCAAAGGTAGTTACTGTCAGAAGCAGGCCTTGAAAGCAGGCCTTTCTGGCTCCAAGGCTGGCCCTCTTTTCACTAGGTCTCTGGCAGTGGCCATGATCACCTACAAACCCAGGCCTTTGGATAAGCATAAGAAAAGTGCAATGATGCTTTAAATCTAGGCCTAACAGCAACCAACTGTCTTCTCTGTAAAAGTTATACTAGAAAACTTAGTGTCAGCTTACAACCAAGAAAGAAGAAAACAAACCAACCAGAAATGGCAGCATCTTCAATGGGTCCCTGCTCCTATGTAGGTAATGTTACCTTGACTCAATACTCAAACAGCTTTATCCATACAAAGAATACAATCCTAGATGGGCCTCTCACAAATGTCAGCTCTGAGATTCACAATTTGTGATTCCTTTGAGATTTTCATCTTTTTTAAACTGCTTAGTCAGAAAGCTTGCCTATTCACCCAGTCTATTCTGGGTGATATGGCCATGCTGTAGGACCCACTCACATGCTTCTGGGAGGCATACTCCAAAGACAACATGGGTTGGATGTACTCGGAGTTCCCTGACACCACCCCGCCCCAAAGTTTTGAGAGCCTACTATGTGCCCTGCACTCTCACCCTATGCTAGGGCATTTGGGAGATACAAAGAGAATACAAACCATAGACTTTGTTCTTACTTCCTGGCCATCAACTCCAAACCATAATGCATCACTTCCTCCCCATAGCTCTTTTATATAGGACAGAAATTAGACTTTCAGCTCATACTACCTTCTATCTATAGCTCTGCCTGGTTCCTTTTGTATTTTTCTTTGCCCATTAGATTGTAAAATCCCTGAGGGCAGCGAATGTCATTCTTTTTATTTTCTTTGAGATAAATTCTAACCATAGTTACTCACACATGATAGGTGCTTATAAATGTTTACTGAATTAAATTGAATTGCACCTATTCTGAGCTCTGCTAGATGTACTTTTATCTTATCTTGCCCAGAACAAGAGGCTCTTATCTATAAATCATGCCAGCTACCCTTCATGTGTTTTTGTTTATTAGAATGTAAGTTTCTTGGGGGCAGGGGTTGTCTTGCTTGCTTTAATTTGTATCTGTAATGCTTAATGAATGCTCTATCTACCCATCCATCCATCCACCCATCTATCCACCTACCTATCCATCTATCTATCTATCATCCACCCATTCATCCATCTATCCATCCATCCATCCATTCATCCATCTATCCAACCATCTATCCATCCATCCATTTATCTATCCATCTATCTATCTATCTATCTATCTATCTATCTATCTATCTATCTACCTGCCTACTTACCTACTTATCACTTCCTCCTCTACTGCTACTAATACTACTACATCACCATCATAGTTTTCATTCATAAAATGCTTTTAAGGTTTGCAAAACACTTTACAAATATCATCTCCTTTGATCCTCACAAGAACTTTGGGAGGTAGGTGGTATTATTATTCCCACTTTACAGATAAGGAAACTGAGGCAAAGAAGGGTTAAGTGATTAGCCCAGAATCTCCCAGCTAATAAAGGCATGCCTGAGATTATATCTGAACTCAGATCTTCCTGACTCCTCTTACGACACTCTATCCACTGTGACACCTAGTTTCCTCAGAGGCTTTCTTAATTTCTGTTTTAAGAATGGGGAGACAAAGAGGCCAGAGGCGTCAAGTCAAGTAAATTCAGAGTGTAGCAGGAATAGGACTCAACTTCCCCAAGAAACTCCAAATCTCCTTCCCAGTACAGTATGGTGGCAATTATGCTTTCCATTCTATGATTCTGTTCTCATAGAATCTGAGGGGTTTTTAGCAGGAAGGGGTCATCCCCAGAGGCCATCCCAGGAGGGGAGTTCCAGCCTTTGACATAAGCCAGGCCTGAGTGAGGTTGTGCAATAATAGGAAATATCATTGAGCTGCTGAACAGTCCATCCGTCACTGCCGCAGGCACCATTTCTTCCTCCCACATGCCAAAAGGAATGGAAAACAAAAAGAGAGTAGGAAAGAAACAAGTGTATCTCTTGCTCTGATTAACAAGACTCGGGAGACTATGGTCAGGCCTATTGGGTGTGTCTGGGCAAGGAAAGGATGAACTGAGAGCAGAGGAATTGCCAATGGGCCAAAGTTGGCAATCAGGAGCATGTGTCAGGGAGTAAATAAACTCAGGATTTGCCTCAAGTGACATTCTTCTCTTAAGTCTAGGACTCTCCATTGGACCTTGGTCAGGAGGGATATGGTTATATACTTAGGCTGATTTTATGAAAACCATACCTCTCCCTACCCAACTTGTAGAATAAATAAGACATTTTTGAAAAGTTAATTAATTCTATGCTCTTGTATATTCTACCATGACATAGCTAAAAAATTTACCTTTATATAAATTTAGCATTTTTAAAATTCATAGAAAACTTCCCTCAAAGTAAACCTGGTAGGGAGATAGTTGATGGACTCTAGACCGAGAACTCATTCCACACAATCCAGTTAAAAGTAGGGTAACGGTACTCCCACCACTCAACCCTGCATACCCCTCATGGCCTAGATCTGAGGGAGTGCCATTGGACTTAGCAGCCCCTTGGGAGTGGAGGTAGAGAGTATGGATGGTATATGAGAGACTCCAGAATACTGTGCAACTGGGATTTGGAAATCAGTGAGAAAGAACATGCTGACTTTTGTTCAGGCGAACCCCTTCATTTCAGGCCCTTAAAATTATCTACAAGTTCATTGCCTGGATCAGTGGGAAGTTTTCCATTGCTCCTCTGTCTCCCCTACTGAAGAGAGACACCTTGCTTCCCTCCTAATGCCCAAGCTGCAGGGCATGGCAGGCAATCTGGAGACTCCTGGAGTCAGGAGATTTAGGTGAGCATTATGTTCCACTGGGCCCCGTTTGATCTTTATACCATCAACACAGGGCCCAACAACTTCTCTGTTTCCCCCTTGCTTGCTGTCAAGTCACCCCTGGACTCTTTGATGTTCAAAGAAATTCTGATTGACTTGCCATGTCCTTTGTACCTAAGTGTGCAGTTGGCAGAATTTTCCCCAAATCAAGTCAGGACAGATTGGGATTCAGAGTCCCAATTTGAAGCACATCCTTAAACAGTTAGAAGCAGAAGGAGGAAATTCTCAAAAAATCCCCAACTCCATTGGGTCAGAACTTTAAGAACAGAAGCTTTAACCCTTTCTCTACCATTTGGGGAAGAGAAAATGGGAGAAAGTGGGTGTGAATTCCATAATCACTCACTGCTGTTTAGTCCTACACACTATTCCCTTCTCCATTCTGGTCACAGTTCTGCCCTCCCATCCCTACCACTATCCCCTCGCTCCCCAACACATGAGGGAGGGAAACAGAAAAAGAATCACAGAGTGTCAGAGATAGATGGAAATTCTAGTACAGCTTATTTCTGAACACATCTTGCTACAACATCTCCAAGTGGTCATCCAGAGATATAAATCTCCAGAGATGTGGAACTCATTGCATTCTGAGGCAGCCCACCCCACTTTGCAGACACTTATTAAAACATTTCCCCTCAAATTCAGACCCACTCTACCTTTTTGTGACTCTTACTGACAGTTCCCAGCTCTGCCAGAGTAGAATAAATTCAATCCTTCTTCCCTAGGACATCTCTTCAAATACTTGAAATTAGCTATTATACCTCCCCTAGGTTTTCTCTTTTTCATGTTAAAGCTCTCCAGTTCCTTTAGCTGAGTGCCGCAAGGCAAGCTTTCCATCAAACTAAAAAAGTATTTATTAAGGGTTATGTGTAACACAACAAATATGTTGATCATTTTTCTCTTCTTAATGCCCTACCAAAATATGGTGCTCAGAGCTGGACACATGGACACAGTATTCCCAATATGGCTCCTCAGTCTCTCCATTCTGCCTCCAGAGTGTGGTGGAATTAGCACCACCTGTCCTATTATTTTTAATGAAACTGCCTATTAATAAAAGGTCAAGATGGCATTTGCTTTTTTTTGCTTTCCTGTCCTGACTGTTGAGTCACATTAAGTTTATTAATCTTCTAGTGTTGTTGTTTTATGACATGAGTTGTTGTCTAGCCATATCTTCCCAATTCTATTATTGTTTCTGCTCATTTTTTTAAACCCTAGTCTTTATTTATTCCAATTTATTTTTTAAATTGTTATTATTTTAAGATTAGGCTTCCCTATCTCACTCAGGCTAGAATTGCAAGGACTATCCAGGGCCTGATCACACTACTGATTGGCATGGAAGCTTTGACCTGCTTTATTTCTGACCTGGGCTACTTTGGCCCTCCTTAGGCCTATACATTTTTTCTTTCTGTGTATTGAATATAATCTTTATTTCATTTCTGGTAGGCTCATTTTTTTTTTAGATTTTTGGGCAACTACTTTCTGGAATGAAGCCTTTTGAGACTGTGTTTGGTACTTTCTGATCTTTGGAGTCTGGGACATCCCCTCTAGCTATTGTCCCATCTTCCTCTTTTCTTTCAACTCCTTCAGAAGGCCATTTACAATTCATTCCCCTACTTCCATTCCTCTCTGTCTCTCTCTGTCTGTCTCTCTCTCTCTCTCTCTCTCTCTCTCTCTCTCTCTCTCTCTCTCTGTCTCTGTCTCTCTGTCTCTCTTTCTGTCTCTCTGTCTCTCTCTTCTTAACTCTGTAGTTTGGCTTCTGACCTCATTATTTAACTGAAACTCTTCTTTCCAAAGTTACCAATCATCTCTCAGTTGTCAAATTCAATGGCTTTTCCTTAACCTTCATCTCTGCTGCCTTTGACACTGCTGATAATGCTCTTTTCCTTTATACTTTCTTCTCTCTAGGTTTTTGAGACCTGAATCTGTCCTGGTTCTTCTCCTACCTATCAGACTGCTTCTTTTTCTGTGTCTTCATCCAGTTCACATTCAGTAGTGGTAGATACCCCCAAGGCACTGTCCTGGGCTCTTTTCTCCTTCTAAACAATTGTTTTTGGTGTCTCATCAGCTCCCATAGATTCAATTATAACTCTATGCTAAGGATTCTCAGATTTACTTATCCCTAAACTTTCTCCTAATCTCTAGATTTGCATCTCCAAACATCTATTGAACATATTAAAAACACAATCAAATTGGATGTCAGTAGACAATTCAAACTTAATATATCTAAAATTAAACTTATTATCTTTATCCCTTATGCCTGGAATTCTCTCCCTCCTCATCCCTGCCTCCTGACTTCCTTCAATTCCCATCTTCTACAAGAAGCCTTTCCCAATCCCCCTTAATTCCAGTGCCTTGCCTTAACTGATTATCTCCAACTTGACTTGTATATCTCTTACTTGTACATAGCTGTTTACATGTAACCTCCCCAATTCAATTGTGAGTTCCTTGAGAAGCAGAGATTTTTTTTTCCTGTCTTTCTTTGCAATCCCTCACACTTAGTTCAGTGACTGGCGCACAGTAGGTACATTCATAGCAATAAATTCTTGTTGACTTGACTGGGGCTGTCTTTTGAGCCTGAGTCTCTGCCTTCTTAGTGGGGATCTTGGCAGAAACCTTTGTGGCAGGTGTTGTTTTCTGGTCAGCTCTTTTCTTAAGAGATGCCTTCAGATCAGATTCCTTTTAAAGTTCTTTCACTTTGTATTTAATAATTCTGGTTTTTATTCATTTATTTGGTCTTCATGACTTCGTAATGGTTAAAATCTGTCACCTTGGCTTTCCTTTCCGTAGCTTCATTCTTCTTAGGTCATCTTATAGCTTTTCATTTTGAGTTGATAATCTCTTTCTCCCAAATAGCCTGGGCATATTACTGACAAACACTGAGTGGGAACTTCAGAATGAAATCTGTGAGTTACATCTGTAAATGGTGACTAGAAAATGAGCCCAGCCCTCATAAGCATATGTAGAGTGCTCAGCTGATGCAATCCCCATATGGACTTTGGAGCATGTTTAGACATTCCGTATCTGGTTCTAGTGTGCTAGCCATGTGTAAGTGGATTGGCTATGGAGCTACAATGGGGGTAGACACAAATCAAAATACACCGGTCAGCTGGGATGGGGGTGGCAGAGTCTGGCAGTGGTTGGTGTTTCATGCCCAGCTATTCTTTGGATGAGAAATGATGATGTAAGTGGATAGGTCTTGTACCCTCCACAACTGAAGCTAACACGTGGCCTTGTTCCTTGCCTCTTTGTATTTGCTCTTTCCTGTTTTAGATGAAGGGGACTGGGGATGGCTATGTTCTTGTGAGCTTTGAGAAATCAGGAAAGAAAGCCACTAGTGTCTAGGAGCTGGCATCTATGCCAGACTGTAAGGAGTAAGATCTGAATGACTTTCATCAATAGCAGAGAGGTGGATTCATCCATACATCAACACCACTGAATCTGAAAGAAACTTGATGGAATGAATGCTATATAGAAAATGTTTTTAAGTCTAAGTTCACTTTCCTCAGGAACCAACAAGGTATGGAGGACAGTGTGCCACCAGCTATAGACTTAAATTCCCCTTATAGCCTGGCCCCAATTGATCTTTCCCGCCTCATTGGGCAAGTGCTTCCTTTCCTCAATTCAGAGATCAAGTCAAACTGGCCTCTTCTCTGTTCCTCACTGATGACAAGCCATCTTGTCTCTCCACATTTTGTCCTGGTGCTGTCCCATGCACCTCTAACTCATAGAATCTCTTTCTTACTTCAAGATGCACCTTCTTCACGAAGCCTTTCCTGATTCCTCAAACTCCTAGTGCCCTCCCCTCCCAAATCAGCCTACACTGAACTCCACTGTGTTTACTCTCCTCATATTCACTCTATGCAAGCTGTAATTCTTATCCTCACCATTAGAAGGTAAGCTCCTTGTGAGCATGGGCTGCATCCCAAGTACCTACCCTAGTGCCTGACCCATGATAGATCCTTAACTGCTTGTCCTGAGTCTTATTCAATGCCCTTTCTATTATACTACATTGAGTCTCTTTCAACCTAGTCTCCTCAACAAGATTACAAGGTGTTTAAAGGACAAGAGCCATGCATTCATGCATTCTCTTTCTTTGCCTACCCAGCACATATCACAGAAATACAGACCTAGCAGGAAATCAGTAAATGTCAGCTGAATGACTGACTAACAGCACTTGGCCTAGCATGCCCTGCTTTCCAAACAGGACAGATTCTCTTCTGAAGTGGTTTGGCTATGGAGGCAGGAGGATGGATTGGATATACTCTTCAGATTCTCCTCTAGTTGTTATGATGTGTGGCTTTTCCTCTTGCCTTTTCATGATCCTTTTATCCGAGGCTCCATTCTGTTGTCTCAGAACTCTCAAATTTTCTCAAAGTGGAAACCTGGCCTTCCTCATTGTCCAGAATCCATCTGCTGAGCACAGTTTCTTGTTGATTCGATTCCTGTCCTTTAGTAGCTGCTTGTAAGGGGCTGGTTAACAACTCTTGCTTCCAACATACAGTACAAGCTGATGGTAGTTAATCACTTCCAAATGCCCCCCCCCTAGACTTTAGGTTATATTGTTTCAATTGCTAATTTTTAATATCTCTGAAATAAGTCCTCTGCCCTGAGACATGTGCTCCCAAGCAATTCTTCTATGGTCTGCACTTTTAAAGAACATACATGTGGTTTGATTCAACAGAAGAACTGAAAGGGGGAGGGGAGGACATATTCTGTAATTTCTTACTTTTCCTCCTTTGAGCTCTGACTCTGCCAAGGCTCTTGGCCAAGGTCCAGAAACCAGCACATTCGATAACACCCAATGTGTTTGGAGGCTAACGGATATGTTTTGGGTATTTACTATTCCATAATTATGCTTTTGTTAGGAAAATTTTTGTCTTGAGAGTAAACAGAAAGTCTGATTGGTGGTTCCCTTGGTGTTTCACCTGTGGTGGGGGAGGAGGAAGAAAAGTAGAAAGACACAGAAAGAAAAAAGGAGAAAGGAACACTCAGAGAGAGAGAATTATAGAGACATATATAGAGAGGGACAGAGATAGAAAGACATTCAGAGTGAGACAGAGAGATAGAGGAATGGATTTGATATAAGCTCAAGCCTAGGCTCTAGTTAGTAAAAGTTTAAAAAGGGATTTTAAAACGGTGGAATCAGTTGAGAGGAAGAGATAGTATTTTTTTTGCCTTTTGGAGGGCAGTTGGGATTAAGCAACTTTCCCAAAGTCACACAGCTAGTAAGTGTTAAGTGTCTGAGGCTGGATTTGAACTCAGGTCCTCCTGGCTCTAGGGCCGGTGCTCTAACTGTGCCACCTAGACATGCCAAGAAAGAGATAGTATTAAGAGTGCTTCAGTCTTCTATCAGCTGAATGATTTATGTGTTAAAAGGGCAAAGTGAAAACTACTTTTGTTCCTAGAAAACTAGTTGGGCTAAGTGGTGTGATCTGAGGGATTTTGAAGACCCTGAACCTTCTGTTGTCCCCATTCACGAGTGTGTGTTTTCAGATGGCTGTCCCAGACATGGCACTCTCTGTTGCCTATAACTGATAACACAGCTCTTTGTGAAGACCGCTGTTACCTTTAAACCTGCATTCGAAAAGGGAAAGCTCAACAGTCATTCTTTTGCCACAGGCATTCTTAGACGAAAGGTAAATTATCTTTCTGTGGTATACAGTGATCTGGGGAACCAACATTTGTGTACCATTGATGGGTTGAAGAAGGGAAAATCATAAGGTAGTTTCTTATGAGAATAAAGGGCTCAAATCCTGGCTTTCCTACCTACAATATGAGCTTGGGGAAGATAATTTGCCTCTTTGTGCCTCAGTTTTTCCCTGGACTAGAATGGATGAAAAGGCATTTTTTAATATTTTCTATGGTGTTTACAATCTAATTGGAGAAGAAACATAGATAGGAGAGAAGCAGCCAGGGAGAGAGACTTTGGTCAGAGGGAAGGTGAGTGGCGCCAAAGGGGAGCAAATTGACATGCTCCATCTAAGAACAATATCAGAATTGATTTGATGAAGGTTCATGGTTCCAGAATTGGTAGGGAAAAGGAAGTAAAGAAAATATTGTTTAAGAAACTGTAGAAGTGTTAGTCAAATAAAACAAATAGTGTTCTTTAAATAATGTTCCCAGAAAGGCAGTCACCAATCAGAAGAATGGAGTCCCAGGTTAGAGAATGAACCCCTTCCAGCTCTACAACTTTGGATCTGGAAGGACCAGGAATTATCTTAGTTGAAAATCAATCAGTCAATAAACATTTATTGAGAACTTACAATGTGCCACGCACTGTTACATGTAGGGGATATAAAGAAAGGCCATGCTTCCAAGGAGCTCACAGACTAATGGGGGAGACAACATGTAAACAACTAAATGATCTCCAGCACTAGAACTAAGGGGAATAGGCTAGTTTTTGTTGAGGGACAACATTATTATGAAGTATGGTAAGATTTAGTTGAAAGATTACCCACTTTGAACTTAGGAGAGAACCAGGTTCAAATTTCAGTGCTGATAACTCAGAAAAATGGAGAGAATAATATTTGTAGTATTTACCTCCCAGGGTTTTGAGAATCTTATGAGATAATGCATATAAAGTACATTATAAACTTTAAAGTAATACACACACATACAAACATATGTTCAATAATTATGCTTCATTGGATGGGATGTATGGCACTCAAAATGGTCCTTCTCTACTCCAAATTCCACTGTATAGTCAACCCCTTGATGCCAGAACCAGTTAGAGAAGGCAAGATTCACCAAGCCAAGAGGCTTTCTAAGGCTGTCGCACTCAGTCACCAGAGTGCTGGTTGGGAGTCTGCCCTTTGAGAAACTGCAACAGTATGAAGGGAACATGAGACCAGAGGGGTCACTTGTGGGTTATTATTGAGTTCTGCCTTGAATTGGTGACATCAGTGTGAGCATTCCTTGTCTTCCTGACAGCGCCAAACAATAAATGATAAATTGTTCATGATGGTTCAGCCAGAAAGGGGAACTTTTCAAGGGAGGTCAAGATGTTATTTATTAAAACAAAACCAAAAAAATTCTGCCCCAAACCACCATTCCCTAACTCCATCCCCAAATCCAAGAAGAAGACGCAATGAGCCGCAGCCAATGAAAGAGGGGCAACAGTGAGAGCCAACCAGATTTGGAGGAGGAGAGGGGGATGGGATGGGAGTGGGGAGACACATTTCAGACTGGGATTAAAGGGGATGGATGGGACAAAAGGTTTAGTTTTTAACCTGCTCTGTTTCACAGTAAGTTTCCACCAGATCTGCATGTGTGTGGGAATTTTTTGTCTCCCCCACACATCTGGGCACACCCCTCAGTCCTTTCTTTCACAGCTGTTTCAGATGTGTGATGTCAGCAGGTGGGAAATCATTTCCAGCATCTCATTCTACTCTCCCACCAACCCCCACCCACTTCCCAGTAATACCCTCTTCCAGCATTGGAGAAAGAGCCCCTTTTGCTTTAACGAGCACTTCAGATTTAAACAGGATTTTCTCTATTCCAATTCAAAATCGTTTCCCTTCTGTCACTTCAATATCTATTTATAAAAACCTACTTTGGTCAGAAATCTGTGGCATTCACAACTGAATAGCTTGTCCTAGGGTTAGAGTTCTATAGGAATATGACTATTGCCACAAGTTTTGATTTAAAAAAAATTCCCATAAGCTTTGGTCCCCAGTTCCCTTGTGGGCCTATAGGAAAATTTGTTAGCTTGATTTTTTTTAGGCCAAGTCTTAGATCTTTATGGAGTGGGAGTCAAATAGAATGGTTTGTATTGGTTAGAGCTATAAAACCCAGTACTGGTATGTTCACTATTTCCTACTTCTCACGTCCAAACAAAATAAAATAGGAATGAAATCTAAGGCAGCAAACAATCCCCAAAATTATGGCTCAGGATCTGAGTTCTTGTTTGTTCACCTGAGATTCACTTTCAAGAATTCAGGAAACATTTATTGAATGTCATGATCCCAAAGGCAAGGGAGAAATGCATTTGGAGCAAGGAGGCTGCAATATACTACCAGTGGTAACTTGTGAGTAAGAAGTGGCCTAAAAGGCATGAGGGAGGATGTGTGTCACCTGATGGATCTGTCACACAAGAAATAAAGAGGGAGAATAGATGGATCAGAGTACAATTCACAGCAACTGGATAGATCCTTTATTGGACATTTATAGTTAATTGGTCAGTCAATAAGAATTTAAGTGCTGCTATGTGCCAGGCACTGTGCTAAGCACTGGGGATACAAAAAAGGCAAAAAAGGCTACCTACCCTCAGGGACTTCACAATCTGATGGAGGAGGCAATATTAAAAACAACAACCACAGCTATGTATTGAATAAGATATATGCAGGATAAAATGGAGATGATCAATGGGAAGAGGAGATCAGGAAATATTTTGTGGAGAAGAGGAGATATTAATTCCAGGCATGGGGGACAGCTAGTGAAAATGTACAGTCCAGAAATGGAGTGTTTTGCATGAGGAACAGCAAGGAGGCCAGTGTCATTGGAAAGTGGACAGCTAGGTGTCACAGTGGATAGAGTGCCAGACCTGGAGTCAGGAAGACTTATCTTCATGAATTCAAATCCTACCTCAAACACTTACTAGCTGTGAGACCCTGGGTAAATCACTTAACCCTGCTTGCTTCAGTTCCTCACCTGTAAAATGAGCTGGAGAAGGATAACACAAACCACTGCAGTGTCTTTGCCAAGAAAACCCCAAGTGGGGTCACAAAGAGTTGGACGTGACTGAACAAAAAAAAAAAAAAAACAACAAAAATGGTGAGAAATAGGATGTTAAAAAGATTGGAAAGGAAGAAGTGACTAAACTGTGAAGGACTTTGAACGCTGAACAGAAGATTTTATATTTGATCTTGGAGATAATGAATCATCCAGGATGAGAAAGTAATGATAGGTGTCAATATTATTTAGAATCACTAAATTCCAAAGATTTACCTGAAACAGAATGCCCTCTATAGAACATCCGAACTGGTCATCTAGTTTTCACTTGAAGATTTCCATCAATGTGGAATCTACTGCCTCCTAGGACAGCCCATTTTACTTTTGAATAGCCCTACTAGGAAGTTTTTCTTATATAAAATCTAAATTTTCCCACACCCTCCTTCTCTCTCTCTCTCTCTCTCTCTCTCTCTCTCTCTCTCTCTCTCTCTCTCTCTTCTTTAGAGTAAGTAGAAACAGCTTAATCCTGCTTCCACATGACAAGTACTTCAAACACTTGAAATTAGTTATTACATGCCCTGTATTTTATCTACTCAGTTTTCAACTGAGCTCCCTGGGTGCTCTCTTTTATATGACTTCAGCTTCTCAGTGTCCTTTCTAAAATGTGATGTCCAGAAATGAAGACAAAGTTCTCTATGTAACCCAACTAGACAAGATTATGACCTCCTTATTCCTTGGGTGATTTTCTTCTTTTATTGAAGCCTAAAACTTGTACATGCCTTCTTGGCTACCATATCCTATGGTTAATATATATTAAGCTTAACATCTGCTTAAAACCCCCAGATTTTCTTTGAATCGATTGCTATTAGCTACTACTCAGATCTTTCATAAGTTAGGTTGATTTTTGGACCCAAATGAATGACTTTATATTTATCTCTATTAAATTTCATGTTATTCAATTTGGCCCAATTGTCTAGCTCATTGAGAATTTTTGAATCCTGACTTTGTCATCTGTTGTGTTAGCTCTTCCTCCTAGCTTTGGGTCATCTGTAAATCTAATAAGCAGACGGTCTCTGCTTTCATTGAATGGAGGCTATGTGATACAGTTAGAAAGAGTGCTGGATCTATAGTCAGGAAGACCTGGGGTCAGCTACCACCTTAGATACTTACTAGATATGTTACTGTGGGTATATCATATGATCTCTCCAAATTTCAATTTTCTCATTTGTAAAATGTAGCAATAATAACTCATAGAGTTGCCATGAGGCCAAAATGAGATTCTGTAAAAAGCATCTTGCAACATGTTAAGTATTATACAAATACCAACTGCCATTGTTTATTTGGGGGGGTGGTACCCAGATTTGTGATTTTACTGGTGTAGGAATTTCTTGGTGTGGAAAATCCCACTATCAATGTTGATTGACAGCTTATCTATAGACTAGTCTTAAGTGTTGTTTGGGCCACTCAGAGACATGTGTCTTGTCCATCTGTGCATAGCCAGTATGTGTCAGAAGTAGGTCTTGAATCCCTTCTATCAAGTCTGGCCCTTTAGTCATTAAATTACACTACTTAAAAAATCATTATTATAGTTCTTCATTGAAATATTGTCAATATTATTATTCACTCCAAGCACTGATCAAAGGATGTATCACCTTCATCAGTGCCAAGAATATATCTGTGAAGCACTTCAATGGGAGACCTCCTTCCATGTTGACACTGGACCCTGATTGACTTCTCTTTGGATCTGGTCTTTCAACCAACTCCAAATCTACATCTCTATGGTATGTTAAATGTTTTGCCAAAATCTCCATAAAATTTATCTACATATAGCAGTACTCTGTTCTATCAATCTAGTAACCCTTTCCAAAAAGGAAATAGGGTTAGTATGGCATGACCTCTACATGGTCCTGATCACCACTTGCTTTTCTAGATGTTCATTGGTTATTATTTAAATAATAGGCTCTAAAATTTTGCCATAAAATTGAAGCCAATATTACCATACTCTAGGTTGTAGACTACACTCTTTAATTTTTAAACAGCTACAACATTTACACTTCTTCAATTTCCTGGCATCTTCCCAATTCTCTCTAGAATTTCAAAGGTCACTGACAATAGTTTTGTATTCACATCTGTAAGTTCTTTTTTTCCCCACTAGCTTCTTGATTAGTTGCTATTCCTCAAACCTTTTCCCAACCAATTCATCCTCTATACAACCATCATGGTGATATTGCTAACGTATAGGTCTAACCATGCCCCTTACTCAATAAATTCCAGTAGCTTACTATTATCTTTAAGATCAGATGAATATGTATGTTTGTTATAAACGTGTGCCTGACCCTCCCCAGCCTTCTTCCATTTTATTCCCCTCCAGTCATAATGGCCTTTTTTCTGTTTCCTTACATAGAATGCTCCATCCCCCATCTCTGTTCTTTTCCACTCAATGGCTGTTCTCCATACTTGGAATGCTCCTCTCCCTCTCTGTCTCTGTCTTTCCCCCATCCCTCAAGCCTCACTCTTCCTCACTCTCTGCTTCCTTCCCAATCCTCCTCATCTCTGCTTCTTGCAATCTCTGGTTTCCTTTAAGACTCAGCTTAAAGGGCTCCTTCTGCATGAGACCTTTCCTGGTCTCTGCAGCAGCTGTGCTTTCTTCTCCAAGTTTACCTTATATCTGTTTTGTGTATTTTGGAAATTCTTTTATGTATGTATTGTCTCCACCATTAGAAGGTAAGTTCCTTGAGAGCAGGTACTATTTTTATTTTATCTTTTTTTTATCCCCAGCACTGGTGCCTACTAGGTACTTAGTAAATATGTTTGTTTAATTATCCTGGGATACATTTCTTTCAACCTTGGTGGCTTGAACTCATAGAGGACAGCTAGGTTTACTTTCATCATCTCTACTTATCTTGTGTTTCAACCCCCTGTTAAACATTTTTGTTCTGTCCTTTCCTACCCAGGGAACATTCTCCCTGTCAGAGAAAACACATATGAGTGGAATGGCCCTGTCTTTTTTTTCTTCCATCACATTCACCCTGTGCAGTAGTACCTTTCCTTCTTTGGCCCCCTTGAAATTATTCTTTCAAGACTGTGACAGTCTTTTGGATTCCTTTTCCTTTTCTTTGTCTTGCTTCCACATTTTATACTTGTCAGTAAAATTTTTTAAAAAAATCAATGTTTGATAATCCCCTTGTGCATCCATATCAGACTCTTTAGACAGCTCCCTTTTTTCCTCATCCCAATTATTTCTCTTGATGTCTTCAATATTTCATTCTTGAGAATCTTCACATCCCTCCTGCTACCACTTCTTTCAAAATTTTAGGTCATCAAGTCCTTTAAACTCTTTGAGATATGTTTTCCTTAAGAATAGGATGTGTCAAAGTTTCCCTAACTGTCTTCTCCTCTATCACCAGTTCTAGGGTACAGTGGTTACTAAGTTCCTCACAGAGTGCCAATCATTTCTATTTGAGCAATGAGGTCATTCTGGTTTTGGGAAGAATCATATCCAGAGTACCTGTTCCCCTCATTGCTTCCTCCAGCATTTGAAAGATAAAATCATTGTTAAGGCACCAGTGGAAGGAGCATTCCAACTGAAGAGATCACAGATGTATCAAAACAATAGGGTTATTATGTGTTCAGTGCTGAGGATGTCATGGTGAAAAGATGAGACAATCCTGCACCCACAAGTGTTTGCAACCTAATAAGGAGAATGAAAGCCAAATGCAAATAAATGTGAGACAAGGTCATACAAGATGAGGGCAAAGGAGATATTCAGTCCAACTGCCCTAGGAAAATGGGATGCTTGAGAGTTTCCTCTCAGTTGGCAGGGGTGTTTTGGAGAAAAAGGAAGGCATGAGACAAGCTTGCATAGAGAACTAGCACCTGAAAGTGAAAGGAGGAGATTTTAAGATGCTGGGATGAGGAAGCATTTGGATAAAGCCCATCTCTTCTTCAGCCCTCCTATTTTACCTCTTTCTTTTGTCATTTCCTCTCTACCTCCAACCAGACTTTTGTAGGCAGCTAGAGGTGACGGGGGGCTCAAGGGCACACACTTCGTTCTGAGTCATAGCAACAAGTCCAAACTGAAATAAATGCCAAGTAGGGCTCAGTTGGTAGGAAGTCACGAGGATCTTCAATAACGTAAATCCAACCAACCCCTTTAATTGACCTGCCTGGAATCCCCTTAGACACAGAGCTTATAAAACTGGGAGTAATTATCTGGGAATATTAATAGTTTCTGTCATTTAAAGTATTTGCTGTAAAGTCTTTAGTTGAATTCCAAGCTGACAATTTTTACTACTGGAGCCAAAGAAACCTTTGTGCTTTGGCTTACATCATTTCCTTATTATCAGAGTCCAAGCCTCTGGCACTGGGAGCTAATCTAACCTTGTCCATCCACTGGCCTTCTCTACCCCCTACCAACCCCTTGGCAACCTCCCAGAACTGGGCACATGCTTTTGGGATGATTGGTACATGCTTAAGTTTCTTTAATGAGTCAAATCCACCCCAAGCCTCTCCGTACAATCTCCATGTGAGGCATGTGTGGCTCTGTGGGGGGGATACTTTACAGAACTGCCCTGGGCAAAATGATTAAATTAAATAGCCAAAATTTCTGATGCCCTAGTAACCACTGCGGGAATACAAGTAAAGACAGAAGCTTGGAAAAGGCTAGCAGTAGTTGCCTTTCCTGCCTTGTCAGGCTTAAATGGAACAGGCTTGGTGTTTGGAAAACCCTAAGTGCTTTATAAATGTGAGCTGCTACTATAATCTATTTACTAGCAGACACTTTATCCCATCCCAGCAACAATGAAAGAATCCACTCAGTTCTTCAGGATTCCCTATGGATGCCCAGGACTTGATGTTCAGAGAAGATCTGTATAAAGCATAAGTTAATGATCTTATTCTAGCATTGGTTGGAACTAGTGCTAAATCAACTACAAGGAACACTGGAATGCTTCAATTATGGTAGTAAATGGAACTTTGTAGATTTGGGTCATATCACTTTTAAAGGTCCAAGCTGAAGAATTGAAGTGGGGGACCCTCAGAAAATAGTCTTGATAAACCTTGTTCAGCCCTTGAATTCATTGTTTAGGGGAGGGGTTAATTTGGGAATTCACTCAAATGTAAATTTGGAAATTTGTGGTGTGGAATTTTTGTATATTTCTTGTGAGTGGGAAATCTGTGTATGGCATTCCCAACTGCCCTCCTTTCCTCATCTCCTATGTCTCCATCCTCTTCAAGAAATCATAGAATTTAGAGCTGAAAGGGACCTCAGAATCACCTAGTCCAACCCCCTCATTTTATACTTGAGAAAATTGAGGCCCCCAAAAGGTGAAGTGACTTGCCCAAGTCCATACAGGCGGTAAGTAGGAGAGGTATGATTTAAACTTAATGGAGAAAGGTTCACAGCAGAACTCCTAAACAACCTTACATTTTTGTAGCCCTTTTCAAAGTCCTTTCAGCTCATGCTCACAACAACCCACGAAGTAGGCAGGGTAGGAACTATCACTTCCATTTTACAAATGGGGAAACTGAGGCTTTGAGAGGGTAAATAATTTTCTCAAAGTTACACGGAGTTAACAAATGTAAAGCACTTTCCAATATTTAAGGTGCTATATAAATGCTAGGGCTATTATCATTAATAGTAGCACTTGGGATTAGAACCTAGATTTACTGATTCTAGTTCAGATTTGGTCTACTATGCCACAGACCTGGTAAAAATGGTATGGGCAATGTCTTTTGATTCATGCATAAATTGGATTTAAGTGAAGCAGAATTGGGCAAAAAGTCATTGGCCTCACTCTTCCAGGGTAATCAAAGTTCAGTGGCAGGACAGAGTCAAGAGGACTGGTGATGGCTTGGGTTGCAGTGGATGACCCTGGCATCTTTGATGTCTAAGCAAACTCTAAGTGCTCCACAGAGCCTGCTTCAGCCACCTTCATGACTGTTGGAACAAATTGTTCTCATCTACCCATTGCACCAGGGAAAGTCTTCACATATTTGGGGTACATGTCCCACTAACTTACTGAAGGGTTTGAGACCCCTTGGTTACACATGGCAACACCCCTGGTTTAGCCCGTCTGCCGAAACGATTTACCAAGGTATCGCCACTGCACATGATACAACTTCTTGGAACCACAGGTGAGAGTTGGGTGGATCAGGTATACCCCAAAGGTTGGAAAGCAGCCCTGGAGGGGCTCAGTAGCTCTCACATTGGAGATACTAGTTTTCCCTGAACACACCCTATGCCCTGTCACAGACCTAAACATCAGCAGAAAGATTTAGAAACACAGCCTAGAGAAGAGAAAATTTGGGGTGGAGAATGGGAAGAGATACACTAAGACCACTCAATGAAACATGTTTTTATTAAAGTTCCAATTTATAGGAAAAGCAGAATTAAAAGGGTTAATACAAGTGCAAAGAAAACCAAAATAAAACAAAGACTAGACCAGTAACAAGCTACAAGCTATAGAATCAAGATTAATTGCCCACATACCAGAATATCACTAGAATATGTATAGCTAGAATATCACAGATATAAAAGCCTCCTGTCCTAATAATCTTACAATTGTTTAGACCTTTGTGATTTGCAACACTTTTTTATTTGATCCGAGAGTCCTTTGAGGCTATGTGTAACTAATTTGTCATGATTTAATACCACAAAGCTTCTGTCAGATACTTTGTTCTGAGTTGCAACTCTGATGCAAGACGTGAAGGTGTATGACTGCTTAGAATTCTCTAGAAGCCCCTTTGAAAGGTATATTAAAAGCTCTCCTTTGCTAGTTGGGATTCTTGACTGGATAAGGAGGAATCTGTGTCAGTCAACAGCCTTAGCAATTTCTTGATAATCTAATAAATGTGTTTGTAATAGAGCTAATCAAACCTCCATTTGAGGAGGCACTCATGCTAGTCCTGCTTACTCCAAACCTGTTCAGCCCATGATTGTCTTTCTGGACTTTACCCCAACATAGGTATCTTCCTTCAGCTCCTTTTTTTAATGTGTTGTCTTTGCCCATTAAAATGTGAGCTCCTTGGTGCCAGGGACTGTCAGGTCTTTTCTATCCCCATAGTTTGGCAGAGTACCTGTCCCATAGTTAAATGTTTAATAAATGCAGGCTTTCTCTCTCTCTCCATCTATCTTCTCTCTCTCTCTCTCTCTCTCTCTCTCTCTCTCTCTCTCTCTCTCTCTCTCTCTCTCTCTCTCTCTCCATACCTATTCTATCACTAAACACAATGCTAAGTGACTTGATCTATTTGCTTCCACACCAGTCACTTAAATCATTTGAGGAACTATCACATGGAAGAAGGTTTAAGTTGGTTCTGATTTGTCCTCAGTAGAGCAGCATTAAATTCTTCTCTTTACATCCTCTATTGCTGTTCTCATAAGAAAATTCTACCTAGTGCTTTCCTCTTTCCGTGTCAGGAGTTATAACTATGCTCCATGCAAGGATGTATTAGACAATATAAGGAAAACTATCCTAGAAATTAGATCTGTCTAGAAATGGAATAGACTGCTTTGTTAGGTCATGAGATTTTTCTTGATGGAGATGGGGGTCACTGCCTGTCAGAGATATTGTAGAAGGGATTCCTGTTCAGGTAGTGATTGGACTTGGGAGTCCTGCGGTAGGAGTCAAATCAGATGTCAAGTTCTAACTCTCACTTAATTGTGTAATTTTGGGCAAACTCACTGAGCCTCAGCTACTTTATCTCTAAAATTGAGGGGATTTTATGAAATGCTTCCTAAGGTCCATTCTAGTGCTGACCTTTGGATTTTTTTCTAACTCTTTTCCAACATAAAAAAATAACTTCTGAAGTCCCTCTGAGATTCTGTTAGCCATCACTAGAAATGATAGCTACAGTGAGTTGACCGCTCAGAGACAGAGATGAGCAGTGTGGCTATCCCATTTTGCCTAGATTAGCACCTAGCACAAGAAAGCAGGTTTGGACAATATCTGCAGAGTAGGCCATGCATATTCCCATAATGTCCATGATAGATAGTTTCCAGGATTACTATCAGAACCAAGTCAGTCTTAAAGATGATCTATTGAACTCCACACCTCTCATTTTATAGATAAGGAAATTGAAGCCAGAGAGGTAAAGAGCTGAATATTCCTCAGGCCTCTGGGAAAAAACCCAGTTGATTTCTGTTAGGCTGATGCTTCATGGTGAGCATTCCTATGGGGATTTCAGACTGATCCATTCCTGTGGTATAGGACACTGCTCAGGTAGGCTTCCACTGCTGGCTGCAGGGCAGTGACTAAGGGAGGATTTCAGTGGGAGAGAAAGAAGGACATTACTCACTGGTGTTCAAAAGGACCTAGAGTTCATATATAAATGATCAACTCACAAAACCCTCTCCCCCCACTCAAAGCAGGTGAGATGGCTCTACTCTCCCTCCATACTTTTCTGTGCAGATTTCATCTCCCTCCACCTCATGACTTTTTGGCCTTTCAAGATTGTTCCTGATGTTCATTTTAACCTCATTTCACCAATGAAAAAACACTGGGATGGAGGACACAATATATGGAATCTCAGACTTTTAGAGTTCTAAGGGGCTGCAAATGCCAACCAGTCAAACCCATGACTAAGAAGACTTCTCTCCTACATCATTCCCAAGGATTGGTTTCAACAAGTCTCTATATGAAGATTTTTTTTTGACTTGGTATCCCGCACACTCAGTTTTCCCACCTTCCTCCCCAAAGTGGCTTGTACATAGTAGGTTTTTATGCTTATTGAACTGAATTCGACTCATAAGGCAAATTGTTCTGCTTTGGAAGAGCTCTAATTATTAGGAAGTTTTCCCTTAGGTTGAGCCAAGATTTGTCTCTTTGAATCTTCCATCCTTTGCTCGTAGTTCTGTCTTCTGATGCCAAGCAAAACAATTCTAATCCTTCTTCTATGTGATGGCTCTCCAAATACTTAAAGACAAAAATCATTCCCTCTTCCCCCACCCACCCAGTACAATTTGATCTGGTCCCCAAACTCCTGAGGGGATGGTCCTGGATAGCCTATTGCATCCCTCATGACCCAAGACAAAGTGACTATTTGTACTCCAGTTCCAGGGTGGGGACCAGTGTTAAAATATATATGAGGAACACTGGTAGGTTTGAAGTATGGTGGAAAATGGGGCTTTGACAGATATTTTGTACCACATTTGAAGGTTTAAACAGTGCAGAAAAACTGAAATGGGGGCCTAATGAATTTTTTCAGGCCCCTGATTTTCTTCCTCCCCCAGAAAGACTCATAGGAAATTTATACGTAGTTCCTTCCTCTTCTCTCTTCTCATACCTTGGTCTTCTTTAATACAGCCCAGGATTTAGAAATGGAACAGACATCAGAGGATAACCTCCTCAAGAGTAGTAAGCAGCAGAGGTGGGCCTCAAACATATTTAAATGAACCTCTATGGACATGTAACTCCAAAGCTACTTCTTCCACTCCTGCATCCAGAATGTGGACACTGCATTGATTTTTTTTTTTTAATAAGTTGCCTGATGGGGAAAACTGGCTTAATTTGTGTGAAAAAGATCTAGCACATTTTGGTGACTGTAAACTCAAAATGAGTCAATAGTATAATATGGCTGCCAAAACAACAACAACAACAACAACAACAACAACACAATTTTAGGTTGCATTAACAAAAATACAGTTTCCAGAATGGGGGAGATGAAGCCCCATTGTCCAGTGTTTTAGATGGTCTTTTCAGGGCATTCTGTTGAATTTTGGGAGAAACATGCCAAGTGATACATTGACAAGTTGGTGTTTACCTAGAGAAGGCTGACCAGGAAGATCAGGGGATACAACAATTCAATGTAAGAAATGAAGGTATTGAATTTAGAGAAGAGAAGATTTAAGGCAGACATTATAGGATCATAGATTGAAAGTGGGAAAAGATCTTAGAAGGCTATCTTGTTCTAACCCTTTAATTTTATAGATGAGGAAAATGAGGGTAAGAAGAGTTCTGAGGATTATATGTATAGAAATCATAATTGAAGGATGGCTAGGTGGTGCAGTGAATAGGGCACCAGTCCTAGATTCAGGAAGACCTGAATTCAAATCCAGCTCGAGACACTTAATACTTACTATCTGTGTGACCTTGGGCAAGTCACTTAACCCCAATTGCCCTGCCCTCCCTGCTCCAAAAAGCAAAAAAAAAGAAGAAATGATAATTGAATCCATGAGATCTGAGATTACCAAATGAAATCATATAGAGGGGAGAACAGAAGAGAGCCTAGGACAGATTTCCCCAATGTTGCAGTAGTCAAGTTTCAGGAGCAGAATTTAAATGTCCTCTGACTCCAGGTAATAATTGGATTAAGTGGTTGGGAGGCCTCAAGTGGAAGAGGAAGTAGAGTTGTCTAGCTTAACCCCAGAGGGCAGAACTGGGAGGAATAGGTGTACTTTGCAGAAGCAGATTTGGGGTCATTAAGAGGAAAAAAATAACTGTTAAAGGTGTCTATAAATGGGATATATTGCCTCAGGAGATAGGAAATTCACCACACTGAACAGTGGATGCCCCTTTCAACTCTGAAATGCTTTGATTCTATGATTCTTTTATGAGCCACAGGGGTAAGATTTTATGGGAGATATGATAGCTGTCTTCAGGTCCTGGGGCGACTGTCCTATTAAAGAAGAATTAGACTAATTTTGCTTGGTTCTAGGGAACAGAATTAGGAATAAATCAAGTCAATAAGCATATACTATATATAGGCACTGTGCTAAACCCTGGGTATATAAAGAAAGGAAAAAACAACCCTTATCCTCAAGGAGTTCACAGTCTAATGGAGACCATATGCAAATAACTGTGTACAAACAAAATACAAATGGCATAAATTGGGGATAGTCTAAGAGGGAAGGCACTAAAAGGGAAAAGCCTTCTTGCAGAAGGTTGGGGTTTACCTGAGACTTGAAGGAAGCCAGAGACAAAGAAGGAGGACAGACATTGAACATGCATAGAGCTGGAAAATGGAATGAGTCTTGTGAGAGGTAGAGCAAGGAGGCCAGTGTTACTGAATGATAGAGTAATTAACAGTACTAAAGTGTAAGAAGACTGGAAAGGTAGGAAGGAACTAGACTGTGAAAGATTTTAAAGTCCAAACAAATGAATTCTATTTGATGCTGGAAGCAATGAAGAGCCACTGTAGTTTATTAAGGGGGGTGGTGTGACATGGTTAGACTCATACTTTCCGAAGATCACTTTGGCAGATGAATGAAGATGTCCTGGAGAGGGGAGGGACTTGAGTCAGGGAAACCAACCAGGAGGCAACAACCCAGGAGTGAGGTGATGAGAAACTTCACCAGGTTCAGGAAAGGGGAGAGTTTTTGGAAAAAGATAAGGGGTTACATTTTTGACGTGTTGAGTTTAAGTTGTCTATAGGATATCCATTTGGACACGTCTAATAGGGCTTTGGAGATGCAAGACTCAAGGTTAGGACTAGATAAACAGATCTGAGAAGTATCTGCATGGAAATGATAATTTAACCCATGAGATCTGAGATCACCAAGTGAGATAGTATAGAGGGAGAAGAGAAGAGGCAGGGCACAGAGGACAGAATCTTGGAGGACACCCATGGCCCCTTTCTGCAGGAAGCCTTTTCCAACCCCTTTTAATTCCAGTGCCTTCCCTCTGTTAATTATCTCCTATTTCTTCTGTATGTAGCTAGCTTTGTATACATTTCTTTGCATGTTGTCCACTCCATTAGATTGTGAGCTTCTTGCAAAGGCAGGGACTGTCTTTGGTGTCTTTTTCTATCCCTAGAGCTTAGCCCAATGCCTGACACATAATAAATGTTTATTGATTGATTGACTGATGTGAATGAATGAAGACCTAACAAAGGAGATGGAGGAGTGGTCAGACATGTAGGAGTAGAATCAGGAAAGAGTAGAGGTACAAAAATGCAGACAGGAAGAAGTATCCAGGGGGAGAAGGTGTTTACAATGTTGTATGCTATGGAGAGGTGAAGAAGGATGAGGAATGTGAAGAGACCATTAAATATGCCTATTAAGAGAACACTGGTGGCTTTAGAGATAGTAATTTCAGTTGAATGATGTGGAGAAGGTGAGGGAGGGGTGGAGGATTACACCTAGATTGGGAACCTGAATGTAGGATGGACTGGAGTGAGTACAGACTTCAGGCAAGGAAGTCAATCAGAAGTCTATTATAATAGTCTGGGAATAAGGTAATGAAGACCTTAACTAAGGTAATGGCAGTGTAAGAGAAAAGAAGGCAGCCTGTGTAAGACATGTTACAAAGGTGGGTTTTATAGGACTTCACAACAGATTGAAAGTAAGAAGTCCCTGGTAACACCTAGATTGGGAACCTAGACGACAGGGGGGATGACAACAGGGATGGAAGTAACAAGGATGTTGGGAAGAGTGAAAGATTTAGGGAGAAAGATAATGAGTTCTGTTTTGGACACATCTTTAAGATATCTATGGGACATCTAATTCAAGATGTCCTCTGGGCATTTGGATAAGGGAGACTGGATGTCAGGAGTGAGTCTACAATTGGATAAATAAATCAAACATCTGTATAAAGATCATGATTAAATCCATGGAAATTGATGAGATTGACAAGCAAAATAGTACCAATGGGTAAACGTTAAAGAGAATATGCTTTGAAATAGATTAGAGTTCTCCAAAAAAGAGTGGGTTTCCTCAAAGTGCTGATGAAGTAGCTGAAGTGTTAAAGTAGAGGCCATCTGACTACCTGTCAGGGATGCTGAAGAGCTGAGTTCTTACTCTTTTTTGGTGTCATAGACTCCTTTGGCAGTCTGGAAAAATCTATGGATCCTTTCTTGGGATATTTTTTAAAAAATTAAAAGAAAAGCTAAATTTCAGTTAGAGGTTAGTGAAAATAAAAGTAGATTACTTTTTTCCCCATCTTAGTTCCTCCAGATCTCCTGGATCCCAGTTTCAATACCCTGCTATAGAGTGGATTCCTGACTTGAGTGGGAGGCTAGCCTAGAAGTCTTTCTGGATCTTTGTTGGGTCATTTTTCAGTCATGTCCGACTCTTCATGACCCAATTTGCAGTTTTCTTGGCAAAGATACTGGAGTGATTTGCCAATTCCTTCTCCAGCTCATTTTACAGATGAGGAAACTGAGGCAAACAAGGTTAAGTGACTTGCCCAGAGTCACACAACTAGTAAGTGTCTGAGGCCAGATTTGAGCCCATAAAGATGAGTCTTCCTGATTCCAAGCTCAGTGCTCTATCCACTGTGCTGCCTAGGTGCCTTATCTGTTCTGGATCTATGATTCAGTAATTCCCTTCCAGAGGTATAAAAGGGTATATTATAGTCCATGTTCTCATCTCCTTTCAGAACTAAGTAATATTTAAATGGCAGGAACTATGTTAGAAATGAAAATTCTCCTTGGGGGATACCCAATTCCCCTTTTTTGCTCCCTCCCCAACTTCGAATGGAATTGATTTCTGTACCCCATAGGCTTTTGGGAAGGGGAACCAGTAAGAAACATTTCTGGTTTAATCTTCCATCATGAACTGTTTCAATTCTTTGCTGACTTGAAAAAAGTCCAAACCCGATGACTTCAGCCACAGCTGAACCACTAAACCAAAAATCTTTTGTGACTAGTCTTTAATGCAAAGAAAATGACTGTCTCCTGGGCTTTCCTTTCCATTACAGACACCATCTCTCCTTGCCCTCCACTAAGCCTGGGAAATAGGAATTATCTCATACAGAAATTGATTTACCACAAAATCTGCCCCTGAACCGCCTTGAGGAGCTCATGTGGTTTCTTATAGTTTCATTCTTTACAAACTCTCCAGTCAGAGGAGAATGGAAACTTCTTGCTCCTGCTCTTCTCTGTTCTCTTATTACTCCTTTATATTCTTATCCCTCATCCTCAGGGACTGAGGAATACATGGCACCTCCCTTTCTGCCTCTTTCCTCTTGTTCCATGGGGCACACCCATATCCTCATTAAGTTATTGGGGTCTCAGCTGCTCTCTTCTTCATCCCTAAGAATATCCTTAAAGGCTACACAGGGTCCAGGTAGAGGGCTTTATCTCCTTGGTTATCATAGCAGGGTGGCTACATAGCTGCTCCTGTCTTCTTTTCAATTACCTGTCTGTCTGTCTGTCTCTTTCTCTCTGTCTCTGTCTCTCTCTGCTCTCTGTCTCTCTGTCTCTCTGTCTCTCTGTCTCTCTGTCTCTCTCTCTCTCTCTCTCTCACACACACACACACACACACACACACACACACACACACATACACACATGGCAGTTTTAGAGGGGAGAGCACTAATAGCAGGGGGGATCAGGAAAGGTTTCATGTAGAAGGTGACTGGCTAAGTTTTGAGGAAAAGGGGGATTTTAAGAAGTAGAGGTATGGGAAGGAGTATATTCCAGGTATGGGAAAAATCATTGAGTCATATCAGGAGATAGAGCATCATGTCTGAGAAGCAGCTAATTATCCAATTTGGCTAGGATGTCTAGAATTATGAAGGAAAGTAATGTGCAGCACACTCTCTGAACTTATTCCCCAAACTAGCAATCAGACTCATGATTTGGGTCTTCTGAGAGGTGACTCCTATTTCAGATTCTCAGGGTAACACTGTGGCCTTTTGTTGTTTAGTTGTTTAAGTTGTATCCGACTTTTTGTGGCCCCATTTGGATTTTCTTGGCAAAGATTTGGGAGTAGTTTGCCATTTCCTTCTCCAGCAACACTGTGGGTGTTCTACTTCTACTTCTTATATTGTAGCCCATGAGTCTCCATCAGTGTGCTTCACATTAACAATCATCCGGTAGATTTAATTAGCTTTTAGTAAGTGCATGGCTCCATCCCACTGGACCAGCAGCGCTGATGGCATGGTCCCAATGGGGGAGGGGGGACAAAAAGAAGTCCTCCCCCTCTATTTCACTCTATCTTTGCTCTCCACTGGTACAAGAAAAAGGCTTTGCTTTTACCATGCACTCTCAAGTCTACAACTTTGAACTGGAATCTTCCAATTCTGAGCTGTCTCTTCAACTGCTGTCTGACTTGTATCTCACATATTGGCCCAAGAGGCCAGTATATAAGACTGATTCTCTCAATCAATTACAAAATATTTCTTGGGTGCTATCAATTGCCAAAATCTACTCATCCTCTCAAAGTAATTAAAGACTTATACAGATATCATGATAGTATTATATGAAAATTTCTTAACTCTTAGACTTTGCTATTGTATTCTGGGTCTTCTGTGATTACATTAATCCCAGTTAGGAGGAAAAAAAATCTCTTTTTTTGCAAATGCATAATAAATCTGGAAAACTAGGTGGGAGGGGAAATATAAATTCCAAACAAAGGAATTTTTACTTTATCCTAAAGGCAATAGGGAGCCACTGGAATTTATTGAGTAGGGGAGTGATGTGGTAAGACTCATTTTTTTTTAAGGAAAATTACTTTGGCAGATGTGTGGAGGATAAATTACAGAGGGTGGAGACTTGTGTTAGGGACACTAGTTAGGATGTTATTGCAATAACCCAGATAAGAGGTGATCAGGGCTTGAACTAGAACGGTAGCCATGTGACAATAAAGAAGGGAATGGATGTAAAAAATGTTATAAGGATAAGAAAAGCAAACTCTGGTGACCTGGTGGATATGGTGGGGTGAGAGAGAATGAGAAGATGAAGGCAATACTGATGCTGAGATCCTAGGTGACTAGTAGGATGGGTGATGCCCATGACAGAAATTAAAAAAAGTTCAGACGAAAAGTGGACTTGGCAGAAAAGAATATTATTTTGGACTTGTTGAATTTGAGATATCTCTCCAATAGGCAGTTGGCGATGTGGTCCTAGAGCTCAGAAAGTAGACTGGAGCTGGATCTGCATTGAGAGAATAGATTATTAAACCCATGGAAATTGAAGGAAATTATCAAATAAGAGATTATATAGAGAGAAAAGGGCCTGGATAGAGCTTTGGGTCATGCTCCCAGACAAGAGGTACAATATGAGTGATCCACCATCAAAGGAGAACAAATTATGACAGATCTGTTCCTTGGACAATCCTTAAGGTTAAGTTCTACTGGTGAAAATCTGTGGCTGAGAGAAGGGGAGGTAGGTAGCAACTCTGATTTTTGGCAACGTGTGTTTTTACTGATACTGTAACAGGCTGTCTTGTTTCCAGCATGAGCATAAGCTCCAGAGATTCTTCTGAGGATTACGGTCACTGTTATTTATTCTTAGGAAATAAGGTTGGGGTGTGTGAAAGATGGCAGTACATCTTTTCTTGTCTTTTTTTTTGCCTGGGTCATTCTGAGAATTACACTCTTCTTTGACACCAGGAACTGTGTCCACCCCCTTTTCCTGGAAGAGCCTTGATACTGGACGATGCCCAATCAATCACTTACATCCTGTTGATTCCCCTAACGGCATCGAAGTGATGTCTCAGTATCCAGTCTTTCATTCTAATATACTTTATGCTCTATTGCTAGTTAAACTCTTCTTTCTGAAACACTGGTTTCATCCTTACACAATGCACTTACACACACTTATACACACGCCTTGAGTTTAAGGTCAGAGAAGTATTTCCTCACAAAATCCCTATGTCAGGCAGATAATGTTCTTATTATTACTACTCCATTTTACAGATGAGGAAATTGGCCTTCAGAAAGATGAAGTGACTTCCCATGACTATACAGCCAACAAGTGTTAAAAACATGACATCAATCCAGGCCTCATGACTCCAAATCTACTTCTTTTTCCACTAAACCATGTTCCCCCTCATCATTATTGCTCCATAACTTCAATGGCTCCCAACTGGCTATGGTTTCAGACTCCAAACTCATCATCATGGAATTCAAAACCTTTCAAAGTCTGGTCCTCCCCTACTTATCCAATCTTCCCTCTCATTACCCTCCAACCCAACCAAGGCAAACCCTCATCACGGCAGGCAGGCCAGTCTCTTCACTGTCTCCCCTCAGAACCAAGGCTCATTTATGTCTATACCTTTCTTCATTTCCCCCTTTCTGGAATGCCTCCTCCTTTCTTTCTCTCTAGCGGTCCAAAGCCTATTCATTCTTTAAGATATAGTTTGAGTCCCACTTCCTCTATGAATTTTTTATGTTCTGGTCTTTAGAGAGCCTAGCTATTATCCTTTTACAGTAGAGAAATGAAGGAACAAGATAGTCATGTGGCGATTAACAACTGGGTCTTGGCTTTAGCATGGGGAATTTGGTTTCTACTCAGAACCTGGGGTAGGTTGGAAGAAGCTGGGAATAACAATCCAACCCTTCCTAGGAAGGCTTTAAATTTCATTCCACTATGACTGTGTAGTGGGAGTTTGAGGACTGACTGACATTCCAGGATTTGTAGATCAGGGACAAGTAAGCATTCTCTCACATATTTGAGAGAAGTCTAGACTATTGAGAGCTTTGAACCAGAAGGGGTATGTGAGCTGTGCCTGGGAGTTTTAAAAGAAACAAACACTGCAAGAGACCATATAGAAAAGGAGTAGAGACTTCAAGAGGCATTGGTATATACTAGTTCTTTTCCTGAAGCACTTCCTGATCCATGATTTTGTTCAAAATATAAAGAAGCTAGAAATTTGCTGGAAACATAAAATTTATTAAGCACTCTCTATTTACCAGGCACTGTGCTAATATACCCAACAAGTGGCCATATAACCTCCACTATAATACTGCAAGTGATAGTGAACTCATTACTTTAGGAGGCAGCCCATTCCACGTTTCACTTTTCTGTGTCATTAACTAGATTATGTCAGTTGGGTAGAAGATGCACCATTAATTAATTAATTTCGCCTCCACTTTGCTAAAATGTCAATAGTCACTTGGCCATTGGGAATCAGGGTTAAGGAAGCCTTTGCTTTTAGGCAAAAGAGGTTTCCTTGGGTCCCCTGAGCTTGAGACTTTTACCTGAATATGAGAGAGAGAGAGGGACAGAGACAGAGAAAGACAGAGAGAGAAGAGGAGGAGGAGGAGGAGGAGGAGAAGGAGGAGAGAGAGAGAGAGAGAGAGAGAGAGAGAGAGAGAGAGAGAGAGAGATGGAGAAGAGACACAGAGAGAAAACAGGAAGAGAGAGAGGAGAGAGAGACAGAGGAGAGAAACAGAGGAGAGAGAGAGAGAGAGAGAGAGAGAGAGAGAGAGAGAGAGAGAGAGAGAGAGAGAGAGAGAGAGGATCTAGAGACCTTTGGCAATCCAACACAAACAAGAGATCCAATCCTAGCATTTGACAGTGATGTTTGAGTAGTTTTTCATAATAGAGAAAATATTTTGAGGAGTCTCTGTCTTTGTGAACTGCACTGTACCAAGTGATTGTCCACATGGGCACTGATATCAGATCTGCTTCCAACTTGTGTGGCTGCGGGAAGATCTCTCACTCTTGCTGGGTCTCAGTTTCTTCACCTGTAAAGGTAGATTTGCTAGTTAGTCAACTAGAAAACTCAGCTGATGATCTCTAGCTCCAGCATTCTATGTTTGAAAGTTCTGTGATCTTATGAAATAGCAACATCTCATTAATCTGACTCTTGATGTGAAGTTAGACATACTTTGGAAGCGGATAAACATAAATGAAATATCCATGAGCCAAAAGGCTCATACGGTATTGTTTTAAAATTAGTGTTAAAAGAGTGCACATTTTCTTTGTTCCTAACACATGTTGGGGGTGGGAGGGAGAGAAATATAGGAAAAAAATAAAAGAAGGCCATCCACAAAATGTTTGCCTAGGGCCCCATAAGTGGTTACAGAGGCCCTAATTTAGACCTTCCCCCTCTTCATTTTTTCCCCTTTTGGCCAGTATACAGCAGTAATAATGGGCCTAGTTCCATAAGCCATGGTCCCTGAAATTAGAGGACAAAGCAGGGAGACTTCCAAGAAGGCCAATACAACTGGCAGAAAAGATGGCCCCCTAGACACAACTCCTGTCTTTGTACACATTTGTTTTCCACTCAAAGAACCAGGTGTCTCAGGGAAAACATTGACTCATTCATTTAAGGCTCTTGCACTCACTGCCCCCTTCTTACCCTGTTCAATGGAGCAGAAGCAGAAAACAAGGGTAATATGCCTAGATAAATGGTAGCCAAGGAGGATAACTGGGAAGCAAAGAATTGTGTGTATGCTTAGAATATATTTTTTAACTGAAAATCTGGGGCCTCAGTGAGGGGGTCAGGGACAGAAGACAGGGATGGAAGACTTGATAGTCACAAATGAAGGGTCCCAATGAAGGGGACCCTTGGTCCAGCTCACAGTGAAAGTTGGACTTAAGCTGCTCCTGTGAGCTGGGCCTAGAGAGACAGTAAACAAGGAGATTAAGTGGCTGTCTATGAGGACTGCTTGACAAGCTCAGCAGTTTCCTTTCAGCCCTTCCCAGGGCTGGGAGGCAACAAGAATGGGTGTAGAGCTTAGAGCTTTCAGAGGCAGAAAGTTCTTGGCACTGGAGAGAAAAGTGCTTTAACGTTGACTTTTTAGGCAAGAGAAACAGAAATATGTTGTGGCCTCTGTTTTTGTCTTCCTCTGTTAGCAACCTGAACCACTGGCAATGTCTTCAAAGAAGCCAGGCAGTAATGACTGTCTGTGTCTATACCGGCCATGCCACTCTCTATTTGGAAAAATTCAGTCCCATAGGAGAGGAGGAGGGAAGGAAAGTGTAACTATGTGGCCACAGAGACCATCCTTAGAGTTTTGCTGAGATGTGTATTCAAGTAAAGGAGAAGGATAGAAGAGCTTCAAGGGTGTGTTTGTATTCCCATGTGCTTCTAGACATGTCTATGGATTCATGGAATTCTCTCAATGTGCAAATCTAACTATGGGGTTGGAGCTTGCCACCAGATGTGCTTTTAAGGTGTTGGTGTGTGACTCACCTGTATCAGCTGGATTCCTTGGGTTGAATGGGAGCTCCTTAAGAGAAGACCCTGTTCCATTTTCCAGTGCCTGGAGCATAGGAAGCTTTTAATGAATGCTTGCTTGCTTGATTAATTCATCTCCTGGCAATTTTCACATCCTAGTATTACTGCCATCAAGATTCAGTATTTTTTCCCCAAAAGTTTTTTTCCTCTGTTTTTTTCCTAATTCACCCACAGCTATTCATCCAGTTTTCCTCTGCCTGAAGTGGACAATGGTGTGGGCAGATGCACATGTAGATCTACCTGTACACAGACACAGAAGAGGGACTCAACAGAGCTAGTAATGAAAGCCTTAGCTATTAGGAGAACACAAGTTTCTTAATGAGCCTAGCTGATCTGAAATCTCACTATTGATTGATGGGACTTTATTTAATACTGTTCTATGTACCCTTTCTTAGGGAAGAAGAGTTGATCAAATTAATTTGATGAGTGATTGATGGAGTCACTAAAGCATAATAGAGGGAGAGAAAACAAAAAACATCATGGACCCAAGTATATGGTATCTATCATCTGAAGAGGACCTCAACCAAATTTGGGGGGGAATTTATAGGTATAGGGTAACATTTTTCAACCACAGAAACCTTCAAATACTCTATGCTAAGGATATAGCCAGTTTATAATCTGCATGGGTGAAAAGAATACCCCACAGATGAATTAATAGTCGTTTTAGTGGTGAAAGTTATATATTAAAAACCTCATAATGAAAAAAAAATTCTAAGAGAGTTGATTTAAGTTATCAGATGAGATTACATATGCCAGGTGCTATGTAAACCTTAAAGCACTACATACATTCAAGCAATAATAATAATAATAACAAGTCATTCCCCAATTGATAAATGGTCAAAGGATATGAACAGGCAGTTTTCAGAGAAAGAAATTAAAGATATCTATAAACATATGAAGAAATGCTCTAAATCACTATTTATTAGAGAAATGCAAATCAAAACAACTCTGAGATACCACATCTCACCAGTCATATTGGCTAAGACGACAAAACAGGAAAATGACAAATGCTGGAGAGATGTGGGCAAATTGGAACACTAATGCATTGCTGGTGGAGTTGTGAACTGATCCAACAATTCTAGAGAGCAATCTGGAATTATGCCCAAAGGATTATAGATAATTTCATACCCTTTGACCCATCAATACCACTTCTAGGGTTATATCCCAAAGAGATCATAGAAGTGGAACGAAGACCCATATGTACAAAAATATTTACAGCAGCTCTTTTTGTGGTGGCAAAGAATTAGAAATTAAGGGGGTGCCCATCAATTGGGGAATGACTGAACAAGTTGTGGTATATACACGTAATGGAATACTATTGTGCTATAAGAAACGAGGAGCAGATGGACTTCATATTTACCTGGAGAGGTTTATACAAACTGATGCTGAGTGATAAGAGTAGAATCAGGAGAAATTTGTATACAAGCACAGACACAACATATGTGTGATGACCAACTATGACAGACTGGACTCTTCTCAGCAATGCAGTGATATAAGTCAATCCCAAAAGAATCATGATGGAGAGAGATGCCTACATCCAGAGACAGAACTAGAAAGAACTGAGTTTGAATCCTGATAGAAGCAAACTACTTGATCTTTTTCTTTTCATTGTTTAGTTTTATTTCCTCTTTACCATTTTTCATTCCATCTAGTACAATACGCCTTTGTAACCTGACTAATGTCAAATGTGAAAATATTTGCAGATCCTATACTGGATTGTATGCCATTGTGGGGGAGGGGTGGAGGGAGGGAAGGAAAATTTGAAACTCAAGGAATTATGGAATTGAATCTTGTGAATTAAAAGTAAACAAATTAATAAAGACAAAAAAATAATAATCAAAATAGGCAGCTAGGCGGTTCAGTGGATAGAGCACCAGGTCTGAAGTCAGAAAGACCTGAGTTCAAATCTGGCCTCAGACACTTACTAGCTGTATGATGCTGGGCAAGTCATTTCACCCTGTGTGCCTCAGTTTCCTCATTTGTAAAATGCACTAGAGAAGGAAATGGGAAGCCATTTCAGTATCTTTGCCAAGAAGACCCCAAATGGAGTCACAAAGAATTGGACGTGACTGAAACAAATGGACAATAACAATATTGATTTGATTTATCTATTTTGGGAGAAAATGCCACATGCATTCTAAAAAAAAAACATAACAAGCCAGGGTTGGGTGCTCCTCCTGGGACAATCTCCCAGTTTTGCAGAACTGTTTAGTTATTCCATGAAGTAAATAACACATAGTATTATAAGAATTACAGCTAGAAACAATCTTAAAGCTCGTCTAGCCCAGCCTCCTCATCTTACAGATCATCAGCAAACATTTATTCCATGCTTGTTCCAGGTAAACAGATTGAGTCCCTAAAAGAAAAAAAAAAGATTTTCCTGAGGCTAAAGAGCTATCACTCATAGCAGCAGTTACATTCAAAACCAGATTCTACACAGTCAAGATATAGGACCTTCCTGAGGATGGAAGCTGGCAAACAAGTCAGAGCCATTTTGTGGAATGAAAGAGGTTTTCCCCCAGGCTTCACTGGGAATCTCAGCACTGGAAAGCAGCACACCAAAAGCTCCCTGGTCCAGCCATCCCATACCTACACAAGGACCTCTTCCACGGCAATGGTGATAAGTGGTTAACTGACTCTGTAGGAGGCTGTCCAGTAGGGTCCAAGGCCCAAGGTAGTTCATTTTATTTCTAGAAAGCTCTAATTATTGAGAGATTTTACTTTGCCTTAAGTCTAAATTGTATGCATTGAAATATTCTTCATTTATTCATTCATTTACTCACTCATTCAACAACATTTTGACTAGTTTTGCTCTATTGGGCAAAGCATACCAAGTCTAATACTCCTCGTTATTGTTGGTGGTCAGTTGTTTCAGTTGACTCTTCATGACCCCATCTTGGGATTTTCTTGGCAAAGATACTGGAGTAGTTTGTCATTTCCTTCTCCTAGCTAGATGAGGAAACTGAAGCAAAGAGCTTTGAATGACTTGCCCAGGGTCACATAAGCTAGTAATTGTCTGAGGGCAGATTGAACTGAGGTGACTCCAGGCCTGGTACTCTATACCTAGAAGCCCTATGGCAGCCCTTACAAACTTGAAGACAGATTATGTCTTTCCTTTTCTCTGCTCTTAAGTTCTATCTTCTCTAGGCTGTCTTCATTTCTTTAAAATGATCTTATCTGGCATGAATTCTGACTCTCCAGTCATTTGCTTACTTTTCTCTGGATGCTAGCCAATTAAATAGCTGAATAAACAGGTGGTTCAGCAGAGTGAAGGACCTGGAATAAGGAATGCCCAAGTTCAAATCTAGCCTCAGGCACTTCCTATCCATATGATCTTGGGCAAGTCACTTAACTTCTGTCTGCCTCAGTTTCCTCATCTGTAAATTGGAATAATAATATCACCTACCTCCCAGAGTATGCTTACTACCTGTGTGAACTGGGGCAAGTCATTTAATCTTTTAGTTTCTTTCATTGTAAAATGAAAGGGAAGGGAGACTAGATGCCTTCTGAGATCCCTTCCAACTACAGCTCTATGAGCCTAAGCTGCCTATCCTTAATGAGTTCACAGTCTAACAAGGGGGTGAATATGAATATTTATTGCATGGGAAGTTCCTGAGATCTACACATGAAGCAGTCTGTAAGGTCCAAGGGACAAAAGATCATTCCTAAACGAAGGTTTCAGGGAGGTCTTCCTGGAGTAGGTGACATTGGAGATGGATTTCTAAGGCAGGATTTCAATAATGAGAAGGACATAAGGGGTGGCACTGCAGGCACATGGAACAGTGTGGGCAAGGGCAGGAACGTGCAGGGCATAGATAGGGCATGGCCAATAGTACAGTTTGTCTGGAGCACAGTGTGAAAGTAGGGGAATAAAGTGAAAGTCAGGGCTCCCTTCATCCAGATTTCTAGACTACCCCAGATAGGAGCCACTGATAGGTGTGTTATGAAGCTCCTGGACTCAGCAGCTCTATAGATGTTTATTTAGTATAACTTGATGTACTAGGTGTAATGCTGAAAGGGTAATCCGACCCTGTTACTGTCTTTAAGCAAAACAGAACTGAGGCAGGTACCATTTTAATTTGAGGCCAATAATTCCACCAACACTCAGCGAAGGGGAAATCCAAAGCCCTGGAAATCTCATTTCCTGAATGGGTCACCAGGCTCTTTGTGATGAAGGGCAATGAGGGAGATATAGGGTGACTGTCACCAACTCTGTTGGGTACTCATGGAAGCCTGGTGCCATCTTATGGTCAGGGAAGGGAATGAGTTGTGGGAGAGTAGAAGGGCAAAGAGTTCACTAACAATAAAATACACTTTGGAATGCCTATCGTGTATAATACATTGTGTTGGGCGGAGGTTGATATGATTAGGTAAGTCACAATCTGCCTTCATAGAACTTACAGTCTAATTCTCTTCAGGCAGTTGATCATGTCCTGAAGAGAAAGTATAGCACAGACTTTGAAAGAATTAAGTCTTGGGCGCTAGAAGACTCACAAAGTAGTGAATGGATGACTTATTTCCAATCAGTCAGTCTATGAATAGCCATTTATTAAACACCTATTATAGCCTTGGCATCATGGGGAATAGAAAAGATATAGAAGAACCAAGATGGTGAATTAAACAGTAAATCACTGTAGCTCTCCTATATTCACCTCCATACAACAACCATAAAATAGCTCCCCAGAACAAATCCTGCGTCAGTGGAGTCAGTGGAAAGGTGGGGTGGAGTAGTCTTTTAGCTTGGGAGACTTGGAGAAGCGACCAGAAATGTCTGTCTCACTCAAGTAAAAAGAGAGTGCAGTCCAGGACAGGAAGCATCCCAGAAAACCAGCAGCAAGCCCCACCTCGGCAAACCAGCGAGAGACCGTGAGCCCCAGCGTGGCGGAGCTGTCAAGCACCAACACCAGGACCCCTATGTGTTTTGGCATTGCCAGACTCCAGCTCAGAGTCTTGCTCCAGTGTAGCCCTGGGCAGGCAGGCATCCTCCAGGAGCTAGACTTCCATGTGCTTCAGTGTAGCCTACGGTGAAGATGCATCTTCTGGTAACCAGACCTCCACATGCTTCAGTATAGCCCCAGGGAAATGCAGAAAAACCCCACATGACCTCAGCACCTGCCAAATATCACCACTAGGACCCCAGCTCAGCACCAGGTAAGCTGCCATTCCCTAATTGATAAATGGTCAAAGAATATGAACAGGCAGTTTTCAGATGAAGAAATCACACACACACACACAGAGGCATATGAAGAAATGTTCTACATCACTTTTAATAAAAGAAATACAAATTAAAACAACTCTGAGTTACTACCTCACACTAACCAGATTGACTAACATGACAAAAATGCTGGAGAGGATGTGGGGAAATCAGGATACTATTGCACATTGGTGGAGTTGTGAACTGATCCAACCATTCTGGAGAATGATTTGGAACTATACCTCAAGGACAACCAAGTTGTGTATAACCCCTGATCTAGCAATACCACTACTAGGTCAATATCCCAAAGAGATCATAAAAAAGGGGAAAGGATCTGCATGTGCAAAAATATTTATAGCAGCCCTATTTGTGGTGGCAAAATATTAGAAACTGAGAGGATGCCCATCAATTGGGGAATATGAATGTTGTGGTATATGAATGTGATGGAATACTATTGTACAATAAGAAATGATAAGCAAGCAGATTTCAGAAAAAACCTGGAAAGACTTGTAGAAGCTGATGCAAAGTAAAATGAGCAGAACTAAGAAAACATTATATATGGTATTAGCAGCATTGTATGATGATCAACTGTGAATGATTCAACTCTTTTTAGCAACACAATGATCTAAGACAAGTACAAAGGACTCATGAAGGAAAATGCTATCCATATCCAAATAAAGGACTGATGGACTCTGAAGGTAGATTGAAGCATTTTTTCACTTTATTTTTCTCTTTTTTTATCTTTTGATCTGTTTCTTTTTCCACAACTGTGATGAACATGGCAATGTTTTACATGACAGCATATGTATAAACTATATCAAATTGCCTACAATTTTTGGAAGAGGGAAGGGGAGGGAAGAAGAAAATTTTTGAACTTAAAATCTTGTAAAAATGTACGCTAATTTTCTTGATATGCAATTGTGGGAAAAATGAAAATACTATTTAAAGATAAAAAAAAGGAAAAGACGGGGCGGCTAGGTGGCGCAGTAAGAGCACTGGCCTCAGAGTTGGGATGACCGGGGACTGAATCCGGCCTCAGAAAATGAACACCCACACATAAATAATGACTAGCCCTGTAACCTTGAGCAAGTTACTTAACCCCAATTGCTTTTTAAAAAAAAGAAAAGGAAAGAGATATAAAACCCACTCCCTGACATCATGGAAGGAGTTCCAGACTTGGAGTCAGGAGACCTGACTTTCAGTTTTAGCACTGATACTTACTTGGCCAGTCACTTTAAATTTGCTGAGTCTCAGTTTCCTTATCTGTAAAAGGAGAATAATAATATTTTTAGTTCCTATTCAGGGATGTTGTGAGGATAACACTTTGTGAACCTTAATGTATGATAGAATGGTGAATTTTTTATTTCAAGTTAGCATTTAAATAGCACTTTATGGTTTACAAAGCATTCCATGAATATTATCTCATTTTATTCTCAGGGCAATCCTGGGAGACAGGTGCCATAATTATCCTCATTTTACAAATGAGGAAACTGAGGCTGAGAGAGGTTAATTGACTTGCCCAGGGTCACACAGCTAGTAAGTAAGGCTGGATTTGAACTCATATCCACCTGACTCCAATTCCACTACTCTATTATACCACCTAGCTGCATTTTGTTCTTACCATCTAATGGGAGGAGTTGAGAATGACTGATGTAAGGATACTAACAACCAGAGCTACTACTACCCTACTGGTAAATCCATTGGTAGAGGCTCTAGGATTATATCAGATGAAGATAGAGGAGGCTGGGTAGAATAGAAGATAGCCCCACTCCTGGAGGGTGAGAACTCTTTCCTAGCATACTCTGGGGCTACTTACTAACTGGGAGACCTCATGGAAGTATATTTCCTGTGGCCCTCCCCAATGTCAGTGCTTGGGGAAAAGCTATCATTGGACAGTGGAAAGAACATTCATTCTAGAATCAGAGGACCTGGGTTCTAATCCTGCCTTTGAAGCTTGTTGCCAGTCAAATTTTGGGTTGTATAGAACATGTCTCAGTATTTTCTGCCCACTTCAGGCTAACCTCAGCACTTGGGCCAATTGGGAATGGAAAACTTCCTGGTTGCTTCTAGCCAAGTGCAAAAAGAACTTGTTACTTTGGTATGATAGAGGGAATAGGCATTTATATAGTATTTACTATGTGCCAGGCACTATTCTAAGAATGTTTTTTTTTTCATTATAGATATAATCTCATTCGATCCTCACAATAATCCTGCAAGGTAGGTGCTATTATCCCATTTTTACAGTTGAGAAAGCTGAAGCTGTGATTTCCACAAGGTCACACATCTAATAAATAACTGAGGATGGATTTTAATTCAGTTCTTCCTATCTCCAGGCTCAGAACTCTATACTTTCTAACACCAGCTGTCTCTGGTGAAGAAAATCATGCCTCATTTAACCTGGTTGAGAAGGTGGGAGGGTTTGTCATTTTAAAAAGAGAGAGAGAAGTAATGGCTTGCTTCCTTCCTTCCACTTTCTAGGTGTTCTCCGCTAGGGAAGCTTTTATCTGGTTTCTGGATGTCTTTTCCATTCTGTCTTTCCTTTCCTGATTAGATGATGGAAAATCAGCTCTGGGAAAGATGTATCCAGTCTTGGAGATGGCTCTGTGAATTTGAGAAGTTTGGAACCTGGAGCATGACTATCATCCAGGAGAATTTATTTATCAGAAAAGACAATCATTGGCACAAAAATGACTTGGAGTTGTTTGGACAGTACAGAAGTAAGGTAAAATGTGACCATGGTTATTATAAAATTCTGCTGATTGCTTTATGTTCTGATAGGGTTTAAGTATCAATCTCCTGAAAGATTAGCAACTAAATTGTGCAGTGGATGGAGTGCTTAGGCTTGGAGTCAGGAAGACCCTACTTCAAATACAGCCTCAGATACTTCCTAGCTGTGTGACCCTGGGCAAGTCACTTAACCCTGTTTGCCTCAGTTCCCATCTGTAAAATGAGCTAGAGAAGGAAATGGTAAAACCACTTCAGAATCTTTGCCAAGAAAACCCCCAATGGGGTCACAAAGGAAAAAAAATAACCACTCAATAGCCTGAGAGATTCTAAAAATAGTTATAAATTAAATTACTAAATCCTGTTTTAAGCTTTTCTGTCAATACACATTTTGAGTCTTTTCACTTTTTTTGTGCCCTCACCTACTATCTAATTTATATTGTACATTGAAGAATTTTTTTTACACCCTCCCCTCTTTTAGGGAGACCTAGACATGAGCCCAAACTAAGTTTAAATAATTTGTCCCTAGTGTGCCAAGGTGTGGGTTTAAGAAGCTGGACTTAAGAAATCTACACTTCCTTTCACTCAAGCCCACACTTCCCCAGGACTAAAACTGGTCCAGACTATATGCAGAGGTAAGGAGAAGAGGGACTTCTTAATGGATAATGAAATGCCTCAGTTCCCTGGCACCCACAAGAGCTTCTTCCCTTTTTAGACCCATGTGTGACCTTTACTAAGTCCTTTAACCTCTGAGTTTCCTCATCTGTAAAATGAGAGGGTTGAATTGGATGTTTTCTGACTTCCAGCCCTAGATTTATAATTCCTCTTCAGCTTGTCTAGTTCTGATAATAACTGACATTCATATGATGCTTTATGGCTCACAACATGCTGCGTCCTCATTATCTCGTTATATCCTCTTGATATCTCTACTGAGAAAGCCTTTCCCATTTTTGGACAGCTCAAGAATATTCAGATCTTAAAACAGGATATTGGATGGGGCACTGTTTAAAGCAAGACATGGTTTACTAATGGTAGTATTTTAGAAATCAATAGTCTGTCAACAAACATTTATTAAGAGTCTTCTATGTGCCAGGCACTGTGCTAAGAGCTGGGAGATACAAAAGGCATCGTTAGGGATCTTGTTCTGGTTTTCCCAAGTCATACTATTATTATAGTACTTATAGTGGAAAGTCACATTTATATTTGCTAAGCATTTTACCCACAAACCCCGAGTAACTTAGGTGTGAAAGTAGGGTTATCCCCATTTTTCAGATGAGGAAATCAAGGCTTATAGTCACAGTCCCAGAACTAGTAAATGTTGAAGTCAGGGTTAAAATCCGAATCTATTATGAACACAATGAACTCAACTGATTCCATCTGTACAAGAAGGTGACCTGTTCCTGTGTCCAACCTAAGCTAACCTCGGCTAGGCTAGGGCCGTATTGGGCCAAATTGAGCTGATCAAACTCAGGAAGAAATGAACTGGGCCAAATTGTGCGGGGTCATAGGTAACCAAGATGGACTAAAGAGAACTATGGACAGTCTGGGCAGGACTGAGCTGGACTAAACCAAGTCAGGTCAAATAAAAATGAACTAGACTGAGTTGAACCAGGCTAAGCCAAATCAGAGCAGATAAATCAAACCAGGCCAGGGTGAAGTGTATTAGGCTGAACCAAGAAGGTATGAGTTCTTTTCTATCATAGATTCAAAGAAAGTTAGCTCTTCCCCACTTCCCCCAGCTCTTGCCCCCAGTCCATAATCTACGTAGACAAAGATGACTCTTGGGATAACTGCTTATTCTAAAAGACTCATTAATAATGGGTCCAAACAGAAATCCAATGGCTTTGGAGTCACAAGATGGATAACTACCCACTCTACTTCTCAACCCCTTAAAGAAAGCTAGTGGGGAAGGCTAAACTACCCACTGAAAATCTGTTGCAATACTTGACTGATTAAATCCAGGTTTCCTGTTTGTTTTGGAGTGGAGAAAATATACCGACCTCTTAAACCAATATCACAGACAGGAAATGACACTCTGGAGACACTGGCCCCTGAAACCTGACCCAGCCAGGCTGGCCTCTTCCCAAACAAGGGACTGTTTGCTGCCCATAGCCAATACCTGCTCAACATGATGGAAAGTGTGCTCCCTCCACATCTCCCTGTGCAACACTGGGACTCTGAATATAAATTACACACTTTAAATGTGCTTAGCCTGTCATTTCTTCCTTACATTTAAAACCAGGTGATTTAAATGTGATTGGGAAGACTTTCACAGTAAAGAAGTTTCTTGTAAACTGACCATTAAAATTCCCCTTAAAAACACACATTTAGAACATAGAGAGGTGAGACTGGGGCAGCAGGAAGGAAGGAGGAAAGATGTGGGAGGAGGTAGCAAGGTCATAACAGCCTTTTAAAATTAGATACCTTTCTAGGACTTACTAAGACCAGAGAACTACAGGGATTGTTTTCTGGGTGGTTTTCTGAGTCTTGTATGACAGGGTTGGCCTCCATCTCACCTTCCCACTGACCTTCCATCTATCTATCTATTCATCCACACACAAACACACATATATATGTATGCATATATACACACATGTATTTATATATTCACTAATGTTTTCTACCTTTTTAGTATTTTTGTCAATATCATACAACATTAAAAAAAATAATTTTTACTTCTTTTGAGGTGTGTCAAGATTCCCTGACACTGTATTACCAATGGTGTTAGGAGTCACTAGAAGGAAGTGACAATCCATAGTTTCCCCTAACCTCTTTAACCTTGAAAGTCTAAAATAACAATAATAATAATGACTTTCAGTGACACATACAGCTCTTTACATACATACATTATTTCATTTAATCTTTACAACAAAAATCCCCATTTTACAGATGAGGAAACTAAGGCTGAGAGAAGTTTTAAATGACATGACTAATAAGTATCTGAGGTAGGATTTGAACTCAGTGCTTCCTGATTGCAAATCTAGAACCAAATTATTCACTGAGACAACTAGTTGTCTTCATATTTCATATTCAACTTCATATTTTCACTTCTCTTGGGCTTGCAAACTTTCTTCCTTATATCTCTCATTAGCTGGGAATTCTCAATAAGGCCCCATCACTTTGTACAGTAGCAAGGGCCCTGGTATTCAAGAGAACTTGGTTCTTGTCCTTGCTTTGATTCACTATGTGGACTTTTTCAAAGCAAGTCACTTTTCATCTGTTAAAATAAAGGGCTTGGAGATATGACAAGAAGGTCCCTCCCACCTTCTGTTTTCTACTGAGGTCTTTCCCACCTCTGATAGTCTATATCCTATGTTCTCAGATTTTTCCCAGTTCTAATATTCTATATCCTAAGGTTCCTCCTAGTTCTGACAGTTTTAAATCATTCAATAAACATTTATTAAGCACCTACTATATGCAAGTTGGGCAGAGAGGTGGCATAGTACATAAAGTGCCAGGCTTGGAGTCAGAAAGATTCCTTTTTCCCAAGTTCAAATCTAGCCTCAGGCCCTTACTAGCCATGTGACCCTGGGCAAGTCACTTAACCCTGTCAGTTTCCTCATCTATAAAATGAGCTGGAGAAGGAAAATGGCAAATCACTCCAGTATCTTTGCCAAAAAACTAAACAAAACACCAAAAAGGGGTCACAGAGAGACACAACTGAAAAACGACAAAGCAAACAAAAATGTGCCAGTCACTATACTAGGTGTCAGGAATACAAAAAGAAAAATAAAAGTTTTTTCCCTCAGAGAGTTTGCATATAAACATAGAAATATACTAGATCTAGACTAAATGAACTCAAGGTTATTTCAGGGGAGGCCCAAACAGCTGGGGGGATCAAGAAGAGGTTCTTGGTGGGGTGGCTAGGTGGCACAGTGAATAATAGAGCACTGGCCTTGGAGTCAGGAGGACCTGAGTTCAAATCTGGCCTCAGATACTTAACACAAAACTAGCTGTGTGACCTTGGGCAAGTTACTTAACCCCAGTTGCCCTACCTTCCCCCTCCAAAAATCAAGAAAATAAAAATTACCAAAAAAAATACCCTATTTTTTTTAAAGAAGAGATTCTTATAGGAGGTGGGACTTAACTTGAGCTTTGAAGAAAAATGAGGGATTCTAAGACAGGGAGGGGAGGAAGGTAACAGTGCATCACAGGCATGGGGAACAGTCAGGACAAAGGCACAGAAGCGGTAAATGGAACGTTGAGTGTGAGGAGCAGGATGAAGGCCAGTTTGACTGGACTATAAAATGCAGAAAGGTGAAGAATACCCGGAAAAGTAGATCGGAGTCAGGTTGTAAAGGACTTTAAATGCCAAGCATTGAATTTTAACTTTAAATGAAGAGAAATCTGCATTTGATTCCAGAGACACAAGGAGGCTGGTGAAATTTATTGAGCAGGAAAGTGTCATATTTATATTTGTACTTTAGGAATCACTTGAGCAGCTCACATTTTCATTTTAGAATATGTTCTATGTTCTGAGATGCTTTTCCCAGGAGAACCCACGTCTCCCTCGTGGAGCTTTTCGAATCAAAATAGAGATTATGGTACCCTTTTCCTCAGGATTCCTTACTGGGAGTACAGTAGATCTGGAGAAGAGACCTTTGTTTTTAGAGGCAGAGCCCCATTCTACTTACGATTTCCGCTAGTGCCTTAGAGAAAGGCTTAGAAGACAAACCCCATAACAGAAGCTTAAAGCAATAAACTCTAAAGATAATAAGAGCTGGCATGTATATTGCACTATAAGATTTGCAAAAAAGCCAAAAAACCAAACCAAAACAGGCAGGCTTTATTTTATTATTACATTATTACATTAGCCCTGTGAGGCACATGCATGCTATCATTATCCCTTGTTAGCCCCGTTTTATAGTCAAGGAAACAGGCTAAGAGACAGTTTCAGTGACTTGATCAATAGAGTGCCCAAGGCAGGACTGGAATGGACGGCTTCCTAATCTGAAGTCCAGCGCTCTCCCCACCATAACACAGCCACTCATTCTGACCACAGTCCTGTGGGTGGATGACTTTTCATTATATCATTGGTGATGCCTTAGTTCCTTCATCTCTAAAGGGAAATCTTAAGGTCAGAGTAAATGGTATTCTCAAATAGTTTTTATCGATGAGGGTATTCCCTGCATCTGAGCACATTGTAACCCATCCATGCCTTCTCATCCTTCTTCTGATCACCCATCTTCACATCTCTTATACGGAGGCAGCTAGATGGAGAATGGGGTAGAACGCTGGACTCGGGGTTAGGAAGACCTGAGTTAAAATCCAGGCTGATATACTTACTAGCTGCGTGACTGTGGGCAAATTGCTTAGCCTTTCTCAGCCTCAGTTTCCTCATCTGTAAAATGGACATAATAATAACACTTAACTCCCAGGGTTGTTGTGAGGATAAAATGAGATGATATTTGTAAAAGACTTTGTAGAGTACTATTACATCATCATCATCATCATCATCATCATCATCATCATCAGTAGTAGTAGTAGTAGTAGTAGTAGTAGTAGTAGTAGTAGTAGTAACAGCCGCAGGAACGGCAACAGCAGCATCTGCAGCAGTAACAGTAGAGTCAGTAAGTCAATAAACATTTATTTATTGAGTGCCTGTTACATGCCAAGTACTGTGCTGAGCATCGGGGCTACAAAAAAAGGGTGAAAGATGGTCCCTGCCCATGAGGAGTTCAAAGTCTAACGGGAGAAGCATATGTATAAACAGGCTACATACAGGATAAACAGGAAATAATTAAAAGAGAGAAGGCTCTAGAATTAAGAACAGTTGTAAAGGCTTCTATAAAATATGGGGTTTTGGTTGGTATTTAAAAGAAGCTAGGAAATCAGTAGGCGGAGATGAGAAGAGGAGAGGGAGAGGCCCGTGGAAAATAATAAATAAAGCCCAAATAGTAAGGATTCTCAAAAAAAAGAATGAAGGGGATGATATACTTCAATGAAAGCTATTAACCCTCAGCATGCAAGCAAAAAGCACAACAAAATACACTATAGCTAATACGTGAACTAAATCATGATGATTATAGGCATAATAGGCATAGGTAGCACCTTGAAGTTGAAGGTGTCCTCTAGGCCCTAAGCAAAGTTGTTGAGTCAGAAAAGACTTATCTTGATCTCAGCATCTATTAAAAGACTTCTAAGAAAATAGCTGAAGACTTTGGAATAATCTTCAAGTCATTAGGTAATAATAATCATTACAGTTCTCATTTTCATAGGGCTTTAAAGTATAGAAAATGCTTTTCTCACCCTGAACCTGTTAGATAGTTTTAGTATGAATATTCTTATCTTCATATTGCTAAGGAAACTGAGGCTCAGAGAGAAAATGCTTCACTGGCTAGAGGATATATTTGGACCACAGATTTTCTGGTTTCCAAACTGGTGCTATTTCTACTATTGCAGCCCAAATTTCTGATAAAGAAACTATAAACACTGTAAGAACTACATTTTAGTGTAAGAATGGGAAGGATTCCTGAGTTTGAGGGGCCCTGGAGAGGTCATAGATTTAGATCTGGAAGGTCTCCCACCAGCTATCTCCCATGTTTTGCATGAGGACGGATAATAGAAGTCCAGACAAGTTATCTGACTTGCCCAAGGTAACACTGTTAACAGGCGTCTAAAGTAGGATTTGAACCCAAATCTTGAATCCACATCCAGTATTCTAGCCATTATGCAACACTCTCTCAAAGAGCAGACTTTGCCAGACAATAACCATTGATGAATAGCTCCTGCTCTTTTCCCAACATTTAGCAGGAAATGCTTTCTAGCATGGATGACTATATAACAAGAGTTACCATTGGACCACTAAGAAGTGAAAGATGAGTTTAATTAATAACTTATGTATTTAAGTAGAACTTATTGAAGGATATAACACAATTGGCCATGTCCCAAGATAATGGAGAAATGCTGAAATGTGGCTGTCTCTGATATTTCTCCTGGGTTCTTGATTCCTCGTCAGCTCCCACGGCTGAAGAAAATGGGTAACAGTGAAATTTTTGCAGCAACATTTATAGAAGAATTGTTCTTTCTTTTTTTTTTTTTTGCCTTTTTTTTTGGAGGGCAATATTGGGGTTAAGTAACTTGCCCAAGGTCACCCGGCTAGGTTTTTATTTGTGTGTGCATTAAGTGTCTGAGGTCAGATCCGAACTCAGGTCCTTCTGACTCCAGGGCCAACGCTCTACTTACTGCGCCACCTAGCTGCCCTGTTCTTTCTTACAAGTAAGAAAATGTGCTTACTTTTGGTGTGGCTTCTCAGTGAAATGTCCTTTTTTGATTTGGTCATGAAGGTTTGGGACCTCCCTATTGGTTAGTAGTGTACATGTTGCTGAACCCATGGATAGTCTTAGGAACTTATAATGAATCTTTTGGGCACTTAAGCCTTGGCATACATTCAACACTCTTGGTAGACTCAGAAACAGGTGACTATTACCTGGATGAAACTTCTATACTGGGTAGTTTCAAGTAATTATCCTTAACACATTTTAAGTGACTCTAACAGATAATTGTTACCTCAGGGTAGAGGGGAGTGCTAATAAGTATTCTGAAAATGACCTTGGAATAAGCTACCATCATCTTAGAACTTGTATTGGGAGACGCCAGTGGAAAATAATAGATAAAGCCTGCATAGTAAGGATTCTCAAAAAAAGAATGAAGGGGATATTATACTTCAATGAAAGCTATTAACCCTCAGCATTGCAAGCAAGAAGGGCAACAATACACTATACCTGATAAAAATGTTTCTTCTACAGAGGAAAAAAAATTTCCTGAATTTATCTGTATTTCTGGTTTCTATATCTAGGAAGCAATCCTTCTTACACGTTTAGTCTACCACTTCTTGTTTCTAAGAACTAATATCATTATCCCTTCTACATTGTGGGGGTTTCGTTGGCCCTCCCTTTGTACCAGAGAAGAATTCTGAATTATTATGGTATTAAAAGATAAAATACATTGAAGTTATACAATACTATACATATATTTTATGTATTTCTGAGTTTCTAATTTTTTTGTGTGTCATCTGCTGGTCTTTGTGTGTTTTCTATGGCTTCTGCAAAACTCCCCCCAAAATTCCCATTTAATTTCTTATGTTGACCCACTATATATTGAAACTGGAATGAAGAAAGTCATGATGTGGAAGGGATATCTACAATGATAACTAAATTGAATAGCCTTACTTCAAATACCTAATAGCTAACAATTATGTAGAGCCTTAAGGTTTATAATGCCTTTCATATATATTATCTAATTTGATTCTATTGTCATAAATTCATGCCAGTGGCCTGCAAGGTGGCCTGCAGCCATCAGGAAGAAGGTCAGCTATAACAGGAGGACACTACTAACATCTGTAGGCCAAAAAAGTCCAATCAGCAAGAAAAACCATTGAGTCAGAACTCCAAGCCAATAACCATTTATTAAAGAGACCTGGTGCCCTTTAATGAATGGGACCTCAGACCTTCATTATGACCTGAGATGCCCCCTTCCTTCAGGGTCTTACTTTTATAGTGCCTGGCTATAGGCAGAACAGGCCAAAAATATAGAGTCTGATTGGTGGATTAACCTTGCTCTTGGCCCTCTGGGAGGGTCTACACAAAATACAGAATCCCATTGGTTGACAAACAGATTGCAAGCAGACTTTAACAGACTTATCTTGACCTTCCAGGAGGTCCTACCACAATCAAGGAGCAGGCTCATGGGGTTGGGTTGATGAGCAAATATCAAAATATCCATATAAGCTGAAGGGCAGATAGAATGGCAGACCATAGCCTGGCAACCAGGGTCACTCATTGGTCAAATACTCATAACCTCATAACCCCTCATATTGTACAATAAGGAGATAATGAATGAAAGGTGGAAAGGCAATGGAATGATTGGGGGCCTTTCCATGTAACTGAGTTACATCTGTCATGCTGGACTTGGTCCTCTGCTCAGCTGGAAGAAGAAAGGGTGGTGGTTCTAGTTGGCTTCCAGGCAAGCAAATTTCTTAGTAAGTGACTTTTTGATTATACATTATATTATTGGGGCCTTTTCGTAGTAGGTTTGAGGTTTTTTTATAAGAGTCTGAGGTCCTTTTATAGGAAAGAATCTATCCTGTTTGATTAAATATGTATTGGTAAGTGTGTTGATTGATTAACTTGTACACACATATAGATAATAGGTATAAGGCATTAATTGATCGACTAAGACTAAATGTATATAGATTGTTTGGCTAATTTGATTGATTGACTAAGTGTATATTGATTGTAGGTATATTGATATGCTGATAATTACCACCAATCACCACCCCTATAAAATCACTAACTAATTAATATTGATTGAGGTAAAAAAGGGATCCAGTCACCTATTTCACATCCCTTCGATCCTCCCTCATAGCCTACTATATCTTAACCATTGTCAAGGATTGCCCTACACTCCCTGTGAGTCAGTGCTAATGATGACAGTAATTATGCTTATATCCAATCTTGAGCCTCCTCTTTCAGCTGTGGCTCAGAGGGAAGGTAGTCTTGCCTTTTGACCCAGATTAGTTCCTTTCCTGGTCACCCTGAAGGAGTAGCCTCCTTTGTGATGAGTGTGGACCATAACTCATACACATCAATGCTTTTAATCTAGCCCTGGGCTCCAGTGACACTGTACCACCTACCTTCTGCTTGGAAAGAAGCAAAATACTTCATTGTTTGGCCTCAGCATATTTTCCTTCCTTTTGTCTGACTCTTCCTAAACAGAATGCCCCTGAAGCCTGCATGATTCTTAGGACCCTGAGGAGAGGTATGTGGTTCAGGAAGAAGAAGAACAGAATAGAGAATATGTTAGCCCTGATGTAGTTCAGTCCCTTGGGACAGAAAAGAATTCAGGCCTGGAAGAGAAGGACAAGAGATGTGACTTTCCAGATGTTAATCATGTTTTCTCTCTCAGTTGATGGAGCCACATGGAAAAATCTCAGCAGGAGAGTGAAGGGGGATGGGGTGTGGGCTCCGACCTGTGGGGCGAGACTGTCACTTTTCAAGAGACACCTGGGGGCCTGTGTAGGCTCTTCAACACCGAATACTTCAGGAAGGCTCAGCTCCTCTCTCAGCTCTGCACCATCTATTTACCAGTAATGCCTTTCTCAAACCCCAGGAAGTCTGTTGGTTATCTTCTTCTTAACCCAAGGCTTTAATAGGGAGATTTATTTTTATGGGCTGCCCAGACAACTGTAATACCTTCCTAAATGGTCTCTCTACCTCTCGACTCTCCCCTTTCCAATCCAACTTTCACAAGTTGCCAGAATATTCTTTCTCAGTCTTTGATCATGTTGCTTTACTCAGAAATGTTCAGTGTCTCTCCATTGCCTATGGGATAAAAACACACATTACTTTTTGAATGTCCTTGAGTGCCAAATTATCTGGCTCCAATCTATATTTCCTGCCTTACCTTATACTACTCTTCTCTTTATGAATTCTCTGTTTCAGCCAAGCCAGATTGTTCACTGTTCTCCCATTTCCCCACCTCTTCTCTCTATTCATTTGTGCTGACTTTTGATCATGCCTGGAAATACTCCCCCCTTCACATCTCTGAAAACATTGAAATGTTTTCCTTCCTTTAGGGTCTAGCACAGGTACCATATTCCTCAGGAAGTCTCTGAGACCTTCCTCTTCTCCAGTGGACCCTGGCTTTAAGAGATTCCTCCCTCCAGCAGTCCCTCCTCCCTCTTGTGATATCTCTTAGGCATTTAACTCAGTCTGCCATATGTTATAGTTCTATGTTGGTGTGGCAAAAAGAGTGAAGCATTGTTTTTTCCTTCCTGGTCATGAGTGATGCCATTTAGAAGAAGTTTCTATTTCAATATTGAATGGATTTTCACATCGAAGCCCTTCTTTAACCCCAATTCTTTTGAAAAGTCAATCAAAAGACAGAGGCCACACTGTCTAGGTCTCCCAAAGTCAATGACAGACTATCAGATTAAAGAAATCTCTCTCTTCTCTCCTCTGAAACATAATGAACTAACCCTGACTGGTTGAGACAGAGAATGATTATGTGTTTTCTTTTCTTTTTTTTCCAAATGCTTTATTAACTTCTCATTTACATCATTCATTTCCTCCAGATTTTGAGTTACAATTTTTTCCTCATTTTTTCCCCACCCACCACCCCAGAATAGCAGTCCCACTAGATATCCCCTCATCCCATCTGCTCTCTCCCATATCTTCTCCCATACCCCCTTCGACTTTGCCATTAGGGCAAGGTGAATCTCTATGCCCCAATGCCTGCACATCGTATCTCCCAATTACATGTAAAATAGTATTAATAATAGTATTAATATATATTTGAAACATTTAATTTTAAAACTTCGAATTCCAGATCCATTCCCTTCCTCCCTTGTCACCCACTCCTGCTGGGAAGATAAGCAATTCAGTATGTGTTGTACATGTATAGCTATGCAAAACATTACCATAGTAGATATATTGTAAAAGACTGACTATATTTCCCTCCTACCCATCCCCCCCCCGGTCCATTCCCTACTTTGATCCTGTCCCTTTTCAAAAGTGGGTGCTTCCAACCTCCCTTCCCCCCAGCATGCCTTCCCTTCCACCATCCCCCCTCTCATCCCCCTCCCCCCTACTCTCCTGTAGGGTGAGATATCCCATTTAGTATGTATGTCATTCTGTCCCTGAGCCAAATTCAATGAGAATATGGTTTTGCCTTTTTGCCTTCCTGTTACGTGTTTTATTTATAGTATGGGAAACTGGTATTTTGAAGGCCATTTGCCATATAAAAACACACCTCTCTGTGATCAGAGGACCTAGATTAGAGCTGGGAGGTACCTTAGAGGTCATCAATTCTAACCATTTCATTTTATAGTTGAGATAACTGACCTCAGAAAGGTCAAATAATTTACTCAGCATCACACAGGTCCTTAGGAACACAGGGCTCTGGTCACAAAAGATACTTTCTTTTTTTTTTTTTTTGATTAAAGCATTTTTCATTAACTTCTGTTTTACATCATTCATTTCCACCAGATTTTGAGTTACAATCATTTTCCCCCCATTATTCCCCTACCCAGCCTCCCAGAATAGCAGTCCCGCAAGATATCACTTCCTCCAATCTGTTCTCTGCCATACCTTCTCCATACCCCCATTGACATATCCATTAGACGAAGGTGAATCTTTGTGTCCCAATGCCTGCACATCTTATCTCCCAATTACAAGCAAAAGAGTATTAATAATAGTATTAAAGTAATAGTAATAAAGCCCCTCATTAGGGTTTATATAGCCTTCTCTTGGCCCAGAGAATGTAACAACCTTCTGGACCCACTGCCCAATCACAAAGTATCAAGGTGTGGGCTTTCCTGAAAAACAAGCCTCCCACCACAGGCTCCAGGTGCACTTAAGCTAGGGGCAGGGAAGATCTTTAAATTTGCATTTCCATTACACTCTGGAAGAACATGTGTCAACCTCATTAGCAATGTGTACTTCCTTGGAAAGTACACTACCAAGGTAAGTGAACTTACCCACAATATTCAAAACTTCTCCATTTGCTGTAACCAATGTTCCACATATGGATGGTGTCATGCTAGCTGGTGGAGCACCTGTGGGTTGTTTTTTGTTTTTTGGGTTTTTTTGGTGCTGTTAGGCCAAAATTAGCATGAGCAGCAGAGAATCGAGTCATACTTTTTTGCATTGTATCTCAGCTTCAAAGGTTGCACCGAGTGCACAGTTATCTGCAAACAGAAAGTCATGTACCAACTCTCCCTCCACTTTAGTCTTGGCATGTAGCTTTTCAGGTTAAATAAGTTCTACTCTATGATAGAATTTTCATTCATTGTATTTTATTCTTTGACATACACTACTGAAAAATGGTGATATTTTCAATTTCTTTTGGAATATATATCATTGGGGAGTGATAATTCAATGTATTTTAACTTCTGAGTATCAGCTATTGAATGGTATTAGAAACACTTTCTGAAAATAAAACTATGAAGAGTTGTGGGACTGTAGTAGGACCAGTGTAGGAGTGAGGTGAGTCTTCCAGGCATAAACCATTTCCCTAGAACACATGGAGAAGAGTGTTTTGAATAACTGGGAGGATTTTCACTCCTGTAGTAGCCACATAGATTATAATACTAATCCAAATATAAACAGTCATTTTGACTCCATGTACTTCAGAGTTCTAAATCATTATGTTTCTTATGAAAAGGTGAATATTATAAGCTAATTATAAGCTGTTATTCATAAATCACATGAGCCCATAAATTTTATAATATATTTTAAATAAAAATGTTTAGACAGGAACCCCCCACACACATAAAATATATACATATATGTATATGTGTGTATTTGCCATTCTCATTGCCCACATCCAAAGATGGACTCAGTTTTGAATGTACATAGTAGTGGGTATCTGCAAGAAGGCAGATTTCAGCTTAATGAAAGGAGCTACTGAGAGGCAGTTGGGCATAGTTTGGGTAGGGAGGAGGGCCTGACCTAGATATATGACCATGGGTAAATAATATAAACTCTCGGTGCTTTATACCAGTGTTCAACAAACTGCTTTGACAGTACACCTCTGTCAGTTAAAAAAATATTTATAAATTATATGCATGCACTACTGTAGTAGGGCCATGAGGTGGTACAGTGGATAGAGTTTCAGGTTTGGAATCAGGAAGATTCATCTTTCTGAGTTCAAATCTGGAATCAGACACTTATTAACTATGTGACCCTGGGCAAGTCACTTAATCCTGTTTGCCTCAATTCCCTTATCTGTAAAATGAGTTGGAAAAGGACACGGCAAACCAGCATCTTTATCAAGAAAACCCCCAGTGGGGGGCTCACTTTGAGAAGTGTTGTGTGATTTGACCAGATGAGACTCTGGGAAGCCGTTGTTGAGAGCCCCCGGCTTTGAAAACCCAGATGTTGATGCTTCCCTCTCTGGTAACTGTGACTTGGTTTTGATGTAATGGTTGGACAGTTTGGAAGCCTGTCTGTTTGATCTGTAAGTTCTGTAACTCTGAGGTTCGGGGTGCTGACCTTTTTCCCCAGAACTAGGTAATGTATGTTTGTTTGATTAAAGTAAGCTTGTTAACCCATTTTGAGTTGCTTTCCTTTTGAAAAGCAGATCTAAGAACCTGTGTTGGCAGTCACCCTGGGGATATTGGGGTGCTTGCTGCTACACAGAGCCAGCTCAGTGCTTGAGAGGCTCTGAAGGAAAGTATAGGAGAGAAGGGGTATTAGATTGACTATGAAATTGAAGGTCTAAAGAGCCATTGTGATGACCTCATTATATACCTATGAAACCTGTACAGTATACCAGTGCCATGCCAGGAAACTGAGTCACTTCCATTTGCATTATCTTAGGAAGATTCTGAATATCACCTGGCAGGACAAGGTACCCGACACTGAAGTCCTTTCTCAAAACTAAACTGTCAAGTATTCAAACTCTCCTGTAGAGAATGCAACCCCGACAGGCTGTCCACATTGTTCAAATGCCAATCATAGTAGTCTTGCCTAAGAGATTATTTGATGCAGAATGCACACAAGGAAGGTGCTCACATGGTGGTCAGGAAAAGCAATACAAGGACACACTCAAGGTCTCTCTGAAGAACTTTGGAATTGATTGTGTGACACAGGAGACACTGGCATTGGACCACTCAACATGGCATTCCCATATCAGAGAAGGTGCTGTGCTCTCTGAGCAAAGCAGGACTGAAGTAGCTCAAAAGAAACACAAAATGTGCAAATTTAGAGTATCCACCCCAAATGTTCACATGGACCATTTGTGGCCGATCTGTGGTAGAGCACTCTGAGCTCCTATTGGTCTGATCAGCCACAGTCAGAGGTACCATAACTTGACTCTAACATAGTGATGTCATTTTGGCTCTTTTTAAAAACAAAGGACAGCAACCAACCAACATAGTTGTTGGAATTGTTGTCTCCCTCTGTATACTATGAGCTTCATGAGGGCAGGGTCACCTCCACTGCTTAGCACAATATGTGTCACATAGAAAATTCTTAATAGATGCTTGTTTATAAAAGTGAATGTTGAAATGTCTTTACATACAACTGGAAAAAATACTATTAAGGGGAAAAATAAATGCTTGGTATTGATTGTGGTAAGTGTTTGAACATAAGTGCTTTTTGGCAGGAGTCATACTTCTCTCTCTGTGTAGATATACATCAGATATAATGTAGAAGCAAACCCTCTCCCACAAAGCTAATTCTCTTTCATTTCAACTAAGTAGAAAGTTTTTAACATAAATTCTTCCTTTAAAAAAAACATGGTTCTGCTTAATGGATAGTATCCCGTTTATGTTTGAGTATTTTAGATGTATTTTTGTGTGAGTGACAAACAGGAGGAAGGCCAGAGTGGTCAGACATTGTGCACTAAAAGGTGACTAATGTATAGTGATAAGGCTGAAATGGTAGTTTGTGGTGAGGTTGGAAAGAACTTTAAATGCTAAACAGAGGAATTTATGTTTCATTCTAAGGGCAATAGGGAACTGCTGGAGTTTTAGTGAGTCCTTATGGAATATGGTGACATGGTCAAGGCTAAACTTTAGGGAAACCATTTTTGCAGCTGTGGAATATGGATTAGAGTAGGGTAAAATGAGACAGAAAGACAAATAATACAATATAAATTATATTCAATAAAAGCATTTGAAGCAAAAAATTAAAAAATAATAATTGGAAACTTAATAACTTAATCCTAAAGAGCAAAATAATAGAAACAATAAATAAATAATATCATTAAAGGTAATAACATTAATAATTTAATTAAAGATAATAACAACAATGAGACAATGTACCAAAATTTGGGGCATGCACCCAAAACAGTACTTAGGAGAAAATTAATATCTATAAACACTTTCTTCAACAAAAGAAACAAAGAGCAGACCAACAGATTGGTCACAAAACTAAAAAAAAAAAAAACAAATTTAGAAAACCCAGCAGATTAAAATCTCCTTCAATTCAATAATAACCCATGGGGATGAGTCAATGACACAAAGAAATCATAAGATCTAAAGCTGGAAAGTCCCTCAGAAGTCACCTAGTCTAATTTTCTCATCTAAAAATTAAAGAAAATTGAGGAATAGTGAGGTTAAGTGAATTGACCAAGGTGACGTAGGTAATAAGTGACCAATTCTGGATAAGAACTTAATTTTTATTAAATCTCATTCAGAATCCTTTCCATGAAACCATCTAGTTTCACATTAGTGCTCAAAATGACTTGTGAGATTATCTAATCCAAGGATCTCAAACACTGAAGGCAGGTTAGTCAGTCAATAAACACTTATTAAGCACCTACTATATTCCAGACATTGTACTAAGCACTAGGGATGTAAAGAGAGCTACAAGACAGTCTCTGCTTTTGAGGAGCTCACAGTCTAATGGAGATACAACATGCAAACAACCATGTACAGATAAGATATATACAGGACGAATTGGAAATAATCAGCAGACAGTGACACCAGAATTAAAAGAGATTGGAAAGACTTCCTATGGAAGGTGAAATTTTAGCTAGCGCTTGAAGGAAACCAGAGAAGCCAGGAAGGAGAGAATTCTGGACAGAGGATTACAAACTCCAAGCCATATTATGCAGCCCCATTGCTTTGCTGAGAAAAATATGTCTTTCAATTTACCAAACATTTATTCAGCTAAGCAACAAATGTGTGCCTTCTATGGGTTTAAACCAGTAGGGGTGCTTTCTTAAAATTCCTGACCCTCTTCCAACACAGTGACTCAGGTGCTGATGGTCTTGTGCTCATCTGGTGGTAGGTTGTGTGATCCTTCCAATCAGGGCCACTTGGGGAGAACATCAATTTCTCTATGGTTCTCAAAGAGATTCTACCTCTATCACAAGGATTCTTTTTTTTTTTTTAATGTCTTGGTTCTTTAATGAAATAATCTAGTTTCTATGGTCTATTCTTTTTTTTTTTCTTTTTGGAGGGCAATTGGGGTTAAGTAACTTGCCCAAGGTCACACGGCTAGGTTTTTGTTTGTGTGTGCGTTAAGTGTCTGAGGCCGATGCGAACTCAGGTCCTTCTGACTTCAGGGCCAACGCTCTATTCACTGCGCCACCTAGCCGCCCCAATCACAAGGATTCTTAACCTGGGGTCTCTGGACCACTTAGAATTCAATTGATCTGTGAAGCTGAAACTTTTAGTATTTTGCTAAGCACATTTTAATATAATTGGTTTCCTTTGATATCCTATGTATTTTATTTTATGCATTTAAAATATTATTTTGAAAAGGGGCTCACTAGACTGCCAAAGGGTTACACGATACAAAAACAGGTAAGAGCCCCTGTAAAAGACACTAATTAAATACTTGTTGATTTATTAATTAATCATGCACTTAGGTACAAAAATAATTATCTTAATACACAGACTTTATCATATTACTCTCTTGCCCTATACCCTCAGTGGCTCCCTATTACCTATAATACAGGAGAGGTCAGGATAAGAAAGAATAGTTGGAGTAGAAGAGGAGTAAAGTAATGAAAATCCAGAAAGGTTGGTTGGAACTATGTCTGGGGAAGCCTTTAATGCCAGAATAAGGAATCTGTGTCTGTATTCTTTAAACAAATGGCGGAAAGAGTATTGAGGCTGTAATCAGGAGATAATAGATTAAGAGAAAGAAGAGACCTTAAACATGATTTAGTCTAACCACCTCATTTTCCAGACTAGAAGTTACAAATAAGGTGAAGTGCCTTGCCCAAGGTCCCCTAGCTATAAGTAGTAGAATCGGGTCCTTTGATTCTGAAACTAGCTATTGTTTGGCATCTGTCCTCCCCTTTTCAGCTAAACTCCTTGAAAAAGGCATCTATGGTTGATGCTTTCACTTTTCTCAGTATCTTCTAAACCCTTTACAAACCCCATCATTCATCTGAGATGTCTTCTTTCTCCAAAGCCAGTTGCCAAGATCTTTATTTTTTTTTAATGTTAAGCTTCAAAGCAGCTTTCACACTCTCCTCTCTCACCCTTATCAGGAGGCTGCTTCATCCTCCTCTACTTTTGGCCTGAAAACTTCGACTCTACAAAAGTTGAAAAGGATTCTCAGCGCTAGCATTTTCTAGGCTCACTTTTGCCACATGTTACCCATGCCATGTGCCTTTCACTTTGTACTTTAGATTTGACCCTAATCTCCTTGGGGACCTTTCTATGTCCAGCTGGAGAGTGAGCCCCTGGCATGGAAGTGCAAAGGGGAAGAGGCTTGTATTTACTATTCTTCCTATGTCTTTTTAGTTAATGTCTTTTGTCAAAAAAACTGATTCGAAACACACTGGAGGGGAAGAGGGCTTATAAGGGTCAGTACTAGAAATCAAACTCCTCAGGATTAACCCTACAACTCTGAGAGGAATAATCAACAAGTGATGGTCAACAATGCTCAGTCAATCCTCTGGGGACCTCAACATGAGTGATGGTTGGGGAACTGTTGCAATATGAATACTGAACCTACTTCCTATTGGATATTCACTGTATATAAACAAATAATTTAAGGACACATACACTGTGAACTACCATTAGAAAAAATATTTATCCTCACTAATAATTAGGTAAATAGAGGCTACAGATCTTTGAGATACTATTTCATAATCATCAAATTAGTAAAAAAAAAAATATGTGGGGGTTGCTAGGTGGCGCAGTGAATAGAGCACCAGCCCTGGAGTCAGGAGGACCTGAGTTCAAATTTGACCTCTGACACTTGACATACTTACTAGCCATGTGACTTTGGGCAAATCACTTAGCCCCAATTGCCCTCCAAAAAGCAAAAAAATAAAAATAAGTGAACATAAAAAATACCTTAATTCTGTTGAACTTCTGGGGGAAAAGAGATACACTTATATATTACTAGTAGAACTGCACATAAATGGACTTTTTTCCAGGGTAAAGGAGTAGCACAAAGGGCACAAATGTAATCCAGTCCTATCACCTGATGAGTTATATCACAAAGAAAAAAGAACTCTTAAAATACTCATAATAGCATAATTTTTAATTGCTAAGAATTAATGTTTAACAGTAGGGATGGAGCTGAATATGATATAATAATCTAATGAAATATCATAATGCCTCCAAAAATGAGGTCTATGAAGGATAAAAGAAATTTAGAAGCACTCGTGTGAAATAATCACACGTGAAGAGAGAAGGATTCTAAGAAGCCTGTATGCATTGACTGTGACTATACTTTAGGATGGTTCCGTCTATAGAAGAAAAAAATATATATATCCAAATACAGAGATCAAAATGAGAGAAAAATAGGGATGTATCTGTTGTACAGCTGTTACATGTAGATAGTTTTTCATCATTCATATTCTTACAACTTATTTGGGTTCATAGCCTACCCTCATTTTCCCTCAGAATTTCCCCACAACTAGGCAGAAGGGGTAACAGAAGGGATCAAGTATTTATTCAGCACCTACTATATGCCAGACATTCTATGTGCTCAGCATTCTGTAAACAGAATACATAGACTTTGTCATATTATTCTTCTTTGATCCTCACACCCACCCTGGAAGGTAAGAACTATTATTATCACTCCCATTTTATGGATGAGGAAACTAAGAGAGGTTAAGTGACTTGCTCAGGGTCACAAAGCTAGTAAGTATCTAAGACTGGATTTGAACTCAGATCCTCCTGACTCCAGATCTAATGTTCAAATCACTTCACCACCTAGTTGCTTCTTTAGAGCCATTAACCCTTTCTGCGCCTGAGTTTCCCCATTTGTAAAGTGAGAAAGTTGAAACAGATGGTTTCTAGGGTCTTCTCTCAGTTCTAAATCAATGGTCTTATGATTTAGGGCAGTGTTGTCAAACTCAAATAGAAATGGGCACTACCAGACTGCACAGAAGGATCCTTATGGGCTGCTTACTGACTTAAGAAAACCACTTATTAATATTATCTGTTTTATTATGTTTTTGTTAATTTTATTAAAAGTTCCCAATCACATTTTAATCTGGTTCAGCCCATATCTGGGCATATTGTGGGCAGCCTGGGACCCTAGGGTTGTGTGTTCAATACTTCTGCTTGTTGAAAGGAACCACAGCTTTCCATCTGCACAGACAGGCTGACAGTCTGTCTTTTGTCACTAACAACCCCAACAACACCTTGAGCTGCAGAAGGTGATGATATAGTATCATAGACTGTCAAAGACAGTGATCTCACTGTCTAATGAGCATACGCTAGCACACTCTTCAATTTGTTCTCAATCCATTCTGTCACCAGAGGCAAGTTTAAATTTCCTCACCATCTCTTATTTCGTGGCAAATGGTTTAATACCCAGTTTTCACACAGCCTCATCAAATTATTTCTTTAGGAATACTGGTATAGCCAGTGTCCCCTACCCCTTTCATTAGAATTTGTCTCTGTCTTCCTCTGTCTCAGTTGATTTGTCTGTCTGTCTCTCTCTTCCTCCTCCTCCAAACTGCACTCTTGGTGGGGCAGGTGAGCCAGGGGTTTTCCGTTGGGATGGGCAGCTTTACAACAAATTGTCTCAGGGTTGTAGGGCTAATCCTTGTGAGTGGCTACAGGTCTACTACTCAACCAGCTGAATTAAATTAAGCATTTACTAAACAGTAGGCAAAGCAAGAATGATTATAGAAAGAAATTCTACCCACAAACCTATGGCACTACCAATGTACACAGTGGCTCTAAGAAAGCCTGGGCACAAAGTACCATGGGAGTGATGAATATAGGCAGGGATTATGTGTGTCCAAGGCACCCTCATACCTCTGTGAGAGCTTTTATGTCCTTTATTTATTTGCTTGCTTATTTATTTATTCATTCAGTCATTCATTTATCATCTATCAATCTATCTATCTATATCTATCTATCTAGAACAATTCACACAAAGTTTCATTGATGGGTGTTGGACAGAAGGTTCAGCTGCAAAGTTGGTCATTTCATGGTTAAACTCTTTAACTGATACCACTATTCTGCTGGGCTGGGCTGCTCTACTCTGATGTGCCAAGCCCTCCTTTTACTACCAAAGTAGAGCATAGATCCTTTCTTTCGGAAAGAGCAAAGGCCTTAGCTTGGGATTTGTAGCATTTATCTAATTCTGCTCTTGAGGGGTTTCCCCATCCAAGGCAGCAGGTGTCAAAGACAGAGAGAGACAGAGACACAGACACACACACACAGACACACACACACACACACACACACACACACACACACACACACACACACACACACACACCACACAGCCTTTCCTTTTTCTTTAGCATTTAGATCCCCCAGGCATCATCAAATGGCAATTCAAAGAACAGTAAAAAATTTTGTATTATACTCTAGGGCTTCCTTTTAGAGTTATCCCATTGATTCAAAGGGATAACTGTGATTTAGTTCCATACATCCCGACCACAATTTGTAACTCAACCCTCATTTCTGCTGCCTAAGCCATAAACAAGCAATATACATTTTCCCAACACAAAATGGTTCTGAGATTCAGGTTTTTCTGACTATTAACTCCAAAATCCTTTTGTCAGTCATATTCAGAATAGATACTGGGAAACAGGACATTGTTGCCATCTTTGCCCTGAGTAAGTACCTTTTCTCAAGGGCTACTTTCTTAAATTGTATATATCTCACATCTTTACCTTTTAGCCTTTATCTTTAGCCTTTTAAAATAACAAAATTATAAAAATATTAAAGGGCAATCCCCTCACAATAGAATGTCTCATTTTTTAGACAATTTACATTATACGGTTACCACTTATTCTTCCACCTTGAATATTATGCAATACATTCTCCCAAAGTGTCTTCTATGTAATATAGGGCCTTAACAATATCATGATCACCATTGACAATAAATACCCTGAAAACTGAAAATGAAGTCAGAGAGCCATCACTGAACATGGTAACTCAAACATGCAAGATAAAATGTTGATTCCAAAGTGGTTCTTCAACAATAAGATCCATTAAGAAAATTTCAATTCACTTTTACACACAACAATATCATTCGTTACAGTTAAATAAGTTATCGGGCCAATAAGATTTCACTAGAAACAAACCTTTTGCCTATTGATTACAGCCTTGAAATATGTAATATATCTGTATACATGTATATATGTGTATATACAGATATATATTAATGGACATGTGTGATATATACATATATGTATACACATGTAATGATGCAATTAGATGGCTCAGTGGATAGAGCACTGGACCTGAAGTCAGGAAGATCTGAACTCAAATCTGGTCTCAGATACTTCTTAGCTATGTAACCCTGGACAAGTTACTTCTGTTTGCCTTAATCTGCTGGAGAAGGAAATAGCAATCTGTTTTAATATCTTTGCCAAGAAGACCTCATGGACAGTATGGTCCTTGGGGTCACAAAGAGTTGGACATGACTGAACAACATATATTTTTAATGCATATATATATATGTCTAATGCATATATATAGCTAATAGAGAAAGAAAGAAAGAAAGAAAGAAAGAAAGAAAGAAAGAAAGAAAGAAAGGAAGGAAGGAAGGAAGGAAGGAAGGAAGGAAGGAAGAAAGGAAGGAAGAAAGAGAAAGAAAGATAGAAAGAAAGAGGGGAAAGAAAGAAGATATGTGTATTTACCCATGTGCAGGGATGCACACACATGTATATGTATATATGTGTATATATATTATGTATATATACATAAAATACTTATATTGGAAGAAGAAATATTCTAAGCTTGAGCCAACATACAGAACAACAATCTAGATTTAACTGCATTATTTGCCTGAGGGCTACAGTAAACTTAGGATAGTCTGTGTTGCAAGGATATATTTTAAGAAATAAGATCTGGAATACCCTACTCCACATATCTAAGGATGACTGTGATTTCCATCTTTCTGTAAAGTCAAATGGCCATGACTAGAACATTATTCCTTCATTCCTCTATCTTTAAGAGGGGCATTTGGCTAGAATTATATCTATTACATGTCAGATATTTTCAATCTAGGGGTAGAATGCTCTGTTTGTGGTTCAGAATAAAATTAATTTTCCTGGGTCCTCCAAGAGGGAGGTGGCCCTGCCCCAGATCAGAAGAGTGAAGGTTGGTTTACTCTTGAGAATTTTATCTTCTATCCCACCAGACTCTTATTATACAAAAATCAATCTCAGATAGCAAATAGACATATTTATTTAGGCAAAGAATGAAACAGAAATCAAGGAAGTTATTCTGGTTGGGGTAGATTGTATTTCATTTTTTTGTTGTTGTTGAGTTGTTTTTTTAATCATGTCCAACTTTTTGTGACCCCATTTGGGGTTTTCTTGGCAAAGATACTGGAGTGGTTGGCCATTTCCTTCTCCAGCTCATTTTACAGATGAGGAAATTGAGTCAAAATGGGTTAAGTGGCTTGTTGGAAGTCTCACAGGTATTAAGTATCTGAGGCCAGATTTGAACTCAGGAAGACTCATCTTGCTGACCCCAGGCCTAACAACTCTGTTGTACTTTATATACAAGAGTAAATTTGTTCTTTCACTTGAGAATGAGATAACACCCAAGCTCAGTCAAGGAAAGAACAGTGTAATCAGAGAAGTCCACTCAGCATTCTCTGGGCAGGCACTGAAAAACAAGAGATATGTTGAGGTCACTAGAATTCCATACCATTACTCCTGTAAACCTCTCTCATCATGTCTCTTTCAAATTCCATTACTCTGATCTCTCTCTCTCTCTCTCTCTCTCTCTCTCTCTCTCTCTCTCTCTCTCTCTCTCTCTCTCTCTCTCTCTTCCCCTCCCAGGAATCACATCTCCCTCATGTACACTGTACACAGTGCTATAGTTTCAGAAATCTTCTTAGCCAATCAGGAGACCTGTCTTTTATGTGTATGTTATTCAGAGAAGTAAAAAACACATTCATAGTAAAGGTGTTGTACTTCAGAAAAAAAAGTCTAAAAATTTCAAAACGACTTATTTTGGTAATGAGACCCTAGACATGTAGCACTCTAATGTATTCTGAAGTTCTTAGTGCATTTTTTGTTATGCATGTTGTAGGATGAGGAATGAGAACAAGCATTTATTAAGCTCCTACTAATCACCAGGCACTATACTCCAGGGATATGAGACCAAGGTAAAGGCCAGGGACTTTGGTCCTCTCACCAAATTGACTCTTTCTCTTGGGCTTAGCTGAGACAACTCTCTCCTCTCTGCCAGGCACTTAAATCCCTTGGGTTCTACCCTAGTTCCCACTGACTCCATTTAAAAAAAAATCAGCCTCATAGGAGCACCATCAAATTTTCTCAACCAATCTGAATACTCTATTCCTATGAAATATTCTAGTTGATTATGAACTTTAAAAAACTTTTAGTCTAAAGACTGTGATACATTGATTATTCTCACCTGGTTAAGATATCAAATCATAGAATTTTTATCAGTTACTTTTGGTGGAGTACAGCTAATTTTATTTACCTGTGATATCCAATTCAAATAGAAAGTGATCCTTTCGGACTGAGTTGACTTAGAAAACCACAAATCAACATTATCTGTGTTGTATTGTATTTTTATTTATTTTATTGAACACCTCCTACTACATTCTAACTAATCTGGTTCCCCCTCAGGAATTTTTCTGTGTCTAAGGGTTTTAAGTTTGAAGCCTATGATTACATCAACCCCCATCTTTACACTTAAAATAAAAATGCAAAATATGTAACAAGAAAATTATAATGATCAGAAAGCACTCCCTTTCCCGAGTTTCATCCTGCCCCACTCCTTCCAACCTCCAGGGACAAAATATTGTGACTTTAGCTTGCCCCTGGTGGAAATTCAGCAAAGGGCTCAATCCTGGGAAACAGCAAAAGGTAAGTTAGTGATTTGCTCATTGGATGAATGAACTTGCAATGTTTGGGTCCTCATGGTCTTTTATTGAGGAGTGTGCTGGTAAATGTTTAACAACCAGCCCTCTGGGGAAAAAAAAGTGTATGCAGGACATACTTATACATTTAATCTGCATTACTATAATTTTCTCTACCACTTTCTTACATCCAGACAATTAACAAAGCAGCAATCAAGCCCTGATTTCTAGTATTTGTTGATTTCCTGAGGTGTGAGTGCTTACACTGAAAATTTAGCTCCCTTGGTTACAATATTACTCTACAACTGGTGATTCAGGATTCTTCAGTTCTTGCTCCCTGGCACAATCAAGGAGATTGGAGATGCCTCACTGCCGATTAGTCTTGCATCAATATGACTAGGGAGAGGTGGTGGGAGAAAGGGATTCCAGCTCTGGTAGAAGATACAACCCAAGAACAACCTGTAGTTTTAAAGCCACCTCTTCTCCTCCTTCTCTTGCTCTAATCTTCCTTCTTATAGGGAAATCCACTTTTAAGTATAAATAGCTGTAAGTGCGTTTTTGTTGGTTTTGTTGTTTAGAATGTGTAATAGTTTTTTTAAGTAAATATACTAAAAGGTTGTTTATCTCTAATCTCGACTATACTAAGTGAGTAAGGTCAATAAAGTCTTCACTATTTATGGTAGGCCTCAAGGAATATAGGCAGATGATTATATGCAAGTCTGTTTTGTGAGATACATCATCTTTCCTTGTCCCTTTAGTCTAGTTTCTAGCCCCTGAAGGAGGGCACTTGGTAATCCTTAGACCCAGCCAGTTTTGAATGACAGTAATCCCTCTGGTCTAAGACCTCCTGCTTTTCTCTTGTCTGGACCAATTATTGACAAAAATGAATCAATAGAACTCCCTTGGGCCCGACCCCCTGACCTGGGTGCAATTTTCTCTAACTTGTCTTGGTGGATTTGTTGGAATCAATTGAAGTATGCTTGGACCTGGAGTGGTAAGGCCCCTACTCTGCCTGTGCTGGGACCCTTCCTTTAACCTCACCTCCCAGAGGCAGTGGAGTGTGGAGAGCTGAATAAAAGAGGAAAAAAAACCACCCTCTGGCTAATGGAATAAGAGTTTTGTTTTTATTGAAGGATGGATTAGTGGAGATAGATTAATGGAGGATATCCTTTGCCAACATGACTGACCATACAAACCAGAAACTCCAGGGATTATCCTGCTTGAGTACATACTTTTAGTTACTAGATCTACATATGAGATTTTGGAAAATGTTATTTATCAAACTGAAGGCTCAGTATATTTATTATTATTTTTTTTTCTTCATGTGCAGCTGCCTTGAGGGATGAGACAATAAATTTCTGGAAGATTTTGAGTTTGAGTAAGGGTGGGGTCAGGGCAAGAGAAGCTCTAAGGAAAGTGAGCAGGTTGGAGCTTTCAGATCTACTTCTAATGTTATCTGACTATTGGAAAGCCTCTTAGCTCCCATGACCCCAATCTGTTTGTTCCCTTTAAGCAATGGGGAGATGGCTGCCTGTTCCTAGACAAAATGTGGCCAGCTTGACCGAGGGTAGGAACCAAAATTCACCAAGAGCATCCACAGAAGGGCATGCTTATGGGATGATAAAGATTAGACCTGAAAATTACTTCTGAGGACATCTTTGCCAACCCTTTCACTTGATAAATGAAGACACTGAATCTAAAGGAATGAGATAAGTTGCCTAAGGTCAAATAGGTAATTCATAGAAGCTGAATTTAAACTCAGGTCTGTAAGTGGCTCCAAATTTAATATTTTTTATCCCAAACTGTGCTGCCTCATTCACACCACCACCACCTCATTCATTCATTCAGCCTTTATCAAGTTCCTGTTAAGTTCAAGGCACACTGTTCTAAGCACTGGAAATACAAAAATGGAAAGATTTCTAACTTGAAGGAGGTTACAACCTATCAGTGGTTGAAAGAACAATATATATGTAGATAATTAAATTAAAAACAAGTAAAATTAAATTAAAAGATATTTTTGTGGGCAACACTAAATACTAGAAGAAATCATAAAGGCATCATGAGCTTTTAAGGGAGCTAGGAGTCCTAGAGGCAGAACCTGGCAACTGTGGTGTGGTGGCTGTGTGGTTTATCCTTTGTTCAGAAAGAGGACCGTGACATTGAGAAAGAAATCTAGCCAGTAAACACCAAGTTAACAAAGGTAGGTTTTGGCTATTAAAATTTACCTCCCTTTGGACAGAACACCCTCAGGTAAGGGTATGATACCCAAGGAGAGGAGAGGGAGAGGGAGGAGAGGAAAGGAGGGGAGGGCGGGGGAGGAAACAGAATGAAAAGCAAACAGGACAATTTGGCAGGAATGTAGAGAGTGTGATGAGGAACAATGTAACATCAATTGGGAAAGTTAAATTGTAGTGAGTCTGTGTTGTATTTTAATAGCCAAGCAGAGGAGTTCATACTTGATCCTAGAGGCAACAGGAAACCTCTAGTTTCTTGAAAAGAGTCTTTTAGGGATCTCGATTTGGTAGCTGCATGGACATTGTATCGGAGAAAGGGAGAGACTGGAGCTGGGAGAACAGTTAGAAGACTGTTACAATAGAACAGAGAGGAGATAATAGGGGGACACACACACAAAATAATAAGGAATGGTGACTGTTTAAGCGGAGGGAAGATGGCAGATCTGAGAGATATTGTGGGAACAGAATTGGTGAGAGTCATCAATGGCTTGGATAGGGGAAGTGAGGGAGGATGAAGAGTCTAGGTAATAAATACAATGTGGTAAACCTGGATGATTGAAACGATGGTAATTTCCTTATTAAAAGTAGAGAAATCAGGAAGAAGGATGGGTTTAGGGCGAAGTGGGAAGGTAATAAGTTCTGTCATACATATTGAAGGTTTTTTGTACTTTTTAAAATTATTTATTTTATTTTTAATTTGTGATATTAAACAAGCATCTCCATAATATAGTGTAATGAAAAAAGGTGATTGCATGTGAAACTACACATCTATTATACAAGTTAATATTCCTTTTAAATATATAATAAAGTTATTGTATAAATTGATTTTTTTCTCCTTTTTTTCTTCCCTTCTCCTTCCTGCCTCCGCCCTTCCTCCGTACCCATCAATGGGGGAATGGCTGAACAAGTTATGGTATATAATCATGATGGAACATTACTGTGCTATAAGAAAAGACAAGCTAGATGATTTTAGAAAAACATGGATAGCCGTATTGAGTTTGAGATGTCTACGGGAAATCTAGGTAGAGATGTCCAGGAGGCAGTTGGATGATGCAAGATTCAAGCTTCAGGGAGAGGTAAGGGCTAGAGAAATCACCAGCTATCTTCCATTTTCATTGCTAATGTTGAAAAATAGGATCACGATCTGCTTTTTAGACTGTGAAAGGTCAAACTTTTATTCTTCAAGGGGCAAGATTTAACCTAATAACCACTCACATGTCTAAAGCCCTTCCTTCACAGCCATGTGATAAAGGCTTGATATGTATTATTGTCTCCATTTTATAGATGATGTATCTGTGGCCCAGATAGGCTAAATCTGTCATTCAAGACCATCTAAACTAGTGTGTCAGAGTTAGAATTTGATCTCTGTAATGTTAATGGGATATAAGATCTTCCCGGCCCCATTAAGGAAAGCTTGCTTAGGGGAAGCCTGTTTGTAGGAAGGCTTTCACACTCTTGGCCAATTTCTAATTAGCCACTGAGTCACAAGGGTTGTGAGGCTGAGAAGGGCCTTGTGACTCCCTGGTTGAGATTCTGAGTGAGTGACAGTATGTTCAGAGCTCCCTGAGTGCTCAGATGTAAAGGCTCTCTTGATCCAGGGATGTATGTAAAGTATATAGTTGATTCAGGCAGTCAGAGCCCTGTCTGTTGGTCTTTATTTCTCTGCTTGTGTTTTCTTTGTATTTTCTCTGAAGTTCAGGGTGGTGACCTTTCCCCTGAACTAGTAAATGTAATTTTAAAAAGATTGTTGACTCCTCAAACAGCTATCTTGCATCGTAAAGCAGATCTAAGAAGCTGTGTTAGCAGCCTCCCTGGGTCTGCCAGTGTGGTTGCCGCTACAGTCTCAGACCTCCTGCCAAGAGGCAGTGTGGTAGAATATATAGGGACTTGGAATTAGACCTGGTTTCAGATCCTACCTCAGTTATTTTCTAGCTCCATTTTTGGCAAATCAGTTAACCTCTCCTTGCCTCAGTTGCCTCATATGTAATGAGGCCTCTAAGGTTTTGAAATCTATGATGCTGTTGTCTTTCAACAATGATTATGATAACATCTAGCATTTATGTGGGATTTCAAAGTTTGTAAAGCACTTTACAAATATCTCTTTTTATCTTCACAACCACCCAGGAAGAGAAGTGCTATTATTATTCCCATTTTACAGATGTGGAACCTGAGTCACAGAGAAGATAAGTGACTTGACCAGGGTCATAAAGCTAGTAAATTCTCAGAGCACATCTGAATCCTCATAACACAACAGCATTATTTTCCATTGCATATCAACTTGGAGACGCAGTTTAGCATATCAGAAAGAAGGACGGATTTGGAATCTGGATTTGGAATCAGAAGATTTGGGTTCTACTCCTGGTTCTCTTGCTAGCTGTGTGATGTGGGGCAAGCTATTTCCTCTCCTTTCGAGCCTCATTTTCCTCATATATAAAGTGGAAGAGTGAGATCAGCTAAGTTTATAAAGCTCCTTTTAGCTCTGTGGTTCTAAATTACTCATGAAGGTGAGCATTTTCTCCCTGTTTCTCTGAACTACCTTAACATTCTCCCCATCCCCCACCTACCTTCTTTCTTTCAATGCCTTTGACTTTGACCTTTGGTTTTAGCCCAGGCATTCCAGCTGGGCTGATGGCAAAGATGAGTCCCTCAGGTTTGAAGGTTTGGAGGTGAGCTGTACTTGGGACATGGATCATGTCAACAGAGCCTGGAATTTACCATAACAATAACTTTGCTGGACTTTCTCTGAACCTGGAGCAAATCAAGGTGTGAACCAAGTGGGGTTCACTAGGCACACAAATAGTTCTTTCCTCCTAGCCCTTCCTTCCCTGCTCCCCCGCCCCATTCATTCGCCTTCCTGCTCTCCATCTGGCAAAGCTGGCTCCACCCACATGGCTGGTGAACAGAACTTCACGTTCCTGCACCAGACATGGGAACCCTCTCCACGGTCATGTGGTTTCTCTAAGAAGTTTCAGTTGTCCCAAGGTGTGAGGTGAAATTCGAACAAAAACCTGTCAAGTGGTAGAAGGCTTGGGCGTGGGGAATCTCAAGGTTAGCCCACTGGGGTGAGCAGCAGGGGTATGCCAAAGTCCAAGGAATTATTCCTTCAGGAACTGCCCACTCTAAGCACTTTAGTGAAAAATGATAGAAAGAGTTATTAACCTTTGAGACACTTCATTCCACTGTGTAACCGAGCATCTGCCTTGGATCAAGCCAAGGAAGATTACATCGGCCCCACCACAGAGAAGTTGTGATAGTTTATACTCAAAACTAGACAAAGAAACTGTGTTTAACGAATCCCTGAAGTGTATTTATCTGCAGATGGGGTTGCAAAGGGGCGTCCTGTAATTCTGCCTCCTCATGATGGAAATGCCTTGGAAACAGTGATGTGTCCTGCTGAAAATTGGGTTTGGTGGGGTTGCAGCCTGGGGCGATTTGAGAGTAAGATGATAAATGGAGAAACTGCAAATTTAATCATTTGACTTGAGCGAGAAGCTCTGGTTATTAATAGACTGACTACCTATTTTGGTATTAGGCTCTCCCTCTTCTTTTTTAAAGCAGGGGCTCTCTGTGATCCCCCCCCCCCTTCAAATCTCCAGGGAATCCTAGAACTTGGTTTGCTGGCTTCCCCATGGAATTTTTGCTTTTACTTTCCAATTCCTAGCCTAGGTTCATTTGCCCAGGTCTGCATGACAGAAAAGACTACAGGTTTCCAGTGTTCCTCTTTCCTTTTCTGCCTTATTTGCAATGTTATAATTCTCCTTTTGAGTTTATAGCATTTTTTAAAAAAATTGACAGTAACTACAGGAAACGCATAGGGGTTTGAAATAACAAAGGGAAAAGTTGCAGAGCAAAGAGAAGTCTCCAGAGATTTCCTTGGTCTTTTATGCAAATGAAAGGAGGGAGTTCAGCCAAGATCAGTGTTTCCAAAACTCTTCCAAAGAACCCTGGGGTTGCATAATAGCAAACGTTAAAATAGCCACTTAGGGGTTACTAAATGCTGGACATGGACAAATACATGTGATTGGTTTTACAACCCTCTGAGGTAGGAAATGTGTTTTGTGTAGTGCAATGTACATATATTATCTCATTTTACAGATGAGTAAACTGAGGCTCATAGAGGGAAAATGATTTGCCCAATATTTGCCCATAACTCCCAAGAGGGAGACTTGGGATTCAAACTCAGATTCAGTGTTCTTTCCACTAGTTGTTATCATTTTCTTCTTCTCCTCCTCCCCCCCTAATAATAATAGTGATGATGATAAATTGGAAAATGACAGAACCACTTCTATAAATCTCCATGGAATCTTTTCCATCTCCAAAGTCTCAGAATTGTGGGTGACCCCAAGGACAATGGGGAGAGTTACAAGACTGCTATAGAATATTGAAAAATAATCCTGTCAATCTAAAAGCAATTACCATACAAAGTTCTTTGACATTACCTATCTCACTTGATTCTCTCTCTTGTTAGGGAGCTGAGCGGCATAGTGGGTACAGGGTGGGGGCTGGAGTCAGGAAGACCAGAGTTCAAATCCAACTTCACATACTTATTACCTATGTGTCCCTGGTCAAGTCATTTAACCTCTCTGTCTGCTATAGTTTCCTCCTATGTAAAATGAGGATGATAGCACCTATGTCATGGGATTGTTTTGAAGATCTCATTAGAGAATGTCCATGAGATGCTTTGCAAACTGTAAAGTGCTATGTAAAAGTTAGTTTTTATCCTCAACAGCTCTTCGGGGGAGTTGCCTTTGTTATTCCCATTTTATTTATAGATTGTGGGAGTTAGAAGGAATAATAAGAGATCATATGAACAAAGTTGATCATTTTACAGATGAGGAAACAGACTCAGAAAGGTGAAATGTCACTCAGGGTTACAGAGCTCGTAAGTATCCACGCTAGAATTGGAATCTAGGTCTTCCTGAATCCAAACCCCCACTCGGTCCACAGTGCCCTGCTGACTCACATACAAGAAGTATAACAAAAAAAGTATGTTTAGAAAGAAGAGGTGGGTTGGACATGTGATGATAGTGAGTCATAGCAGATGGCCAGCACAAGTGTTATACTGGTACGGATGTGGGTCTTAGCACTCATCAAAGCTTTTGGTGCTAATTCCTATAAGCTATGTGCTGTTGACTGTACATGGACAGATTTGGTAAGAGAATTTTGAAGCTAGTGATATTTATGATATATTGATGGATCCAAAAAGTTATTACATGAGGCAATTTTTTTGGTATGAAAATAGGCTCAATTTTCTTTATTTTCCTCTAAGATTTTCCTTCTCCCCTTCATCTTAAGGGTATTCTAGCCCTTGGAATAGAATTCACAGGTTTCATCGATGTAATTCAAGCCTCACTTGGTCAGCAGTCAAATTAGTTTGGGAAATACTGGCCTAGAGCTCTCTCAGTTCTCTATTGACTGACCACCTTTTTCTTATATATTTCCCTGCTATAATCAGCTTTCTCTAATCCTATCTGGCTCTTAGCCGAGGAACACTTAGTTTTTGCAAGGGAGTGTAATAGAGTTAAAGAACAATGTGTGTTCTTATGTTGTACTATAAGTTTGAAATTAATTTGAGATCAATCTTTGGCACTTAACTCTGTAATATTGATTGAGTTGAGAGACCTCAAGTTCATGAGCTCCTAATTTCCCTTTTAGTTCTTATCTTTAATAACTAAGCTGCTAGCTTAATTTAGAGGATAGTTTTGAAGATCAGATAAGATAATTTATTTAATAAGAACCTTTGTTGCAGAAAGACAACTTGTGATAGCTGAACCGAGAAGAGCCAAAACAGAGAAAGAAAATTATAGACCAATCTCCCTAATGAATACTGATGCAAAATTTTAAATAAAATATTAGCAAAAAGGTTACAGCAACTTATCACAAGAACAATACATTTTGATCAGGTAGGATTTATACTAGGAATACAAGGCTGGTTCAATATTAAGAAAACAATCAATATAATTGATCATATCAACAACAAAACTAACAGAAATCATATGATTATTTCAATAGATGCAGAAAAAGTTTTTGACAAAATACAACCCCCATTCCTACTGGAAAACACTGGAGCATATAGGAATAAATGGAGTCTTCCTTAAAATGATTAGTAGCATCTATCTAAGATCATCAGCAAGCATTATATGTAATGAAAGTAAGCTAGATGCATTTCCAATAAAACAGGTAGTGAAACAAGGATGTCCATTATCACCACTGTTATTCAATATGGTACTAGAGATGTTAGCTTTAGCAATAAGAGAAGAAAAAGAAACTGAAGGAATTAGAATAGGCAAAGAAGAAATTGAGTTATTACTCTTTGCAGCCAATATGATGATATACTTAGATAAACCTAGAGAATTAATTGAAAAACTACTTGAAATAACAGAAAGACAGCTTACCTACATGACCCAATCCCTTAACTTGATTTGGATATCTGTACAATCTACTTTACTAGACTCAAATGAGACAATTTATGTAAAGTACTTAAAAAGTTATTATAGAAATGACTGAGAGTTCTGTGTACTTTTCAAGTTTATGAAGTGCTTTATGTACTCGTCAGCTCTATAGATAAGAACATTGAGGTTCATGGATTTTTTGAGTGACTTGCCCAAGTTCATATAGCTAGTATTTAAAGTGGAATTTGAATCCAGGTCCTCTTGGTTTCAGACTTAGCATGCTACTCCCCAGCAATGTGGTGATTGTAACCTTGAAATATTAAACAAATATCAACTATTATTAGTCAAAAACCTATTACCACTCAGCACTAGGAGTGGGATTCCTTGTGTGGAGGAGGAACTTTTTAATCTATTCCCCTAAAGTTGATTTCTTCATCTTTTATAGAAATCTGGCTCAGAAATCCCATAGTTTGAGCCGGCCTCAGACACTTAATCCACACAAACAAAAACCTAGCCGTGTAACCTTGGGCAAGTTACTTAACCCCAATTGCCCTAAATTGGTGGCTAGGTGGCTCAGTGAGTAAGAGCGCCGGCCTCAGAGTTGGGATGACCCGAGATCAAATAAGGCCTCAGAAAATGAGCACCCACACATAAATAATGACTAGCCGTGTAACCTTGAGCAAGTTACTTAACCCCAATTGCTTTAAAAAAAAAAAAGAAATCCCATAGTTCTCATATATCCTAATGATCATCATTAGACTTTACATATTTATAGCACTGTAACATTTTCAGATGACTCCACTCATAACTATGCTATGAAATAGGTAGCTTGCATGTTATTATCCCCATTTTACAAATGGGGAAATAAGCTCAGAAAGCCTAGGTGACTTGACCCAGGTCATATAGCAAGGGAACAAGCTGGAGCATAATTTCAAACTTGCTAAGTCACTTAACTTTTCTGTGCCTCAGTTTCCTCATCTGTGATATGAGGGAACTAGACTAGACGACCTCTAAAGCCTCCTTCTAATTTTAAGTCGATGATCTTGTGATCCAGGTGGATAGCTCTGATAGCCAACTGTATTTTCCTCTGATATATATTGACTCATTTCTCATGTGTTTCTCCTCTTTCCACTAGGGAAATAATATTGTCTAGAATACAAGTTCAAAAGACTGATGATTTCAGCCTACTACCTTTGTGGGCAGTCTTGGTGAGTTAGGATGTCAGCCTCAGAATGGTAAGGGTTGTTTCATGTTTTATATTTGTATCCTCAGCCTCCCCAGCCTAGTGCTGGGCACATTGTAGGCACTTAATAAAAGCTTGCTGACTGAGTGCTGTGATCAAAAAAAAGTTAGGATTTTGTGAAAAGATATCCAGGGATGAGATTCTAAACCTAACTTGGTTGGTCTTTGGAAAACAGACAGATAGTCTCTTACCTGGATTGTAGTAGAATATTTTTTACTTGGTTGTTGTTCAGTTGTTTCAATATCATAGGAATATAAATTTTTAAGATCTTCCCTGCCCCTAGGTTAAGTGCACTGGGAGCCTGTGGTGGGAAGCTTGTTTCTCAGGAGATACTTTGTGATTGGGCAGTGGGCCAAGAGAGTTGTTACATTCTCTGAGCAGGAGAAGGCTATATAATCCCTGATGTGAGACTTTGTTTTGGGGCTCACTTTGAGAAGTGTTGTGTGATTTGACCAGATGAGACTCTGGGCATCCACTGAGAGCCCCCAGCTTTGAAAAACCCAGATGTTGATGCTTCCCTCTCTGGTAACTTTGATTTGGTATGGATGTAATGGTTGGACACTTGGAGGTTTGTCTGCTTGAAATGTTTCTGTCTATATACTCTGAAGTTTGGAGTGCTGACCTTTTCCCCATGGACTAGGTAAATGATATGTTTGATTGATTAAAGCAATATTGTTAACCCATTCTGAGTTGCTTTCCTTTAGAAAAACAGATCTAAGAACCTGTGTTGTCAGCCACCCTGGGGACGGACGCTGGAGTGCTTGCTGCTACATTCAGTTATATCCAATTCTTTGTTGACCTCATTTGGGGTTTTCTCAGCAAAGATGCTGGAGTGGTTTGCCATCACCTTTTCCAACTCATTTTACAGATGAGGAAATTGTGGCAAATAGGGTTAAGTTGTTTGCTCAGGATCACACAGTTAGTAAGTGTCTGCGGCCAGATTTGAACTCAGGAAGAAGAGTCTTCTTGATTCCAGACCTGGTACTCTATCCACTGTACCACCTAGCTGCCCAGTTTTTCACTTGAATTTGTCAAAGTCCAATGACTTGTCCTAAATCTCCAATGCTACTGACTTAAAGAATCTGGGGTCACTTTTACTGACAGTGAGGTGTGGAAGTCACATTTAGAGATAGTGATCATATCTATTAAAATTGATTTAGAGTCAGTAAATACATGATTCTTTTCTCAAATCCTAGCTCTGATATTTAATAACTATTCAATGATTATCTTTACATTATTTTAGAATGTTGTTGTAAGGCAAGGGCTTTGTGAACCCCAAAGTCCCATATAGTTTGCTAAAGATCTCTTAATTTAATGGCCTTTCTCAGGCTCATTCTGCTTGACCTCTTTGCAGCTTTTGACCTTTCCTCATGGTCAATCTATTTACTTGGCTTCCATGACACCACTCCCTCTGGATTTTCCTACTCTGTCTACCTATCCTATCAAAGTTCCCTTTTCCAATACAGTTATGGATATCTCCCAAGGCTCTGCTCTGCATGCTGTTTTTCTCTCTGTTTTCTATGTTAATGAACTCATTAGCTATCATCTCCATGCTAATGACTCTGAAATCTATATATCCAGCCCCTTTCTCTTGGGAATTCATCTCAGCCCTGTATTACCAATTGCCTACTGGACATTTTCACCTGCTTATAGTATCTCATAGGCATTACAGTATCAATATGTTCAAAACGAATCCCTCTATTCCAAACATTTTCATTCTGCTGATGGCTTATCCATCCTTCCTTCCAATAATTAAGTTTTGGAAACAGAGTTACCCTAAATTATTCTTTTTCCTCGCACCCAATAAGTTGCCAAACCTCGTTAAGTCTAATCCTACAATATCTATTGCATATGTTCACTTCTCTCCATTCATATAGGAATGCATCAAATTCAAGCTCTAATCAGATCCTTGGACTATTGAAACAATCTCTTAATTGGTGTCCCTGCTCCCAGTTTCTGTCTTCTCTAATCCATCCTCCACTCAGCTGCCAAATTGATACTCCTAAAACAGAGATCTGACAACGCCAAACCCCTATTCAAAACTACCCAATGGCCTCCTATTTCCTTACATAAAAATATAATATTTTCAGTTTATCAAAACCCTTCACAATCTCACTCCCATCTTTTTTTCCAATTTGTTTATTACTCTTCTTTATACTTTCTCCATGCAGGTCAACTTGGCCTTAGATTGGATAGCTGTTTCCCATAAATGACAGTCTCTTTCCACTTCTGTGCCTTTTCAAAGGCTATGCCCCCATGTCTGCACTCTCATTTCACCTCCATGGATTAAAATCCCTAGCTTCCTTGAAAGCACAGTTAATATATTATCTTATTCATAAGAACTTTCCTTCTCCCTTTAGTAGTCAGTAATCTACCTTTTGAAGAACAAGACATAATTGTGTAACATTTAAAAAGTTTGAGAGACATAGTTTCTGGGTAATAAATCATTTTATTAATAATGCTAGCATTTTATTAATTAAAGGAATGGTTATTTAGCCTTCTCTCTTGGACCAAAGACCCCTCATAGTGGTGGGTTTACATTTTATATGCCCTTGGAAGGGTGGGTATTACTGAGAATGGCAATCAACTGTGATTGGTTAGCAATTAATGAGAGAATAGATATTATAATGAGAGATGGACCTATTTTAATAATGGGCTAGAAAATGTGCATTTATTTCCAAATCACTCCCAGCCTAAGGGAAATTTAGACAAAGGATCTATATCCCCAACCCAAGCCTGAGTAGATCAAAATGGGCCTGGGAATTTCACCTTAGATTAAATTACTTGTAATATTGGGTAGAGCAGCAATACCTAGGTTGAGGAGAAAATTATTCTTATCAGTCCTGTCCTTCAGGGACTGAACCTTGAAATGAACTTTAGAAAAAGGCGGAGAATTCTGGATTTTCCCAAATCGTTGGTTATTAGTAATCATTTCCCTCATTTGAATTCAATAACCCAGTTTTTCTATAAACTTGAGAACATAAATCACTTGGAAAAGAACTCCTTATCTGATAGAAACTCTTGGAAAAACTGGAAAGCAGTTTGGCCAAAATTTGATTTAGACCAACATGTTATATTATGCGCCACACTAAGCTCAGATAGAAACATGACATGAATATTAAAGACCACACCATTAAAAAAAATTAGAAAAGAACCAGATGAGGTACCATGTAAAGCTATAGTTAAGTAGAAGATTCTTAACCAAAAGATAAAAATAATCACAAAACATAAAATGGAATATTTCAGTTATATGAAATTGTAAAGCATTTGAACTAACAAAATCAATGCAACTAGGATGTATTGAAAAAACTAAACTGAATCACTCGACTTTACATTTATTGATCATAGAATCATAGAGTTGAAAGTGACCTCAGTAGTCCAGCCTATTCATGACCAAAATTCTCACTATAGCATACCTAATAAGTGACAGTTCATCCTCTGTTTAACTCTAAGGAGCAGGAACCCAACAACTCTAGAGTAAGCCAGTCCACTTGATGACAGCTTTAATTGTCAGGAAGCTTGTCCTGACATCCAACCTAAATGGGTCTCTTTACAACTTCTGTCCATTATTCCTGGTTCTTCCTCCTGGGGCCCAAATAAAACAAGTTTAATCTCTCCTACATGACAGTCCTTCAAATATGTGATGGTAACTATTGTTCTTCTTCCCCACCCCTTAGCCCTCTGTCAATTTTCTCTTCTCTAGGTCAAATATATCACAGTCCTTCAACCTATAGAACTCAAAAGCTTTTATATTTCTACTTGCCCTCCCTGGGAAACTTATAAAGTCCTTCTTAGATTGTTGTGCCCAGAACTGGTCATCTCTAGATGGGTTCTGATGAAGGCAGAGTTCAATGAGATTACTTCCTCTATATTTCTGGAAGCTATGGTTCTCTTAGATTGCAGTATTTAGGTTTTCTGGGTTTTGTTTTTTGCATATCATGCTATTGACTCATATTGAAATTGTAATCCACTAAAACCTCCAGATCTTTTTCAAAATAATTAATTATTCTGATATATATATATTCTGATATATATAAATATTCTGATATATTCAGAATATATATATATTCTGAATAATATATATATTATTCTGATATATAATTATTCTGATATATATTCTGATAATATATTCTGATATATATTATTAATAATTAATAATTAATTATTCCTTCCCATCTCATCCTAATGAAACTGTGGTCACAAAGCAGGTAAATATCTGAGGCTGGATTTGAACCTAGGTCTTCCTGACTCTAGATGCATTACTTTACTCACTATACCAACCTAACTGCCCCATCAGTAGGGATAAATATCAAATCTTACACGTTGGTACAAAAAATCAGTTTCATTAGGATGAGATGAACTGATGGAGAATGAAGAAAGCAGATAGGAAAGCAACACACACAATGACTACAAAAATGTAAATGAAAAGAACAACAAGAAAAACCAGAATACCATGATGTATAAGTTAGTTTTGCTGAATTTCCTCTTTTCTTTTTTGTTTTTTAGTGGTGAGTAAATGGGAGGCATCCCCCTTCCCCAAATATGTGCTGGCTGGAACACATGCCATTAAATACGGAGACTATGACCCAGCCATCTCAAGGAAACCATTCGCCTCAGTGCTGGAGGGCTTTTGATCTGGGATGTACAGTAAACCCTCAATGGTCCCTTGGTTCCCACTTCTTTTCTCCACCTCACCATGGTGAGTGAAGGCTATATTTAAGCTTCATCAGAGAGCTTTGGTCACTGAGCCAGATCTCAGTGTACCCTAAAGACACTGACTGTCCTTGGCTTATTATCTCTTCCCATTTGAGGGGTAGAAGCAAAGTTGACTTTTATCCACCCCAGCAGTATGGTGGCTGTGAACACATAGCAACTAAAGCATATGAGCTGGCTTACAAAAGCCCAAGACTGAATCCCAGAGTCCTAGCTTCCTCCCCTTTTAGCTTCCTTCTCTTTTAGCTTCCTTTTCTGCGTAGGCAATTAGGTGATACAGTAGATTAGAGTGTCCAGCCTGTAGTCAGGAAAACCAGAGTTTGAATATGTCCTCTCAGACACTTACTAGCTGTGTGATTTTAAGCAAGTCACTTAAGCTGCCTGTCTCAGTTTTCTCAGTTGTGAAACGGGGAAAATATCAGCACCTTCCTTCAATAGTTGTTGTGAGTCAAATGACATTTGTAAAGTACCTGGCATGTAGTAGGTGATTAATAAATGGTTGTCCCCTTTCCCCTCACCCCTACCTTTACTGAGTACAGGTAACTGAGTACTGATCCTGAAATGGGACTCAGTGGCAACCTTTTGAATACAAGAGGTTGGGAGTTCTGGGCAACTCACTTGGTGATGCTTACATTTATAAAGGGATTATCCAAATGCAAGCAACTAGCAAAAAAATTGTCAAAAAATATTAACAACTAACAAGTGTAAAAATAAGGAAAAGGAAAAAAAGTTTTTATTCTCAAAAAGTACAATAGTTCCAAATATACTCCTAGAAAATGTAGAGCTTTCCCCATTGGGATTAGAGGCATGGTGCTAACTAGAAGTCTCCTATTTACCTTCAGGTGAAAAACTAAACTATCTTGGATAAAATTTTCTTTCAGTCCCTGTAATATATATGACCCCCAAAATTTCTCCATGTATCCCTACAATACAAAGAATAATCCAACTGGAAGGCTGGCCAAAAACTCTCCTGGGTTCCCGTGACATATGAGACACTTGAAATTTCTTTATTGGACCCCTCTTTAGCACCATCCAGATAGAGGTCTGGATAAAAATCTCTTCAGTTATCATGGAAACATACAGGGTACACAAAATGGAAGTCTGAACTCAATGATAGGAAAAGCAAATTTGTCTCAAAAAGAAAACAGATGAACTCAGGTGACCCTCAAACATGTGTGGTACTCTGCAGAAGGATTTAAGCAGTCAGGATTTATTAAAATCAGCTCCTCCTATGCATTACAAGGTTACCAAGTATAACAATATAGCTAGCTCCTAATTAGAAGCTTGAATGATGAATTCCCCTGAAGTGTCAGAATTATTTGAATTCATACTGTATGTTTCCATTGGGTTGTAACCAATGACCATATTTTACATAATTATAACTTTGAGTAGTACAAATTCAAATATATGTGACCTCTTAAGGGGATTTATTATTCACACTAGTGGGGACCTAATTATATAAAAAATGTTCCTGAATTAATTGACTTTGGTGTGCTTGCTCTCTCTTTCATTAAGGAGTCCCTTACAGTTCTGAAACCACATAAGATAGAGTTTGGGTCTAGGGGAGCCTGGTCTCTAAAGATCATGGTCAGACTCTTTCTAGGACTCTGGTTGTTTATACCCCATAACCATGGAGCCCCAAGGAAAATTACTTAAAGCTTAGGGTTGGTTCATATCTAGGTTCTCCCCCCAAAGGTAGAGGGGGGCATAGAAAGTTACTCAGTCTGCAATGTAAATCAGGTATAGGACAACTATTTTTTCTTTATTAAAAAATGTTCAACACTAGAGACTTACAAACACATTAACAAAGACTTAAATAAGCAAGAATGATCCATCACTTAAGATTATTGTTTTACTCTCTTGAGAAGTTGGTAGACTTACTTTCAAAATTTGAAGCATTTGTGTCACTGTCAAACTGGCTTTTCACCTTCACCTTGGCTTTGCACTGTACAAACAAGTCCATGTCTTTTGTCAAGCCAGAGACTAGTCTTATACTCCTGCTAGGGTGTCATTTAGTACTGGGTGGTAGCCAGGGGCCCTTCTTGAAGAGTATCATGCCCTCAGCTGCTGAACTCAAAGACTGTCTCCAAGGCTGGAAACAGCCATCTCAGAATGGCTTCTTAGTCACCAGTATTTAGGAAAGAAACTCAAAGTAGAAGCAACTGCTAAGTTAGGGCTTTGGGAATCTGATCTCAGGTTTATCTAATCTAGCTCATGTGCTTGCAGCTGCCATGCTGATGAGGTAGCTAGAGAGAGTTTCAAAGAGTTGGTGAGTGGGAAGAAAGAACCCCAGTAGATAGTCATTCTCTTTAAGGTCCACTGAGTGAGACACTCCTCCTGGTCCAAAGGCCATCTCTGATGTAATGTGTTATATAATGCACCTCTGATGCATTTTTGCCCCTCTCCCTCCCCTCTAGTGTTGAGGCATTATCCCAAATCAACGCATCCTTCAGTGCTGAGCTGCTTGTAGCGGAGACAGAAGGAGGAGACACAGCAGGAGGGGAGGCAGCTAATGTTTTCCCTCCCTCCCTCCCTCTCATTATTTTAAAGGATCACTTGGGGGGAGGGGGGACAAGAGTGGTGATTTGTTCAGAAATAAAGGGGACAGAGAGACAAAAGGGATCTATTAATTAAAAAATTTTAACTTCTTTGAATATTTTTCTTTACCTATTTATGTGTACATGGTTTACTCCAGAAGAATGTCAGCTCTTTGTTTCCAAAAGCAGGGACTTTTTTTTTCTTTTGGTCCTTGTGTCCTCAGAACTTATTGTAAGCACTTAATAAATGTTTGTAGAATTGCTCTCTTATGTCCCTTCACTGAACTGACTATATAAATGTGAGCTCCTAATCAACATGATGCCCTTTGCTTTCCCTGTCATGTTCTTGGACCAAAGTATTTAAGTTCTGACCTGTCATTTTCTTAGAGTTCATACAGATTAACCAGTAAAAATCTCAAAGGAAAAAACAAGAACACTTCCTTTCTGTTATTAGTTTGCCAAACTCCTAGAGTGCTAAAGTTATGACCCAATGCTGGGCTGCTTTTATTTCCTTCTTCACTTTTTAGGATTGAATTTGGGAAAACTCTGTTTTGTTAGTGGAAATCCTGTCTGCAGCACAAGATGGCGCCAGAGGCTGATAGGGGCCCAAAGTTGTGCCCAGAGTGAAGAGAAGAGACACATTTGCCATATGCCCCATTCCATTGATAGGCTAATGTATAGTATTTAAAAATAATGGGCTGGAGGAGAGAGGATGCAATTCACATTTTCTCCAGTAATCCAGAAGGGGCCTTGGTTCATTAGGAAGAAAGTTCCCTTTTATTTTGATTTCTTTAAGTTCCTGGCCATTAACAATTTGTACAGATTTGAGCTACAGATGAACTACATTGTCTTTGGTGGGTTTGATTAGCACATGAATACCTGGCTCCCACCCTACCAAGAATGAATTTGCACTTGAATATGGACTTAGCACAAGGGGCTCCGTGTTGAAGTCTCTATCAATTTTCCACCTGGGCACAGTCACTGGATGGTATTTTGTTCCACATTAGCCTACATGTGTGGAAAGTGTATCTCTGTGTTTTATGCACTGGGTATTGAAGAGGAGGGGAGGTGGAGAGGTGCTTAGTGAAATGTGTTAGAATAATGTTCCAAGGCCCCAGGCACATGTAATCTATTCTATTTGCTTTCCCATTCTGTTCCTTTAAAATTCTGTGTGAGCATAAAACTCCATCCTCACAATTAAAAGCTCTATAATCATTAGGTGCATGTATTTCTTTTGCAAACATGTCTGGTTCCTTCAACAGTTATGATGTTTGAAAAGCACAGCACCAATTAGTAGGCGTAGCTTCATTTACATGGGTTTCCCACAGCCAGTCGCTGTTCTCTGTGCCTCTTGTGTGGATAGAATGGAGTTTAGAGGAGCAGAATGAGAAAGCCTAGGGATTGATTGGCACCAAGTTGGGCTGCTCTGGAGCGAAACTGAAGAAGCTCATTTTGTCTTACTATGCTTTCTACAATTCTCTTTCCAAGCCTCCAATCCTTATCTTTCTAGGTTCAGAGCTCTTATGTCAAACCTTGCTGTTGGGGATAGACATGATCTCAATCATTTGTATCTTAGTAGGAATTTACTGTGCTACTGCCTGATTTATACCCAGGCATATTGGACTGGGTTCAGTCCTGGGGAAGCCTGGCCTCTAATGAAATCAATCTGACTTCCTGTTGTCAAACTCTTTAGCTCAATAAACTCTAACCCTTGTGTAATATATTCTGACTTACCTGTTAGGTATGCCAACTAGTGAAAAAGTAATTAGACTTATACTTGAAACCACCAACTTCTGTCTTAGAAGTTCCAAAAATTTTCTTTCATACTGAACTTCAGACAAGGTTCTTTCTCTGCCTAGCTAGAGGCCACATTTCTCCCTCTGAATTCCTTTATTTGGCAAATCTCAATCAATTAGCACTGCCCTCAAGCAAACATGGGGTTCTTGAGTCTCAAAAGTAGGGAAATGAAGAAGTCAGTCCCTAGACTTGCCTGTACTGACAACTTGGGGTGGTGGTGGTGGATTGCTTAGGGCCTCAAGTGGGTTTTTTATACTTTCAACTATGGGTTTTTCTAAGTTGTTTACCGTGTAATTTGATTAGTGTTATTTCATGAACTACTGTTGAAGCTATTTAAGATGATTTTAATTAGTGGTCTGTCTTGTCAAATATTTAAGAAAAGACACGGTTTGCTACATCATATGGCACAGGTGCTTATATGATTATTGAAAAACTTACTCAAAACAGCTTAATCACAAAATGAAGGCTTAAAACAAGATGGAATCAGTTATGTTAAGTTGACAAACATTCCTATTATCTTATTAAGGTACTAAAACTTATCTGTATTATACCTGATGACCAGATATGGTTTTACTTATAGTTTAGGTTGGAATAACACAACACAATACAATGAGCAACATGAATCAGATATGGCACAGCTAATTTATTTTTACACACCAAAGAAATACCAATCGTAAAATAAATGACTCATGGGAAGGAGGATGGAGCCAGGATATGGAAGAGTTTGCCTGGGATGTTGCTGCCAGGGGGAACAAGTTCATGTCCAAAAGCTTATTATTTTAACAATTTTTCCCCCAACCTGATGCTACACTCAGTTGTTTCTATCTGCTAAGGAAGTATGAGTAATATTGGTGGTTTTCTCAACGTCAGACCCCTGGGTAAAACCCCTTATTGCTCTGTCCTTGTTCCAACTTCTTTGGTTTTAAGAGGAGTATCATTATGCCAGTGTTCATTTTGTTCCCATCGAAATTCAGTGAGTTGAAGTCCTACGTGAAGGGAAAGTGTCATGGGCAAAGGAAACCCTTTGGATTAGTATCACCTTACTTTAACTGGATTCTATTCCCCTTCATATACACTCCCGCTTCCAGTTGACCTGGATTAGCTAGTTTCCTGCCTCTTTCCTTCCTATAGCTAGTACTGGTCTCCCATTTATTAAGTTTCTCATAGCATTTTCCCTGAGACTCTCTTTTTCATCTGATATATTATATTTTGTCCTATACTTATTTGGGATAATGTCTTATCTCCGCCTACTTCCTCACTTCAGTGGTTACTACTCTCTTCACCAACTGACTTCATGACCTCTCCATAGGCAGTTTTTGTGAGTGACTTTTTCCTAATAATTCTGAATCCCACTAATAATTCTGGCTTCATAGTCAGATTCATAGTCAGTTTATCACGCCCTTAAGTAAAACCTCTATAGCTTGGTAGAATCTTCCAAATATGAGCTTGCCCTGTGTAGCCATAGCTTTCAAGAGATTGAGGTCACCGGGCATCAGAAGAAGATGCAATAGTAGGTGCTTAATAAAGAAATGATTATTGAACTGAAGGGAAAAAAAGCAACCAAAAGTCATTCACCACATCAAAGTGTTCAACAATCAAGACTTGGCTGAACAAATTGTGGTAGAAGAAGGCAATGGGATATTAGCATGAGAGGGTGGAAAGAACACTGGATTTGGAGTCAAAGAACCTGGGGCTGAATCCCAGCTCTCTTACTTGTTATTTGTGTGACCTGGAAAGGGGAAAGAATACAATGATAGAAGAGACCACAGAGATCCCTAAACTCAATGATCTTAATTTAAAAATGAAGAAATTGAAACACAGAGAATGGAAGTATTTATTTATATTAATTCACATGGTTAGTGACAGATCTGGGCAAGGACTGAAAAGATGCCCACCATGGCCAGTACTATCCTCCCTACTACTTTCTCCAGCTTCTTCCACTCTCCTTTTGTCTATTCCTCTTTCTTTTTCTCTCCATTCCCCTCCCTTACTCTGTATTTACAGTATTGCTTTGTCACCACTCTGTCATTCCTAAATTAACTTGTAGTCACATAGTTTTGTTAGAAAATCTGTTATGCATTTCCTTTCCTGTCTCTTGCCCAGACTATTCAATTGAAATATTGTTGTTGTTTGACTCAATTAAATTTAGCATTCTTAGGACTAAGGGCTACTGAACTTGAGTGGGCAAAATACTAAGCAAATATGTCCAAATAGTATACCATTGTTCCCTTGGAGCCAAGAACCCTGGCTCTTTTAATAATATTGTAGTGTGGCTAGCATGTCCTTAGAGAGGCTGCAACTTTTCTTTCTCTCTGTCTCTGTCTTTCTCACTGTGCATGTATGTCTTTCCCCTCATTTTTAGAGCTGTCAGGGACCCCAGGACCCATCTAATCCAATCTCCAATACAGACTATCTGACAAATGGTCATCTGGCTTTGCCTAGAAGATTTTCAACGAATGAAAGCCCTCTCCCAACTAAGGCAGTGAATCAAAATTTGAGATGATCTTAATTGTCAGGATATTGTTCCTTATATATTGAGTTTAAATTAGCCCTTGGCAACTTCTACCACTTTTCCAACTCTCTAGGGCAAGGAGAACAAGTTGAATCTTTTTTGTGTGTGACAACACTTAAATTTATTTGAAAGAAACTACCATCTCCCCCTATGTCTACACTCTGAAAAAGTGTACTCCAGTTGGAGAACTCCAATTCCTTTAATTGATTCTCAGATGACAGGATCTCATGGCCATTCCCCATCCTGATATCCTTGACGTCATTCATCATCCAGGCTACCTCCTTCAGACATTCTCCAGCTTGAGAATCCTGTTCCTAACATCTGGAACCCAGAAATCAATACTATGCTCTTGATGTAGTTTGACTGGGGCAGGCAGAGTACAGTGAGACTATTAATGCCTTCATCTTAGACACTATTCTGCTCTTAATATACCTAAGATCGTATTAGTTTCTTTTTAAGGATGCCCTATCACCCTGCCAACTCATGTAACACTCCCAGATCCCATGTCTCTTTTACCTTATACTGGAGTTGATTTTTTTGGTTTTATTTATTTTATTTTCAATTTGTGGAACAAAATAAGCAGCTCCATAATATAGTATATATATTAAAAAGATGATTGCACGTAAAATTGCAAATCTGTTATGTGCAACTTGCTATTCCTTTTAAATATATAATAAAGTTATATTATAAATTTCTTTTCTTTTTTCCCCTTTTCCTCTTTCCCCCATCCTAGAGAAGAATGCAGATAGCATCTTCCTTCATGTCCTTTGTAGTTAATTTGTATATTTATAATATCAAAATGACTTATTCGCTTGAAGTTATTCTTAAAACAATATTGAAGCTACTATATACAACATTCTCTTGATTCTGCTCATTTTGCATTTCATTTTTTTTTCATGGAAGCCTATCGCTTTTCTAATATCATTAAGCTCATCATTTCTTATAGCACAGTAGTATTCATCACAATCATTTACCACAACTTGTTCACTAATTCCCCAATGGACTGGCATTCCCACAATTTCCAGTTCTTTGCCACCACAAAGAAAACTGATATAGATATTTTAAAGCATATAAGTTCTTTTCCTTTTCCCCTAATCATCTTTGGAAATAGAACTAGTATTGGTATTGCCAGGTCAAAGGGTATAGTCAGTTTAATAACTCTCTGGGCATAATTCCAAATTGTTTTCCAAAATGGTTGGATCAATTCACAATCCCACCAACAATGAAACAGTGTCCCAGTTTTTCCACCTAACTTCCAACATTTATCACTTTCCCCTTCAATCATTTTAGCCAATCTGATAGATGTAAAATGATATCTCAAAGTTATTTTAATTTGCATTACTCTCTTCAATAATTATTTAGAACATTCTTTTTATTTGTTCTGATTTCTTCATTGGAAAACTACCTCTTCATATCCTTTGACTACTTATCAATTGGGGAATGACTTGTATTCTTTTATATTTTACAAAGTTCTTTATATATTTGAGATATAAGACCTTTATTTATGAAACTGTCTATATATTTTCCTCCCCCCGACACCAATTTCTGTTTTCCTTCTGATCTTGGTTACATTTGTTTTATTTATACAAAACCTTTTAAATTGGATGTAATCAAAATGATTCATTTTGCAACTCTGCTCTCTACCTCATTTTTATTCATAAAGTATTCATTTATCCATAAGTCTGATAAGCAATATGTTCCAAATTCTTCAAATTTTCTTTTAATTTCTCTATATCTAGGTCATGTATCCATTTTGACCTTATCTTGGTAAATGGTGTAAGATTTTGGTCTATGTCCAATTTCTGCCATACTTACTGTTTTCCAACAATTTTTACCAAATAATGAATTCTTATTCCAAAATCTTAAATCTTTACATTTGTCAAATACAAGGTTACTGCATTTATTTGCTGCTATAAATTGTATGTCTACTCTGTTCCACTGGCCTACCTTTCTATTACTTAGCCAGTACCAGATAGTTTTGATAATTACTGCCTTATAATATAATTTAAAATCTAATACTGCTAGACCTACTTCCTTTACATTTTTTCCATTATTTCCTTTGATATTCTTGGCTTTTGTTTATCTGAATGAATTTTTTCATTATTTCTTCTTATTCAGTAAAATAATATTTTGGTAATTTAATTAGGATGGCATTTACTATATAAATTAATTTAGGTAAGATTATCATTTTTATTATATTGGCCCTGTCTTCCCATGAACAATTAATATTTCTTCAATTGTTTAAGTCTGATTTTATTTGTATAAAAAGTTTTTCCCCCATAATTTTGTTTATATTATTCATGAGTTTGTTTTTGGCAGGTATACTCCCAGGTGTTTTATGCTGTTTAGAGTTACTTAAATGGGGTATTTCTCACTATCTCTTCTTGCAGGGTTTTGTTGGTGATATATAGGAATGCTGATGATTTATGTGGGTTTACTTTATATTCTGCTACTTTGCTAAAATTATTGTTTCAAGTAACTTTTCATTTGAGTCTTTGGGATTTTCCAAGTATACCATCATATCATTTCCCAAAATAGATGGTTTTATTACCTTATTCCCTATTCTGATTCCTTCTATTTATTTTTCTTCTCTTATTGTTATTGCTAGAATTACCAATACAATATTGAATAATATCGGTGACATTGGGCATTCTTGTTTCACACTTGATCTTACTGAAAAAGTTTCTAGATTATCCCCATTACAAATAATGCTTGCTGATGGTTTTAGATAAATGATTTTTTTTATCAATTTAAGGAAAAATCCATTTATATCTATAATTTAAAGTGTTTTAATGGAAATTAGTATTGTATTTTATCACAAGTTTTTTTTGCATCTGTTGATATAATCATGTTTTTTTCACCTTTTATAACTGACATTATCAATTATGTTAATAGTTTTCCTTATGTTAAACCATCCCTGCATTCCTGGTATTAATCCCACTTGGTCACAATGTATAATCTTTGTAATATATTGTTGCAATCTTTTAGCTAGTATTTTATTTAGGATTTTTGCATCCATTAATGACATTGGTCTCTAATTTTCTTTACTCTTCCTGGGTATCAATATCATCTTTCTTTCATAAAAAGAGCTTGGTAGGATCCCTTCTTTGTCTATTATTCCAAATAATTTATTTAATATTGGAATTAGTTGCTCTTTAAATGTTTGATAGGATTTACTTGTAAATGTATATGGTCCTGGTGCTTTTTTCTTAGGAAGCTCATTTATGGCCTGTTCAATTTCCTTTTCTAAAATAGGTCTATTTAGATATTCTACTTTTTCTGCTAATTGTGGCAATTTATATTTTTGTATATTCTTCCATCACTGAAATTGTGACATTTATTTGCATACAATGGATAAAATAATTCCTTATGATTGTTTTAATTTCATCTTGGTTAGTGGTATATTCATCCTTTTCATTTTTTTTTTGGAGGGCAATTGGGGTTAAGTAACTTGCCCAAGGTCACACAGCTAGGTTTTTTGTTGTTGTTGTTGTTTGTGTGTGTTAAGTGTCTGAGGCCAGATCCAAACTCAGGTCCTTCTGACTCCAGGGTCGGAACTCTACTCACTGCGCCACCTAGCCGCCCCGTTTTCATTTTTTTTTTTTAATTTTAATTTTTGATTTTTTTGGAGGGGGAAGGCAGGCCAATTGGGGTTAAGTAACTTGCCCAAGGTCACACAGCTACTAAGCATTATGCAGCAGGCCAGACTTGAACTTAGGTCCTCTCACGGTACCACCTAGCCACCCCTCCCTTTTCATTTTTAATACTAGTGATTTGAAGCTGATTTTTTGAACCCAAGTTCAAGACTTGGCATTTAAACCAAGTAAAATTTCATCTTCTTAGATTTAATTTAATGTTTTAGATTCTTAAAATCATTTTGGATTTAGAATGTCATTGAACAGTTATCTAGACCTTGCAGCTTTCTGTTAACCTGCTAATTTGATAAACATAGACATTATACCTTTATACAAAACAATGATAAAAATGTTAACCCAGAAACAAGCTCACACTTCTGGACCATTTTCACTGGACACTTCCTGACCTGATATGAACCACTCATGACTATTTTCTGGGTCTAGTCATTCAACCAGAATGAATCCGTCTATTTGTGTCTAGTCTACATCTCTCTATCTTGTCTGCAAGGATAATAGGAGAAAATTTGTCAAATGCTTTGTTTATCTCAAAATACAAATCAATTTCCAAGAACGCAATAAAAGTGTGTATACAAAGCCATTTGCCTGAAAAAGATTGGGGGGGGGGGTTAGTGGATGTCAAGGACAATATGACTCAACAGTGTGCTTCAGGAAGCCAAAAACCTAATATTATCTTGGTCTGCATTACAAAAGGCAAAGCTTCTAGGAATAAGAAGGAGATATTTCTCCTGTGTTTTATCCTGGAGTGGCCACATTTTGAGTATTTGTTGCATTGAGCTATGAGCACAGAAGTTGAGGATGGACATTGATAAGTTGGAAATTATCCAATGGAGGGAAATCAAAATGGTTACAGGCTTTGAGTCCGTACCATATAATAATTGTTAGCATTTATATAGCACTTTAAGGTTTGCAAAGTATTTTATTAACATTATCTCATTTATCTTTACAACAACCCTGGAAGTTAGGTGCTATGATTATTTTCAGTTTACAGATGAGGAAACTGAGGCAGACAGAAGTTAAGTGACTTGCCCAGGGTCACAAAACTAGTAAATGTCCGAGTTCAAATTTGAATTCATGTCTTTCTGCCTCTATGCCCAATGCTCTATCTACTCTGTCATTTAGCCTAGAGAAGATAAACCTTGTTAGGGAGAAGTAACATAATACTCATATTCAAGTAACTGTCACGTGGAAAAGGGGACAGACTTTTGTTTAATTCCACTGTGCAGAGCTAGTAGTGATGGGTGGAAGTTGAGGATTTAGGCTTAGGAGAAAGCAGAAACACAGCTTCCAGCCCAGCCACTGTGGCCATCATTGAAGGGAGATATGATAGGGTAGAGGGAGCTCACCTTCCTTTCCACCATCAGTGACAATTGCTGACCAACTGCCACTAACGAATCTGATAGGCACAGGAACCACAAGAGTGGCAGGACCTCCCAGACCACCAGCCCTTCTAGGTCAGCCTTCAAAGCCATCATCATCATCATCACCACGACCATCATCACCACCACCACCACCACCACCATCATCATCATCATCACAGCTACTTTTATATATAGCTTAGCACTTTATTATCTCATTTGATCCTCACAGCAACCTTGTGAGGTAAATGCTACTACTATTCCCACTTTAAAGATGGGAAAACTAAGGCAAATAGAGGTTAAATGACTTGCCCAGGGTCACACAACTATTAAGTATCTGAGGCTGAATTTCATCTCACGTCTTCCTGACCCTAGACCCAGCACTCTATCCATTTAGCCACCTAACAGACATCATTTGGGGAAGGAATTCCTATGGAAAAGGGGTCAACCATACCTACCAAATGCCAACCAAATACCATGCATGGGGTAGGTAAGCCAGCCTAGCTGAAACAGCAAGGTACTGAGAGAAAGGTACAGAAGGAGAAAGAGAGAAAAAGAGAGAGAGACAGAGAAACAGAGACAGACAGAGAGACAGACAGAGAGACAGAGAGAAGGCAGCATGTGCTAGGCAGGTCTAACTACCCCTACTATCATGTCTATCACCTCTTCTCAGATTCCGATGGAGACAGCATAGGAATCTAAACACAAGAACCTTGGGAAAAGCAATGTTTCTAGCTCAGAGCCCTCAGCTGTTATCCAGGGAAGCAATCTCTATGGAGACTCAGTCTGATATTTGCTCCAGCAAGTGCTACAGCTATAGCTATTGATGAGCCCTCAAAGAAAGTTCTTGACACCAAAGTCCTTTGATTCCTTTCATTACCCCACTATATAAAAAAGATTGAAAAATAATTCACCACTTTTCCTTTTTTAAGTAATATCTTATTTTCCCCCAGTTATGTGTAAAGACAATTTTTAAGATTTTTTAAAATTTTGAGTTCTAAATTCTTTCCCTCCCTTCTTCCTCCCCCCTCCCCATTTACTGCTTGTGTTTCGCTGCTCCTCTCCTATTTAAAGGTCTATATAACCAGTTTGAATTGATGAGGTTTAACTATACACATTTTGAAATTGATTCCTACTATTTAAATAACTTCCAAAGTTTAGACATATATTTTGACATCTCACTGGGAAACAGAAAAGGAATCTGCTCTTTCTGCAGGGATGGACAGCTGGTTTCTGTGGTGCTTGAGGGGGATCTGGGTTGATTATGAGACACGTTATTTTTCTTAGGAAGAATCTGCACAAGCTTTATTTTCTTTCATTGAATTTCGGGAAATGCCTGAAAAATCCATGTGTAGGTTTTAGGGACAGTGATGTTTTCCTAAGTTTTCCCCAGCCAAAGACCACTTTGGATTCTACCCAAATTCAACCTTTCTTCATACCCCTGTCCCTTTGCCCTTAAACCATTCCTATCCTTTAGACCTCTCAGTGTTATGAGCTTGGGCAGGCAGCAAAGACTTCTGGGAGACTGGCCTCTGTCCCTGTTACTTTTTTCTTGCTGGGCACCAAGCCTCCAATTTGTTGAAGAGTTTACTGTTTGGAAGGAAGTGCTTCTCCACCCCAGCTCTTCACTATAGGACAGGAAATGTCAGCAATGTTTAGTATGTGTTATGAACTTTGGGGATTTTTACATTCTCACTAGCCACAGGCTATCCAGGAGAAAAAACTCTTTCTTTGGTCAGCTCTCCCCCATGCTAGTTTCAGTAGATGTAGGTGAACTAAAACCAAATTAAAATTGGAGCACTTGGAAATTTAGAAGAAAGAAATACTTGTTATTAAGCTTCTTTCCCCTAATTTCAGATAATTTTATTCTTATTCTAAGACCACCTATTTTCCCATTGTTATTTTAAAATTTAAGTTTTGGATTTTTTTTCTGTATTGGATGAGCAATAATGTTGAATTCCCTATGTAAATATATCCCAACCACAGTTGGTAGCTTAGTCCCTTCCACAAGCTTCAGGAACTAATTAGATGGGGGTGGGCAGAGAATAATCCATCTAGACCAGGCTTTTTCACAGTTGGAAGTTTGGATTCAGTTAAAGGGCCACACTTGAGGACCTAGAGGCTCACATGTGACTTCAGGGCTGCAGGTTCCCCACCCCTGATCTAGACAGTGATGGGCTTTGAAACAAGAATGTGAAACTTGCAGCTTTACAATGAGAAAGGGAGAAGGAAAGAGGAATACAGATGTTGGGGGAATGCAGGTAGAGCAGTAGCAACCAGAGAGTAACATCCAGAAAGAAACACAAGCTATAGATTTGTTCCTCATAGGCTATGGAGGCAAGTAACTGAGGATGTTGCCTTGTTTACCTTCTTGCCTTCCCTCCATCTGTTAAGATGGAGATTCCCCCCCTAGAGTTTCCTATGACCTTGATAAAGATCTTCATTGTACAGTGGTATTTTCCACTAAGCCTGATTTGCTTAGGAAAAAGATTTCTTTTCCATTGTTTTGCTAGCTATGATTGTAAATTCCATTTTAGTTTCTTAAAGGGGGGTAGTTCTGAGGACATTTTCATATTTCACAGAATATATAGGGTAAGGCACAATTCCTGATTTGATCATGAAGATTATTTGGAGATATGCTTTTATGGGACATTTATCATATATTTCATGGCTAAACTCTCAAGGGTAGAAGTGAGTTAGAACTTGGAATTTCTTTTTCTCTCTTCCCCTCAAACCGTGAGCCTATCTTTCATTTTTATTGCTTGTAATCACTTTGGTTTGGTTTGGCTCCTTGGGGGGAGGGGGGGAGAGAGAGAGAGAGAGAGAGAGAGAGAGAGAGAGAGAGAAGAAGAAGAAGAAGAAGAAGAAGAAGAAGAAGAAGAAGAAGAAGAAGAAGAAGAAGAAGAAGAAGAAGAAGAAGAAGAAAGATGAGGGGAAGGAGGAGGAGGAGGAATGGAAAGGGGAATAAAAATGGGGAGGGGAAGGGGAGGAGAAAAGAGAGTAGGGATAGGAAAGGGAGGAGAGAGAAGAGACTCAAAGTAATACAGTTAGGAATTAAGGCCAGGTATTGTATCTTAGGGTGGCTAGGTGGTACAGTGGATAGAGTACTGGTCCTGGAGGCAGAAAGATCTGGGTTCGAAACCAGCCTCAGACACTTACTAGCTGTGTAACCCTGGGCAAGTCACTTAATGTTTGCCTCAGTTTCCTCATATGTAAAATGAGCTGAAAAAGGAAATGGCAAACCAGTATCTTTGCCCCAGAAATCCTAAATAGGGTCTTAAGGAGTCAGATATTTCTGAACAACAACATCATCAATTGGGGCAGAGCCAAGATGGTGGAGTAAAAACAGGAACTCTGCTGGGCTCCAGCTCCAACCACCTCCAATACCTGTAAAATATGACTCCAAACAAATTTCAGCACTACAGAACCCACAGAGTGACAGAGGGAAACAAATCTCCCGCTGAAGGCAGCCTGGCAGGCTGATAGGAAGGGTCTATTGCAATGTGCTGGGAGTAGACCACAGTCCTGTGTGAGCCATATGGTTCTGGCACCCGGACAGCCCTGACCAGAGGCACAGAACAGCCAGAGCAGACTTCAGGAGAGTGAATCACCAGCAGCTGTGGTGGCTTCTAGACTTCTCAACCCATAAACACCAAAGAGAAAATAAAAAGTCAGTGGGGAACTCTGTTAGAACCAGGTGACAGAACAACACAGTCTAGCCCCTGCCCCTGGGGTGAGAAGAGGCAGAGGTGCAGCACGTCTGCCTCCAGAGCTCCTGGCCTTCAGATCATAGGGAGACCAAGTGACCATTCAAAGGATAATTGCTCTTGCTTTGACCTGCTTGGATCTGTATCCTGGTCTTGGGTGGTGGTCCTGGGGTGTGTGCCAGAGCTTGGGATGTCTCTAGAGAAGGCACCTTCCTCAAACATCTGACAACATTTGTGAAAACTCCAGTGATTTGAGACAAAGCTCTCCACTCTAGAAGAAGAGTTCTACCATGGCAAAGAGCTCAAAAGTCAAGTAATTGGGGGCGGCTAGGTGGCGCAGTGAGTAAGAGCGTCGGCCTCGGAGTTGGGATGACCCGGGATCGAATCCGGCCTCAGAAATGAGCACCCACACATAAATCATGACTAGCCATGTAACCTCGAGCAAGTTACTTAACCCCAATTGCTTAAAAAAAAAGTCAAGTAATTGGCTAGCAAGATAATCAAGCAGAAGAAGCACAATCAGACCATGGAATCCTTTTTTGGAGACAAAAAGGATCAAAACGTGGAACTACAAGTCAATGAAGTCACACTCCTGCATCAAAAGCTTCCAAGAAAAATATGAATTGGTTACAGGCCATGGAGAAGCTCAAGAAGGATTTTGAAAATCAAGTAAGAGAAGTGGAGGAAAAATTGGGAAGAGAAATGAGAATGATGCAAGAAAATCATGAAAAGTGAGTCAACAGCTTGCTAAAGGAGACTGAAAAAAATACTGAAGAAAATGACACCTTAAAAAATAGACTAACTCAAATGGCAAAAGAGGCCCAAAAAGCCAATGAGGAAAAGAATGCCTTAAAAAGCTGAATTTCCCAGATGGAAAAGGAATTTCAAAAACTCAGTGAAGAGAATAACTCCTTCAAAATTAGATTGGAGCAAATGGAAGCTAATAACTTTATGAGAAATCAAGATAATATAAAACAGATTCAAACAAATGAAAAAAATAGAAGGCAATGTAAAATATTTCACTGGAAAAACCAGTGAACTGGAAAATAGATCCGGCAGAGATAATTTAAAAATTATTGGACTACCTGAAAGCCATGATAAAAAAAGAGCCTATTAATCATCCTTCAAGAAATTATCAAGAAAAATTGCCCTGATATTCTAGAACCAGAGGGCAAAATAGAAATTGAAAAAATTCACCAATTGCCTCTTGAAAAAGATCCCAAAAAGAAAACTCCTAGGAATACCATAGCCAAATTCCAGAGCTCCCAGGCAAAGAGAAAATATTACAAGCTGCCAGGAAGAAACAATTTGAGTATTATCGAAACACAATTAGGATAATGCAAGATCTAGCAGCTTCTACACTAAGAGATTGAAGGGCATGGGATATGATATTCTAGAAGTCAAAGGAGCTAGGATTAAAACCAAGAATCACCTACCCAGCATAACTGAGTATAATACTTCAGGGGAAAATATGGTCATTCCATGAAATAGAGGACTTTCAAGTATTCTTGATGAAAAAACCAGAGCTGAACAGAAAATTTGACTTTCAAATAAAAGAAGCAAGAGAAGCACAAGAAGGTAAACAGGAAAAAGAAATCATAAGGAAGTTATTAAAGTTGAACTATTTACATTCCTACATGGAAAAATGGTAATTGTAACTCACGAGACTTTTCTCAGTATAAGGATAGTTGAAGGGAATATATATGTATACATATCTATATGCGTATGTATAGGAGGATATATGTGTGTATAGATACATATGTGAGTTTAGATGCATATGTGAGTGTGTGTATATGTGTGTACATGTATACATAGATAGAGGGCACAGGATCAGTTGAATAGAAAGGGATGATATCTAAAAAATAAAATTAAGAAGTGAGAGAGGAATATAATGAGAGGAGAAAAGAAGAGAGAATAGGGTAAATTATCTCATACAAAAGAGGCAAGAGAAAACTATTGCAATGGAAGGGAAGAGCATGAAGGTGAAAGGGAATGGGTCAACTTTACTCTCATTGAATTTGGCTTAAGAGGGAATAACATACACACTCATTTGGGTATCTTGCCCTATAGGAAAGTGGGGGGAAGGGGTTAAGAGGGGGAATGATGGAGGGGAGGGCAGGTTGGGGGACAGGGTAGTTAGAAGCACATATATTTGAAAAGTGACAGTGTAAAGGTAGAGAATGGAATGGGTGGGGGATGGGATAGGATGAAGGGAAATGTGGTTAGTCTTTCAAAATATAACTACTACGGAAATGTTGTGCCTAACTACATATGTACAACCTATATCGAATTGCTTATCTTCACAGTGGGGGTGGGTGAGGAGGGAAGAAGGGAAAGAATCTGGAAATCAAAGTTTTAAAAACAAATGTTTAAAAAAATTGTTTCTTGCATGCAACTGGGAAATAACATATGCAGGCATTGGGGTATAGAAATCCATCTTTCCCTACTAGAAAGTTAGAGGGTATAAGGGGGAGGATATACAAGAGAACAGATTGGGGGAAGGGGTACTCAGTAGGCTTGCCATCTTGGGGTGGGGGTAGGGGAAAGATGGGGAGAAAATTTGTAACTCAAAATCTTGTGGAAATGAATGTTGAAAATGAAAAAGAAATTAAATTAAAAAAAGAAGCTTCCATTCTAATGGAAGAAACAACAACAAAACACTACCACCAATTCTATCTTAATTCCCATATGCTTTTGTTATATTGCATTGCCTCTCAATAGACACATGAAATTTGATGGGTTTTATTTATTTATCTATAATCATGGACTTAAAAGATTCTTCCTGCAACTTAATCCAAGAATTATCTTACTAATAAGCATCTTTAATGGTGGTTGTTGTTTTTCAATCACGTCTGACTCTTTGTGGATCCATTTGGGGTTTTCTTGGCAAACTACTGGAGTGGTTTGACATTCCTTCTCCATCTCATTTTGCAGATAAGGAACTGAGGCAAACAGGGTTAAATGATTTACCCAGGGTCACACAGCTAGTAAGTGTCTGGGGAAAGGTTTGACCTCAGAACTTCCTGACTTCAGGCCCAGGACTCTATCCACTGTGCCAACTGACTTCCCATAAACCAAGTATAGCAGTACTTTCTTTAGGTAGACAGTCTTCCTAGCCTGAGCACAGATTTGAACTCAGAAAGATAAGTCTTCCTGACTCCAGGCCTGGCACTATATCCACTGTGCCAACTTTGCTGACCCTATTAGTGATACTTGGCAATGAATAAAATCTTCATTGAACAACTTTAAGACTACAACTTTAACAACTTTAAGATGTTACTCCAAACTCCCAATATTTAAATAGTTATGTAGAAGTATCAGTCATGGCAACTGGGACTAATAAATCACTTACTCTTCTACTCTTATAGTTCACCATGTTATAATATAAAGGAAAGGAGGATGTTCTAACAGCCATTTGGAACAAGCATTGGGTGTTTTTTCCCCCTTCTCTGAATTCTGTTGTCTTTAAATACTGTACTCTTAGGAAGGTGATATGGGCTTCACATAACATCAGAGGATCATAGATATAGAACTGAAAGGGACCTCAGATGCCATCCATTTTACAGATGAGGAAAATGAGGTACAAAGTTGTTATATAATTTTCCCTAAGTTACCTAGGTAGTAAGCATCATATATAGGATTTTTATCTTGGTCTTTTAATTCCAGGACTAGTACTCTTTCTACTGTACCACTTCACCTGTGTAATGATGTATATTCTTTCTTGGTTTCACTTTTTCCCTTCTGCAATCAGTTCATACATCTTTCTCAACATTTCCTTTCCTCAACATAAATCAATTGTGGAGTGGCTCTTATTCTTTTAAATTTGAATCAATTCCCTACATTTCTTGGAAATAAGACCTTGCTGCAAAGGTTTTTTTTTCCTAGGTGCCTGCTTTGCTTTTTCATTTTAGCTGCATTTGTTTTGTTTATGCAAAGTATTATTTTATTTGTACAAACATTTGATTTTTTGCAAATGACAGTATTCAAGTAGATTTTCCTTTTTACAAGAAAAAGTAGATGATATTGAGGAAAGAAAATGTTGAGGAATATGTATGAACTGATGCAGAAGGATTTTAATTGTTCAGTTTCAGAGGAAGGAATCCAAGCTATCAATAATTGAATGGAAAAATGTTCTAAATCAGTAACAATTAGATAAATGCAAATTAAAACAACTGAGTTCCATCTCCATCTTTTTCTGACTCCTCAATATCTTTCAACTCTTTATTTTTATTTATTTATTTTTGCTTTTTGGAGGGCAATTGGGGTTAAGTGACTTGCCCAAGGTCACACGGCTAGTTTTTGTGTTAAGTGTTTGAGGCCGGATTTGAACTGGAGTCTCCTGACTCCAGGGCCGATGTTCTATTCACTGGGCCACCTAGCTGCCCCCTATCTTTCAACTCTTTAATATGGATATAATCCAAGTTTCCGTTGTTGAACAAATTGCCAAGTCCTGTTGACTCTGCCTTTGAAACATCTCTTGCTATAGAAAAAGAGACAAACGCAAGAAAAGTCATGGAGGTAGAGTCAAGTAGACTTGGCAATTGATTGAATGGAGGGGAAGGGTTAGAAAAAATATTCCCCTTGCCACTAGACCTGCAATGTCCAACAGATTCATTGGCTTTTCTCTACAAGTAGGATGCTATTAAAGAACCAGAAGGATGATCTTCTTCTTCTTCCCATGGACATATTGTATCAAGAAGTCTCCTTCTCTATGGCAAGTTGAATCCCTGAACCCTTGTATTTGGGAACTCTGGTCGTTAAGTTTACCCATAAATCAGCCCTCAAGGCTGGGATTCCCCTCTCAGACTGACTACATCCTCCCAGTCACCCAGGTTCACAATTCAGATATCATACTCAACTCCTCATTGCCTCTTGTCTGCCTCCATTTTGACTCAGTTGCCAAATACTTGTCTAGTCCAGATTCAGTCTTGTGAGAAAATTTTATTCAATTGTGGGAATTGGGAGAAAACCTTGTTGTAATGTTTGAGACTAGCCTTGTATAGCTTGAAAACTGGATCATCTCTACCTGCTGTTTAGAGACCCTTAACTAAGGACCTAGATTTTGCTGAACAGAAACCACATCAGACCCAAAGATTTATGAAAGGAGTTTTCTCACAATTGTACATTTCAAGCAACCCATATGTCTTTTCTGAAAACTGGCCCCATGCTGGTCAATCACTTATTGTTTCAATGTTCCTTTGACTGTTTACAAACACTTGGGAGGAACAAGACACCTCTTTTTCTGAATTCAGGGAATTGTACCTGTTCACTCTCCCCCTCCCAACTTGGAAAGTCTCTAATCTTGCCTCTAATTAGAAATCAAATTGCCCAATGTTGTGTCCTAGTTAGTTGTTTCCCTTTTAATTAATTGACCTTGTTTGATTAAATAGTTTTTGATTTATAAAAATCTGTCTCCCACTGTATGCAGGGTCCAGGACCAAAGTTGAGGAGGCCTGGTCCCAACTTATTATGCCACTAACATACATTGCTTAATAAGTTGATAGTCTCAGAAGACTGACCCTTTGTTTCCTCAGTCATTTCATCTTTGACCTGAAACAATAGGAACAAAATAAAGTCTTATACTTGTGTTCAAAATATCAATTGCATTAAGCACAAGATGGTAGAGGCATGGCTGATAGAATTTCATCTGAAAAAGATCTGGGAATTTTAGTGAAGTTCAAAATTTATGCTAGTCAGCAATATAATGTGATATGGCTGCCAAGAGAGATGATGGATCTATGACCTCACTGATCTGTATATATACATATTAATATATGTACTAATTAATATTAATGTATATATACATCTGTGTGTATGTATGTGTGTGTATATATATATATATATATATATATATATATATACACACACATTTATACCTACATATATATTCCATCCTATAGTGCAGATTGAATGCTATTTATTCCTCCCCATCCTATGTAACTCTTGCCCATATTTTCCTATTCATAATAATCTAACGTTCTGGAAACCTTCCTTGAGCTTTGATACCACAAAGTCATCAATGGAGTACATCACTACCTACCAGTTATCCCTTACTCTTACATATGACCCATCCACCTTCCTTTTCAGTCACACATTTTTGCTGATGACTTTATAAGACTCCCCTTTTTAATTCCTTAGGGGTTAAATTAGATGATCATTTCTGACCACCCAATGAGATGGACTGAATAGAATAATGGTGAAACCATTCTACAACCTCTTTCTCTTTCTTAAATCCACAAAGCTGTGACTCTAGTACCAAGCACAGTTGGTAGAAGGGCCTTTGGAATATTCAGTCATAGTAATAATATTAAAAAGCAAAGTACCAGATTGAGAATAGTTGAAGTTGGAAAGTTTTATCCATGGTTATGACTTACTAAAGTCACAGAGAGTTTTTAAAGCTATGCTTTTCAGTTTTGATATCATGGGGGCATAATAGTAGATATTTGTTAATAGCTCTCCACTCACCAAAATATATATGAGACACATTTTTAAATTTAATCTGCATTATTGACATTTTTTCTTGTCTGGACAATAAAAAAAAAACCAAAACAAAACAATAAATCAAGTGCTGATTTGTAGTATCTGCCATTTTCCAAGGTGCAAATGCTTACACTGAAAATTATCCATCTTTAATTTAACAACTAAATATAAAAGCTTAATTTAACATGCCTGCTTCAGCATACTCCTGACTATATATATATATATATATATATATATATATATATATATATATATATATATATATATATATATATATATATATGTCACTAATCTTTTTAGGACATTTGAAGTTGGGAAAGAGATTGAAATAGTGTGGAAATTGGAATGTGATCCAAGCAAATTATGGATTTATAGGGATTAAATCCTATTCTTAGACTGCTGAGAAACCTAGGCTAAAGAACTGAAAGGGAAAAGGCAGGTTCTGTTGATACATGTGTGAAAAGATTTAAAAAGGGATCTGGAATTTCCAGGTCCAGCCCATCCTGTTCTGCTGTAGGGAGGTGATGTAGTTTAAGCTTGGATCACCACCTGGTGGTCTGTGCAGATGTTGCACTTTGGGTACCTGGCTCTCTCAGCCAGCCTCAGCCAACATAAAGCAGAGTATCGTATCTTTTACACTAATAGGGCTGCAAAAAGGTGAACCGGCTGTCTTTAGAGTTGATGGGTCCCCCTTTCCTGGAAGTCATCAAGTCAAGACTAGATGACCACTTTTAACTCGGAGATTTTGTGAAATTTAACTCTGTTGGTACAATTAAGTAACCTTTTTTCTTTTTTTTTAATAATTGACAACTGCTCTTAAACACTCTTTAATCTGATCCTGGTGTTCCTTCTGACTTCATTGGAACACCTAATTTTCCCTAAACCTTCTATTAGTCAGCAGAGTATTTTCTAAGCACAAACTAGACTCCAGCTCCTGGAACTTCAAAGTTTCAAGACAATTTTGTACTAAAGGCTCTTTCCTCAGTTTCTACTTGGGTTAGCCTTTAATCTTCTCTACATTAAGGGAAAACCTTGACTATTTCCAACTCAAGCACAAAAAAGGTGCTAAATTCCATTCTTAACACTCTCAATTAGCTGTCTGAATATTCTCTTGAATTCCTTTACATCTTCCTTCCTCTTGCTGCTGGTTTGCATAAAAGCTATATTTGTCTTTTTTCCAATTTAAAGTTTGATTGTCGATTAGTTTCTGAATCAGTACCCCTACACAGAAATATACAACTTCTCTCTGATTGAGGCTCTTTATCTAGATACAATTGTTTAAGTTTACATATTAAACATTAAATTCTGTATCACCTATGAAACTTGTTAAAACCTGACTTGTGTTTTTATCCCCTCAAAGTAAGTAGGAGTTACTGGATCCTAGTCTATATCAGAAGCAGTGTGTTATAGTTAAAGGAATTCCAGCGTTGGATTCAGGGTGACTGGGTTTGAATCCCAGACCCACCCTGCCCCTTCATTAGCCATGTTCATATGAACAGGTCAGGCTTTATCATGACAACAACTGACATTTATATGGTATTTCAAAGTTTGCTCACACATTCTTGGTGGTCTCACACTGACCCTTTGTCATTACAGTATCCATTTTACAGATGTGCAATCTGAGACCCAAAGAGGTTAAGTCACCCAGATAACAGGGTCAGAAGGTCAGAGCAAGAAATAAATCCAAGATCTTCTGAGTCCCTGTCTGATGTTTCTTCTACTTCGCTTATATTCCCTGGCAGGGCAACTCTCTCCTCTAGGATTGGGAGGGAGATTTTCCAGACATTAGGATAACTTTTAAATTTCCATCCATTGTTATTGGTTATACCCCAAAGAGCACCCTCATATGACAGTCTTTCAAATACTTGAAGGAAGCTATCCTGTTCTTCTTGAGTCTTCTCTTCCGTAGATTCACCCTCATATAACTCAAGACCCTTCACTATCTTAGTTGGGTTCCTTTTGACACTCTCAAATTTATTATTAGCAGCTTTAAATCAAGGTGCCCAGACAGACTATTCCAGATGAGTCCTGATGAGAGCTGTATACGGTGGGGCTATCACCTCCCTATCCCTAGCAGCTATGCCCTTCTTAATTCAACCTAAGGGGGCATTAGATTTTTTGGTAACTATATCATACCGCTGACCCATATTGGATTTTCACTTCATTAAAATCCCCATGTCTTTTGTTTTTTAAGAACAACTGTAGTTTAACTATGTCCCCTCTTCCCATTTAATACTTGTTAGATTGATTTTTTTTATACCCAAGTACAGGACTTTACATTTAACTCTACTGTATTTCAGCTTTTAAATTCTGCCAATTTTCCAAGTCTGTCAAAATCCCTTTGGATCTGTCAATTCATTGTTAGGTTCCAACTTTGTGTCATCTGCAAATTTGATGAGGATACCATCTGATGATGGTCATTGATAAAAATGTTAACCAGAATAGGGCCAATCACAGATCCCTAGGGTACTCCATCCCTTCCCATGCTAACATGGAATCAACAACCACTCTTTGAGTCTGGCCATCTAACCAGTTCTGAATCTATCTGATTATATTATTATCTAACTTGTACCTTTCTGTCTTCTTCACAGGAATAGTTTGAGATAATTACCAAAAGTTCACTAAAACAGAAATAAACCATATCTACAACTTTTCCCTCATCTACTTGTTTAGTAATCCTATAAAGAAAGGAAATGAGGTTGGTCTGGCATGATCTTTTCTTGATGAACCCTTGTAATCACTATTTCCCTTTCTAGATATTTGACTGCTTGTTTAATGATATATTCTAGAAATTTCCCAGTAATTAAGTCAAGCTCACTGATCTATAGTTTGCAGATACTGTTGTTTTTTTCTTTTTTGAATAACAGGACAATGTATCCTTTTTTTGAGTGTGTGATTCCTCTTCTGTTTTCCATGGTCCTTATCACTGACAGTGGCTTAGGAACCAAAACTGTTCTTTCAGAACTCAATGATGTAGTTTCTTTGTGTCAGGTAAATTAAATTGATTAAGATCAGCTAGGTGCTGTCTTACTATTTCCTTATTTATGTTGGGTATCAACTCCCTTTTAGTCATGTGTATTTCCAGTGTAGAGGTTATTCTCCTTAGCAAAAAATAGAAACAAAGTAAATGCTGAGCATCTTAGCATTCTCTGTTATTATTTATCATTTCATGTACTCCAAGTAAAAGGAGAGATTAAATGAAGGGCTAAAGTCTCAGGAATTTGACAACGTGTTTTTTTGTTTGTTTGTTTGTTGCTGAGGAAGGTCCTAGGGTTTTTCCAGGTTCCTGGTTAATCTCTGAAGAGGAGAACAAACTAAAGGAGCCTACACTGGATTTGGGAAATAGTCTCCATGCTTGGGGTTCAATTGCATTTGGTGGTTGATGAACCGTTTTTTCATGAGAACCCCTTAAGGGGAGATGACAAGTGAAATCGAGGCCTTTTACATTTCCATAGGATTTCCCATTCTTTAGACTGAATGAGTGTATTGGTAATGAGGAATAGGAAGATCTCCCTTGACCATTAATAGACCTCATGTGGAGCCCATTATGGAAAGCTTGTTTAGGGGAGGCTTGTTTATAGGAAGGCTTTTACACCTTTTGCTAATTTCTAATTAGGCACTGAGTCAAGAGGTTTGTGATGCCCTCTGGCTCTAAAAAGGGTATATATGCTCTGAGGTTAGTATTTTGCTTTGGGTCTCACTCATTGGAAAAGTATTCTTGTGATTTGACCAGATGAGATGCTGGGTAGCCATTAAGGAGCTCCCCGCCTTTTAAAAATCCAGATGTTGATACTTCTCTTTCTAAAAAGTATATATGTATTGCTTTGGTCAGACAGTTAGATCTGTCTATCTGTAGTAATTTCTCAGACAGAAGCCCTGTCTGTTGGTCTTTATTTCTCTGCTTGCATTTTCTCTGAAGTTCAGAGTGTTGACTTTTCCCCTGAACTAGTGAATGTGATTTAAAAAGATTGTTGACCCCTTAAACAGCTATATTTCCTAGCAAAGCAGATGTAAGAATCTGTGCTAGCAGTTATCCTGGGTATGCCAGTGTGGTTGCTGCTACAATGAGTTCTCTCTGTTCCCACAGAATACTTCACATTGACACCTGAAGATACCTCTCATTCACTGATTAGCCTCTAATAAAGCATACTGTTATCCCAGGGAGTTTAGACTATTTAATGACAGGATCTTTGGATTAGTCTTTAAATAGCAGCCCAGACATATCTTCTCCTATTTCAGTACTTGAATGAAGAGCAAGGTGGGGTCGGGGCACAGATATTACCAAAATGGCAGACAAATTTTGAACAAGAGCCATTGTATATCTGAAACTTTTACTAGGCAGGTGCAGAAAAGTGCTGTTGTGCCTTATCAACAAATAATAGAATAGTACAGTTAAAAGGCACATTCCAGTTTAAACTCTTCCCCAATGAATTGATATTCAAGGATCAATTTAGTAGAGAGATATGTTTAATATAGTTAAAATGCAAGTTAAAATGTGGTAAATGCATAGGATTGTTCTAATGAGAGAATAAGAATGAATAAATGACTGAAACAGCATTTATTAAGCACTTACTTTGTCCAAAGCTCTTCAGTGAGCACTGGGAATAGAATCTGAGCATTAATGGAAAAGATCAAGCATGCATTCTAATTCTTACTTTCTACATTACATGTAGAAGGTTTCAGCATATGCCATATGGAAGGACTCAGTAGTCCTTAGAATGCTACAGCAAAGAAGATGGACATGCAGACTTTTTAATGTAATTTCAGTTGACAGAGCCGTATCCATTTCTCCTCTTCAAATGGGGTCTTTGGTGGTGGGAACTTTCTTTTCTGGGTCTTCAGTAGCTGTGCTGACTGAGGAGGCAGGGGCTGCCTCACTTGCAGAAGCAATGTTCTGACTCTCTCTCCATAAGAACTGTGCCTTTTGACAATGGCTGTTGGGGGACAAGATTGCAGAAGGGTTGGTGATGGGCAAAGCACTACAATTACCAGGGCTTTTGGGGCCAGTCTGGCATAGGTAATAGTTAACCATCCATCTATGGAGGCAGGAATGTTTCACAGGGATATTGCTTTTCAGTGGTGGCTGTGGAGGACATACTGGAGGAATTAAAGACTGGGAAGTGAGTGGCCATTTCTAGTTGGGCTCAGAGAAGACTTCATGGGAGAGATGGGTCTAGTATTGGGCCTTGAAGGAAGACAATTTCAACAGGCAGAGAGGTGGATAGAACCTGTTCTACTCTTAGAGGATAGTGCATACAAAGACATAAAGGTGGGAGGATTCAGGGGAAGCTGGTGGGAGAGAAGGCCAGCAAGGAGGTCAGGGGAAATTAGTTATCCAATTTGGCTGATACAGCATCCATCATTTCTTGTTGTTAGAAAGTTCTTATTCACTTTGGGCCAAAATTGGACTCCCTGTAACTTCAACCTATTCCAAGATTGCTTAAAATTGGAATCTTTTTTTTAAACTCCGGGATGTGACCCAAGACTAATTTTCTATATATCTTTTCCTTGCCTTTGTGAATATACACAGCTGCCTTGGAAAGCATCAAAGCCATGTGCAAGCTGCTACATTGGAGGGAAATGATCAGAGTTGCATAAGACCTGTCTCTCTCCTTAGTTGGCCAACCTACAAATACTCTTCACCTGCTTCAAGGTACATATGTTAACAAAGGTACCAGAAGGATATCAGTGCTAAGAGAGAAATGAAGGCGCCAAGAAGTGTTGGTGTTCACAAATTGGAACCACAGAATCTCAGGGCCAAAAGAACCCTTGGATATCATCAAGTCCTCGCCTCTTGTTTTGTGGTTATGGAAACAGTTTCTTGAGGGGAAGTGACTTGTTCAAAGTCACCAGGTCAGTAAATGACAGAGCCAGTCTTAGAATCTTTTGACTCATAGTTTAGCGCTCATTATACTTTACTCCATTTCTTGTACCCTGTGGTCCTGTCAACCTGACTTTTTCTATGTTTTTCACATACGGAACTCCATCTCCCATCTCTGTGCTTTTGCATTGGCTATTCTCCAACCTGGAATACACACCCAACTCACCTCCACCTCAGTAACCCTTTCATCCTTCATGGAAAACTCAAACATCACTTTCTATACAATGGCTGTCTGGAGACCTTTAGGGGGTACAGTGAATACCTGGGGTAAGAAGGACCTGAGTTTAAATCTGGCCCCAGTCACTTACTAGCTAGATGACCCTGGGCAAATCACTTAACCTCTGTCTACCTCAGTTTCCTTATTTATAAAATAGGAATCATAATAGCACTTACCTCCAGCAGGGGTAGGGGACCTGTGGCCTTGAGACCACATGTGGCCCTCCACATCCTCAAGTGTGGCCCTTTGACTGAATCCAAACCACAGAAAAAATCCCCTTAATAAAAGGATTTGTTCTGTACAACTTGGACATAGTTGAAAGGCTGCACCCAAGGACCTAGAAGGCCACAAGGCCTCAAGGACTCAGGTTCCCTACCCCCTCTCCAAGGATGCTATAAAGATCAAATGAGATGATATTTGTAAAGTGCTGAGCACAGGACCCAGCACAGCCTAAGTACTTAATTAATGATTATTTCCTTCCTTCCTTGATTTTCCCAAATGCTAATTCCCTCTTTCCTTAATGACTTTATTTATTCTGCATATACTTATACATATGCACATTTGCCTCCTCCATTAGAATGTGAACATGAGAGCCAGGTTTTTTATTCTCTGTATGTGCATCCTAAGCTCCTGGCTCAAGGCCTGGCACACAGTAGGTGCTTAATAAATGCTTGTCAACTGACTGATTATGTGCTCTTGTCACTGCGCTGTGTGATAGACTGAGTGCCCTTGTTTTTCCTTTCCTTAGGCTTTGATCTTCCATGATTTTGCTGAGCAAACTACTTTAAATTTCTTGATTCTTTATCCCTTCAGAGTTAGTTATTTAACATCCAAGGCTCAAGCAGTTGAGTTTAAGTCAGCCAGTGCTGGAGAAGCAGAAAGCGCCCAAGAGACCTGCAGAGTTCAGAGAGGACACACGTCCAATGGATGCTGAGGGAATAAGCTGCCAACACCTGATGCCCTTCTGGGCCCTTTAGCCTTTGAGGGAGGGCTCACTGTTCTAGTGACTGGTGTCTGGACAGTGATTCAAGGAGTCAGTTGTATAGGGGAAAGAAGGCAGGCCCTGCTGGTGCTAAAAAAGATCTGAGGCTGTGACAAATACAGTACATAAAGTATTCTCTCCATCACCGAGGCACATCAGGTGTCTCAGGCTGGCCTTCCTGTGATTTCTTTCAAGGCTCTCCTGAGTGAATATAAGGTGTCCCTCTGATCATGAGCACTGTGAATGTATTGTTAATGTAATGGGAAGATCTTTCTTGCCCATTAATGGACCTGCTTTGATCCTGAGTCACATGAGTCTGTGGTGGGAGAGCTTGACAAACAGGTGGAACATGAAAGGGTGGAGCAGGAAGTGTGAGTGAGATGGAGCTTGGGGAAAGAGAGAGACAGTGAGAGAGAGAGAGAGAGAGAGAGAGAGAGAGAGAGAGAGAGAGAGAGAGAGCAGAGCAGCTGGTATGAGTGAGTGAAAGAGAGAGGGAGAGATTTTGCTTAAGAGAACTTGTTTTGTGGGGAGGCCTAACAGAGGGAAGGCTTGGGGATGTTTGTGTTTCCTGTGTTGGTGACACGTGTAGACTTTTTCTTAAAAAGAACACTTAGGGTATCATTGTTCCCTGTGTTGGCAGTGTGTATAGACTTCTTTGTTACTATGATGGATTTGGCTTACTGGTGTTTGAATAAATGTCTTGGTTCATCTTCAAGGAAGAGAGTCTGTTATATCTTACAATTCAAACTTGTGAATATGCCTGCATATTCATAGCAGCTGCTGTGGATATCACATTGGTGGAATGTCATGCCCCTCTTGTCCTCAAAAACTTATAGGGACTCCCTCCCACTCATTGCCTATAAAATATAGATGAGTGATATTGGCATTCAAGGCCCTCCACTATCTGGCTCTAATTTACCTTCCTAGTCTTATATCTAGTCAGTCAGTCAGTCAATCAATAAATATTAAGTGCTTACTATGTGCTAGATACTGTATTAAGTACTAGAGATAAAAAGGAAGGAAAAAAATTAGTTCCTGTCTTCAAGGGGTTTACATTCTAATGAAGAAAAATAGCATAAATAGGTACATACAAGATATATCTATATTTCTAGAATTATATTATTATATGGAAATTATTATATAGTATATCATGTATAATATGTAAATAATAAATATTATATATGTACATTTATAAATTTTGTGAGATACAATTATATGTATGAATATATGTGTATATATGTGTGTGCATGTATGTGTGTATACATATATATGTGTGTGTGTATCTACATCTACATCTATCTCTGGCTCTGTCTATCTTAGATGTAAGATAACCTCTAATGGGAAAGTATTAACCTTCCTGTTCTCTTCCTTCTTGCCCAATTGAGCAACGCTCTGAGATCCACTCCTGTTATGCTTTATTTTATCTCTGTGCCTCTGCTGGTACTGTCTTCATCTATTACAGTCTCTCTCTTCCTTCAAGGCTCAGCTTTGGCACCACCTCTTCTATTAAGCCTTCCCCAATTCCTCCCTCCCCAAAAGGAGCTGAAAGTAATCTCCTTCTCTTCACATTTCTCTTAGCACTTGACCTGGATATCTCCTTCGTACTTATCTCCCTTGTATTAGAGTCATTTGTGTTGGCAGGTCTTTTCCTGTTATATTTTCAGCTCCTTGGTAATGATCCTTGTGCCCCACTACGTAGTGCAGTAGATACTTCATAAAAGTTGGTTGAATTAGATTAAACCTGGCTTCACATTGATTCAGAGTTTAAAGGAGACAGAATGTGGCTCCTTTGCCCATCCCTACCTCCTCCAAGTGTGGGCCTGGGCTCTATTAGGGAAAATTCTGGGTCCCCCTCACTGTTTCCTCTCTTTCTGATCTGCCTTCCATGTAACATCTCTGGGGTGGTCAGGGCACAGCCAGCACCAGTGAAAAGGCAGGAAGGGCAGGAACTGGAATGTGAGAGGCCAGAAGGGCCTCATGCCAGGGGTGTATGAGTTGGAGCAATGTGAGTCCTGACACAGGTAGACCACTGTAAATATCCCAGGCCATGCCTGCAACAGATCCCAAACCTCTTCTTAAGCCTTCCTTCCTCTCTGCCTCTCCCAAAATAACTTCTGTTTCAAAGTCGGAATATTTAAGGGACCAGGAAACTGGAGGGAGCTAGGAGGTGAGGGGGTAGGGAGGTCTGCTACTAGCTCTTAATGGTTCAGATGAGGTTTGACAGTCAGGCTTATAGGAAAACTGCTTTCACTGCTGAGACTTGCTTCCATACACATCTCTTGGCTGTTCGCACCTTCCACATACACTTTCTACCAGGAATGTTAGAGATAAAACAGGAAACCTGCTGTCAGCCTCCGTATTAAAGGAAATTCTGAGCACTCTCCATAGGAGTTAGATTTTCCTTGGGGCCAGAAACTCTTTGGCAACACTTAGCATGAAGCCTCTTAAATAAACTATTGGTTGGTCAGGTCAGTTCTGCTTGAGTTTTCCTTTGCTTGGCTTTTGATCATTTATCATCAAGCCCCATGTTGCCATAAACTTCTTACCTCCCAGTACTTCCCATCTTGTATCTTTGACCAAGCTAGGCTAGTCCCCTCACTGTCTTCATTATATCCCATGCCTATCTTCCCCACATCCTCTGATCCCTCCCTTTCCTTCCTCCCCTCACTATGGATGATGATTATCCTCTCTCCTGGAATGATCTCTCCTATCTAATCTTCAGTGTCTAACTTACATCCTTACTTACTCCATGAAATTTTTCCTGATTGCTTCAGCCCTTATCTCTTTCATTCTTAAATGCTTATAGCCCTAATGGTCTGGATCTTAGTTTCACACTTAATTAGGTACTGTAATATTATTTGCTGTTGTTTCATATATCTTCATTTTATCTCCCCAACGATACTGTGTGTTCCTTGAAGGTCAAGGATCATAATCATAAATCATAATCAAAATCATAAAACTTCAGAGCTGGGAGGGACCTCAGAGGCCCATCTGGTTTCATTGTACCTGAATAGGAGGAGTTTCCTTTATGACATCCCAGGAACAGTAATCTGAATTTCACTTTAAGACCTCAGGGGATGGGGAATTCGATAGCTTCTGAGAAAGGCCTTTCCACTTTTGGATGGCTCTGACCTTTAGAAAAGTTTGCCTTACAACGAATATCTAACTCACTATAATTTCTACCCACTGCTTCTAGGGGGCAGCTAGCTGTTACAGTGGATAGAGTGCTGGGGATGAAATCAGGAAGATCTGAGTTCACATCTGGCCTCAGACACTTACTAGCTGTGTAACCCCAGGCAAGTCACTTAACTCTGTTTGCCTCAGTTTCCTCATCTATCAAATGAGATGGAGAAGGCAATGGTAAACCACTCCAGTATCTTTGCCAAGAAAACCCCGGGGTTATGAAGAATTGGACAGGACAGGACAGCTGGACAACAGCTGCTGCTAGTTCTTCCCTCTGATCTTGTGGCCTAACATCATCATTACCTCAATCAGTGGTAACATTCCTTAAGAACTTGTAGTCTTCTGCCTGTATTCCAGTGGTTCCTAGTCAAGGCCGATGCTCAAGACCCTCCTCAAAATCACACACAGGGTGGAAGAACTAACAAGGGAAAGAGCCCAGGCAACCAGACTCTTCACAGTGACTCTGTTCCATTACCAAAAGGCTTCTTAGCTCTCTCACTTATTAATAGTGAGTCAGTTTAGAAACACCAACTGAAAAACTTCGGCTAACCCTGAATTTCTTTTAATTGCCTGTTTACTGACAATTTATAGAAAGGGAGAGAGGCTGGTGCCTTTATCCTAGTTGTTGGCCGCAGCTTCTGCTTTCTGCAGACCAATTGGCTACAGACTAAGGGGACTAGCCTAGCTTGGTCAAAGGTACAAGATGGGAAACACCGGGAGGTAAGAAGTTTGTGGCTGCATGGGGCCTGATAATAAATGATCAAAAGCCAATTGGTCTGCTTTTCCACAGACCAATAAGGCTGCTTCCATGGGTATGGCAACAACAAGACATAGCCACCATCTTTTTATTTCATATTCATTAGTTAACAGATAATAGAAAACGTCAAAGATAACTATCCGTTCTTTGAAACAGACATGCCATTTCCAAAAGGGGAGAAGACCACTTAAGCCAATGATTTCAATTACAACTTCCCAGGTGTACAGAGAGATTCTTAGCTTGTCTATAAACATTAATTCAGCGGTTGGTGCTCTCAGTGTGAGATGGTCCAGTGACCAAGGGATGGACATGTGACTGGGGGAAATAAAAATACAAATCTTGACATTCTGGATATGAGTGGAACCAGAAGACAAAAGGAAACTGAAGCTAATGGAGACTAGTCCTCCTTGTAGAGGCAAAAAGACAAATTGGCAGAGATGGTTCATGTTGCATATCCCAAAAGCATCATATCATGAAATACATGGTCAGTTCTTATTGCAGTGATCATGATAAGTGAGAGAATTGTGAGAATTAAGTGAACCACACTGACTGCATCTTGTGACTCCAGTCTGGAGCTAGCTCACTTCCCTTTCTATTCAATTACGGGTCTAGTCTAATTACTGTTGTACGAAAGAAAACTTCATTTGATTATGGAAATTATGAGAAAATTTTGTTACATTGTTTGAACTGAACCCTGCATGGCTGGGAAGTTGGACCACTTCTACCTATTGCTTAGAGACCCTTTAACTAAGGACCCTAAGTTATGCTGACCAGAAACCCAGTCATATCCAAAGACTGATGCAAGGATTTTCCTCACAATTACACATCTCGAGCAATCCACATGTCTTATTTGAAGATGATTTTGTTCTGGTTGATATTGTTTCTTTGTTCCTTTGATTAAATACAGACACCTGGGGGGAGTGGGACACCTCTTTTTTCAAGGAATTTCAGGGAATTGCACCTGTTCACTCTCCCTACTCCCAACTCTCAAAACTCACTTCTCCCCCTCCCACCTTAGAAAGTTCCTAATCTTTTCTCCAATTAGAAATTAGATGACCTAATTTTGCATCCTGGTTGTACCCCCATTAATTATTTTCTTCTAACTATTTGGTCTCATTTGATTAGTTATTTTTAATGCATTAAAATAGCTTCTCCTGTATTCAGGGTGCAGTGCCAAAGCTGAGGAGGCCTGGTCCCAATTTGTTATGCAATTGGCATGCATTGCTTAATAAATCAATATGCTCAGAAGCTCAAACCTTTGTTTCCTCAGTCATTTCATCTTTCACCCATCACATAAATAAACATTTGCAAAAAGACTCCTGTGAAGTCAAATGGAGCTTGTATGCTAACATCTGTTGCAGAAGATGAGATAGAGAAATTCTATGAAGACCTTATTATAATCTTCCAAATTAGAGAAACACATATTCTAATATTTGGTAGCTTCAGTGTAAAAGTCATCATGGGAGGCCATGAAAAAATGTCAGAAATTATAGTTTCAAAATAAGAAATAAGAATGGTTATAGGTTAGTTGTATATAGAAAATAATGGAGAAAATTCTAAATCGTGCTCATAGATTATAAATACCTCAAGAAGAGTCCAGGGGTGTTGGGTACTTGATGACAAGTATCAAGTGACACCACCCACACAAAAAAATGGAGTTTTTATTCTCCATTATTATGGAGCAGAGACCACCGAGAGAATTATCTCCAAATCAGTTATCTATGTGCAGCTAGACCACTGACCAAGCAATGATAATGACAGTAAATTAAAGGAAATAACAAAAATGAAGGCAACTGTAGCAGCAAGCACCCCAATATCCCCAGGGTAGCTGCCAATATAGGTTCTTAGATCTGCTTTTCAAAAGGAAAGCAATTCAGAATGGGTTAACAAGCTTACTTTAATCAAACAAACATACATTACCTAGTTCAGGGGAAAAAGGTCAGCACCCCGAACTTCAGAGTTACAGAACTTACAGATCAAACAGACAGGCTTCCAAACTGTCCAAACATTATATCAATACCAAATCACAGTTACCAGAGAGGGAAGCATCAACATCTGGGTTTTCAAAGCCGGGGGGCTCTCAACAACGGCTTCCCAGAGTCTCATCTGGTCAAATCACACAACACTTCTCAAAGTGAGCCCCAAAGCAAAGCCCCTCATCAGAGTTTATATAGCCTTCTCCTGGCTCAAAGATTGTAACAACCTCCTTGACCCACTGCCCAATCACAAAGTATCAAGGTGTGGGCTTTCCTGAAAAACAAGCCTCCCACCACAAGCTCCAGGTGCACTTAAGCTAGGGGCAGGGAAGATCTTTAAATCTGCATTTCCATTACAGCAACTCTAATCCAACATATTTAAATGTGTCCTTGATGATGGAGAATTAGAAATGAATCATGGATCTAGATTTGGAAGGGACTTCAAAGACCATCTGATGGGTACATTTCCCTTATTTAAAGCTGAGGAAACTGAGGTTCAAGGAAGCTTAATGTCTTGCCCAGAGTCATACTACTAATAAATATCAGAGACACTATTTAATCCTAGGTTATAGTGATGCAAAGTCCAGCATGCCATCCAGCATGCCACCCTTCCTCTCAAAGAACAGACATTGGCAGAGACGATGACTATTTCATTTCCTAATAAAATTTAACCAGTGTAGATCATATCACAACCAAGAGAGTAAAGAGACCAAAGATATCCAGAAACTATTTAATCCAACAAACATTTGATTTCTCCGCCAAGCAGAGAGCTATAGAAGCCAAGAGTAATACTGCTTTAGAAGATTAACAAACATCATTTTTTAATATGGACAAAAGTCTTACTGTCCTCTAATTCATGTCTTAAAATCTTATGATTTGGCAACTAAGGGGAAAAGGAGGGTAAAAGAAGGGCAGATTGATGCTTAGAATGGGTGGGACTATGAAAATTGATGACCCAAAGATATTAGCCCTGTTCAACTTTATTCTGTTTCTGTTTTCTCTGCCATGAGAGAAGAGAAGAAAAATGGTTAACAAGGAATTGATACTTAAGTAAGGAGATAGTAAGTGACCATCTAGATGGAACCTAGTAGGCATATATATATATAATCTTATACTTGGCTTCAAAAATTAATTTTACCCATACAAGATGAGAAAAATATAAACAAACATCGGTTCATCTGAAAACACACACACGTATATGCACAATATTTTGCATTCATATAGTACTTTAATGTTTGTTCTTTACAAATACTATCTCATTCTAACCTCATAATAACCTTGGGAGATAGGTGCCATTATTATCTCCATTTTACAGATGGAGAAACTGAGGCACAGGAAGGTTAAGCGACTTGACCAGGTCACCAGTTAATAAGTGTCTGAGGTGAGATTTGAGCTCAGGTCTTCCTAACTCCAAGTCCAGCAATCTATCTGTTGTGCCACCTAGCTGGAGGTTTTGGTAAAGTGTAAGTCAACAATATAATTGATGTGGTGGTTTAGAATGCTAATGCAATCTTAAGCTACATGAGAGGCATGGTGTCTAATATTAGGAGAGTCATACTCCCTCAGCATTCTGCCCTGGTCAAACCACATCTGGAGTATGGTGTTGCGTCTCCTTATTGGAGGGGATCCAAAGTAAGACGATTAGAATGGTGAAGAACCCCAGCATCCCATTATTAGAATATCTACTGGAATAGTGAGATGTTAGTTTGGAGAAAATTTTCAGGTACTACATGGCAACTTTCTTCAGACATTTGAAGAGTTTCACATAGGCAAGGAATTAAGTTTGTTCCATTTGGTCCTAGAAGGAACTAGGAATAACAGATAGAAACTGAAAAGAGACAAATTGAAACTTAAAATAAGGAAAGACTTGCTAACAAATAGAGCTATTGGAGAGTAGAATGGACTGCCTTGAGGGCTTCAAGAAGAGTCTGTAAGACGTAGCTGTCAGACATGTGGTAGAAAAGATTCTTTTGCAGTGATGGGTTGAACTGGCTAGCCTTTGAGCTTCTTCCAGCCCTGAGACTTTTATTTTGTGAATAACCACACTGGTGAAATAGAAAAAAAAATCCACTGAAATATTGAATTACAAAAGACTGAGTGTAGCATTTGCTTCATATAGTTTGAATTGCATTACCATACAAATTGAAGATTAGTTGGAAGGATTGGGAGATTTTCAGCCAGAAGAAGAGAAAACTTAGGGGTAATGTGACAGTTATCTTCAAATATTTGAAGAGATGTCATGTGGAAGAGAATTAGGCCTGTTATCTTTGAATCCAGAGACTATCAATGAGTAGAGAAAGACCTGGAAGAGAATTTAGAGGTTACTAAGTTCAACCCCTAATTTTACATGTTGAGAAACTGGAGGTCAGCTGAGTTTAATTGATTTGCCCCAGGTCATACAGATAGTGGCAAAACTGGTACCATGATGCTCTTTGTTTGATGAAAAGAAGGGCCAGTCCTCTAAAGCATTCCAGTGAGATCTCTTTTTCCTCTCTTAGATCTTGCTGAGACCAAGAAAGTAGGTATTCAAGGGCCCTAGGGAATCTTTTGACCTTACTGAAGCAGTTGGGGACTGGAAAAAAGTTGAGAATTAATACGCTACTATATATACACAGAGGACTAATTCTGGGCCATGTGGGGCCCAGGGGGCAAACTACTATCTCTATCTATCTAATCCTGCTCACACACATTTTCACTTAAGTAAAATGGGGTTAAAATAGACCCCACAGGCAACCTCGAAAGGGAAAAGAAACCACCAATGGGAAGCCTGAGGAATGACGCACTGACTCTTCATCTCTCCTTATTGGTGGTGTTTTCTCTCCAGGCTCAGCTCAGGTGACTTTTCCCTTTCCTGATCAACTCCAGTTAAAAGTTTCTTCTGCTCCTTAAAATTTCCTAGAGCAACTTGCTCAGACCTCTCCTTTGTCTTGTCAAAAGCCATCTTTTATTATACTTGTTATGGTTGTCATGGAGTCATTTTTGAGTTGTATTCAACTCTTCAGGACCCCATTTAGGGTTTTCTTGACAAAGATACTGGAGTAGTTTGTAATTTCCTTCTTCAGCTCAGAAAATAGGGTTAAGTGACTTGCCCAGGGTCACACAACTAGTAACAGTCTGAGATAAGACTTGAACTCAGGAAGATGAGTCTTCCTGACTTCAGACCCAGCAACCTAGTTGCTCTTGTATTAAGCTTACCCATGGACATATTCTATCCCCTCCTCCCAGCAGAAGGGGCAAAGAAGGGACAAATATTTATTAAGCATCTGCTATGTGTTAGGCATGTGCTAAAAGCTTTACACATACTGTCTCATTTGAGGTATCCTTTCTAGAAATGGTAGCATTAATGAGATTGTTTTTCTCAGAGTTTTGTTGGAGAGTGGGGGGAGGGTGCGAGTAGTGAAATGGCATGGAGAAAGCCAAGAAATTCGGTGGACCTGAGACTGGGCAAGATAAGGTGAATACCTAGCATTCTGCTCTTAGGATCACAGGGCTGGGAGCTGGAATCTGGGTCAGAGTTGGAGGCTGGAGAGTAGTTGATTTGGCTTGGAAATGGCTGGGAAGTAATTTTAAAATAACAATATGCACTCTTTGAATTACAGATTCCTGCTCCAGAAGTCAGTCTAAGGTGGCTTCCAATGTAATTCTTGGCAAAAATGATCTTTGAGGGAAACTTTCACCTACCTTTTATGGTCTATATTTTGGTTCCACATATTCATTCTTTTGGTGAACTGAGCTGGTGGTATAATGGGAAGAACATTGGGTTGGAGGCCATTATTGTCTGTGACCTTATGGTAGAGTGAACAAGGATTCACTCTGGAGTCAGAGAACATAGGTTCAAATCCTGTCTGTGACATTTGCTACCCCCATCACCTTGGGCAAGTCTCTTAACATCTCTGGGCCTCAGTTTCCTCATCTGTAAAATCCGGAGGCTCAACCAGGTGGATTCTAAGGTATCTAAGCTCTCAGTCTGTGATTCTACAATGCTAATTGGGCTTGGTGTTTTCATATATAGAAAGAGAGGGTTGAATTTGATACCACTGACATACTTTTCAATTCTAAATGTAAGATCCGTTCATATTTAAAAAACACAGAGACACAGATGAACATATAGACAGACACAGACACCCCCTTTTTTTCCTTCTGAAAACACTGCTGCAATTTACTGGACCTCCACGAGGTGGCAGATGTTGCCTGGAAAAATAATTTTCAACTTGTCATTGGTCCTTTCACTACCTAGGAGAGGGTGTTTTCACAAAATAATGTTCCTTGACAAATGTAATTTATATTGATTGCTTTTGTTAATGCATCAGAGAAAACATTTGAACTGGCTTCATTCTTGGGGATGTTTATTGCTTTTTCTCGCCAGAAAACAAACAAGACTGTTACCCTAGCTGTGGGTCACAATATGATGGTACTGGCAAAATTGAGGTTAGTCTGGGGGCAAGGAGGAGGGAGAGTTTGGTGAGGGAGGGGGTGCCCTTGAGGGGAAACAGAAACTGAAGCATCTAGAATTCAGACAGCTATCAAACTGAAAGCTTTTTACCCAATCACTTCTTTTGTAGAATATGTCTTATTTGCCTTTTAATATTGTATGAAGTGAATAAGAAAGCTGGGAGTTGTGCTTTCTTTCTGTTGGAACTGGTGCTTCCTGCTTGGGTAAACTATGGAACACTGCTTGATCTGGTCTTAGCCTGGACTTCCCCAGTCACACCCTTCTGCCCTAGAGATTCAATGATGCTACTTACAGGCTTCCTTCCTTCCTTCCATTCTGGTCGCAGGGCTAGCTCTTCATCTCTTCCTTCATCTGGGGTGCAGGATTGGTTTTCTTCTTTCAAAAATTTAAAGCTGAAAGGGACCTCAGAGGTTATAGATACTAAACATTCATTATACCTAGTTTCCTTCCTGCCCCCTATGCTTTACTGAAAAGGGAACCAAGGCACAGATAGCTAGATATTTACATCTTTATTCATTGTTTGGAAAATTGTGCTTTGAATGGTTGGGGACTGATATTGTTTGGGAAAGGATTAAAAAAACACAAAACGGGGTGGCTAGGTGGCGCTGTGAGTAGAACACTGGCCCTGGAGTCAGAAGGACCTGAGTTCAGATGTCGCCTCAGACACTTAACACACACAAACAAAAACCTAGCCATGTGACCTTGGGCAAGTTACTTAACCCCAATTGCCCCCCCCCCCCAAAAAAAAACCCACAAAAGGCAAAGGTATCATATTTTGAAAAAGAGAGAGAAAGAGAGACACAGGGAGAGGGAGACAGAGAGAGACAGACAGACACAGAAACTGAGGGAGAGACAGATATACAGAGAGCACAATCCTCACCCCCTACCAGCTACCCCATCAACTCTCCAATTTCTTATTACCTGACAGTTGAGAGAAGCTGGACACTCAGGAACAATTACTAAATGAAACCTATTTTCAGGGTTTGGATTAATTTTTAATTTCATGAAGGTACTTTATCCCTCCTCCCCCTCCCTCAACCTCAACCCCTCTGAAATCTCCTGGTAAAGCCAGTGCAGTCAGAGTTTTTCATGGTAAAAAAAAAAAATAAAAACACTTTGAAGGGCCTCTCCAGAGAGGGGCTCATTGTACCCCTATATCTAAGTAGGAATCCCAGCAGAAGTTATTCTTGGAATGGCAGAGGCTGTGAATTCTCTTAAAAATGTGAGGAAGGGGGGTGGCTAGGTGGTACAGTGAATAGAGCAACCGCTTAGAGTTGGGAGGATCTGAGTTCAAATTTGGCCTCAGACACTTAACATTTACTAACTGTGTGACCTTGGGCAAGTCACTTAACCCCAATTGCCCTGCATCCCCCTTCCAAAAAAAGCAAAAAGAAAAATGTGAGGAAGGCATCAGCCAAGTGACTCAGGGTCAACTCAAGTAGGGGAGGATGTGGGTTTGAGAGGGAATTGTTCCTGTGGAAAGCTCTGTGGTGGGGGTGGGAGGATACCAATAGAAAAGTCAGAGTTTAAGTTAACTGGTGATTGGAGCTCCTAATTGGTCTATGGCAGGAGACTGGGGTTGACTTATGAATCAATGGATTTGGCCAAATGTTTTCAGAGAAACTCTGAAAGAGGCATCACATTCTATCAGAGTATTATTAGAACACAACCTCTGTCCTCTCCTTCTATTTCTTCCAGGCTTGTCTTTCCTGGATCTCAGAGCTTTTGAGACAGAAAGAAATGTAGCTATCCTCTCTATGCAAGTGACCCCCAGATGAATTGATACAGCCCTAGTCAATGCCCTGAGCTCCAGCCCTGCCTTGCAATCTGCCTCTCAGACATTTCCAGTTGGATACCCCATAGATACTTCAAAATCAACATAATCCAAACTGAGCTCATTATCTTTCCTCCTAAACCAAGCTCCCCAATTGCCTCTGAGGATACCACTATTCTTCTAGTCATCCAGTCATCCAGGTGCATAACCTCAGTGTTATCCTTTATCACTTTCCCCACATATCCAATCAGCTGCTATATCTTGAAATTTCTTTCTCTACATCTATCACTTCTATCTCCACTAAGAATCACTATTCTGCTTTAGGACCTTATTACCTCCCTTCTGGGTTATTACAATAGTCTTCTAATTGGACTCTCTGCTTTTAAGTCTTCCCATTTCACTCCAACCTCCACAAAGTTGCCAAAGTGATTTTCCTCAAGCACAGGTCTGACCACATCAATTCTTCCTCCCTCCACCCCACCTCAAAAAACTTCGGTGGCTCCCTATTACCTCTAATATAAAATATAAGCTTTGCCCAACATTTAAAGTTCTACAAAACTTGCTCCCATGTTATCTTTCTAGGCTTTTAACACATTATTCCTCGTACCTACTCCATGGTCCAGTCATACCAGCCCACTTGCTGTTCTCAAACACAAGACTCTATCTCCCATAACTTTGCCTTTTTGTACTTGTTGTCTCCCATGCCTGGAATGCTCTGCCTCCAAACTTCCATCTATCTCATAGAATTCCTGATTTCCTTTAAGCCTCAGCCCAAGAGCCACTTCCTGTAGGAGGCCCCTCCCAATTTCCCTACCTTCCCTCCCAGGGGACTAAACCACCTACTCTAATCTATTTTTTAAGGAACTACTTAATATTATATTTCTCCCCTATTAGAATATAAGTTCCTGGAGGGCAGAGACTGTTTTTGTTTTTCTGGATATCCTCAGTGCTTAACATAATATCTGACACATGTTAAGTGCCTAATAAATCTTCTTGACTAACTGACCAACTTCTATTCTCTAAGCATTCTCCTTTCAACTCTCACCTCATTGTTTTCACACACCAAGGCCAGCAAAGGTCATTTTATAGATGGGAAGACTGAGGGTTTAGTGTCAATTCCCCAGTGAAAGTGAAAAGGCTTAGGACTGTGAAATTGTTGCCAACTACATTCTGCACCGCCTGCTCTTCTCTATCCCTCAAGGTCTTCTCCCTGTGGCTATAGCATTCGAAGGGCACAGTTTCGAGCACTTATTACCTCCCAAAAAAACCCTTCCACTTTGGGACAGCTCTTGTTACAAGGAAGTTTTTCTTGTGTCCTGCTGAAATTTCCATCCATGGTTTGTAGTTCCTCTGGGAAGAGCAAGTTTATATCCAATAGTAAAACTAGCATTTACATAGTCATACATACATACATATATAAAGGTACACATACACATATATACATACTTAGGTGTGTATAGTCATTTGAGCCCCAGAACAATCCTGCGAGACAGGTGCTATTATTGTTCCCATTTTCTAGATTATGACAATGAAGCTCAGATAGTTTGAGATTTGCCCAGAGTCGCCCATATAGCAAATGTCTCAGGAAGGATGTGGACAGAAATCTTCCTGACTCCAAGTCTAACTGCTCACTTAGCTGTTTGGGACCCGTCCTTGCCTCCATCTCCCCCTGTCTACTCATATGCTTGCTCACTTACTCCCTTCCTGCCTGTCACCTTCTCATTCCCTTCCAGATCACTATGTCCAATAGTTTCAGAGCCTTAGGTTTCTGATGTAGGTGACTTACTGATATAAGGTCCCAGAGGATGAGTGCTCTGGGCGCTGGATTGGCAGGTATGGGTTGGGGACCTCATGTCTGCCCTTGGGGTGCCACTGATTGGTGGGCTGCTTTGTGCTGGCCCATTGCCTCTGCAGCAGTGTCTGTCAGTGCCCAGCCCTGGAGTTGTGCTTCCATGTGAGAGTATGCCTGCCTTCCCCCGCCCTCCACAGCACTGCCCTACCTAGTAGCAGGTGCAGAGAGAGGGCCTGGCCCATTCATGTGGTGGCAGTCCAGTCCCACACTGGTTAATATTTCAGCTAACCCAGTTCACTGGAAATTAGGCTGTGGGAAGCCTAAGTCTGAACCGCTTTGTCAGAGTCATGTGACCAGACTGCCAGATCAGCCACTTTGTAGCTCTAGGGGAGGTTTTCTTTTTCTTTTTTCTTTAATTTAATTTATTTTCAATTAACAAAAATCTATTTTTCTCCTTCCCACTTTCACCGACATTGGAAATAAAAAAAAAAAAACCAAATCTTTTGTAGCAGATATACATAGTAAAGCAAAATATATGTCCTCATTTGCTATGTACTCCCAGCCTCCAAATATATGTCTCACTCTGCACCCTGAGTTCACCAACTCTGTGTCAAGAGGGGGCTAGCATGCTTCTTCCTCTGGCCTCTGGAATAATTACTGATCAGAGACTTGCCTTTTTTATAGTTTCAATCTACCTACCTTTTTCTTACAAAAAAAAAAAGAAATTGAAGTCCAGGGATAGGAAAAAGACTTTCCCAAGGTCACAGTGGTAGTGGGTTGCAGTCTAGACTTTAACTCAGGTTTCCAACCTCTAAATTAAGTGCTCATTCTATCAGAGCAGTGGTGTCAGCTTCAATTAGAAACAGGGGTCACAATCATAAGGATCTCCGCCTGAAGAACATTGAGTTAGAAAACCACATATTAACATTATCTACATTCTATTATATTTTTATTTCTTTTGTTACCCATTTCTCAATTATGTTTTAATCTAGTTTAAGCTGCACTGAGGAGAGTTTTGAGGCCATGTGTTTGATACCTCAATCTTACACCACCAGATCAAATGCTACTTCATCCAGGATGTCCTAAAGAGAATTTTTTTTCTTTTCTTTTGTTGCAGTCATCTAGACTTCTCTGTATTTGGATTGCTCCACTTGTTTTATTCCATTTTGTATCATTGGTATCTATGTGTGTCATATATCCCCTTTTGGATTTCAAGTTTTATAAGTTTGGGGACCACATCTTAGGAAATTCAGGTTTAGCACAGACAGTTCCGGAGGAAATTATCATTCTCCCAGATATTTTTTCAAGAGATTAGGAAATGGCTTCGGCATCCTTAGGAGATCATTTCTAGTCTTCTTGATCTATATCTTGCTATTGGACCCAGATATCTCCAGAAGAGAAAGTGAGGCTGGTGACCCTGTATAACACTCCCCCCCCCTCACTTAAATCCAATTCACTTACGAGTCATGGTATCACCTTCCTGATGTCATGGTCCTCTTTGAGAACAAAGGGCAAGCAACAACATCCTAGAGGAAATGCGAGATGGCCTTTGTCTCACAACCTCTTATGTTCATAATCAATGGGGGGGGATGGTGTTGTCCTCCTTTGGGGCATTGGCATTAAATTGGGCAGCACTTCCAAAGGAAGAACAAAACATCTTACTTCTGTCTTCCTAGGACTTTAGGACAGACTTTGTGGGCATGTTCAGGTATTCTCATAGACAATGAGACAGTGAAATAGATCATGCTATACTCTATCTTTGAGTTGGAGAAAATGTCCTTTAAGAAATATCTGGAGGGCAGCACATAGAGAAAGAATCATAGAAGTTTGAGGTAGAAGGGACACGAGACCTCAAGTCTCTGGCCATCTCTTCCACATCGTGTTTCTTGACCAAACAGTGATGCTGAGATGAATACTTTTAGCCTTGGAAGCTGCCTTGTGAGCTCTAGACTACTCGAGCTCTAGGTGCTACAGTGCTTCTTGGAGGAGAAGCCATTACCACCAGGAGGATTTTGGAGCCAAAGAGCTAAAACCCAAACTCGATCCTGGATTGGCAGGAAAAGAGAATTTGTGATGTTCACAGGCAATGTTGGTTAGAGATAAGAGTGAAACACCTGCTTATCAGCCCTCTACAGTGTTTCATATTCAAAACATTTGTTATAGTTCATATTTTATATTGTATATAGCTATATATATATATATTGCTTATATATTTTTTTGTCTTAAGCTGCTCTTCCATGGTAGAGAAAATGTCTCTATATCTATTTTGTATGTTATACTTTCCCATATGGAATCCTGTTGGGGTATACCCCTGTACAGGACTCTTTGTATCAGATTTTCCCTGGCAGTAGGAGTGCTGGCATAGTGAGCCAGAGTATGCAAGAAAAAGTCTGACCTATTCTTTTAGATGTTAGGTGCTTCCAGAATTGAATCTGGGTACACTAGAGTCAAGAGCTGAGACCCTTTGTGGGAGAGGAGAGCTCCACCATCCCCCACCACTGGTGACAGTAGGAAGAGTGGTAGATGTGAAATCCAGAGACCCAGGTTCAAATCACAGCTATGACACTTATAGTAGCAACACTGTGTGAACCCAGACAAGCCACGATCTCTCTGGGACTCATTTCCCCCCTTTAAAGTGGAAAGAAGAATAGGACTTGATGAGCTCTAAATCTATTATTTAGCATAGCACCTTAAAGAAAGTCTGGTTGACCATGCCTTTTATTTTTGTATGTAAGAAAAATGGGGGTGAAAGGCCTTGCATTGATTATAAGGGCTTACAGTAATTATACTCTGGAATGGGTAACCTTGGTAAATGTCACTCTATCAGTGACATTCTGGGAATCATATATGATGCTTAAACTTTTAAAACATAACTAAACCCATTTGGGAAGGCAGGAGTATTATAATCTGCCATAAACCCCTCAAAATGACAAATGGAAAAACCATAGTCCATGTCTGGTATGGCCATTTAAAGTTCCATATACTGCCACTTTCTAACATTTTGTTAATAAGATCTTGGCAGAATCTCTAGATCAGAAATTTGTTTCTTCTGTGAATGCCATTGTGATCTCCTAGAAACCTGCAGAATATGTATAGCATGTACCAATGCTACATCAGTATTATCCATTAGCCCATAGGCTTTATGGTAGGAGTGTGAATTTCACCATATGTCCTTATCTTTCCTAGGATTTATGGTAGGGCCAGAGGGATTACAGATGGACCCCACATATGTGGGTTGTACCTACAAGTAGAATAGATAAAACCAAGATGTGATATAGTCTCTGCTATGAGGTTATTCTCAAACTCCCCTCCTCCTTCCCCCATTCCCCTTTTAGCATGGATGGTGTCTACTTATCTTGCAAAGAATGATGCCATCTATTCAATTATTTCATTCCAAGCTCTAAAACTCTTCTGTTAGGTTGGATTTGCCAAAGAATGTTCTATTAAAGATATGGGTCTTTCCTATGTCAGAAAGTCTTCATGATCCTATATAGCCTGTCCAATGCTGAATGACTGATCCCAGTCCATAGGGCAGTACCAAGGATAGACATAACAAACAAGATTCTAGGCTTAGGCTAGTGGGTGGGAACACTGACATGGATCCTGAGGTCACCTTTTCAGTGGTTGGCATCCCAGAGGATACACACAGTAGCAGTCTCATGGGCAAAAATCTTCAGGGAAGCCTTTTAATGTATGAACTTCTCTTTCCTAGATCTCCCATCATAAATTGTCCCCATGTAGCCAATTCTGGGCTATGTTGTGTCACAAACTTATAGTCCAGTGTCCTCTGCTCCAAGTGCTAGTACCACCCCCTACAAAAGTGATAAACTTTTCTGTCTTTCCTTGGTATTTGGAGACATACCTACCCAATACAATATGTTCTTACTCACAGATTGAATAATGTCTATGGAGACTTCTGGGCTAATGGGCCTTGGACCAACTCCAGGTTTGTAGACACTCAGGCAAAAATGAGGTTCTTTATTTATACTTAGTAAGTTGGTCTGGGTGTTTCACTTGCCAGTAAAGTCATCATCCTAAGTTGTACATATTCACTTTTTGGGATCCTTCCTGGTTGAAAGAGATTACTTTGATAGCATTGGTCTTGGAGTTAGGAAGAGCTCCATTTCATTTCTATACCTGATACTTACTAACTGTGCAACTGTGAACAAATTACATGCCCCCCAAGTCTTAGTTTCTATATAAAATGATAAAAATGATATCCATAATACCTACCTCATAGGGTTGTTGTGAGTATTAGCTAAGATAATATATAGGTTTTATATATACATATATATATATATATATATATGTTGCTTTGTGAATATAAACATATAAATGCTATTTGTGATTTTTGCCTGTGGAATTTACCAGAACTTGGTGTAACATAAGAACACAGAATATTTGAGCTGGAAGAAATGTTAGAGCATTTCTTTACAGAAGAGAACTCTCCATCTCTTTCAAGTATTTAATTGAGTTAATGTATGTAAAGTGCTTTCTAAGTTCTAAATTGTTATATAACATGAATGATTATTATTACGACTACCAAGAAAATTTTGTTGCCCTCTGTGGAACTTTCTAGTTCATGGAACACAACCCTAGCACCAAGTTAAATGGGAGAAAGGGTAAAATGTATTAGGCTAAAGCAGAGACCGGTGTTCAAATCTAGGCTCTGACACTCTCTGGGTGACCTTAGGAAAATCATAATCTTTTTGACCGTGTTTCTTATAACACTGAGATAATAAATGGTGTACTTCCTGTCTCACAATTTTTATATGAGAAATGTGCCATGTAAACCTTAAAGTGATAAAGAGTTATGAATGATCGTTTATGTATTTTTGGTCTGGACCTATGGTTTCAGCTGTGTGGGGTGTTTGTGTTGTCCTGGAATTGGTGGAATTTGTTTCCACTGTTGGAGATCTGTGATTTTTAGTTCCAGTAAGTTAGGCACAGATAGTTAAGTGGCTTGTTCCCAACCACAGGGGATACCTACCAAAGATATTTCTCAGCATTATCCCCATTACCCATTTTTCAGAACTTGTAAGAGTTAGAGCCAAGATTCAAAGGTCTTCCTGACTCCATGACTGACCCTCTATTCTATACCAGGATAGCATAAGATAGAGTCCATGAACTTTTAGAAAAATATATTTTGGTAACTATTTCAATAAAATTTTGTAATCTTATGTATTTTGTTTTGTGCATCTAAAACATTGTTCTGAGAATGGGTCTGTAGGACTCACTGGACTGCCAAAGGAAGTCTGTGAGACACACAAAAAGTTAAGAATCTCTGCATCATACCATAATGCTTCTCTTTTATTATAATGTGAGATATCTTGACCTGTTGAAAGATCAGAAGTGACTGCTTTAATTTAATCAACTGCAAGGGTCGGGGCCCTTTAAATAGAATGTGGAAACAGGGACAAGGTGTGAATGCTCCTTAGATAATCATTGGGTTTTGTCAACATATCTCAATGGTATTTAGCCTTTACTTTTTATTTCTTTTAGACTGAGTTTCTCTATCTTGCTTAGGCTGGGAGTAAAGTGGCCAGTTCTGGGCCCGATCTCATTACTGATCATCAAAGAAGTTTTAACTGGCTCCACTTCTAACCTAGGCTACTTTGTACCCCCTTAATGATGCTAGGGGCCATTAGCTCCTAGGGGCTGGCCAGATTCATGGAACTTTAGTGTGGATACTCAATAGATATTCCAATAGAGCTCAGAACTTCCTAGCTCAAGGAATCCACCACCCTTGGACTCCTTGAAGCAGGAATTACAGATGTATACCATCATACCTGGTTTCCTTATCCTTTACTCTCACCAGGATAAAGGAATGGAAGCATTAAAGTTTGGAGGTGGGTGGGTCGAGAGAATGGGATGCTTTTAGCAATTTGGGCCCTGAATGGGTAATGTCAACAGGAGTATGCATGGGGTAGTGGACCTGAGCAGCTCAATGTAAATTATTGCTGAGTATCTGAGATATACTGACAAGAGACACAGGGTAAAATCTCAGCCCCAACATTTAATAGTTAAGTGAAGTAGATGGCAGGGATAATAATGAATACCTTCAATACCTACCCCACAGGGCTGTGTTTTGAGTTTCAGTTTCCTCATTTCTAAAAGGGGAGGGATGTTCTCTGATAAAGGTGTCATTTCTTAAATGTATAGAAAACTGAGTCACATTTATAAGACTATGATTCATTCCCCAGTGGATAAATGATTAAAGGATAAAAACAGGCAGCTTTCAGTTCTAATTCAAATCCCAGCCCTGCTACTTATTACCTGCGTGACCTTAGGTAATACTAATACTAATATATTAGCTATTTATGTATATTTATATAATATAAATTTATATATTATGTATATCAATTCATATTTATATAAAATTATATATTGTATATACTAATTTATATTTATATAATATAATCTTTGTAGAGTGCTTATTATATATAAGGTGTGAGGTACTGTGCTAAGAGCTTTACAATTATCTCTTTTGATTGTCACAATCTTGGGAGGTAGGTACTATCATTTTACATATGAGGAAACTGAGGCAAGCAGAAGTTAAATGACTGGCCCAGGATCACACAGCTACTAAGTGTCTAAGACTGGATTTGAATTCAGGTCTTCCTGATTCCAGGTCCAGCACACTCTCTACTGTATCACCGAGTTGCCCCTGCAAGCAACGTAAGCTTAATGGGCCAATGTCATCATTTGTAAAATATGTTCATCTAAATGGCCTCTCAGCTCTAAATCTGTGATCCTATGACCTCACTAGATGTTCTTCTTGGGTTTTTATGACTGAATTTCCTCATCGTGAAGACAGCCTGATGATGAGTCTTTCCAAATTTAATTGAGCTAGCTGTCAATTGACCTCCATGCAAAACCCACAGAACTTGGTCTCTGTTGGCACAGACTTCAGATCTTTGGAGTCATATTCAGTCCAGGATGAAGTTGTTGAGGCTAATTAAATTACTGAAAAAGAAAACCACCTCAAAGACTAAGAAAGACCCAGGCTATTAGTGTCCACCTTGGGTCAGCTGTTCTATTTTTATATGAGTCTATATTAGAAAAGAGGTTTTTTCCTCTCCATGTCTACCCACTTATTGCTGAACCATAAAGATACTCCCCAGAGAAGACTAGTAGACTAAAGACTTTGAATACTAGGGCATGTGCTACCTCCTGGATACCCAGAGACTTCTGCTGTGGTAAACCATAGTGATCAGTCCTTCCTTTGTAGGGCCCATGCTCCAAACCCTTTCTTGATACCTCTTCCTTCATCCTAGTTTATTTATCCTACTTCAGCACCCTGCAAGGCTAATTTCACAAATCCTATTCAAATTGATGGGTTGGTCTTGGTGTTTAGTACTGTTGCTCCTGAGCCCTCATTAATGTTTTTCTTTGATTATCATATAGTAGTCTCAATCAGTTTTTTAGCAAAAGTATTTATTAAGATGGTATAGTAAGAGGAGTTGATACAAATTATTCCCCCTTCCCAAATCCTGGGGCATGATCTTCTACAAATATATACAGGGTACAGGGGAAAATTGGACTTAAATTTAATATAATGATAATGAAGCAGTCATGTAACAAACATTTGGTGTCATATGGGAAATCACGACTCCTAGTTACAGGAAATTCTTTCTTGTATCCGAAGATGGCATTTTTCTCTGTTGCAAGGAGGTCATGGTCCTTAAAGCTGTACCATCCCCTCAGGATATCTTTCTATGTCCCTATTTGCCAATATTTGCCTTCCACCTGACTCTGGATGCATTGTGTGATAATGGTCCAGTTTCTCAAAAATGGTCAATAGGGAAAAGTAATGTAACATCCTCTCTGGATTCATAATACTCTCTTTCTACTTTGCTACCATTGGTATGGGCTCTGGAGCCTAGAATTCTCCATAACTTTACTACTCTGCTGTTAAACTGAGTCAGCTGAACTTCTTCACTCTCTAAAACCCCTAAGGGTGTGGTTAACCTATCTGACTAGCCAATCACACTGCTTCGTACTTGAATTAATTAAAGAAGAGTTCAGTCCTAATAATGAAATCACAATACCCAAACCATCTTGATCACAGCCTTAAAACCATCATCATGCTCATCACCCTTACTTACACTTAATAGTATGTGACCGCAACAATTTGGAGTAGGCACAGAGCCCCTTCTTTATAAGACATAACCTTTTTGCATATTTACCCAGCCCCATGCTGAGGCTAAAGGCTGGGCTCTTCAGGGGGTAAATCTTGCCAGCCTCCATACTGAGGGTCAGTCTCAGGGTGAAAAGCAGGAGTTTGTTGGCAGTTCCCATCTGTGAACACACAAAACTTGCCAATAGGTAACCATACCTGGTCACAGATAAACTAATGTTTTAAAACTTTTAGGGGGGGCGGAGCCAAGATGGCGGAGTAGAAACAGCTCATCCAAGCCACTCTGCCCCCAGATTCCCCCCAAACGATGTAAAAGGGGACTCTGAACAACTTCTGGAGCCCCAGTACCCACAGAACAACACAGAGAAGCTAAACTCCCGCTGAGGACAGCCCAGCAGCCCTGCAGGAAGGACCAGCGCAGTGGTCTGGGACCTGGCAGCGTGCAGCGTGCAGAGCGCAGAAGCCGAGGTTTTAGCCCCAGGGTGGCAGGGCCAGCAGCCAGTTGGAGGAACCCCAGAACACCAGGAGCTGTGGCGACTCCAGAATTATCAACATAGACTTGCCTAGGACAAAGTAAGAGGTTAGTGTCCTATGGACTTTGGGACTGGTATTAGGGAATGCGTCGGCTCCCTCCCCTGGGGGCTAGAAGCCACTGAGGAGACACGCCATTTTGTAGTTTTCAGAGGCAGCTCCCTCTCCCAGCCTGCAAATTTGTAGGGAGATCCAGCGATCAGTCTTGGGGGGTAATCGCTCTTGCTGTAACCTCCCTGGATCTGGATTGTGATCTAGGGTGGAAGTCGTGGGTGGGTTTACAGCTTGCCAGAAACGGAAGTTGCCCCCCACACGTTCGGGACGAAAATTCCTCTATCTGGCCTTAAAGCCATAGTGTGGCAACAAGCCCAAAAGTCAAGTAATTAAGTGGCAACATGCCAAGGCAAAGGAAACAGAAAAATGTAACCCTAGACTCCTATTTTGGGGGCATAGAGCAGGAAAAGGACTGTGAGGTCAGAAGTCCTGCTCCAAAAGCCCCAGGGGAAAACATGAGCGGGTTGCAGGCCATAGAGGACCTTAAGAAGGACTTTAAAAATCAAATAAGAGAAGTGGAGGAAAAATTGGAAAGAGAAATGAGAAGGATGCAGGAAAAGTATGAAATGAGGGTCAACAGCCTGACTGAGGAAAAAAACACCTTAAAAAATAGACTAACTCAAATGGCAAAGGAGGCCCAAAAGGGCAATGAGGAGAAGAATGCCTTAAAAAGTCGAATTTGCCAGATGGAAAAAGAATCTCAAAAGTTCACTGAGGAGATTCATTCCTTCAGAGTTAGACTGGAGCAAATGGAAGCTAATGACTTTATGAGAAATCAAGATGCTGTTAAGCAGATCCAAACAATGAAAGATTAGAAGGCAATGTGAAATATCTCATGGGAAAAACCACTGACCTGGAAAATAGATCCAGGAGAGACAATTTAAAAATTATTGGACTACCTGAAAGCCATGATCAAAGAAAGAACCTAGAAATCACCCTTCAAGAAATTCTCAAGGAAAACTGCCCTGATGTTTTAGATCCAGAGGGCAAAATAGAGGTTGAAAGAATCCACCGATCACCTCCTAAAAAAGATCCCAAAAAGAAAACTCCCAGAAATATTATAGCCAGGTTCCAGAATCCCCAGATCAAGGAGAAAATACTACAAGCGGCCAGGAAGAAACAATTTCAATATTGTAGAAACACAATCAGAATAGCCCAGGACCTGGCAGCTTCTACACTGAGGATCGAAGGGCATGGAATATGATATTCCAGAGGGCAAAAGAACTGGGAATGAACCCACAGGTCACCTACCCAGCAAAACTGAGTATTTTGTTTCAGGGGAAAATATGGTCATTCAGTGGAATAGAGGACTTTCAAGCATTCTTGAGGAAAAAACCAGAACTGAATAGAAAATTTGACATCCAGACACAGGAAGGAAGAGATGCCTGAGAAGGTAATCGGGGAAGAGAGATCAAGGGGAACTTATCAAAGTTGAACTATTTACATTCCTATATGGAAAAGCAATAATTGTGACTGATGATATCTTTCTCACTATGAAAATAATGGAAGAAGGGGGTGTGGTCATATGAATACATATGTGAATGTGTGTGTATGTGGTTACAGTTATATATGGATAGAGGGCATAAGTTGAATTTGTTGGAAAGGGAGAATACTCAAGGGATGAAATTATGAGGTGAGAGAGGAAAGTGGAAGAGGAGATGGGGAGAGACAGGGTAGTGTAAACTATCCCATGCAGAAGAAGCAAGGGGAAGTGGTTGCAAAAGAGGGGGAGAATAAGGAAGGCTAAAAAGGCAAAACCACATTCACATTGAATTTGGTTCAGGGAGAAAATGACATACAAACTAAATGGGATATCTCAACCTGCAGAAGGATAGGGGGAAGGGGGATGGGAGGAGGGATGATGGATGGGAGGGCATCCTTGGGGTAAGGGGAGGTTGGAAGTACCCACTATAAAAGAGGGACAGGATCATGTAGGGAATGGACCAGGTGGGGGGTGGGATGAGTGGGAGGGAATTATAAGCAGCCTTGTATAATATATCTACTATGATAATGTTTTGCATAGCTAGACATGTACAACATATACTGAATTACTTATCTCCCAAGAGGAAATGGGTGACAAGGGAGGAAGGAAATGGATCTGAAATTTGAGGTCGTAACATTAAATGTTTCAAATATATATAAATACTATTAGTAATACTCTTTTGCTTGTAATAGGGAGATAAGATGTGCAGGCATTGGGATGCAAAGACTCACCTTCCTCTAATGGAAAAGTCGATGGGGGTATGGGAGAAGGTATGGGAGAGAGCAGATTGGAGGAAGCGATGTCTTGTGGGATTACTATTCTGGGAGGTTGGGTAGGGGAACAATGGTGGGGAAAATGATTGTAACTCAAAATCTGGCGGAAATAAATGATGTAAAACAGAAGTTAATAAAGCATTTGTTTTAAAAAAAAACTTTTAGGGAAGCTTGTCTCTTACTCTACCTGAGGAGGGTTTAATCTAGTCTAGCTATAAAGTCACAGGTCAGCAACAGGAAGATATGTGAACAACAAAAAAAGATCTTGATGAATCTATTGACTGCTTTACCTACAAGATTTAGAGCATAATGGGACCTTAGATATTGTCTAGGCTCCCCCATCCTCTCCTTTTTTTTTTTTTGAGAGATTGATCGGTGTACTATATTGACAAGATACTGATTGGTTACATGTTGAAGAAAACATACAATATAAAATGCAGAAAAAGTCGGTTCTGTTCCTTTCTCTCCCGCCCCCCAAAATACTCATCATTATGATTTGGTCAAAATAGGGCTCAAAGCCAGAGGTCCAGGTGGTAGCAGGAGATTTGGGAAAAGAGTTCTTGGCTGCCCTAATAATGCTGTTTCTTTCTGGCCTGTGAGTCAGTGGGGTGGGGTAAAGGAATAGGGTAGCCCCAATAAGAACCAGCTGAGGGAAAATCCTCCTAGTTCCCTTCCCCACCCAGGTTTTCCTTCTGTCCCAAGATATACAAACCTCATTCCAAGATGGTGAGTGAGGATATGAGACTGAGGTGCTACCAACACTTCTCCCAATCAGCAAAAGAGACAGGAGGGGTAACCACCTCCCTATCCCCCACCCCTAAAAAATACAAGGGTAGGGAGAAGAATTGGGACATGTAGCTACCACCAGAAAAGAATAAGAGGGGAGGGGGTAGGAAGACTGAAGTTCATATATATCAAAAAAGTGACTTAAGACTTAAAATTGAATTAGTATTTCTACAGAAAGATGCGGGTGGAATAGCTCCCTCCAGCCTATGATCAAAAAATACATGGAGAAATCACGGCAGGGCCCCGGGCACCGCCCCCCCATGGAGGCGGCTCACTCTTGTTAAGTGCCTGTGGTTAGAGTGTCAGTCAGGTTGTTCAGGCAAGCAGAGGTGGGGGGCAGTGGGCGGGCAAGTAGGACTCGGTTACTGCAGCACTGGCTCCTGCTGGTTGGGCTGTTTTCCTGGAAGTCCACACCCCGATTTCGGCCCCGCCGCACCAGGTGCATTCTGGGGCTCATTCTTGGGCAGCTTCTTGGCTATTGCCATGAACATTTCATTCACGTTCATGGCTGTCTTTGCTGATGTTTCCATGAACAGCAAGCTGTTGTCATCTGCATAGGCCTGAGCTTCCTGGAAATCCACAGCTCTCTTGCTGGCCAGGTCAGCCTTGCTGCCAGCCAGTGCAATGACCATGTTAGGACTAGCCTGCCGCTGCAGCTCTTTCACCCAGTTCTTGGCCCATGCAAATAAATCTGTATTTGTGAGGTCGTAGACCACAATGGCTGCCTGAGCGCCCCAATAGTACATGGGGGCCAAGCTCTGATACCGCTCTTGTCCTGCTGTGTCCCAAATCTCAAACTTGACCGTTGAGTCGTCCAAGCAGACAGTGTGTGTGAGGAAGGCCCCTCCAATTGTGCTCTCCTGGCATTCGTGAAACTGTCCCTTGACTAAGCGGAGGACGAGGCTTGACTTGACTGCTGACTCCCCCAGTAAGACCAGTTTAAACGGGCAGATTTTGTTGCCAGCAGCTGATCCATTGGGTCTTGATGTGCCTCCCCGACCCATGGCCCGTCCCACAGCAGTGGCACCAATGAGAGTGGGGTATGGGGTGCGAGGCCAATACTGAGTGCAGAGGCACTTAGTGGGGAGAGGAGGCCTCCAATGAGGCTCTGGGGCTACCGGGCAGCTGGGGCCGGCTCTGCGGACTGGCTCCGCTCCTCTCCCCCAGCCAGAGTCCCAGCTCCCGCATCCACTTCCTCCTTTCAGCCAGTCCCCATCCTCTCCTTTTACAAAGGAGGAGGATTCAAAATTATTCAAAATCATATAGGCTGTATGCAGAAGAGTAAAGGTTTAAAACAAGATTTTAAAAGTCTGTATCTAATTTTCATTCAACTATGTGTTGGTACATTTCCACAATACCTGAGTTAATCATTTGAGTTGCTGGGTCTGGGACTAGGCATGCCTCCCTGTTCATCTTGATGAGTTGTAACTACTATTATAGGCAGTGGTGGATTTCTAGGGCTTTGTTAATGCAATACTAGCATAAATAGCTTCTTCCACACAGGCTATAGATATTGCTACTGGATCTTTAAGCTGGGGAATCTTGATAGTCCTATAATTTCATTGTCATTATAGAGGAACTATTAAATTATTTTTTCTGTTTTTTTTTTTTTTTTGGAGGAAGGCAGGGCAAGTGGGCTTAAATGACTTGCCCAAGGTCATATGGCTAGTAAGTGGTAAGTGTCTGAGGACATATTTGAACTCAGGTCCTCCTGACTCCAGGGCTCGTGTGCTATTCACTGTGCCACCTTTTTTTTTTTTTTTAATAAATAGAGAAGAACTGTCTGAGTACATGTAGCAGCAACCACTCTAGCATACCCAGGATGGCTGCTAGCACAGGTTCTTAGATCTGCTTTACAAGGAAAGATAGCTGTTTAAAGGGTCAACAATCTTTTAAAAATTACATTCACTAGTTCAGGGGAAAAGTCAGCACCCTGAACTTCAGAGAAAATATAAGAAGAGAAATAAAGACTAACAGACAGGGCTCTGAGTGTCTGAATCAACTATACACTTTACATACTTCCCTGGATCAAAAGAGCCTTTACATGTGAGCAGTCAGGGAGCTCTGAATATATAACCACTCAGAACCTGGACCAGGGAAACACAAGAACCTTCTCATAAGTGAGCCCCCAAAGCAAAATATCAACTCAGTGCTTATATGTACGTTTCTCAGAGCCAGAAGGCATCACAACCCTCTTGATTCCGTGCCTAATCAGAAATTAACAAAAGGTGTGAAAGCTTCCCTATAAGCAAGCCTCCCCTAAGCAAGCTTCCCTTAATGGGTTCCATGTGAGGTCTATTAATGGGTGGGGAAAATCTTAAATTCCATTAACATTACAGCACAGGAAAAAAAAAAGGAACTAAAGGAGTTTCTTTCCTGAGAACCTGAGTTATATCTTATTAAGATAAAATTATGAAGAAAATTTATGAAGAGATTTCTTGAGTAAAGATCTTAATGGCCATTCTGAAAGAGCTGAATTGTTGAACTGTGATCTATTGAGAAATTGGCAGTTACAGATGACAGGTACAAGTGACCTTGACTGTGATTTTTCCCATAATGATTGATACATTGTTCAAAGATTTAAATATGTCTTTGTATTATTTCATTGTTTAAAAAATGTCTAATTAGTACTTAGGATGTTTGTTTAAACCCATGAGAGCAGGGAGTTTGATAGCTCTCTGCCTCTCTCTCTCCTTCCCCTACCCCCCACTCTCTGTCAATATCTTTCTTCATACATAGGGGAAGATATGAACAAACCTTGTTGGAAAGGAAGTTTCTATGATTTATTTAATATCTAATGAACTGAGGTGGCAGCTTAGAGATATTTGATAAATTCATGATAGAGATTGTACTTTTCTATTAATTTACATAGAAATATCAAAGCATACTCCTTGATTTCCTTAGAACATAGGATTATTAAAGAGGTAATAAATCATATAACAGTTAGAGGTATGATTATACTACCTAGAATACATGTAAAGTTGTCTCCCCCCACCTCCCCAGTAAACTCTAGTAAAATAAGTATCTCATAGACTCATAGCTTAAGGATGGACCTTAGAGATCCTATGGACCATGTCTTTCTAAAATGGTGACATGTCTGGAGTTCAGTCCACATGAAGATTGGTAAAAGGAACTAGAGGTGTTTAGTACATAGATGAGAAGACAGAGCATGAACTATTTTAATAAGTAATTGAAAGGTTTGTTGTGTTTGTCCTTCACTTTTGAAGAGGACCATAGCATCAGGGATTTGGTGACGTGACTTACAGTTGACTTCTCTTTGAGTGAGGCAGTGCTGTGCAAGGTCACCAGCCTCACTTTCTCCTCCAGAGCCATCTGGGTCCAGTGGCCAGATATTCATCGGAATGACTGGAGATGACCCAGGATGCAATGGGAGACCCTAGGCCTTTTAGGTTAATAAAGCCTTTTCATGTTCTCGCTTTGAATGAGGTAACACCCATTAACTGATACTGGCCATTGTAGTGAAGATTGTTTTTCAATATGGATTGAATTATATGGCTTTGAGGTCCCTTCCAGCTCTAAGATTCTGTGATGCTATGGTTGAGAAACTCTTGGAGGGCTTTCAATAGCATCATGGTTAAATGGCTGTGTTTCAGGGCATGTAGGACTCATTTTGTATGGAGCTGGCTCCATTTAAACATGTGAGCAGCAACTGCTACCATCTGTCTCAGCCTCTGGGTATCTGTTTAGTAACATCACCAAGATTAGCTCAGACCAGGGTGCTTAGGTAGATATGAATTTTGAATGTTCAGACCAATTACACCCACAAAGAAAGGCAGCTGAGTGGAAAAAACACTGCGATGGGGATTAGGAGACCTTGTTCTAGTCTTGGAGCTGACAGTAAACATCTGTGATCTTAGGCAAATCACTTCCCATCTCTGTGCCTCAGTTTCCTCATCTGTAAAATGTAGTAGTTGGACTAGCTGATCACTAATCATTTATAATAGTAACTGACATATGTAATATAGTAAAATCTACTAAGTTTTTCATATACATGATCACTTTTTATCCTTTAAAGAGTCCTATGAGGGAGGAACTCCAGGTATTATTCTCTCCATTTTGTAGATGAGCAAGCACAATGAGACTTATAAAGGCTAAGTGGTTTGATTGGAAGCTACATAGCTGGTAAGTACCAGGGGAAGATTTGTAGCCAGGTCATCCTGACTTCAAGTCTAGCATTCTATCTACTATGGCAGTTAGAAGCAAGGATTCCTGCCTACATATTTGCCAATGAAACTTCAAAACCTTCAAAAGTATGAGGAGCCTCTTTGCCTCATATGTGCACATGTATACCGCTCCATCCATCCATCCATCTATCATTAAGTTTTTATTAAGTTCCTAAAATGTGTCAGGGTCTCTTAGGTCATGGAGATACAAAAACAGATACAAAGTCAGCTCCTTGCCCTCAAGGAACTTATATTTATCTGTGAAGACAGCAGGTTTGTGTGTGTTTATCTACATGTGTATGTATATACATATATACACATATGTACACACACACACACATATATATACATATATATATATATATATATATATATAGCTGTTTAGTCAATTAGTCATGTCTGACTCTTGGTGATCCCATTTGGAGTTTTCTTGGTAAAGATATTGGAATGATTTTTTAGTTCATTTTACAGATTAGGAAACTGAGGTAAACAGATTTAAGTGACTTGCCGAGGGTCACACAGCTAGTTAGTGTCTGAGGCCATATTTGACTCAGGTTCTCCTGACTCTAGGGTCAGCGCTCTAGCATTACCTTGCTGCCCCCTTCAAGTGGATCCTGGATAATAAATTGCTTGGCTTAAATGTTTTAGTAGTATCAGCCACATTTCTACTGCACTGAAAGCTTTACAGAGTATCCTCCCAAAATTCTTTTTAGGTTAGCATTGTAAATATTATTATCTCAATTTTAAGAGTGAGAGCAGGGTTTTTTCTTATATTTTGTCATAAATCTAGTAAGAGAAGGATCTGGGATTTGGACCCAGATCTACTGATTGTGAATTCAGCATTATTTAGGATACAGCATTCTCTACAGATGCTAAGTTCTTCTCACTCTCTTCCTTATCCCCCATCTGGAAAAAAACACTCTTCTCACAGGTATTTTAGGGCAGGGACTTACTATAAAGCAATATAGGTAAACCATTTAAGGATGAGAGTAGGGAGTAATAACATACAAAAATTAAAATTATAAATTATAGCCATTTAAATGAGTTAATCTTGGGTCCCTGTGCTAACTAAACAGTAGAAAGGAGCATGGAAATGAAGATGAATTAGAAAAGAGCATTATAGTCCTGTATGAGCTGAATTAGGCATGTTAAAGGTCAGAATGGGCTGAGGTTACTGGTAAATGCTAAAGACAACAAAAACTTTTTGGGGTTATGGTGGGGCAAGAGGAAGATCAAAGAATGGTTAGGAAACTGTTGAAAATGTGTGGAATGACAAGAATGAATGTTGAGAGAGAGGAAGAAAAGCTACTCAACTCTTGTTATGTTTCTCCTCTTTTTTTTGAGGGGGGAAGACAGGGCAATTGGGGTTAAGTGACTTGCCCAAGGTTACATGGCTAGTAAGTATTAAGTGTCTGAGGTCAGATTTGAACTCAGGTCCTCCTGACTCCAGGGCCAGTGCTCTATTCACTGTGCTACCTAGCTATCCCATTTCTACTCTTTTGACTAACAAAAATGGTCTTCAGATGAGTAAAGGTAGATCAAATTCATTATCACGTAGTTGATACTGAAGATTAAAGAGCAAATGGTAAGAGAATACTTAGTTTTCCTCAATAAATTTAATTCACCAGGCCTTGATGAAATACATCTAGGAAAGACCTGGCAAAAGTGATTGTTAAACTCTAGTCAGTAATCATTTAAAATATGTTGAATAAGAGCATCCCATCAAACAAAAATAGACAATGTATATTGTCTATTTTAAATATAAATATATATATATATATATATATATATATATAGAGAGAGAGAGAGAGAGAGAGAGAGAGAGAGATGGATAGATATAGATATTTAAAGGGGAAAGGGAGGATTCTTCAAAGATTAGCAGTGACTTCACTTGAGTTTCTGGCAAAATTCTAGAACATGCTATGAAGGTGATGGTTTATGAGCATTTAGAAAGGGAAGTAATTATTCCCATTAGCCAGAATGGGTTTAATAAAAGGTAATTTCCTTTCCTTTTTTTTTTTTTTTTTGACTGATAGAAGAGGAGATTCTTATAGATGCAGCATTGGTGAATGCAGCAAAGCATTTTCCTATTGTCTTGTACCATCCTTATGGACAAGGTGGAGAGATGTGGGCTAGGTGATAGCCTAATTCAGACTTGGTTGAATTAGTGCACTCCAAGAATATTCATTAAGGGGTTACTGTCAACTTAGAAGAAATTCTCTGGAGGCAGTGACCTAAGGAGCTGTCCTTGGTCCTGTGATCTTCACTGTGTTTGTCAATGACTTGGATAAAGACAGTGATGCTTATCTTTATCCAGTTTCTAGATGATAGTTGGAAGTGATAGTAAGTATGTTAAGTAAGAGTCACAATCTGAGAGAAAAAAAAAAGATCGATTAACCATACTTAAGATGAAATTTAATAAGTGTAAAGTCCTATCTTTAAGGTAGAATACCACCTACAAAAATAGCAAGTAGAAAGGAAGAAGGAAACAAGCATGTGCCTACTAGGTACAAGACACTGTGTTAAGTGATTTACAAATATTACGTCTTTTAATCTTCCCAACAATCCTATGAGGTATGTGTTTTTAAAATACTCACGAAGCATAATTCAGGCTTGACTCTACCGCTCTCCATCTTTGTACAGATTCCCATAAACTACACCCCCGCAATATGTAATAATACCAACACGTTATTTTATTCTTGTCTGCCCTTGAGAATGGAGTAAATACATTGAGAAATAACTGGAATAATGAAGGAAAAGAAGGAAGAAAGATCGATTCTTTTTCTTAAAGTATAGGAGACTTTTGCCAAACAGAGAATAACATTTTCTCCTTCTGAGGTACTACTGACCAGATGTTAGTGAGGTGGAGAATGGTAAAAATGCTGAACTTGAAGTCTTAGAGAGACCTGAATTTAAGTTTTATCTCTGACACTCATTAGAAATGTGAAACGGGGCGGCTAGGTGGCACAGTGAGTAAGAGCGCCGGCCTCGGAGTTGGGATGACCCGAGATTGAATCCGGCCTCAGAAAATGAGCACCCACACATAAATAATGACTAGCCGTGTAACCTTAAGCAAGTTACTTAACCCCAATTGCTTTAAAAAAAAGTTAAAAATAAAGAAATGTGAAACTAGGTAAGGCAAGTCACTTTCTAAGCCTCAGTTTCCTCATTTGTAAAATGGGCATAGAGTAACTGTATCGAGTATCTGACAAGGCTGTTGTGGGGCTCTAAGTAATGTATGCTGAGTATTTGGCAAAACTTTCAGCACTACACAAATGTCAGTGATTGTAATTATAATTTAATTAATTGGTTCTGTAAAAGTGTAATGTTCAGTGAAATGTTCCAGGGGTCACTTAGTTCTGTAGAAACAGCATTATAAATGGGAGATCAGTCCAGAGGTGCCCCAAATTTTGGTCTTATAAGTACAAAATTGATCTTTACAGACACTTGTGGACATAAGCTTATTTTGCACTGGAGTATTTTTCACTGGTCTGGAGAAACAGCCTGACATTGGAATAAGAACTAGATTTATAGTCAGGAAAGACATTATATCAAGTTTGAATCCCAGCTCTGTTTGCTTATTATATGACTTTGGGCAAGCCATATAACTCCTCAGAGACTTAGTTTCCTCATTTGTAAAATGAGAATGGGAATGAAATTTGTAGTGAATACCTCATAGAGCTGTGGTGAGGAGAGTTTTTCAAACTATATAACTACATAAATGAAATTATTCTTATTTAGGATTTCACTGTGTACACTAATGCAGGTCTTTTGTATCTTAGTAGATTGCTGTGGTTGAAAATTTCATTATTCCAATGGCCAACTTAACAATGAGCCCCTCAGAAACGAGCTGTGCAATGATGGTCCATCCCAGGCCCGTCCTTGAGGATTTTCCAGCATGGTTGAACCTGCCCAAGTTTGGCCTGTACTGGCAGATCCTCAAAATCCCAAGGGCACCTCATCTCCACACCAGAATGAGGGAACAGAAGGGGATTTTAATAGAAGATATGCTTGATCATGACAACAATTCTAAAGAACATAACAAAATAAATGGTGACATAATAAATAAGAGCTTTAGTGAGGGGCACTTAACTCTACTGTTAATACTAGCTTAGATTGACACTATCTGTTGGTCACTTCAGAGGGTCAGGAGGCAAAGAAGAGAGAGGCTTGGACTGTACCTGTAGATTGGGGAGGCACATGAATAGACATTCTAAGAGCTAAAAAGAACTCTAAGAGAGAGAAGGTGGGGGAAGGAAAGAACAGAACCAATAGCAGAGTCATGGGAAATATGTGGTTAGGGGGCAGAATAGATGATAATCTAGTAAAGAAGACTGAAAAGTAGCAGTGAGACAGGTAGGAGGAGAACCAGGAGAAAGCAGTGTCAGAAAAGTTAAGGGGGAGAGAGTAACCATTAGAAAGTGGTCCATTCCACCAAAGACTGAAGAGAAGTCAAGAAGGATGAGGAATGAGAAATGATTGTTAAATTTGGCAAGAGAAAGATGACTGGTAACATTGGGGGGAGCAGTTTCAGATAAGTGACAGAGTCAGAAGCTAAATTGAAAGGAATTGAAGATTGAGGTGAGGAAGTAGAGAAAATAACAACTATATTTTCCATAAGAGATGACTGAAAAGAAAATCTAAGGTCATAGCATTACTTAAAGTGATTTTTTGTCTTCATTTTAAAAAGAATTATGGAGTTATTTAAGTATTTTACTTCCTCTTTTGTTAATCTGGAGCAATTTATATTTTTGTAAATGTTCATACATTTCACTAAGACTGTCAAATTTATTGGCATACAACTGGGCAAAATAATTTCTAATTATTGTTCTAATTTCCTCTTCAGTGGTGGTGAATTCTCCCTTTGCATTTTTGATGATGATAATTTGGTTTTCTTCTTTCTTTTAATCAAATTAACCAAAGGTTTATCTGTTTTATTGTTGTTGTTGTTGTTTTTCATAAAAACCAGCTCTTAGTTTTATTTATTAGTTCAATAGTTTTTTTAATTTCAACTTTATCTCTCCTTTGGTTTTCAGTATTTCTAATTTGGTTTGGGGGGTATTTTTAATTTGTTCTTTTTTTAGCTTTTTAAATTGTATGCCCAATTAAGTGATCTCTTTCTCTATTTTATTCATGTAAGCATTCAGAGATATAAAACTTTCACTAAGAACCACTTTTTTGCTACATCCCATAAGTTTTGGTATGTTGTCTCATTATTGTCATTCTCCTGGATGAAGTTGTTGATTGTTTCTATGATTTATTGTTTGACCCACTCATTTCTTTACAATTAGATTATTTAGTTTCCAATTACTTTTTAGTTTATTTTCCCATGGCCATTTATTACATATAATTTTTATTGTGTAATGATCTGAAAAGGATGCATTTAATATTTCTGTCTTCCTGCATTGGATTACTAGTTTTTTATGCCCTACTACATAGGTTTTGTGTAGGTGCCATGTACTACTGAGAAGAAGATATATTCTTTTCTATCCTCATTCAATTTTCTCCAGAGGTCTATCATATCTGACTTTTCTAAAATTCTATTCAGCTTCTTAACTTCTTTCTTGTTTATTTTATGGTTAGATTTATTTAGTTCAGAGAGGAAGAGGTTGATGTCCTCCACTATTATAGTTTTTACTGTCTATTTGTGCTATAAGAAATGATCAGCAGGTAAATTTCAGAAAAACCTGGAAAGACTTATATGAACTAATGTTGAGTGAAGTGAGAAGAACAAGGAGTACATTGTATAAAGTAGCCACATCATCATGCGATGACTGATTTTGATAGACTTAGCTCTTCTCAGTGATGCAAGGACCTAAAACAACTCCAAAGGACTCATGATGGAAAATTCCATCCACATTCAGAGAAAGAAACAAGGAGTCTGAATGCAGATCAAAGCATACTATTTGCTTTCTTTTTTGTTTTGTTTTTTCTTTCTCATGGTTTCTCCCATTCATTCTAATTCTTCTATACAACATGAATAATGTGAAAATATGTTTAATAATGATATATATGTAGAATCTATATCAGATTGTATGTCATCTTGGGGAAGTAAGAGGGGAGGGAGGCAGAAAAAAATTAAAACTTATGGAAGTAAATATTGAAAGCTAAAAATAAATTAATTAATTAAAAACAAAGAATTATGGAGATGTCAGTTTGTTTATATGTAGTTGGGAAGGAGTTGCTAAAGACTGAAAATGAGTGATATAAGGCAGACAACAGATAGGCCAAGCACACAGACAAGATGGGATTTGACTTGATAATTACTGATCTTTTCAAAAATCACTGACTCAAAAGAGGAGAATAAGAGATGATAAAAATGGATTTTGAGGTGTAGAATATGGGAAAGGAAGAGTCTCACAGTAGATGTCCTTTTCTTGTCCCTTCAGATGATAGATCCTTTATCTCTGCTATTACCTTCCAGATACTCTGTACACATCTTGTATGTATCCATTTCTTAGTTGTCTCCCCCAGAAGAATTGTGAACTCCTTGAGGCCAAGGACTCTGTTTTTATTTTCCTTTGTATTCCCAGTGCTTAACCCAATGCTTCACACATTGATTGATTAAGGGGGATTGAGGAAGGGGTGGTATAAAAGAGAGGAGGCCAGTTGAAATTAGATAACTTATTTTGTAGTGGCATCAGTCTGCATAAATGCATGACCTTTGTCTACAGAATTCAGTTACTTGTGAATAGGAACAAAGGCCAGCTAGGTGGTAAAGCAGATAGAGTGCCAGGCCTGGAGTCAGGAAGACTTATCTTTCGATTTCAAATCTGGCCTCAGGCACTTACTAGCTGTGTGAACCCGGGCAAATCACTTAACCCTTTTTTTCCCTCTGCTTGTATTTATATTCTCAGTGCTTAGCACTCTGCCTGGCATATTGTAAGAGCTTAATATATGCTTGTTGATTTGTTGGTTTGATTTAAAGACAACTAATTTGTCCCACCTAAGCTTTTTCTTCTATAAACTAGTTCCTTCAAATGATCTTTGTGTGGGATGAACCTGAATGACTTCACAATACTGGTTGCTCTCCTTTGAATGGTCTTCCACTTTTCAGTGTCCTTCCTAAAATGTAGCACCTGGGATTGATAATACTTTGGATGTAGTCTGATTGTAGTTGGGCTCTCAATTCCTTTCTCTAGAAGCTAAGCATCCCTTAATATAACACAAGCTTTTCTTGACTGTGCTATCACACTCCTTATTCATACTGAACCAATAGTAAACCACCAGATTGTTTTTCAGACAAACTTCTGTCTAACCATTACACTCTCCCCCTGTATCCACAAAATTATACTTGCAAAGTTTTTTTTTAAACTTAAGAGTAAGCTTTTATATTTATCTGTTTTTAAATTCATCTCATTAAATTGAATTGTTTGTCAATGACCTGGATAAAGTCATAGATGACATGCTTATCAAATTTGCAGATGATACATAATAGAAGGTATAGGAAATATGTTGGATGACAGGTCAGAATGAAAAAAAAATCTTAATATGCTAAAATGTCAGGCAAAACCATATAAAATGGAATTCATTTTCTAATTCTATAACTATAGATGTGCTTACCTAATTTGAGAGGAACAGATTAGATGAAAGGGGTGATAAAATGTCATTTTATATCAAGAAGATATAATTGTGAGAAAATCATGACTCAGAGTGTGGAAGCATGAAGAATAGCATTGGGGTGAGATTGAGGGCAGTGAGTGAGCAAAAATACAGAATCATTTGAGAAATAAACTATAGTCCTCTCTTGACTAAAAGGAAGAAATGGGTAAGTTCAGAGAACAAATCACAAAAAAGTATAGGGGCCAAATAGAAAAGTGAATATGGATTTAAATGATCCAGAAATTTGTTGCAATCTCTCTCTCTGTCTCCCTGTCTGTGTCTCTCTGTCTCTCTTTGTCTCTGTGTCTGTCTGTCTCTGTTTCTGTCTGTGTCTATCTCTGCCTCTGCCTCTCTCTGTCTCTCTTAATGCAAAGAATGAGAGCTCACAATATATAACTAAAAGAATAATAGATATGGAGTCAGATGGTCTGGATTTCAGTCCTAACTGCCACATCCTCTTAGTGTGACACTGAGAAAGCAACAACTTCCTTGGGTTTTGGTTTCCTCATCATAAAATGGAGTGGTATTAGACCAAATTACCTCTAAGATCCCTTTTGACTGATAAGGTCGGGATATTCTGGATGTAAGGAGTAGGTGCTGGCCAAAATAGAAACCAGGGAAACATTGGGAAGAAGGGACTCAATTTGTGAGCATTCACTTTGTTTCCAATTATTTTTTATCATACTATGTTGAAGAGGAAAAATAATGATAAGGATATTTTTGCATATATTGTAGAGCTCTGTTTCTGTCTTTGACTTCATTTGATCCCAGTAGTGGAATTACTGGATCAAAGGCTATGGACAATTTAATCACTTTTCTTGCATAATTCCAAATAGATATTCAGAATATGTTGAACAATTCATAGCTCCACCAATAATGTATTAGTATGCCTTCCTTCCCACAATGTCAGTTAATTAAAAAGCATTTATTAAACCCTTACTATGCACCAGGCACTATAGATCCTCCAACATTTACTGTTCTTTTTTTTTTTTTTAAATTTTTGGAGGGCTATTGGGGTTAAGTAACTTGCCCAAGGTCACACAGCTAGGTTTTTGCTTGTGTGTGTTTGAGTATCTGAGGCAGGATTCGAACTCAGGTCCTTCTGACTGCAGGGATGACGCTCTCTCTACTCACTGTGCCACCTAGCCACCCCTACTGTTCTTTTTTGAAGGGATGATTTGATGAATTCTCAGGATATGCAGTGAAACTTCACTTTGACTTATTTTGCTATTACTGATTTAGAGAATGTTTTCAAATCAGTATTTATAATATTCAATTTCTTTGAAAACTAATTATATTCTTTGATCACTTAATTACTAGGTAATACTTTTTGGCATTATGTAATTATGTCAATTCCCTTTAAATCTTGGATAGCCGATAGTGGTATTAAATACAAATATTTTTCTCAATTGATATTTTTCTTATTCTATCTTCATTGATTTTATTTGTGCAAAAATTTATTAAACTTCAAGTAACTGGAAATATGTTTTGTCCTTTGTAATCACCATCCCTAGTTTAGTTAAGCATTCTTCCTTTAGAAATAGTGAAAATTATCTCCTTTCAATTTTATCTTTTTTTAAAAAAATTTTTAATTGTAATTTTTTTTTCTTTTTGGAGGGGGAAAGTAGGGCAACTGGGGCTAAGTGACTTGCCCAAGGTCACACGGCTAGTTTTTGTGTTAACCTTCTGAGGTTTAATTTGAACTCAGGTCCTCCTGACTCCAGGGCTGGTGCTCTATTTACTGTGCCACCTAGCCACCCCTCAATTCTCTTTTGATATTTTTGTAATATAACCTTTAACATTCAAATCACATAGCCATTTAATCTTATTTTGGTGTGTACAAGAGCTTGGTTTAAGACTAATTTTTGTATTTTCTAGTAGTTATTGTCAAAAAAGGGAGGCTTCTAGTAATTCATAATCTGGTTTAGCAAACATCAGGCTACTAGTTTTGCCTGTTTCTGTTTCTTGAACATTGAGTTTGTTTCATTGTTCTACCTTTTTGTGATTTAAAAATGAATACCAAATCATTTTTATGACTAGTACTTTACTATGTAGGATTTTTTGGAATTTTTTTAATTCAATTTTTTTGAATTTTTGAATTTTTGAATCAAAAACTCTTATTTTGAATTTTTCCTTATTATTCCTTATTCCCTTGAGATTTTCAACTTTTGTTGTGCCAGATGAATTTTTTTATTGTTTTTGTCTAATTTTGTGAAGTTTCATTTTGTCTAATTTTGTGAAGTATTTACTTGGTAATTTGTTGGTATAGTACTAAATGTGTAAATTAATTTGGACAGCATCATCACTTTTTTAAATATGTTAACAAACTTCACTCATGAGCAGTGACTAGTTCTCCAATTATTTGTCTTCCTTCATTTTTATAAAAAATATTTTTTTTTGCACTTGAGTTCATATAAATCTTTCATGTGTCTTAATAGGCTTACAGGTATTTTGGACATTGCATTTATTTTGAATGGAAATTTTCTTACTATTATTTCTTCCTGGTAACTTAATACTGTATATAAATGCTGATGATTTTTGTGGGTTTATTTAGTTTTTATGCTTTACAGAGTCTATTAATCAACTTGATTATTTTCTGTACTGATTCTCTGGGTTTTCAAGAAAAAAATCATACCATTTGCAAATAGAAATAATTTTTTTTCATCTTTACATATTTATTTATTTAATTTTTATATATATATTTATATATATATTTAATTTTATATATTTATATATATATAAATATATATATAAATATATATATAAATATATATATATAAATATATATTTATATATATATTTAATTTTAGTTTCATTATCGAGTCTTATTGCTACAGCTTATATGTTTAGTCCTGTGTCAAATAATAGTAGAGAGACTATAATTTGGATAGATGGTGTGACCTCCATAGGTAGTAGGAATTTCCCTAGTTAGAAGTTAGCTATATCAGTGAAATCCTACTTCCACTTTTGATTCCTAATTTTCTTTTCCTTCTCCTCTCTAAAGTTAGAATTTATTCTCTGAAATTTGTTTTATTTATACTAATCACATCCCAGTCATCTCCCTTTGCCTTGCCTTGATTATTTCTCATGTTCCTTGAGTTTATATTTATTTTTGCTATGTGATATAAGGGATAGAAGGAACACTGGGCTTGGAAACAATAGTTGTGTTCCTTTGGGCAAGTCACTTAATCTCTTACCACCTCAATTTCTACATTTGTAAAATAGTGGTAATAATATCACTTTATCTCTCAGAATTGTTTTAAGGATCAGACAAGATATATATGTAAAGTGATTTGCAAATCTTAAGGTGTTATATTAATGTTAGCTATCATCATCATCATCAGTATTATTCTCTTTTGTCTACTTTATCTTTCACTTTCCCTTTCTTTTAAGAGTCTTAGCATTTAACTTCCCCCTGCCCATCATTAATTCTTCCATTTCAGTGATAATAATATGTTGCATGACTTTCAGGAAATGTTTTCACTGCATCACTTTTTGCTATTCTAGGGTATTCTAAAATAGGGGTGTTGATTCTCAATGGGGGCAACAAAGGAAGTTAGAAGTACTTTATAACCTTAATCTCAAGGGGCTAATCTCCTCGTTTTCCTTGCCACTCTTTTTTTGTCCTTTTGGTTTCCATGCCCCACCCCTTGGTATTTATGACCCTCCATTTAATTCTCTCCAAGAAAGATTCCTATACTAATCATTTCTTCCCACCTCAGTAGTTCTGAACAGCACAACCCTGTCTTGGAGAAGTTGATCTCTTGAAGTCTAATACTACCCTACCTTCTCCTAGCAGAGCTGGTTGTGAGATCCTTTTCTCAACCACCTCCATTATCTTTGGGATTTTGTTAGGGATGTCAACATTGTTGACATCCACATTGCACCCCTCTTTCCATGATCTCCCCTAAGAATTCTATCATTGCTCTCTCACCACCCTAAAAACTAGAGAAATGAAAAGTTTCTTATCCTAAAGACTTCCCCCTTACTACTATAAGGATGTGGGAGTTCCAGGAATGTGGAGAATTGCATGTATTTTCAAATTTGGGGGGTATGTTGATCATTTTTGATAGCTTTTTCTCTTGTTCCTCTTTTTACTTTTCATCTAAAATGTTCTTTGTAATATGACATGGCTTCCTGGGAGTGGGGAAGGAGAGAGATACAGAAAGAAATTTAGATGGTATAAAAACAAAAGGGGGAAATAAAATTTATTTTTTAGAAATAAAATATCTCATCCCTTATCCTTATGAGGCTTGACAGGTCCTTTCCTGACTCCCTCAATTATTTATATAAGTACCATTCTCTGTCCATGGTCCCTCATTCTAAATTTGTGTAGTTGCCATACCCCTCATTTCTTCTCTTTTTTGGTCTGGGTGTCTCTTTGTCTCTTTCTGTAGATCCAGGCTTTTTAACCTGGGGGTTCATGAACTTTAAAAATGTTTTCACAATTATATTTGAATATAATTGGTTTCCATTGGAATTTTATTTATTTATTTCATGTTTTTAAAGGCTGTTTTGAGAAGGAGTCCATGGGCTTCACTAACTTGTCATGGCAGAAAATTGTTAAGAACCCCTGCTCCATATTCTGCTCTTTTAGTCACCACGTAAGGAAATAACACAGAGATGAAAGGAATAGATCTAATAATACTGCTTATGGTGCCTAGAGTCCCTGACTTGTCTCCCACTCTCCCAGTTACTTTAGCCTAAAGTAAGGAAGCCTGGCCATAAAAAAGCACTTTAAAGTTTACAAAGCACCTTAAAGTCTTTATGTCAGTTGATTCTCATAATGACTCTATGAAATAGGTACTACAAGTATTATCATCATCACTCTTGTGTTTCAGATGAGGAAATTGAGGTCCTGAGAGGCTCTTAGAGGTAATTAGGTAGTGCAGAGGGCTGGACCTGGAGTTAGGAAGAGCTGAGTGTGAATCTTGCCCTCAGTCTCTTAACTAGCTGGGGGATCCTGGCCAAGTCACTTAACCTCTGTTTTTCTTAGTTTTCTCATGTAAAATAATAATAATAATAAAACTAATAACAATAGTACCTACCTCTCATAGTTATTGTGAAGATCAAATGAGATACTATTTGTAAAGCACATTGCAACCTTAAAACACTATATAAATGCTAGCTATGGTTATCATTCTGAAGTGATAAACCCAGGCTTCTTTGAGAAGTTCTGATATATTTAGGGTCCTCTTGTGGTTAAGTGATATATTGAGGGGTTTATAAGAGGTTAAATGACATATCTATGGTCCTTTGAGAGGTTCTGTAACAAACCTAAGCTGGCAAATGTCAGAGGTGGGATTCAAATGCCAGCTATCCCTGGTTCTAAATTCAAAGCTCTTTCCATGCCACTATGCTGATTTTAATGAAAACAGCACTCTTCTTGTATGACTCTGAAGAGGTTAAGGGTGCTGGAGACCCCCAAAATACCAATATATTGGGTCCTGCCAAATGAATTTGACTCAAGTCTTCTCTCAGTCAAAGAAAAGTTCATTAAAAGTTTGCTTGTATTGGACACAGCAATTCTGTGCTAGAAAATTCTATGGTGCTCTCATACCACGTGGTGTGAGATGGGGTCTTATATACAGAAGGTCATGGGAGGAATCTAGAGGTGGTCTAGAGGAGGAGTTTGGGGAGGGTCTTCAGGAGGAGTTAATGAGGCCAGTGAGTATTAAGGGTGGGAAGTTGCTGGAGGCTACCTGGAGATGACAGACAATGGTGGGCTAGGCCAGGTCAAGGGTGGATTAATATTTTGATAGGCTCAAGGATGGGAAGTAGATGGACAATGGAGGCCTAGGCTAGTAACAGAGGTCTGGGCCCAGCTACAATGTAAGGCTTATGGCCTCATGTAAATGCCTCATCAAATGGGATGATTTAATCAGAGTTCAAGGTGGGGGGGGGGGTGGGGGGTGGTTCCCAGAGCCTGCATCTCATCAACTCAACCATATTCCCAAACCATATCATAGATCTAAGGCTGGAAGGAACCTCAGAGGCCATTTTGCCCAATCACCTCCTTAGACCATTGATGAAACTAAGGTTCAGAGAAATTAAGTAGCTCACCTATAAGGTTGCCAGTTAGTGATTGAAGTCACTTTATTTCTGTGACTCTAGCCTCAGGCGTGACACAATCTTCTTTTCACCCACTTCTCCTGATGAATTGAAAACCTTTCACCCCTTGTGACCGAAAAGGACACACAGAACCTCAACAATCTATCTTTTCTGTCATAAGACACACTCAACAGACATGATGTGAGACTTCTCCTTCCCCGACCCTCCTCATTCTCTGCCAAACATGACCTAAAAAATGACAGGATTGAGTAGATCTAATTAAGTTTCCATAACACAAGGTCTCAGCTTGGGCTGGTATCTCTATTATCTGGCTGAGGTAGGATTACTGTTTTCTTTCCAACCTGTCACTGATATAAATGAGTTCTTAATTCTTCCCTTTGTGAAGAACAGGTTATCACACTCATATTCATTAAGATACTTTAGGGCCCTGCAGCAGGGCTTAATGGTGGTTTAAATTAGCAGTCTGCCTCTCCACTCCTCATTGTGGATGGAATGTGTGATCTTGGGAAGGGAATGAATTTTTTGACCATTAAACCCTTCCAGCATTTGGGATGTGATGTATTTGAGAGAGAGAGAGAGAGAGAGAGAGAGAGAGAGAGAGAGAGAGAGAGAGAGAGAGAGAGAGAGAGAGAATGTAAAGGGAGTGAGGGTGGGGTTACCATAAATCCAGAAATCACCCCCTAGACCTCGGTAATTTGAATAATAACTGAGGTGCTCTAATAGAAGACCTGACTCTTAGTTATGTCCCCTTGAGAGTTTTTCCTTATTTATTCACTCACGCATTGGAACATAGGATTTATAGCGGAAAGGGAGCTTAGAGGATTTCTAGGCTTCCCCTTTCATTTATAGGGAATCTCAATTTGGGATCTGTGAACCCCCCCAAAATTAACAAAATAATCTTTTGGTAACTATATTTCAGTAGAACTTATTGCCTTTGTAATCCTATGTATTTTATTTTATGCATTTAAAAACATTATTCTGTGAAGAGATTGTGGGCTCCAACAGATTGCTGGAGGGTACTATGATACCAAAAAGGTTAAGAATCCTTGAATGATAGACATAAAGAGACTGAGATACAGAAGGAAGATGGGATGCTGTATATATTTAATGTCTCTTAGGACAAAGAGCTATAGAATTCTATAACTGGAAGGGATCTCAGAACCCACTTAGTCTAAATCCTCTCATAAGCATAAATTTGCAACTTCTCTGGCATGAGGTCATCCACCTAACACTTATATACCTCCAGTGACATGAACTCACCACCTATTGAGGTTATCTGTTCTACTTTTTGCAGCTTTCTACCTGGTAATGTTGATGTTTAGGGTTTAGAGGTGCTTGAGACCCCAAAATATCAACACACCGGATACTGCTGAATGAATTTGACTCGTCTTTTCTCAGCCAAAGCAAAGCAAAGTTTATTAAAGATTCGCCATAATGGGTAGACTCTTAAGGGAGCTTTCGTACCTGTGATGCTGCTCCTGCTGGACAAGTGGGCCAGAATCATCTGACTCAGAGTGAGTCTGTGCTAGATTCAATTCTTGGCACCTTTATGGAGGCAACATGACTCTTAGATTGTGGGAGGATTTAGGGCTGGTCTTGAGGGGAGGGGAGGGTCTTGAGAAGTCTAAGGAGGATCTTGAGGGAACTGAGGTCAGACTCCAGGAATAGGATTAAGGTTGGATAATAGCTGAAGGCTATTGTTTAAGGGTAACAGGTTTGGGTTTAAATATTTTGATAGGATCAAGGGTGGGAAGTAGCTTGACAATGGAGGGCTAGGCGAGTAAGAGATTTGGGCCTAGCTATAATGAAAGGCTTATGGCCTCAGGCAAATGCCTCATCAAGCGGGAAGATTCAGAGTTCAAGGGGTTTCCCAGAGCCTATACCCCTTCAGTAAGACATTTTTCCTTGTGTAAATCTGAAATCTGCTTCTATCGCTTACATTTGTTCCAGGTGCTACTTCCTCCATTGTCTTCTGGTCTCCAGCCCCAGCTGAAAGTGTCCTTTGTCTCCTCTGATTTTCCTAGAGTGCTTTGTCTAGATCTCTCCTTGTTGCCTTCCTTGTGTTTCTACTTTTTATGTGCACAGAATATCTCTCACATAGGGTTTAAACTTTGGGAAGCTTAAAATAGCAAGGAGACTTCTGAGACTCTCTCTGTCCCTGTCTCTTTACACACACAGACACCCCCCCCCCATATTTGGTTTGATCATTTTTCAGTTGTGTCTGGCTCTTTATGACCCCACTTTGTGTATTTTCTTTTCCAACTCATTTTACAAATGATGAAACTTAGGCAAACAGTTATTTGTCCAGGGACACACAGCTAATAAGTGTCTGAGGATGGATTTGAATTCATGAAAATGAGTCTTCCTGACTCCAGGCCCATTGTGCCACCTAGCTGTCCTTTGAGTCTATTTACATACATACATGCATACATACCTACATACATGCATGCACAGATACACACATGTACACACATGTGTGTTTCTTGGTATCTACATGTATGCGCGCACACATAATTTTTTTGCTACAATTTCAGCTCCTTGAGGCAGAAGACAGTGTCTCCTCTTTCTTTGTAGCTCCAGCACCTAGGACAGCACTGGAACATAGCAGATACCTAATAAACGCTGACTGATTGGTTGTTTGAAGATAATCCAAGTCCAGGAATTCTACTATAACTCCAAAGTCCAAACTCTTCTCATTCCATTTTTAATGCAAAGCCTTATTAAAAGAAGCCATACAAAGCTAAATTCTATTGGTGTAGCAGCAAGCACCCCAATATCCCCAGGGTAGCTGCCAACACAGGTTCCTAGATCTGCTTTTCAAAAGGAAAGCAACTCAAAATGGGTTAACAAGCTTACTTTAATCAAACAAACATACATTACCTAGTTCAGGGGAAAAAGGTCAGCACCCCGAACTTCAGAGTTATAGAACTTACAGATCAGACAGGCTTCCAAACTGTCCAACCATTATATCAATACCAAATCACAGTTACCAGAGAGGGAAGCATCAACATCTGGGTTTTCAAAGCCGGGGGGCTCTCAACAACGGCTTCCCAGAGTCTCATCTGGTCAAATCACACAACACTTCTCAAAGTGAGCCCCAAAGCAAAGCCTCTCCTCAGGGCTTATATAGCCTTCTCCTGGCTCAGAGAATGTAACAACCTCCTTGACCCACTGCCCAATCACAAAGTATCAAGGTGTGGGCTTCCCTGAAAAACAAGCCTCCCACCACAGGCTCCAGGTGCACTTAAGCTAGGGGCAGGGAAGATCTTTAAATTTGCATTTCCATTACATTCGGCCCCAAGATCTTTCATGCCCATAGCATACGCAATTTACATTTGAATTAGCACTAAAACATCTCTTAGGTCACATTTTCAAGGTACATAAGAAAATCACAATATAATCTCAAAATACAATAGTTCAAGTCTTCCACTCATGGGGCAAATGTTAACTCAGTCCACTTATCAGTAAAATCAAAAAATAGTCACTCTTAACTCAATCAGTTACATCAGTTTTCAAAGTACAAGTCTTCCACTCATGGGGCAGTCTTGATTAACTCAATTAGTCTCTTATCTGTAACAATATCTCAAAGTACAATTAGTCACTTATTCAGTAAAAGTCTTACTACGCATGCCCATAGCATAGACAATTTACATTTCAATTATCACTAACCATCTCTTAAGTCATATTTTCAAGGTACATCTAAAGTTACCAAAGTGGCCACTGGGTCTTAAACAAAGTACATTGCATTTTCACATCAATTCACAAAATACAAAGCATTATCACATAAAGTTCTCTTGGGGGGGGGGGGTCCTTCCCACAACACTGCTCCAGCCCCTGCTTCCAAGTCCAGAGAGGGAGCTGGGCAACAAAACCAAAGTGGGGTCCTTGGGGTCCATGGCACTTCACCCCACCCACCAGTCACAAGTCCATCCTCCCCCTGGGTCCCAAACTGTGGGATGCAACAAGGAAACACATTCAGTGCCCCAGCTTTGCCACACAGTCCTTATCTTGTCCTGTGGCTGAACTCCAAACTCCTGGGTTCCTTCTCCTCCAGCAGAAGACAGCAGCTCCAGGCTTCTCCACAGGTCTCCATGCAGGCAGTTCACCATTCCTGCTCTCAGCTCAGTGAAGTCAGCATGAAGGCCGTTCTTCTCTCCTGCTCCATGGCTCCACAGAATCACAGCTACCACAACTGGGAAACAAACAATTATCCCAGCCCCCATACTTTCCTTTTACTCAGCAGATCCCATCCATCGTCGCCATTTTGTAGCGGCAAGTACCCCAATATCCCCAGGGTAGCTGCCAACACAGGTTCCCAGATCTGCTTCTCAAAAGGAAAGCAACTCAAAATGGGGTAACAAGCTTACTTTAATCAAACAAACACACATTACCTAGTTCAGGGAAAAAGGTCAGCACCCCAAACTTCAGAGTTACAGAACTTACAGATCAAACAGACAGGCTTCCAAACTGTCCTACCATTACATCAATACCAAATCACAGTTACCAGAGAGGGAAGCATCAACATCTGGGTTTTCAAAGCCGGGGGGCTCTCAACAACGGCTTCCCAGAGTCTCATCTGGTCAAATCACACAACACTTCTCAAAGGGAGCCCCAAAGCAAAGCCTCTCCTCAGGGCTTATATAGCCTTCTCTTGGCTCAGAGAATGTAACAACCTCCTTGACCCACTGCCCAATCACAAAGTATCAAGGTGTGGGCTTCCCTGAAAAACAAGCCTCCCACCACAGGCTCCAGGTACACTTAAGCTAGGGGCAGGGAAGATCTTTAAATTTGCATTTCCATTACAATTGGTTCTTAGAACTGCATTTGTTCATCTGCTTCTGTCCTCAAGTGGGCATCTTGAGGATACATCTATCTTGAATGGCACCTGCATGAGCTTTAGGCTTCAGCCTGTACCAATGACTCAACATCAATGAGCCCAAAATATCCCCTCTCCATTGTATTAAATTTTGCAGCAGAGTTTCTCTGGCCAATTATGCAGCTGCCATAATCTTCTCGATACAAAACATTTACCATCATAGCCATGGGCCATTCAAGGGACAGTGACTGATTCTGGCACCAGAGAACTGTACTTGACTCCTCTGATGCAGCATCTTATCAGTGCCTGTCAGAAATAGCAAAGCTTAAAATGCAAACAGCAGCCTGAGAGTTATCAGCTGCAAGTGTCATCAGTGTTACATTCCTGCTAATAGCATTTTTAAAATTAGAGTTGCTCCATTGAAATTCTTCTGTGCACTATTAACAAGTCATATGGAAAAGTAATATAGACATTTAACGAAGAACAATTAGATTTTTACAATGAATGTAAGTGGAAGGATCCCCACAAGCTGGTGGAAGACAGGCGGGTAGAGGGGGAGGCGATAGGGAATCATACATAGATCAGTCTCAGTGTACTCCAAATAAACCCAAATCGAAAGTCTTGGTAAATTGAAATTTCTGGCTTCAGCCCTGCAGTAGAAATCAGGAAAATAGGTTCTAAATTCTAGGATCTAGGTTCCTACGTTCTAGGAACTATGTTCTACCTAGTTTCAGCTCTATCTCTATGTGACCTTGAGCAACTTACTTTTCCTCTCCAGGCCTCAGTTTCCTCCTCTGCAGATTTAATTAAATTTAAAGAGTATTTATTAAACACCCCAAGGTATTATACCAGATTCTTTGTATGCAAAGTTTTTCATTTTAAAATTTTTTTAAGAGAGAGATAGTTCCTGACTTCAAAGAGCTTATATTCTACTGTAAAATGAGAGCTTGACTAGATGGTCTCTTAACTTCCTTCTGCCTTTAAAAAGCAGTCCATGAAGGCTGATGGATCTCCCAGAGAACTAATTGATTATTTCTAAGATAATAGGGAAAGGTCTCTCTTGGTCTTTCCAGCTGAACATTGATCCAACATGAGTTAATATCAGTCTTGGCTGGGGATTTAATTTGAAGTAGGACTCCCACAGGGACTGGCTAGACTTAAGGAGGTGTCTCTTGGATTTCTTTTAAGTAAGATAAAATAGAGCTCCAGGAAGTGTCACTGTGATGTGCTGATAGGAACATTTTTGTCTTAATCTACTTGCAGTTTTTAAGATCCTTGGACTTTCCAGGGGAGCTCTTGTTAACATACCCAACAATCAGCAATCTGGCTGATGCCAAGGCTCTGGCAGGGCTCACCAATGTGGTCATTGACGCCAAGAGATGGCACCCCAATTAGCAAAGCCATTAATCCCTGATCAGCATTACTATAAATTTAATTTAATTTGGGGCTATAGAATTCTTGCTGCTGTCAGTGTCAGGCAGATGCAATGGCCTAGATGGCAGAACACAACTGATAAGAAAGTGGCTCTGACCAGGCTGGATTCTGTTGTTAATTATTTTTATTGGGTGCATCCAGGAAGGAACAGTCTCATCACTGTCAGTAATTCAAAAGGGGATTCTGGTTGTTAAACTTAGACTATACAAGAAACTGGGGTGAGGCAACCTAGGGAGTGTAGCAGCAACTACCCCAATATCCCCAGGGTGACTGCCAACACAGGTTCTTAGATCTGCTTTTCAAAAGGAAAGCAACTCAAAATGGGTTAACAAGCTTACTTTAATCAAACAAACATATATTACTTAGTTCAGGGGGAAAAGGTCAGCACCCCAAACTTCAGAGTATACAGACAGATCAAACAGACAGGCTTCCAAACTGTCCAACCATTATCAATATCAAAATCACAGTTACCAGAGAGGGAAGCATCAACATCTGGGTTTTCAAAGCCAGGGGGCTCTCAACAACGGCTTCCCAGAGTCTCATCTGGTCAAATCACACAACACTTCTCAAAGTGAGCCCCAAAGCAAAGCCTCAAATCAGGGATTATATAGTCTTCTCCTGGCTCAGAGAATGTAACCACCCTCTTGACCCACTGCCCAATCACACAGCATCAAGGTGTGGTCATTCCTGAAAACCAAGCCTCCTACCACAGGCTCCATGTGACCACATTCAGCCTATTAGGAGGCAGAGTATATTTTCAAATCAAGGAAGGTTTTCAGAGTCTCTTAAGCCAATCAAAGTCTCTTAAGCCAATCAAAGGGCCCAGGGGCAGGGAAGATCTTTAAATCTGCATTTCCATTACAGGGAGATGATGGAATCTTGGCTCTATGTGCTCCTTAGAGTTTCTATCTAGAGGTAGGGTGAGATACAAGAATGACTCCTTTGGGTCTATTTCAGCCTTGGGATTTTATGATGCTAGAAAACTGACTCCTTATCCCCAATATGCAGAAAGCCAGGTACAGTGTTTCCAAGGCAGAATGTATTAGAGATAAGATAAATCCACATAACATTTCTTTAAACACTCAAATGACTTAAGAATGGTGACATACACTGTGGCTTTCTCTTGGTTTCTTTTGGTCATGTGATAGTTTCTTCCTTATCTTGGATGTAATTATGAGGACTCTCTACCCATTAAGGCTCATATATCACATTTATGCTCCTTTGCTATAGATGGCAGCTGGCATAGTTATGTGTGTCTAATGTTAATTCAAAGTAAAAGTCTAGGCAGGTAATGAGCTTCCCATCTTTGAACTTCTTTAAGTGGAGCTTCCTGATTTTATTGGGGATATTGTAGAAGGGAATCTTGCTACAGGCAAAATGGCCAAAATGGCCAAAGGAACCTTTGCGGTTCCTTCAAAGTTTATGATTCTGTGTTTATAAGTGGGTGAGAGATTAAGGAGGAAAAAGTAATGAGTGAGAGAAAGTTTCCCCCAAGTGTGGGGGTTGAGGAATGAATTAGGAAGCAAAGAGGAAGTAGGACTGAGTTGGTCAAAGCCAACTCACTGTGAAAATGGAGGAGGAGCCATCAAGTAGCTGGATCAGGGACTTAGCAGAATCACGAAAGGAAAATTCATCTAAGGACAGGAAGCCAATGGAGTTGTTGAACACAGAATCATGGTAGGATTATGACTGAAGAAGGTCATGCTACCCAAATAACTGGAAGGAGAATATAGTAGTGTGGAATGTACATTGGATTTGGGACCAAAGGAACAGAGTTTGACTTAGTTCTGCTCTTTACTACTTTTGTGACTTCAGGCCAGTCATGTAACCTCCCTGGGCTTCAGCTTCCTTATTTGTAGACAAAGAAGGTTGGGCTAGATTATATCATATAGTTTTCTTAAATCCTATGATCATATGAATAATAATCAGAACTGTCATTTTTTTTGGTTCTCTGGGGATGGGGGTGGGGAGAGAGAGAGGAAGAAGGAGAGGGAGAGAGAGAAGGAAAAGGAGGGAGGAGGAAGACAGAAGAGGGAAGAAGGGAGATGACATCTAATTCAGACAGAGACAGACAGGCAAAGACAGGGATAGGGAGAACAAACTAGCATTCAGGTCAAGCTTGAAATAGTAGAAGAACTGAAACTGGGAGAAGAAACAAGACTATTTGGGAAGTAGAGTATGAGAAAGACCTAGCCTGGGAAGGATCAGTTCAGGGAACTGAACCAAAAGAATACAGATTATGGGATGTTCCCAAGATTTGTCTTCTAAGCAAAAATATCTGGAAATCAAGCAAAAAAATGTCTGCAATTATACTTCATACTTATAATTTTTTGACCTGTAGAAAATGGCACAGTGGGTAGAGCATTAGACCTGGAGTCAGGAAGACCTGAGTTCAAAACTAGTCTCAGACATTTATGGACTATGTCACCCTGGACAAATCACTTGACTTCTGTCAGCACTTTCCTTAGCACCTACCTCCCAAGTAGGTTGTGAAGATAAAATGAGATAAATTTGTAAAGCATTTTGTAAACATTAAAGCACTGTAGAAATGCTATTATTGTGGTTGTTGTTATTATGATTATTAACAATTTTGATTAAAGAAGCTCTTTCTACCCTAAACAACTGGGTCTCAGGGTCTCATGTACCCAGTGCTCATACCCTTTCCTGGATAATCATCTACGTCCTTGCCTCTGACTATGAATATCTCCCAAAGGTCTGTCCTGCACTTCCTATTTTTTCTAGTTACACCTGCTTTCTTGATGATCTCATCAATCCTCAGGGGGTTTAATTATTATCCCTGTGCAGATGGCTCAGATCTATATATTAAAGCCTACATTTTGTTCTGAGTTCCAGCCTCTCCACCAAATTCCTCTTGACATGTCTGAATGGATATTCCATAAGCATCTCAAACTCAGCATGTTCAGAACAGAATTCATTAGCCTCCCTGACAAATCCACCTGTCTTTCTACAATTTCTATTGAGGGCACCACTATCCTTTTGATTGCCCAGGTTCACAGCCTTGGATTCATTCTCTACTCTTTCTCATACCACATATTCTTTCAGTTATCAAGTCTTAGTTCTAACACTATAATATCTCTCCTTTTATCCCCAACTCACTCCTTACTGTAGCAGCAAGCACCCCACCATACCCAGGGTGGCTGTCAACACAGGTTCTTAGATCTGCTTTTCTAAAGGAAAGCAACTCAAAATGGGTTAGCAATCTTGCTTTAATCAAACATATTTCATTTACCTAGTTCAGGGGAAAAAGTTCAGCACCCCGAATTTCAGAGAATACAAAGGTTATAAGCAGACAAAAATACAGAGAAACAGATCAGCAGACAGGCTTCCAACTGTCTGACCATTACATCCATACCTAGTCAGTTACCAGAGAGGGAAGCACCAACTTCTGGGTTTTCAAAGCCAGGGGGCTCAACAACTGCCCAGTCTCATCTGGTCAAATCACATAACTCTTCTCAAAGTGAGCCCCCAAACAAAATCTCATATCAGGGTATATATAACCTTCTCCTGGCTCAGAGAATGTCACAACCTTCTTGACCCACTGCCCAATTACACAGCACCAAGGTGTGGGCATTCCTGAAAACCAAGCCTCCTGCCACAGGCTCCAAGTGACCACATTCAGCTTATTTACTTTGGAAGCCTGTCTGATGTCTGTTTCTCTGTCTTTTTGTTGTTTCTAGGATCAAATATAAGTTCTGCTATTTGGCATTTAAAATCCTCCACAAACTGGCCCCCACTTCCCTTTCCAGACTTATTGCTTCATTTCATCTACTCTATGATCTGACTCAGTGGTTAAGTGTGGTCCATGACCCCTAGGGGTCCCTTAGACCATTTCCAAGGGTCTGGGAGGTCAAAGCCATCTTCATAATAATATGAAAACATTATTTGTTAAGTAAAATTCTCTTTCCTTTTCCTACTATGTAACAGTGTGAGGCTGGATTTTCTTTATATACTTCAACCAAAATAACATGTTACAACAGATTAAATGCAAAAACAGGCATGAGAGTCCAGCTGTCTTCTATTAAGCCAGAAAACAAAGAGTTTTTTTTTAAAATACCATTCTCATTAAATTATTTTTCTTTGGAAAATATAGTTATTTTTTCATAAAAATATATTATTTATCTTAACATGTAATGGATTTATTGTTATTTAAAAATCAATCAATAAATAGCATGAAATTTATCCATTTTACTTTCTTTTTCTTTTTTCTTTTTTCTTTTTGGAGGACAATTGGGGTTAAGTGACTTGCCCAAGGTCACACAACTAGTTTTTGTGTTAAGTTTCTGAGGCCATATTTGAACTCAGGTCCTCCTAACTCCAGGGCCGGTACTCTATTCACTGCACCACCTAGGCACCCCAGTTTTACTTTCTAATAGAATAAATGCTGATACCTACTAGGGGTGTTCTAAAATCAACATATACTAACTCACAAGATCCAGTTGTTAAATTTGAGCATTTATATCTCTGAAATCAACAAATGCTACAAATCAGCATTTTTGGGGTGTGTGTGTGTGTGTGTGTGTGTGTGTGTGTTGATTATCTAGATTTAAGAAAGTGATAGATGGAGAAAATGTTAATTTTGCTTCAGCACTTAGCACAGTGCCTAACTCGTACTGGACAAATGTTTATTGACTGACTAGTTAGGAAATAGATGTTGAATGAATACTCTTCTGCGGAAAAGAGAGAGATCCAGAAGAAACTCCCCCCATGTCTTTGTTTTACTAGCTGTGGGACCTTGGCTAAGCTATTTAAACTCTATTCATTTTGAAAGACTCCCTATGATTCTCCTTTCATAGTAGATTGTAATCTGCACTGTTTAACACAATGTCAAAATCACAGATTCTTTGGGTATTTGGTGTCCTGAAATGTTAGATATGAAAAAAATATAAAAGGTTATTTTGTCTAACTTCCTTATTTTACTGAGAAGGAAACTGAGACCCAGAGAATAGAAGGGGAAGTAACATGCTCAAGGTCACAAAGCTAGATAGTGTCAAAGTCAGGACTAGAATTTGGGTTTCCTAGTGACCAGTGCTCTTTACTTTAATAATATCAACTAATTTGTTGGCACTATTCAGTCATTTCCAACTCTTTGTGACCCCACTTGGGATTTTCTTGGCAAAGATACTGGAGTAGTTTGTCATTTCCTTCCCTAGCTCAATGTACAAATGAGGAAACTGAGGCAAACAGGGTTAATTGACTTGCCCAGGGTCACACAGCTAGTAAGTGTCTAAGGTCAAATTTGAAGTCAGATCTTCCTGACTTCAGGCCCAGTACTCTATCTATTATACTACTTAGCTGCCACAATACTAGCTAATAGCTAATATTTAACAAGTTCTTTAAAGTTTGAAAAGTGGGTTTTTTTTAAATCAGCATTTCATTTGATATCATTATACCATACTTTCTGCTAGGGTAATAGAATATTTTTAAATATCAAATTTTATTTTTTCAATTGACAAGAATCTCTGCTTTTTTACCTTCCCCTATTGAGAAAGAAAAATATAATATCTGTTACAAATGTCTACAATAGAACAAAATAAATTGTTATATTGGTCATGTTAAAAAAATATCTCAGTCTGAACTCAGTTCACACCTTCCTATCAGAAGGTGGGTAGCATGTTTCATCTAGAGTATCCTGGATTTGTAGTTGGTCATTAAATTGATCAGAGTGCCTATATGTTTCAAAATTGTTTGTCTTTACCATGTTGTTGCTACTTTATTTATTGCTTTCCTGGTCTGCTCACTTCACTCTGCATCAGGTTCGTATGAGTCATCCCAGGTTTTTCTGAAACCATTCCGTTCATCATTTCTTACAACACAATAGCATTCTATCATTCATATGCCATATCTGCTACAGTCAGTTTTCAACTGAAGGGCACTCCCTCAGTTTAAAATTCTTTGCCAGTACAAAATGAGCTGCTAACAAATATTTTTTATACAAAAGATGGCATCTTACAGGTCACCAACTTTGAACTTTTACTGATCAGAAATGCTGCTGAATTATCATCTAGACTATTGCTTGAACTCTTCCAGTGATGTCTATTGTGTTGTTCATCATATGAATATACCCTTGAAATTTTGCCATATCAATCCAGAAAAAGGAGAATTTAAAAGATTTGAAATTTATTTTAAATAACCTTATGACAAGACTAATCAAAAGGGAAAAGGTAACTGTCTTGCAGATCAGGAGACTAAATAATATAATGAAAAATAATGACTAAACGAGGATAGAGTTTTGAACTTGGTGATTTTCCCCCCAGTAGATCTTATTTGATCTTCTGCATTTACCCATTTCCTTTAAGCTCATAATGGAGTTTCTGTCTTTCTCCTGATCTTCAATCACCCCTTCCTACTGTGTGCTGCTTTTTTCCTGGTGTCTGTGAACATTTTCAGGTCCTACTAAAATCCTTAAGAAAAGTTCCTTTGACTTTGTATATCCACAAGTTTGGGCCTCTTTGACCTTTTTTTTCTATACCAAATTCTTAGAAAGAGCTGCCTATACTCACAGCCTCCATTTCCTTATCACCCACTTGCAATCTGGTTTCTGACTCCTCCTATGTACTGAAAATGTCCTCTGTCTTAAAAGTAGCCAGTGTTCTATTAAATGCCAGATCAATAGGCTTTTTCCAGATCTAATCCTTTTTTTTTTACATCTGTGCAGCTTTCCAAACTATGTATCACCCCTTCCTCCTGGATTGTCTCTCTTCCTTTGGTTTCTATGACACTATTCTTTTTTTTTTTTTTTTAAAGCAATTGGGGTTAAGTAACTTGCTCAAGGTTACACGGCTAGTCATTATTTATGCGTGGGTGCTCATTTTCTGAGGCCGGTTAGGTGTCGGAGGCCGGCTCCGAACTCAGGTCCTTCTGATTCCAGGGCTGGCGCTCTATTCACTGCGCCACCTACCTGTCCCTCTATGACACTATTCTTAACTGTCTCTCCTATCTATCTTACTTTTCCTTCCTCTTTTGCTGGATATGTTTATTCACTTTTTCATTCCTTTAGCACAGAAGGGATCCCTCTTCTCTCTTTAAAAAACAAATTTATTTTTGGTTTCCAACATTCACTTCCATAAGATTTTGAGTTCCAAATTTTCTCCCCATCTCTCCTCTACCCCAACACCAAGATGGTATGTAGTTTATATAGGTTTGACCTATACATTCATATTGCATTTAGTTTCACATTAGTCATGTTGTAAAGAAGAATTAGAACCAATGGGAGAAACCATGAGAAAGAAGAAACAAACAAAAGAGAGAGCAAATAATATCCCTCAATCTGCATTTAGATTCCATAGTTGTTTTCTTAATGTGAATGGCATTTTCCATCATGAGTCCTTTGGTATTGTCTTGGACCCATGCATTGCTAAGAAGAGATAAGTCTATCAAAGTTAGTCATCGCACATTGTGGCTATTACTGTGTACGGTATCCTTCTCGTACTGTTCACTTTGCTCAGCTAGTTCATTCAAGTCTTTCTAGGTTTTTCTGAAGTCTGCCTCCTCATCATTTCTTATAGCACAGTAATATTCCATTACATTCATATACTATAACTTGTTCAGCCATTCCCTAAGTGATGGGCATCCCCTCAATCTCCAATTCTTTGCCACCACAAAAAGAACTGCTATAAATATTTTTGTACATGTGGGTCCTTTTTCCATTTGCACGATCTCTTTGGGATACAGACCTAGTAGTGTTTGCTAGATCAAAAGTTATGCACATTTTTATAGCCCTTTGGGCAAAGTTCCAAATTGCTCTCCAGAATGGCTGGATCAGTTTACAACTCCATTAACAATGCATTAGTGTCCCAGTTTTCCCCATCTTCTCCAAAATTTATCATTTTCCTGTTTTGTCATGTTAGCCAACCTAATAGACATGATGTGGTACCTAATGGTTGTTTTGATTTACATTTCTCTAATTAATAGTGATTTAGAACATTTTTTATATGACTATAGATAGCTTTAATTTCTTCATCTGAAAACTGCCTGTTCATATCCTTTGACCATTTATCAATTGGGGAATGACTTGTATTCTTATAAATTTGACCCAGTTCTATATATATTTTAGAAATAAGGCCTTTATTAGAGACATTGCTTGTAAAAATTCTTCCCCAGTTTTCTGCTTCCCTCCTAATCTTGGTTGCATTGGCTTTGTTTGTGCAAAAACTTTTCAATTTAATGTAATCAGAATTAACCATTTTGCATTTCATAATGTTCTTTATATCTTGTTTGGTCATAAATTCTTCTTTTCTCCATAAATCTGACAGGTAAACTATTTGTTGCTTTCCAAGTTTGCTTATAGTATCAACCTTTATATCAAATCTTGTACCCATTTTGACTTTATTTTGGTATATATTGTAAGATGTTGATTTATGCCTAGTCTTTGCCTTTGCCCAGAAGTTTTGGTCAAAAAGTGAGTTCTTTACCCAGAAGCTGGAGTCTGGGTTTATCAAGCAGCAGATTACTATAGTCATTAACTACTATGTCTTGTGTACCTAATCTATTCCACTGAGGCACCACTTTGTTTCTTAGCCAGTACCAAATAGTTTTGATGATTCCTGCTTTATAATATAATTTAAGATCTAGTATGGCTAGGCCACCATCCCTAGAATTTCTTTTCATTAATTCCCTTGATATTCTGGACATTTTTTTCTTCCAGGTGAATTTTGTTATTTTTCCTAGCTCTATAAAATATTTTTTTGGGGGTATTTTGATTGGTATGACACTGAATAAGTAAATTAATTTAGGTAGAATTGTCATTTTTATTATATTAGCTCAGCCTACCCATGAGCAACTAGCATTTTCCCAGTTATTTAGATCTGATTTTATTTGTGTGGAAAGTGTTTTGTAATTATGTTCACATGGTATTTGGGTTTGTTTTGGCAGGTAGACTCCCAAATATTTTATAATGTCTACAGTAACTTTAAATGGAATTTTTCTATCTCTTATTGTCGGGGTTTGTGAGTAATATACAGAAATGCCAATAATTTATGTGGATTTATTTTGTATCTTGCAAGTTTGCCAAAGTTGTTTATTATTTCAAGTGGTTTTTTACTTTCTTTTCTAGGATTCTCTAAGTATATCATCTGTAAAGAGTGATATTCTAATTCTTTCAATTTCTTTTACTTCTCTTATTGTTAAAGCTAACATTTCTAATATTTCCATCAGTGGTGATAATGGACACTCTTGTTTCACCCCGATCTTATTGGAAATGCTTCTAGCTTATCCCTATTACATATAATGCTTGCATGGTTTTAAGTAGTTGATACCTACCATTTTATGGAAGACTACATTTATTCCTATGCTCTCTAGTGTTTTTAATAGGAATGGGCATTATATTTTATCAAAAGCTTTTTCTGTATCTATTGAGATAATCATGTGGTTTCTGTTAGTTTTGTTGTTGATGTGGTCAATTATGCTGATAGTTTTCCTAATATTGAACCAGCCCTGCATCCTGGTATAAATTCTGCATGGCCATAGTGTATTATTCTTGATAAGTTGCCGTAATCTTTTTGTAATATTTTATTTAAGATTTTTGCATCCATATTCATTAGGGAAATTGGTCTACAATTTTCTTTCTCTGTTTTGACTCTTTAAATGATAAAATTAAATTGATTAAATTGACTCTTTTAATGATACCATTTTAGGTCTCAGTATTATATTTATATCATGAAAAGAATTTGGTAGGACTCCTTCTTCACCTATTTTCCCAAATGTCTATATAGTATTAGAATGAATTGTTCTTTAAATATTTCTTTACATTCTTTAAAAGAATTTACTTCTAAATCCATCTGACCTTGGGGAATTTTTCCTAGGGAGTTCATTGATGTCTTGTTCAATTTCTTTTTCTGAAATGGTGTTAAATATTTTATTTACTCTTCCATTGGTCAATTTATATTTTTGTAAACATTCATACATTTCATTAAGATTGTCAGATATACTGGCATATAGTTGGGCAAAATAATTCCTAACTATTGTTTTAATTTCTTCTTCACTGGTGATAAATTTACCCTTTTCATTCTTGATGTTGGCCATTTGGTTTTCTTTTTTCTTTTTTTAAATTCAAATTAACCAAGGGTTTTTTCCTTCATAAAACCAACTATTAGTTTTATTTATTAGTTCAATAGTTTTCTTAATTTCAATTTTATTAATCTCTCCTTCAGTTTTCAGTATTTCTAATTTGGTATTAAATTGGGGATTTTAAATTTGTTCTTTTTCTAGCTTTTTTAGTTGAATGCCCATTTCATTAATCTATTTCTCTATTTTATTCATTTTAAGAATTCAGAAATATACAACTTCCCCAAAGAACCATTTCTGCTGCATCCCATAAAATTTGATATGTTGTCTCATTATTGTCATTCTCTTATATGAAGTTATTGATTGTTTCTATGATTTGTTGTTTGACCCACTCTTTCTTTAGGATTACATTATTTAGTTTCCAATTAATTTTTAGTCTATCTTTCCATTGCCCTTTATTATATATAATTTTTATTGTGTCATGATCTGAAAAGGATGCATTTAATATTTCTGCCTTTCTGCATTAGATTGTGAGGTTTTTATGCCCTTGTACATGGTCAGTTTTTGTGTAGGTGCCATATACCTCTGAAAAAAAGGTATATTACTTTCTATCCCCACTCATTTTTTTCCAGAGGTCTACATATCTAACTTTTCTAAAATTATATTCACCTCCTTAACTTCTTTCTTGTTTATTTTGTGTTTAGATATATCTAATTCAGAGAGGGGAAAGTTGAAGTCCCCCACTAGTATAGCTTTGCTGTCTATTTCTACCTGTAATTTATTTAACATATCCTTTAGAAATCTGGATGCTATACCATTGGTAACTCCAACTCAGTATGTTTAAAACTGAATGAACTCATCATCTTCATTCATTAACCTGTCTCTTCTTCAGTTTTCCCTGTTTCTACTGAAGGTACTATCACCCTCCCAGTCATCCAGTGTTGTGACCTCAGAATCCTCTCTGATTCTTTTCTCTCAATCTAATTAAATATAAAGTTTTCTTGATTCTATCTCCACAGAGTCATTGCTATCACTTTCCATCTATTCAAATAGCCATGATCTTTGTTCAGACTCTTCTTACCTCCAACTTGAACTTGTCATTGTAATAACCACTTTTTATAATGATAATTTTGTTTTGAAGTAACAGACACTTCCCCATTAACATGTAAATAAGTGTCATTACAAGGTACTTGCCTTGAACACAGTTTATCTTATAATAATAGAAGGGGAATTCTTTTTTTTTTTTTTTGCCTTTTGGAGGGCAATTGGGGTTAAGTAACTTGCCCAAGGTCACACGGCTATGTTTTTGTTTGTGTGTGTGTTAAGTGTCTGAGGCCGGATCCGATCTCAGGTCCTTCTGACTCCAGGGCCGATGCTCTACTCACTGCACCACCTAGCCACCTAGCCACCCCCGGGGAATTCTTTTAACTTGGATGGCATATACTACTACTACTACTACTACTACTACTACTACTACTACTACTATTACTGACTTTTATAATTGATCAGATTACATTTTCCCTCCAAGTTGACTTACTTTACATCATTACAATCTTTGTGAATTCTGCTGGTTTTGTTTTCTTTACTCTGTATCACTTCATCTAGGTCTTCACCCATTTCTCTGAATTGTACCACTTCTTATGATATGGTAGTATTCCATTTCATTCACAAATGATAATTTGTTCAATATGTGTTCATTCAATATAAGTTGAGCATATATTTTGTTTCCAGCTTTTGTCATTGAAAAGAATGTTTCTGTGAACTTTTTTTTTTTTTTTGCTTTTCTTGCTATCAGTAACCTTCCTGGGAAATAGTCCCATTATTGGAATCTCTGAGTCAAAGCATGTGAACAATTTAGTAACATTTCTTGCATAATTCTAAATTCTTTTCCAGAAAGGAGGATTAATGCAAAGTTCCATCAGCAGTAAATTGCAATACCTGTCTACTCACAGTCCCTGCAATAGAGTTTTTCCATCTGTTACCATCTGGGTGAATATGAGCCAATACCTCAGGCTTGTTTTAATTTTTTCATTTCCATGGTTTCTGTTGATTTTGAGTGTTTTCTCAGGTGCTTGTTAATAATTTATGTTTTTTCTTCGGGAGCAGCTAGATGGCACAGTGGATAGAGTTCTATGCTTGCAGTCAGGAAAATTCAACTTTGTGAGTTCAAATCTGGCCTCAGACACTTACTAGCTCTGTGATCCTAGGCAAGTCACTTAGCCCTGTTTTTCTCAGTTTCTCTGTAAAATGAGCTAGAGAAAGAAATGATAAACCACTCTAGTATCTTTATCATTAAAACCCCAAAGTGGGTCACAAAGACATGAACATGACTGAAAAAAGAACCAACTCAGATTCTTTTGAAAAGAATAAAATTGTTCATACCCTTTGACCATTTGTCTATTGATATAGGATCTAGGCTGTTTTCCTATCCTCCCGCCCAATGGCTGTCAAAATAATCTTCCTAAGACAGAGATCAGACTATGTCACTAACCTCACCCCTGCCCTCTCCCCCTTCAAAGAAACAAACAAACCCCAAAACCTTTCAATGGCTCTCTATTGCTTCTAGAATGAAATCCAGATTCTTCCTCCTAGCATCTAACGCCTTTCACAATTTGCCTCTAGCATAGTCTTCCAGATTTATTTAACCCACCCACTTCCATAGTCCTCTATGTTCTTGCCAGACTAGACCTCTAATTGTTTCTATATCTCTACGTTCAATTTTCAGACTCCATAATCCAAACAAGCTTTCCACCCACCACCACCTCCTCACCATGTTTGGCATGTATGTATTCTTTTCTCACTTCTGCCTTTCAGATACTTTTTTTCCTTCAAAGTCCCTTTCAGGTATGAATTCTTCCCTGATCCTGCCAAGTGTTAATGTTCTCTCCTTCCTCAAAGATCACAGGGTGCTTTGTCTTTCCCCTTTGGCCACAGTTATGCTGCCTTGTATAACAGTTATTTGTGTGTGTACTTCACAGCTTGATAGGCATAAACATTCTGAGATGACAAGGATTATTTCCCCCCTTGTATCCCCAGAGCTTTGTGCATAATAGGAACTTAATAAATGTTTATTGAATTGAATTGAATGAAGGCATTCTATTACCTTCTTATTCTGTTTCAAATCCTCATCTTTGGAAGTAAGAAGTACTTAGCTCTATAGCACATAGCCATCCTGGGGGATCGCCTTCCTCAATTTTATAGTGGGAACAGCCTCCTCAATTTTATCCTGTGCCTGGGGACTCCTGGGATTGAAGGAGCTATGGTTACATTAAATGGTAGCCAGTGATATAGATTAGTCCCTTTGACTCCTCATCTGGTAATTTAAAGAAAAAAGTGGGGCTCAGTGCAAAGATGATGAGTGTGGTTAAGGTGCACCTTAGATGGTTTGGTCCTGAGGTTTAGGGAAAAGCACACTATTCTTTGCTCCCTGCTCCCATTTTTATACAAATATCCACTTTTATGGAGTTGGTCATTTAATTTTCCTGAAGGGGCTGTGTTTTTATTGGTATAGGTATATTGGCATTCCTTCAATAAGGAAATTCCCTCTTTCAATGCCAATTAGCACATCCTCTGCAATTTTTAATCTTAGAAATTTGTCTGGTGGTGCTGAAGGGCTAAGTGATTTGTCCAGACAGTACATTAGAGATGGGACTTGAACCAAGGCTTCTAGGCTGGACTTGATTCTGAGCAGTAGTGGAGAATTAGTGGTTAAAGTAGAAATGATGGAAACCCTGGGAGGAAATGAGCATTTAGGATTAGAATTTGTGGGCATTGAGTTATTCAATAGACTTTGGGAGGAAAGATTTCAGAGTTCAAAGAAAGCATAATCCCATGCTTTACAATTTTGTAGAGAAAGTCAACCCAGAAGGAGATGAGATAGTTTCAAGAATGAAATTCTTATGATAGAAATACAGATATTTCTGAAAAGACAGAGGGAAGCTATTGAAAGGGACAGATTTGGATGCACAAGGAACTCACCCACTGGCCTGACCTTTTGGCTATTCTCCTTTGGTATCCATGGCAGTATTGCCCCCTGCTTCTCCTTCTTGGGAGATTATTCCTGACCATTTCTTCTCAGTCTCCTTTGCAAGTCCTCTATTCTGCTCCTCCTCCCTGGGGGTTAAGTTTCCTCTACTGCTCTGTCCTTAGCCTTCTTTAGTTCTCTCCCTACCCTTTATCCACTGTTGATTGCATCTGTTCTGAAAGTTCAAATGATCATTTGATGATTTGCAAATGATTCTCACATCTATCTATTTGGTCCTAATTTCTCCTGAAGCCCCTTCTTGTATGTCTAACTGACTTGATGGATGTTTCTGTCTAGATATCTTGCTGGAAGCTCAAATGCAACATGTCTAAAACAAGTTGCATCATTTTTTCTCAAATCCACCTTTCTTTCTAACTGCCCCCCCCCCCTTTTCCTGATGGTACTACCAGTTCCTAGTCACTCAGGCTGTAAACATCAGTTTGTGTTCTTTCTCTTTCAACACACATGTGTAATTAGTTGACAAGTCCTATGCAAGTTGACAAGTTCTATCTCTAGAACATCTTGAAATTATCTTTCTATTATCACCATGCAAGATTAGACACATCACCTTTCATTATCACTCGGGCTATTGTAATAGCTGTTTCTTCCTCTTCTTCGTTTTCTTTTTCTCTTTCTTCTTCTCCTTTGCTTTTATTTGTAAGGGGAAATTGAGGCTAAGTGACTTGCCCAAGGTCACATAGCTGGTAAGTGTTAAGTGTCTAAGGCCAGATTTAAACTCAGGTCCTCCTGACTCCAGGGTCAGTGCTCTATTCTCTATGCCACTTAGCTGCTGGTATTGTATTAGCTTCTTAAATGCCCTCCTCACCTTAGCTCTCTGGTCTGAGAGTGAGAGCAAGTCAGCTTTAGGGGTTTGCATCCTGGAACCCTCCTTTGCATCTATTGCTCTGCTTGGTTTCTACTCCATGGAACATGGCCACCCTCTGGGCATGAGCTGATCACTTCTAATCTCACCACCATGCTGCTAACTCAAACCCAGATTGACACCACCTGCCTCAGCCTCCTCTTCCCTCTCACTGGAAGACCAGAGAGCCAAATATCAAACTCTTCCCAATGCCTTCCTTTGGCAGAAACCAGACTCAACTCATTCCGCTTTACAACTGCCGCCCTTCTTAGTTTCAGCCCTATTTAACATGATAATCCCACACTGGAAATTCCTGTTTTCCCCCTCATCTTACTTTCCCACCTCTTTATATGTGTTTTCTCCTGCCTTTGGATTGTAAACTCTTGAAGTCAAGGGCTGTCTCTCTTTTTATTAATTGTATCTCCAGTGCTTAGCACAATGCCTGGCACATAGTAGGTCCTTAACAAATGTTTATTGTATTAGATTGCATTGGGACCCAGGTCTTCCATCCAAATTGTAGGAGCTGTACAGGCCTCTGGTTCATTAACTTCTTACTTTTTCTTAACCACCTTTTCCCAAAATTCTGATCTCTGGATGTGCTTGTACTATGGCTCATGCTTGAAGAGTGGCTCTATGACATTCCCTGTGGGAACAAGGACAGTATAGATGTCTCCAATTCCTCCAGTCTTGCCTAGAGCCTTTGTGATTGAAAGGTGGGGGTAGAGAGGCAAAACGTCCAGCCTCAGCTCTGGAAAACCAGGTCCTCCTCTCCAAGACAGATCTGGCCTACTGCTTCTTCCAAGTAGGAAAAGACAAAAAAGGGAGACCTGCCTGGGTTGAAAAGACAGTTTAAGCCCTTGCTCAACTCTTTTAAAAATACATTTTATTTTATTTTTCTAGTTAGACATTTATTTTTCAGGAAGCTAGGTGACACAGTGGATAGGGCACTAGACCTAGAGTCAGAAGGACTTGAGTTAAACTTCAGCCTCAGACACTCACTAGCTGGATGACTCTGCACAGGCCACTTAATTTTTGTTTACCTCAGTTTCCTCAACTGTAAAGTGGAGATAATAATCTACCTCTCAGGGTTGTTATGAGGGGGAAATATTTATATTATATTCATTATATATTTATATGTAATTTACGTTATTATATTTATTATAATATTAACTATATAATTAATATTGATTATTATATAATTATATATTTACTATATATTATTTATATATAAATATTATATATAATATTTACAAAGCACTTAGCACAGTTGCTAGAATGTAATAGGCACTATATAAATTTTTATTCCCTTCCATTTCTCACCTTTCCTCCCATTCCCACCCCTCCCACATACAAAGAAAATGAAAAAATTTAAAAACAAATGTATATAATTAAAGAAAATTAATTCCCATATTTTCCCTGACCCAAAAATGTGTGTCTTATTCTGCATACCTGGTTTGCCACCTCTCTGTCCGCTTTCTGGAATCATGTGTGATCACTGTATTGTGTTCATCCCAATGTGGAATTTTGGATGTGGGGTAGGAATTTATCCATTAAGTTAGGCTCTATACACGCATAACTGATCTCCTAAAATGGGAGAACTCTGCCCTCTACTGACTGGAGTCACCTCTTTTGATTGGCTACGTCACCAAAATAGGCTATATCTTGAAAACTGGCAACACTAATCGTGTCCTTCTTTATCTGCTGTGCTTGGTGGCTGGTGATCTTCCTTGTGTTCATCCAGAGGCTGAAGATCCCAGGAGCTTCAAGGCCATGAGTTGAACTGATTGAGAGGGCAAAGACTTCTTTCCTCTGCTCCCATTTTTTACCTTGGTTCCTAGAAATGGGCCTGTGTGTTTGTTTCTGTTTTGTCTTTTGTCCTCAGTTTTAGGTGCTAGGAGCAATCCCTATATTGGATGTGGGAGTTCAAGTCATGGTGATGATCCTGGAGCTGGGATTATAGGTGGGGTGGTGCAGCCAGTCAGCTATTCATAGAAGTACTGAGAAGCCAGGGTGACCTGGACTTGAGCCTGAGGCAGGGGAGGAGATGGGGTTTGGGACTTGCAATTGGGCCTGTGCTCTATAGCAGTGGTATCTAAATCAAATAGATAAGCTACCTACAGGCTGCATGTTGACATAGAAAACCACAAATTTATATTATCTATGTTTTATTGTATTTTTTATTTATTGTTAAATATTTCCCAATTACATTTTACTCTGGTTTAGATTGTACTCAGAGTTTTGCTGGTTGCATCCTAATGATCAGAAGTTTGATATCTCTGATCTATAGGAACTGAGTTAAGCTATGAACTTGAACCACTTCTTATCTCCAGAGATTAAGGTGATGAAAAGGTATGTATGTAGGGCAGATTATGCCTTCCACATATTGGGGTATATTTGTATGTTTGTCACTATGCTTTTGGAGTAAATACTTCTGTGTAAAAGGTAATCTTACTGTTAGTGGTTAAATGGAGTTAGGGTGTAGAGGGGGCTGAAGTCATTTTCAGAGAGCTTAGAGACACCCCTCCCCCCCCACCAATGCCCAATTCTCCTTAAGGGTAGCAGAAATGAAATGTAAGGGGAGGGATGAAATGTAACATACCTGATCTTTAGGTGATGGGATTTAGGATAGTGTATGTTACAGAAATAAGAAAGTAATGGTATTGCTAGCTAATTTTAAGTGGTAAAGACATTAGTGAAGAGAAGGTCTTCAGATTACCTTAGGCTTATTAAGAGGCAGAGAAGATCTTCAAATTCCCATTACCATTACATGTATCCATCTCCTTTCTCAATTTTTTTTAGAAAACCTTCTTGGGGGAGAGAATTTGTCTATATCTCTTCTTTGCCCCTGTCATGTATTACCTAGTATCACACTTATTTGAGTTAACTCAGTATTCTTCCCAGTTTGACTATAATTCTTGAGGGAAGGGGTTAGATCTATTTTTTTAACATGTGTTTCCAGCCCCCAATACAATTATTTGTACTTTCTAGGTGCTCAAAACATGTTTGATGAGAGAACGAATTCAATGAGCAGTGATTAATAGATAAATGTTTACCTGGAGAAGAGTCTCTAGTGGAAGGACCTGACCTTTACTACTGTGCCACTTAACATTTTTATCAATGACTTCAACATAAAGTTTACCAAGTGCTTCCCCTACAACAACTAGGTAAAGAATGTAAGCATAACACTATTGACCATCTTCTTCTAGATACTCTCTCCTGTGTGACCCTGCTCTCTCTTGGCTCCCTTTTTGCCTGTATGATGGCTCCCTCTCATCCCCCTTTGTTGGATCATCATCCATGTTATACTCCCTAATTGTGGGCCCATTTCAAGGCTCTCTCTCTTTTTTTCCCCAATGGTGCTATATAAGATTTATTTATTTTTATTTTTTTAAATAATTGATGTCTTTTTCTTTACTTTTAGTTTACAACATTCAGTTCCACAATCTCTTAAGTTTCAAATTTTCTCTGCCTCCCTCTCCTCGCCCTCCACCCCCTAGCAGTATGTAATCAAATATAGGTTCTACAAATACCTTCATGTTGAACGTTAGTCATGTTGTAAAGGATTATAACCATAGGCTGAATGATGAAAAAGAAGGGAGAAAACAAAACACAAATGAGAGAGAGCAAATAATTTGCTTCAATCTGCAGACTCTGTAGTTCTTTCCCTGGTCTCTAGAAGTGTGTGTGTTTGCCAAAAGAACTTTTTGTCCTTTAACTTCCTTTTATTTGCTGTCTTCAGCCATTAAAATGTAAGCTCCTTGAGGGCAAGAGATGTCTTTTTTTTTTTTTGACTTGCATTTGAATTCCCAGCACTTAGCCCAGTTCCTGGCCTATAGTAAAATGCCTAACAAATGCTGGCAGATGTGACTTGCTGCAATATGTAATAGGGAGTCATTCTGAGTTTTTGAGTGAGAATCATAGGATGAAAGTCACACAAAAGATGCCCCTTTTCTGCTCTACTTTAGGCCACCTTAATGAAAATCAGAGCTCAAAATTGAGAAAGAGGGGAAGCAGTTTCAAATGTAGGCTAAGAAGCACAGTGATGAGAGGAATAAAAAATTGATGTGGATCATACATATTGTAAGAAGAAATCCACCAAATACACTTAAGGATAAAGTTGGAGCAGAAACGAAATGTTGCAGGAGAAATGCAGCTGGAGCTGAGGGAAAGAGAGGCCAATGCTGATCAGTAGCTAGACTCTGTAACTTGGAACATTTGGTGATCCCAGGCTCCTTCAAAATATGTCAGGTGACCTAAGATGTGACAAGATTAAAATTGCTTACACAGCTCTCAATGGGCAATGGGGATTTTATTGTGCCCTGAAAATGGAACTGTAGCTTTGGTTTCAATGAAATCATCACTTCTGTTCAAAGAGATGTCAGCTAAACCAGTCACCCGTGTTCATGAATCTATGGGAATGTAATACTTTTTATACGCCTTTAGCACCATATTTTCCAACTCTGGAATTTTAACCAGTCTGAAAAAAATGTTTACTGTGGAATCATAGAATGTCAGAGTTGGAAGGAAGTTCAGAGACTTTCTTATCCAGCTAGGACTCTCTCTACAGCTTCCTGACAAAGGGTTATTCAGCCTTTTCTTGAAGGTCTGTAATGAGAAAACACTCACTATTTTCATGAGGCTCCCCATTTCTGCTTTTGGAGCACCTTGAATCATTAGAAAGTTTTTCCTTTACATTGAGGCACCAAATGCCTTAATTCCTAATGTTCAATTTAGTAATTTTTCAGTAGTGTCTGACTCTTCATGACCCCATTTGGAGTTTTCTTGGCAAAGGCACTGGAGTGTTTTGTCATTTCCTTCTCCAGCTCATTTGACAGTTGAGGAAACTGAGGCAAATAAGATAAACTGACTTGTCCAGGGTCACACAGCTAGTAAGGTCCTGAGGCTGGATTTGAACTCAGCAAAATGAGTCTTTCAGACTCTAGGTTCTATCCACTGCACCACCTAGCTGCTCTAGCCCTTAATCTCTGGCCTCTAACTTTTCAATACAGAAACACCAAACAACAATTGAATCTTCTGTCTTCCCATTCGTCCTCCATGTCCTTTTCCTCCAATATCAAGCTTTATCCGTTCACCCTTCACCCTTCTTCTAGTCCCTCCCCTTAGAATGGAGTAATGAAGATGTGGGAGGCAAAAGTCTTGGTAGATATTTGAGATGACTGATGCATCCTACAACATAGTTTGGGCTGGGAGACTGTGCTTTAGGACATTGTGGTGACAGAACTTTCCCAAGAGGTCTCTGAGTAGGGACTTATGCCACTGCTCTTCAATCTTTTCTGAAAATGTTTGTAAACCAAAGGAGGGTCCTTTAGGTGACAAGGTAGAGACTTTGGGGTTAAGTGTAAGGGTTCTGCCTGTTTTCCCCTTAAGGCTTAGTTTAAAAATGCTTTAACACTGATGGGACTGATGGAATCCTAAGAAACCTGTCCGCAGCCCCAATATTCTAACTTCCTTATAGGCCCACTGAACAGCAGGCCCACTTCACCTACCAAGCCTCTCCCCACCACACTCACATACTCAATATCCTAACTTCTTCATATATGTTTCACTCTTCACCAAAACAACAGGCGTGTCCGTGAAGTCATATCTCTCACTGAACAGCAGACACATCCTGGTTTAACTAGACAATCTGGCTTTAACCACACCTCAGGCTCCCAGACTCAGTATAGCCACTGCCCCTAGCTAACCACTGCTCTCAGATCCAATTCACGGATTTGAACAGGTGTGTTCTTGAACTCAACCACAATTACATCATCCATTTAATCTAAGAAAGGACCACAATACTTAACTATCCATCTTGACCAGATAGTGAAGAGGGAAGGGTGATAAGGAGGGGGGGAGGGTAAGTGGTTCTGCCAGGGAAACCTCTCCTGGCATCCAGTCTGGAAGGAATTCACCAGGCTCAAGCAAACTTTGAAGCCGAAATTGTAAAGTTTATTGTTATGCTGTAGAGAACAGTGGGCTAGATTCTTATGGAACCTGCAAACTCGCAGAGGCCGCAGGCATAGTTTTAAGGGGTCAATTATGCTAACTAGGTGAGTAAGGGTGGGATCAGGAAGGAGTTAAGGAGTGGTCAGTGCTCAAAGGACCATACACTTTTAATATCAACTGCGCAGGTGTATTGCCCATGATTCACTGGGAAATAGCTCAAGAGGGGGTCTAGCTGGAGGTGTGGTTCTAGGCCTGACACGTCACTAAAGAGTGCCCAGTCTGCCACCCACCAAGGTCATCAGAGACAGTGTGGGTCTATAATTGACTAAGGAGTTACCCTATAGATAAGGTATTGAAGAATTCATGGTGGGGCTGGCCACTCAACTAAGGGAGATAACATTTACATAACTTATTGTTTCAAACAGAGATAAACAGGTCATGAGATGTTGCTGGGCAGAGCGCTGGAAGGGGGAAGGGGCAAAGTCAATGCTCTGAGGCTGGGGGGGTGGAAATGTGATCTTACAGACTGCTTTTACAAATTGATTTTACAGACATAGATCCCAAAGCACCCCATTTACAAACTGATGTTACAGATTGATACTACAGACATATATACATCACTAGGACCCCATCAATAGGACCACAATAGCTAGCCAATTGGAGGGAGAATGTTTAACCACTGAACCATAGAAGGGACCTCTCCCCTATTACCTAATCCCTTGACAAACTCCTCCTGCTTTTTTAATATTCATAATTTCTGTCATCTTTACCCTACAAAAACCCATCTTGCTTTCTCTGAAGTTACTCGTTCCTCTTGGAACTTAGTCCACTTGATGAGATTCTTAGATTAGAGGTGTTCTGACTCTGAATTTTTTGAGACAGTTCCACCACAATACATCGTGAAACTGCAACAGTTTTTGGGATCCCTAAGTGGGCAGAGTCTCTGACTCTGACCTCCCCCTCCACGTGAAGCAGAGTCTCTCATCTGGACCCCCTTTAATCCAAAGGTAAGCCAATCTTTTTCCCTTCTCTTAGCTAGGAGGTCCTTCAAGCACCTAGGAAGGCTTAACTGGATCACTTGGGCTCTTGTGGCCAGCAAATTCTCCCTAAACAGAAGATGCTCTGTTTGGAAATTTCATGGGAAATTCAATTCTTCATCCTTCAGTGGGATGCCACTGAGATGAATGCTGCTATAGGGGAGGATTTCCTTAGGCTTTACTGGCATTCAGTCACAACTACCATCCCACTGGACTACTTAGCTCTGTAAAATCTGGAAGACCAAGAAAAGGTATCATGACCTGTGTATACTGTTTGTATAGGTCTGCTCTGTGTCTCTGAGTCTTGTAATATGTAAAATTGAGCCAGCCAGAAAAGAAAAAAATAACTGTACCTGGGCTGGAAAGATTGATGATCTCTAAAGAAGGTTGTTTGCAAAAAACCAACTCTCCCTTTCTCTCTACTTCCTTAGACTTGGGCCAAGTTCTGGAGGTGGGGGGACAGACAGAAAAAAAGAGGAAGGGAAAAGTTCTCTCCCCAGATCTATCTAAGAGAAAAAGGATCACTTCACTGATCAAAGAGAGACAGGTTTCAAAGCTGCACTTGGAATTGGATTAGCACTTAATCCTTTCCTTGGTCACAGAAAGAGAAATGTATAATATCTGGAATATAGATCTGGCTAACTGAATCTGAGTGAAATATCTCACTAGAACATTTGTGTTATCATAATTTATTATACTATTTGGCACTAAGATAAATTGGAAAAATGCATATATTTGAAAAAGAGATGCCTCAGAGATGAAGCTTTGAGCTTTCCAGTATGAGAGCTCTCCCTCATACTGTTGTATGTAGTTGGACTACAGTGCCAACAGGACTATGGGGACTTTTCTTCCTACAATCCTTCCAGCTACACTCCTCTCCCCTTTGACACCCCTTTTGGGTTTTGGACTAGAACCAATTCCTTGTATGTTCAGTGTGATGTAGTAGAAAGAGTTCTTGGCTTAGAGTTAGAAGAGAAGGATATGGGTCACTTATTAGCTATATAACTTCAGCCAAGTTGTTTAAATATTTTGACCCTCAGCATCCTGATCTGTGAAATGGTGAGAACAGCTATACCATCTACTTCAATGAGCTGCTGAAGAGAAAACCTACCTACCTTGATTTTCTATACATATTTCTATACAAATTCATTTGCAGGAGAGACCCAGAAAATCTTTGGGATTGAAGAAAACCATGGTGCCCTAGACCTATATAACTCTTCCAAGTAGAGTTTTTTTGGTAGATTCCTGTCCCTCCCTGAAGAGTGATTTTGAAGATATAGAGTTCCCATAAGTGGTGAAACAGAAATTACAAGGAATTTCTAACCCTAAGTCAGGTGTCTGGGAGACACTTATGGGAGAACAAACTGTGGTTCAGTCCCTAACAGGGAGTTCAAAAGACAGATTAAATGCCTGAAGGCTTTGATTAGCTGACTAGCTGCTTAGTTTTCTGAAAAAGCTTTGCTGTTGAAAGCTAAGATTATGGAAACTGACAGATTCCCCTTATGGAGAAAAAAAGACATTTTCCCCTAGTTTGATGACTGAGTTGCAAATAGCTTGCTATCTTTTCTAAAAGACCAGAAGCTTAGCCTCATCTTAAGCTTAGGTGGCAGCATCAAGAACAGAATAGGATAGAGAGATAGGGAGCAGCAATATCTGGGTGAAGGACCCATAAAAAGTAGCCTCCAGAGGGAAGAAAACCCAGGTAGAACAACAAGATGATACCATTGGAGAGTTAATGAACTTGCAGAATAAAAAGTATGAGTTACCATGTCATGTGTACACATTGTTCACATATTGTTTAAATTCTCTGATCTTCATCATCCTGATCTGTAAAATGGGGATAATACTGATCATATCTAGAACAAGTATATATAGAGGGAATATAGTATATGTACATTCCCTGTGAGTGAGCCCTTCACATGTGGTCTCTCTGCCCAATGATGCCTGGGTTTGTGGGAAAGCATATCATGGGTTGTGGGGGAAGATTGTCCTTTTTTAAAATTGATTAATTAATTTTTAGCTTTCAAAATTCATTTCCACAAGATTTTGAGTTACAATTTTTTCTCCCCCTCTTTCCCCTACCCCTACCCCAAAGTAGCAAGCCTACTGAATACCCCTTCCCCCAATCTGTTCTCTATTATATCTTCCCCCATCACTCCTCTAACTTTCTAGTAGAGCAAGATGGAGTTCTATATCCCAGTGCTTGTATATCTTATTTCCCAGTTGCATGTAAAAAACAATTTTTTAAACATCTGTTTCTAAAACTTTGATTTCCAGATTTTTTTCCCTTCTTGCCTCCTCACCTTCCCCCACTGGGAAGATAAGCAATTCAAAATAGGTTGTACATGTGTAGTTACCCAAATCATTACCATAGTAGTTATATTGTGAAAAGCTAACTATATTTCCCTCCATCCTATCCCACCCACCACTTATTCTATTTTCTCTTTTGACCCTATTGCTTTTCAAAAATGTTTGCTTCTAACTACCCTCTCTTCCAATCTGCCCTCCCTTCTATCATCCCTCCTCTTATCCCCTACCTCCCTACTTTCCTGTAGGATAAGATACCCAATTGAGTGTGTGTTATTTCTTCCTTAAGACAAATTCAACAAGAAATAAGAAATTCAATAAGAATAACAGTTTTTTCTTACCTCTTTTATATGAGATACTTTACCCTAATATATCTCTCCCTTTCTTCTTCTCCCAATAAATTCCTCTCACCTCTTAATTTTATTTTTTAGACATCATCCCTCCATATTCAACTCATCCTGTGCCCTCTGTCTATTTATACATGAACCTACATATGCCCACACTTACAAGTTTATTCATATACACATACACCATCATATATATATATATATATATGGATGGATACACACACATACACACACACACATACATATATATTCCCTTCAACTATCCTCATACTGAGAAAAGTCTTATGGGTTACAATTATCATTCTTCCATGTAGGAATGTAAATAGTTCAACTTTAATAAGTTCCTTATGATTTCTTTTTCCTGTTTACTTTCTCATGCTTTTCTTGCTTCTTGTATTTGAAAGTCAAATTTTATGTTCAGCTCTGGTTTTTTCATAAGAATGCTTGAAAATTCTCTATTTCACTGAATGACCATATTTTCCCCTGTAGCATTATACTCAGTTTTGCTGGGTAGGTGATTCTTGCTTTTAGTCCTAGCTCCTTTGACTTCCAGAATATCATATTCCAAGCCCTTTGATCCCTTAATGTAGAAGCTGATAGGTCTTGTGTTATCCTGACTGTGTTTCCAACATACTCAAATTGTTACTTTCTGACTGCTTGCAGTAGTTTCTCCTTGACCTGGGAACTCTGCAATTTGGCTATAATATTCCTAGGAGTGGTTTTACTTTTTGGATCTTTTTCAAGAGGTGATTGATGAATTCTTTCAATTTCTATTTTGCCCTCTGGTTCTAGAATGTCAGGGCAATTTGATTGATAATTTCTTGAAAGATGGTATCTAGGCTCTTTTTTTGATCATGGCTTTCAGGTAGTCCAATAATTTTTAAATTATTTCTCCTGAATCTATTTTCTAGGTCAGTGGTTTTTCCAGTGAGATATTTCATATTGCCTTCTATTTTTTCATTTCTTTGGATCTGTTTTATCTTGATTTCTCATAAAGTTATTAGCTTCCAATTGCCCCAATCTAATTTTGAAGGAGTTATTCTCTTCAGTGAATTTTTGAAATTCCTTTTCCATTTGGAAAATTTGGCTTTTCAAGGCATTCTTCTCCTCACTGGCTTTTTGGGCCTCTTTTGTTATTTGAGTTAGTCTATTTTTTAAGGTGTTAGGTTCTTCAGTGTATTTTTGGGTCTCCTTTAGCAGGCTGTTGACTCTCTTTTCATGATTTTCTTGCATCATTCTTATTTCTCTTACTACTTTTTCCTCCATTTCTCTTACTTGATTTTCAAAATCCTTCTTGAGCTCCTCCATGCCCTGTAATCAGTTCATATTTTTCTTGGAGGCTTTTGAAGCAGGAGTTCTGACTTTGATGTCTTCTTCCCATTCCATGCTTTGATCCTTTTTGTCCCCAAAAAGGATTATATGATCTGTTTGAGTTTCCTCTGCTTGCTCATATTGCCAGCCAATTACTTGACTTTTGAGATCTTCACCATGGTAGAACTCTGCTTCCAGAATGAAGAGAGCTATGTTCCAAATTGCTGGGGTTTTTGCAACTGCTGGAGCTACTAAGAGGGTGCCCTCTCTACAGCTCCCACAAGCTATGGCTCACTGGCCACACAACCCAGGACTACTACCCAAGACCATGATCCATATCCAAGCAGGTTAAAGCAAAAGCAATTACCCTCTGAATGGTCACTTGGTCCCTCTATGATCTGCAGTCCAGAAGCTCCGGAGGCAGCCAGCCACACAGCGCACTCATGGAGTGTCCATTGCTTCTCACCCCAAGGGCAAGGGTTGGACACGGCTCTTCCATACACTCCGGTTCCAACAGAGTTTCACACTGACCTCTTACTTTGTCTTTGGCATTTATTGGTTGAGAAGTCTGGAAACTGCCATAGTTGCTCAAGATTCATTCTCCTGAAGTCTGCTCTGGCAGCCACTGGTCAGGGCCACCCTGGGGCCAGAAGCACATGGCTCATGCTCACTGGACTTGGGTCCCAGCTCAGTGAGATAGCCCCTTTCCTCTCAGCCTGCCAGGCTGCCTTCAGCAGGAGATTTATTTCTCTCTGTCACTTTGTGGGTTCTGTAGCTCTAAAGTTTGTTTAGAGTCATTTTTTTTACATGCATTAGAAGTGATTGGAGCAGGAGCTCACTCCAAGTTAGTGCTTCTACTCCACCATCTTGAGTTTTTTTAAATTATACTATTTTGGTAAATGCTTTTGCTTTGAACTAATTTGGTACTCTGATTAATTTGCAAAAATGAAAACACTGGTGGAGGCTTGTAAGCTATGGTTCAAAATGGATATGGACTACCAAATACCTTGAACCTTCAAAAGAGGGTCCCTCTGGCTTCTATAATTTTTTTGGTCTGAAGAGAAGATGCCCCATTTCCCCTCAAATCTGGCTTGTATAAAACTTACATGTTGCTTACCACTGGAGGCACCATAGAGGTAAACAAGTCTATTTTTTCCCTCATTCTACAGAGGAGGAAACTGAAGCCTAGAGAGGTTAAATAATTTGCCCAGTCACACAGCTAATAAGTATCCAAGAAAGGATTTGAATTTAGGTCTTTTTCACTTCAAGTCTAACACTTTCCTCTAAACCACAGTATCTATAACCATGCTGATTTACTTTTTTCCCCACCTTATTTCTCACTTCCCTTAATAAGAAATCTGGATTTAGTGTGGAATTTTCAAATGGCACATTTGGACTTTTTATTTGCCTTCATTTTAATGTTGGTCTGTGAATTTGTTAATGATGTCTACTTATGGCCACAACTGTATATATGGGGGCCTTTTTTGTTCACTCACTGGGGCAAGTTCCAGTTTTTGCTCACATCATCCTCTATCCCTGTATCATTAAACTGTAAAATTGTCCAAGTCTCAAAGTAAAAATAAATATTTTATGGTGATTTTATGTAATTGCCTTTCAGGAGCAGAAAACACAAGATCTCACTTTGCTTATGGTTTCTAGACCATAAAAGATCATTTTATTCAATGGAGCAAAAGGACAGATACTCTTCCACAAGGTGTCTCCCAAGCATATGTTAGACACATATCAGAGTCCTGGAAATGTGCGACAAGATAGATAACTTTGTTAAACAACCCTCTGCTATTATCCATTGAGGTGTGAAAGAGGGAGATGGATGTTCACTAAAAGCACGTCCCATTGTCATGGATGATGAGATCCTCCAGATGTTCATGAGGATAACTCAACTGCATCAAGCCCCTGAACATTGTAGCTTCTCCTTAACAGGAACCACGATCACTTAAGAGTTTGGTCTAACTATTCTTGTGGGAAGAAACAAGTGCTGAAGAATGTGTTATCCAGATCATGTTGTGTAGCCAATGGGACAACCCATAAGGTTATTCCTTCAGTTACTCTGAGAATTGATTACTCAACATCCTAAAAATAGTGTTACCTCCATCCTGGTCTGTTTCTCAGTATATATACATGTTATAATCAAAGTCCCCTTTTTCATTATTGTTTCCCTTATTGACATTTTTATTTTCTTTGAAAACACATCTTTTTTGCTAGAGCACATTACAGTCTCCTAAATGGGATCTGTAATTACTTAACTGAATTTGGTCTTTACACACGGGGAAAGAAATGGACAAGAATATGTATTATCAATACCATAATATATAACTGGATAGAAAACACACATACCTCATTCATATATATATATATATATATATATATATATATATATATATATATAATATTATATAAATATATCAGTAGATACATTGCTGATGTATAATATATTGTATAATTGTATAAATATATATTAGTACATATCTGCTGACATATGAGGTCTATAAGTTATCTGTATACAGATATTAAAAATGGAAAATGAGAGCAGAGCCAAGATGGTGGAGTAAAAGTAGGGATTTTCTTGAGCTTTCCCCCCAAACTTTCTGAATACTTCCAAAAATGACTCTAAACAAATTCTGGAGTAGCAGAACCCACAACATGACAAAATGAAACAAATTTCCAGCCCAAGACAACCTGGAAGGTCAACAGGAAAGGTCTATGGCACCAGGCTGGGAGAAGAGTGCTGACCAACTCTGGCTGTGCTGGCAAAGACTGTGCCCCTCAGCAAACCTGGAGCAGGTCTCAGGGCACTGAATCACTAGCAGCTGTGGTGGTTTCCAGACTTCTCAATGTATAAATGCAAAGACAACTTAGAAGGTCAGTAGGAAAGGTCTGTCTGGACCTAGGTGAGAATGGCATACAGTCCAGTCCCAGCCCCAGGGTGGAGGGGGTGGTGGTGGCAGCAGTGACTGCTTCCGGAACTCTTGGCCCACAGATGGTGGGCAGCGGCTGATCACAAGGGGGGTTTAAGGAATCTCTTTTCTGGTGCTGAGGCAGGATCCTCTTGCTTTGCCCTGCTTGGATCTGAGTTGCAGTCCTGGGTTGTGGTCCTGGGGTGAGAAGAGTTCTGGCATGGAGGAACTTGTGACTGTGGTGGACAAGGAATCCTCCTCACAGTTCCAAGGCAGAAAAGAGTCTTTGTGGTCACTCATAGACCAGAGCACAGTCCAGGAAAGGAAACAACACTACTCCTTTGATCATATCACCTTGGAAGAATTGAAAATTTACAGGTCCCTAGAAGTATCTCTGAAAACAGTTGCATAAAACCCCTGAAGCTTAGGAGAGTATACCTTCCATAATGGAAGCAGAGTTTTACCTTAACAAAAACTTCAAGTAATTGTCTGGGAAAATAAGCAAATAACATAAAAAAAAAACTCAGACTATAGAATCTTACTTTGGTGACAAAGAATATCAAAATATACAACCAGAAAAAGACAACAAAGTCAAAATCCCTACATTAAAATCCTCCAAGAAAAATATGAATTGGTTGCAGGTCATGGAAGAGATAAAAAAGGATTTTGAAAATCAAGAAAGAGAAATAGAGGAAAAACTGAGAAGAGAAATGAGAGTGATGCAAGAAAATCATGAAAAATGAGCCTGCTAAAAGAGACCTAAAATACTACTGAAGAAAACAATAACTCAAAAAATAGGCTAACGCAAATGGCAAAAGAAGTCCAAAAAGCCAGTGAGGAGAATGCCTTAAAAAGTAGAATTGGACAAAGGGGAAAGGAAGTCCAAAAGCTCACTGAAGAAAATAATTCCTTAAAAATTAGAATGGAGCAAATGGAAGTTAATGAGTCTATGAAAAATCAATAAATTATAAAAACAGAACCAAAAGAATGAAAAAAATAGAAGACAATGTAAAATATCTCATTGGAAAACCAACTGACCTGAAAAATACACCCAGGAGCAATAATTTAAAATTTGTTGCACTCCCTGAAAGTAATGACCAATAAAAGAGCCTAGACATCATCTTTCTAGAAATTATCAGGGAAAACTGCCCTGATATCCTAGAACCAGAAGAGACAATAGAAATTGAGAGAATTTACCAATTACTTCCTGAAAGGGATCCCAAAAGGATAACTTCTGGGAATATTATAGAGAAATTCCAGAGTTCCCAGGTCAAGGAAAAAATATTGCAAACAACCAGAAAGAAATAATTCAAGTATTGTGGAAGCACAATCAGGATAACACAAGATTTAGCAATTTCTACATTAAGGGATCAGAGAGCTTGGGGTATTATATTATGGAGGTCAAAGGAGCTAAGATTAAAGCCAAGAATCACCTACCCAGCAAAACCATGTATAATCCTTCAGGGGAAAATGTTGATATTCAATGAAATAGAGGACTTTCAAGCATTCTTGATGCAAAGACCAGAGTTGAATGGAAAATTTGACTTTCAAATACAAGACTCAAGAAAAGCATGAAAAGGTAAACAGGAAAGAGAAATCATAAGTCAACAATTAAAGTTGAACTGTTTACATTCCTACATGGGAAAGATGATATTTGTAACTCATGAGACCTTTCCCAATATTAGAGTAGTTGGATGGAATATATATCTATATATATATATATATATTTGTGTATATATGTATATGTGTGCATATATATGTATACATATATACATATATGTGTGTATATATACACACACATATATATGTATATATACATACACACACACACACATATATGTATATAAACACAGGGTGGACCCAGGGTGAGTTGAATATGAAAGGATGGTATCTAAAAAATAAAATTAAAGGGTGAGAGAGGAATGTACTGGGAGGAGGAGAAAGGGAGAGGTAGAATGGGGTAAGTTATCTCACATAAAAGAGACCAAAAAAAGCTTTTACAGTGGAGGGGAAGGGGGAGGGGTGAGAAGGAGTGAGTGAACCTTATTTTCATCAGATTTGGCTTAAGGAGGGAATAACATACACACTCAACTGGGTATGGAAATCTAACTTACCCTACAGGAAAGTAGGGGGGAAAAGAAGAAGACAAGGGCAGATTAAGGGGGTAATCAGAAGTAAATACTTTTGAGGAAGGATAGAGTCAAAGAAGAGAATAAATGGGGAGCGGGATAGGATGGAGGGAAATAGAGTCTTTAACAACATGACTACTATGGAAGTGTTTTGCATAACAACACATATATACCCTATATTAGATTGCTTGCCTCCTCAGTGAGAGTAGGTGGGGAGAGAAGAAGGGAGAGAATGTAGAACTTAGAGTTTTAAAAATGAATGTTAAAAATTGTTTTTAGGGGCAGCTAGGTGGAGCAGCAAATAGAACACCAGCCCTGGAGTCAGGAGGACCTGAGTTCAAATCCAGCCTTATACATTTAACACTTACTAGCTGTGTGACCTTGGGCAAGTCACTTAACCCCAATTGCCCTGCCTTCCCCCTCCAAAAAGCAAAAAAAAAAAATGTTTTTACATACAACTGGGAAATAAGATACACAGGCAGTAAGGTATAGAAATCTATCTTGCCCTACAGGAAAATAGAGGAAGAAGGGAATAAGAGAAGGGGGGAGGGAAGACTGGGGGAAGGGTTAATCAGAATGTATGTCATCTTGGGGAGAGATGGGGAGGAAATTTGGAACTCAAAATCTTGTGGAAGTGAATGTTGAAAAGGAAAAATAAATTAATTAACAACACTGAGAAAAAAAAAAGAAGAAAAAATGGAAAATTAGTTGGACCTAAAATTAGTAGGAAGAAAGTAGATTGTATTGCAAACATGTTTTTAAGGACCTCAAGCTTCTCCCTGAATCAAAGGCAATTATTTCTTTAATAATTTCTTTAATAGCATCCTTAATGCTATTATTCTTCTGGTGACCAAGGTGGAGAATCACCCAAAAGGAATCAGTGAGTTGTTCGAGGTGGGTGTGAGTCCCTTGTAACCCACTAGTAACAAGGAAGTAAGCTAGGAGTGCTGAGTGAAGGATTTCAAGGAAGGAAAGAGGAAGTTGGGTGCGTGTTGGGGGGGAGGGCTGGCCAATAAGGGCACAGCACTTAGGAACATGTGCACTATACTCTGCCTGCTATATATCCATGGGAGCCAGCCAGAATTGCATGATGATGTATTAAAGGTGACTGTTTCCTAATTCTGAACATCCATAACTATTCTTTGATTATTTCCTACTGGTTAACCATATGAAACCTTCCAATTGGCTGCTGAATATACTATGTTCATTCTAGACCTCTTCCCATCTCTTGTGTCCTTCAAATGACCTATGTTAGCCAAGGTTAGCTATGTTAGCCAAGGTTAGCATGCTAAAAATAGCTTTCTCTACATCAAGAAAGTTGAATTAGAACATAAAAGAAGGATGATGAAATGGAACACTCAATGGGAGATAGGAACTAATTCCTATAGTGAAATACCAGCAGCCAGAGAGTCTCCTGACTGCAGGGAGCAAGAACTATTTCCTTCTTGGGATACTGGAGAGGGACAATTAATTGGTACCTTGCACTTTGTGTAGCCACTGGGGGGAAATGGAATAGTGTCTACAAGGAACTATCTTATTCAACAGAATATTCTCAACACCACATTAACAATGCAGTTACCAGTTTTCATATTCCCTCTGGACAGAGGTGCTTGGGAGGAAACAAGTAGCTTTACATGTTTCTCTCTCAAGGTGGAGAATGCTTTCAAAATCCATGTTTCTTTTCTGTCTCCCCCCTATTCCCCTCCCTTAATTTTTCAGTTAATGAGCATTCATTTTCTCTTCCTTCCACCTCTCTCTTTTTGTTTCTCTCTTTTCTCCTCCCCTCTTTCATTCTTTTTCTCTCTTCCTTCTCCCCTCTTTCTTTCTTCCCCTCTTTCCTCTTTCTCCCACCCTTTCTCTTCCCTCTCTACAATTTCTTTTCTCATTTCCCCACTCCCCTCCTCCCCCTCTCTCCCTTCTCTGTCTCTTTGTCTTTCTGTACCTCTCCTCCTCTTCCTTTTTCCCAGAATTATCCAGTTCTTCATGAATGAATTCTAGTCATGTACATGTGTGCACAGCCCTTGGAGTTTCCCCCAAATATCCACTACTGTGCATCCTGCAGTTGCTCTGTCTTGAAATGTACATTATAAATGTATGGCAGAAAAAAGACGACTGGTTGATAGATTATGAATGAATAACTTGTTTGCTCCATTAGCTTCCTCATTATGTTAAGAGAATTTGAGGCAAGACCCCAGCACATTGGGTGGACTCCTTGTGGTGAGTTTTTTGAAGGACTCAGACAAGAGTGGCATTGGGTGAATTGCCCTGGGTAAGTGAGATTGGCTTCCTTGGAGAGAATGCCCTCCCCCCATCCATGAAATCCTAAATCCCTGAGATGAGTATTGGAGCACTTCACTTATATTCCTGTTATTTGCTGGTCTACACATATGGTTTGTGTCCTAGAAATCCTCATTCTGGTGTCCCATTGAGTGGTCTCCTGAGGCACTTAATATAATAGCCTTAAGCTCATCTTTAACCATCTCATCTATAATATCCACAGCTTCAGGAACTTTCTGTGCCAATAAAGAACCAGAGGAAGATAAAAGAAGTTTCTGGCTGGGCTTTCATTCCTGCCCTCCTGAATGATTAAGTTCAGGGGCTGAAGATGCAGGGATGCCCAGATATCTAAATATGGAATTGTATAACACTTTCAACTGCCTTTCCTTGGTTTGCCATGGAAAAATTGCTTCTGTCAGCTTTAATTTCCACTCTGCTGAGTAGCAGGAAAGGTAAGGGCTGTGCCTCTGAAATTGCAAAGGAGAGTTAGTACGTCCACTGTTCGACATGGGAAAATGTAGCATGTCCGATGGCAAAAAGGAGAATCAACTCTGATGCTATGCATCAGAAAGCTCAGTGCCTAGAAGAGTAATATGGAAACTAACAGGAGGGGAGGGTGAAATGGCTCCGTCTGAGGCCAGATACCATGGCAGTTCCATAAAGAAGTCAGATGGTGGCCTCCTATGCAGAGGGCTACTGTGTCTGGATCAGCCTCCAGCCCCATAAAACCAGGGAGTCCCATAGTATATTATATTAAACAACACTACTATGACTCCTGCAGAGTGGTGTGGTTCAGCCCTCCCTTCATCTCACATGATGAGAGAACGCACTGTCTGCCATATAATAGGTATTAAGAAATGTTTATTAATTGCTCAATTGATTGATTAGTTATATAGAAGGTGGCTCCAGTTTGAACTTGTTAGCCTGAGAACCCTCGTCCATAACACCCTGCCCTCCCCCCCATTCAAGTAAACTAGGTACATTTCAGTGATACCAATTTACCAGGTAGAGGTCCCAAGGGTTACAGGACACTACTGAGGTTACCCTAGCCACAGCTAAAGTACAGCTCAGTCAACAGGTCTTCATCAGTTCACGATAACTATGGTATCTTATTCCAGCAGTAATTCTTCATAGCCTTAAGCTTCATGTTGATCCACAATCATTTGGTCCTACTTTATATAACAGATCTTGTCTTCCATTTCCTGCCACCACAAACCTTCCAGTCTAACCATGCCAGATCTTTCTGTACTGTCTCTGTGCCTTTACCCATGCTCTTCCCAAGCATGGGATTCTCTCCCCTGAACTCATCAGTTCCGTTCTAGTCATTCTTTAAGGTTGGATTCTATTCTCAGCTTCTCCCTGATTTGAGATTCAGCTCATAATGATCACCCCCCTCCCTTTTCCCAGGAGTCTGTAATAAATACTTAGTGGGGCAGCTGGATAGGGTGCCAGGCCTGGAGTCAGGAAAACTTAATCTCCCTGAATTCAAATATGGCCACAGGCACTTACTAGCAGTGTGACCGTGGATAAGTCATTTTATCTTCTGGCCTCATTTCTTCATCCACAAAATGAACTGGAGAAGGAAATGGCAAACCACTTCAGTATTTTTCCATGAAAACCCCAAATGAGTGGGGTGGCTAGGTGGCACCTACCTTGGAGTCAGGAGGACTTGAGTTCAAATGTGACCTTGGGCAAGTCACTTAACCCCAATTGCCCTGCCTTTCCCCCTCCAAAAAGCAAAAACAAAAAACCCCCCAAGAAATAAAAATAAAACATTAAGAAAAAAGAAAACCCCAAATGAGATCACAAAGAGTTGGACAGGACTGAAAACAACTGAAATAATATTTAGTGCCTAATACAATTTATTTTCTCATTTAACACATAGCATATTGCTAAATTGTGGGTCTTACCACTTAAAAATACTGTAATGTTTTTGAAAGCAAGGAGTATATTATACTTTTTTTACATTCTCTCTCCTTTCTAGTGCCTAGCACAATGCCAGCATACAGGAAGCACTTGCTAAATGCTAGGATTCTAGGTTACCACAGGCAAAGAATTAGTTATTTAGTAGCTAGCTTGCTCCAAGTTTTTCAAGTGAATGCCTTGGAAAGAATAACACTTTAAGTCACTTATGCCCCAGTGAGAAAGATTTTGAAGGGGAAAGAGACAATGTGGAATAGAGAACTTGAAGGTAGAAACTGACTTAATTCACACAATTTCCCAGGGGGATAGAGCTTTTAGAAACAATTTTTTTGAAGCACCAATCCAGGGCATGGAAAGGGAAAATTAAAGACTTATTAAATGCTATTTCATTTTCCCTCACATTTGGTATGTAAGATAGAGGTGCATATCCACCTTTGGGGGTAGAGAAGATACTTCAACCACATCCCAGTGTCATGTGGCCCAGTGGTAAACATTATCAAGTCATATTCATTGAAAGAGTTAAACTACATAGCATCATTAAGATCTAGTAATGAGAGAGACCTTACTTAGAGATCATCTAATCCAACCTTACCATTTTATAGATGGGGAAACTGAGGAGCAAAGCAGGGGAAATGGCTTGCCTAAAGTCAGCTCTACTATAGCTCACTGAATGACTAAGGAATGTGTATCTACCCTTTTAACACTTACTAGTGGGTGATGCAGAGCACTGTCCAAATTCCCAGGTGTGTTTCTGTTCTTCTGTCCTTTGTCAAATGCTGGGTGACCCTCAGATCAGCCTATTGTGGAGGGTAGTGGAAAAGAGAACTGGACCTGAGTGGGGAAAGACCCTAGTCTGAATCCAGCATCAGCAACTTACTGCTTTTGTCACCTTGAATACATTGTGAAGCTTCTTTAATCCCTCAGTTTTTTCCCCTTTGAGATACTAAAGTCTGTAATATCTTCCTTTTAGGGTTGTTATGAGGATCAAAAGAGATAATGTTTATGTACTGAGAGCCAAAAGGACCCTCCACTCTCCTTCCTGCCCCCTGTAATGTGCAGGACCCTGGGCCGCTTCCAATGGACCACAGAATGTGTTCTGGCTCAGTACTGAAGGACTTGGGCCTTTTTCATAACACAAAGTGGTGCTGTGTAAGCTTTAAAGGAAAGACTTTGTCTTTGTCTCTCTGTATCTTTGTCTATTTCTCCCACTTTCCTGAACATGTGGTGATATGGTGATTCTCTGCTGACAACTTGTTCATTAGAGTAAGGGAATATCCAGGTGAGCCCCAGTCAAGATCTTAAGACCACTGGCTGCCTCTTCTGCTTTGTATTTCTCTGACTGAGCATAAGTGACCAAACAGCAATCGTGAAATGGATGTTTCCAGACTTAGAGGCAACCTTGTAAGTTTAAGAGGTCAGGTCCCCTGGGTCTCTCACTTGGTGATGGCTCTACTACTGGAGATATCCTCCTAAAATTATTCTAGAATTCCTAAAGACAGAGATGTCAAAGTAGATGAGAGAACTGGACCTGGAGTTAGGAAGCCCTGATTTCAAATCTGCCCTCAGATCCTAGCGGTTTGAGGATGGGAGTCATTTAAACTGTCTGCCTCAGTTTCCTCATGTGAAAATAAAGATAGTAATAGTGCCTGCCTCTCAGGGTGTGAGTACAAAATAAGGTAATATTTGTGAAGTCCTTTGCAAACCTTAATGTGCTTTATAAATGCTGGCGATTATTGGTATTGTTACCACATCATCATTATTGTTATTGGAGAAGAAAAGTACGACACAAGCTTGGGTGCAACCCCTGACCTAGCTAGCCAAAAGTCATAGACTTTGACAACGAAGACAGAAGCAAAAATAAAATTCTAATCAGTCTTCCAATCAGGACAGTTCCAATAAGTCTCCTTTCCTGTCCTTTCCTGTCCTCTCTGTCCTTATCTGGGGATGCTCTGCCCAGGGGATGGTATATTTCCGATGGCCAAAAGCTGCCTTTTTCCTTTGGGTTGACTGACTAGATTTTTTTTCCTGAAAGACCAAGCCTTAAACCCAATTTACTCTGGAGCTCCTAGATTGTCTGCTACATTCCAGCCCTCCTAACACAGTGAATGTCAATATAAATAGTAAATGTTTCTCTTTTGGCCAGGAAGCCGGAGGGTCTTCCCCTCCCAATTTGATTTTTTTTTCCTTTTCTGATTAGAGGGTTAACCCCTTGATTAACTTCTTAAAGAGGCCTATTCACTGAATGGGCATTACCTCATTCAGAGTGAGAATCTGAAAAGACAGCCTACCAGGGCTAGGGTCTCCCATTGCATCCTGGGCCATCTCCAGTCCTTCTGATGAATATTTGGCCACTGAACCCAGATGACTGGAGGAGAAAGTGAGGCTGTTGACCTTACACAGCTCTCCCTTACTCAAATCAAAGTCAACTGCAAATCACATCATTTCCCTTTCAGAACAAAGGACAAACACACACAACAATGTTTTAAGTACCAACTTAGAAGAATATGATAGCAGTTCTAAGTTACTGGTCACATTTTAAGCTTTTGTCAACTGTGGACTTGTGAGTCTTTTGTGTTTTAAGTACTTCTTTTGTGTGGGAGAAATACATACCTAGAATACACTGTACATTGAGTACCTTTCTATTGCCCCTTTTAGGGATACCCTAGACTTGAGCCAAACCTAAGCTTTAAGGATATGCCTTGGGTTTTCAGGGTACAGATATAAAAGGTTAAGGAATTTGAGAAAGAGCCTCACTTCTTTCTCTTTAGGGATCAAAGCATAGGTCCAGAGCTAGGGGTCCTCTGAGAAGGAAGAGGCCAATATCCAAGCTCCCCCTGGGCCCTGTCTTTTATACATGCAGACTGTTTATAAAAATTGAAGCTGGGGCAACAGTTCCCTGTACCTGACTACCTCTCTCCAACTGACTAGCCTTTGCCACATTTTAGAGTAACTAAGAGATGGAGGGATAGGGAAATGAGAATATAATCTTTGGCCTCCTATCTCACTCCTCCCTGAGATGCTCCCATTTTCTGTCCAGATGCCTACCCTATCATCTGGGCCTTGCCTATATTACCCTCCTTCTGTTCTCCTGATTCCAATCATACAACTTAGGGGGGCAGTGGGTAGTGAGCAGCCCTGGTAGAGGGCAGTATTTCCTGCCTCTTTGAAAGTGGGCTTTCCAGCTCTTCCCAATTTTTGCAGCGTGGGCGGCCTCTGTGCTGCCTACAGGTTCAGCTAGCCCCAGTGGTGAGTGTAAAGCAGTTGTGGAGAGTCTGTAGGCGGATGGGCTGGAGGGGAGGTGGGAGGGATGGAGATTGCATGTGAAAGGCGAGGAAACACTATGACAACAACAGCAGTGGTGTCAGGGAAGCAGGCTGCTAACCTGTCTGCAAACTCTGGATCTAAGATATGTGTCAAAGGGAAGAAGATGGGGTCTCTCTCTGACTGACACAGAACTCTGGTAAGTCACTTAACCCTTTGGTGCCTCAGTCTCCTCCTCTGTACAATGAGGGGGTTGGCAGTGGATGACCTCCACCCGTCACTTCCAGCTCCAGCAATCGGGATCTCTGACTTCCCTAAGACAAGGAGGCCACATTCTTGCCTCCTTCCTCTTTTCTTCCTCTCCTCCTCCTTGCCTTTTCCCCTTCTCTCATTCCTCTCAAGTTTACCCTAACCCTAACAATGTCTCACAGAACCACAGAATATCAGACCGAAGTGTAGTAAATAAGGTGAATTTGGAGGCAGGAAGCCCCCTGTTTGAATACTGCCCCAGACACTAATCATCTGCCCTGTAACTGTGGCCAATGGTAAACCTTTCTCAGCCGCAGTTTCTCCATCCGTAAGATGGTAAATAAGAGCATTCATACATAGCCCTTGCTTTACAGAGATTTTCTGAGTCTCAAAGGTGATAATGTATGTAAAAACACTTTGGAAACATCTAAAGGTCTACATAAATATGAGTTATTATTAGCGCCAGAAGTTTGCTAAGAGATTATCTATTCCAATTCCCTGATTTCAACAAAGGAAATGAAATTATTTAGGATCATAGGACTTAAAGCTGGGAGGGACCTTAGATACCAGCTAGTCCAATCCCCTTATGTTACAGATGAGGAAACTGAGGCCTCAGGGGCTGAAGCAGTCAGGATTGAAAGATCGTTTTTTCTTTTCATTACACAGCTCACCTCGATCAGCCGGGACTAATTGGGAAAAAAAGAAAAAAAAAAACACCAGCAAAAACCCAGCCCCCTTCTGGAAGCTCTCAAAGGCAGGGCACGTCTCAGGTCAGAAGAGTCAAGGAAACAGGCGGGCCTCCTGGGGATGCAGGCATCCCAGGCAGCCGGAGGGCTACGCAGCCTCCAGCCCTGGCCGAGGCCTGGGTGATAGCTTCAGAAAGGCTGTGGGAAGCGCAGAGCGCTAGGCTGATCCCTGTGGCATCGGGAAGGCCTGGCAGGGGAAGCAGGCTGGGAGCAGCTTGCGCTCTGGGCCGCTGCGGCTGCTATCTGCTTCTGAGTATGCAGAGCCTGTCAGCAGCCGCGCTGCTGGGGAGGGGAGAGCTCGGGAAAATACCGCGGCTGGTCCGCGGGAAGACCCGCTGGCTTGCCGCTTGTTCTCCTGTGGGCTGGCGGCTGTGTACCTGACCTCCCCAGCCTGGCCCTTTCCCTCAGCCCCCAGGGAGGGAGCGATAAGGGTGGGTAACCCGGCTCTGTCAGGCTGCCAACTTCTCCCCTCTTGGGTAGCCCTGGCCCAGCGCAAAAGCCTTGCGCATTTGGAGGGAGAATCGGGATTCCGTTCCAGCCTGCCTTAGCCCACGGTGCTGCTGTTGGCCCCGATTTGGAGTGGGGCTTCCCGGAAGGAAGCCCTAGGGTCCTGGAGCTAGACAGAGGGGGTCTTGCTGCAGATGCAAATCTGAAAAGAGCTCTCTGATGTCACAAGGAGCCAGGTGGAGAGGAGAGAAAGGGAAAGCAATTCCGTCTCCATCTCCTCCAAAGTAATGCATTAGCCTGGGCTCCCAGGGAGCCAGCCCCAGGGAGCATCGAACCCAGGGGCCCTTGCCCGGCTGGCAGGGGGTATAATTGGGGGTTAGGAGGAGTCTTGGAGTGCCAAGGATCCCCTGTTTTATTTTCGAGTTGCCGTGGAATCGGTGGCTCGGCTGCAGGCATGACAGGCAGAGTAATTATAAGAGACAGCCTAGGCACGTTGCAGTGGTGCAAACAAAAGCCCATATAACTGGAGCCTTTCCTCCCCCACCCTGCACCTGCTCGCATCTCTCCATGGCTCTCATCTCACTAAGGCTTTTGGCAGTCGTTTGCTCCCCCAAAATATTGGGGGGAGGATGTGGATCTTGGGATTTCGAAGAGTACAGTTTCTCCTCCCTTCCCATTCTCTCCAGGGAAGAACAGCAACTCTGAAATCAGACAATTTGGGTTCAAAAGCCTATCTCTGACTTTAGCACTTCTGTGAATGAACCCTTCCTCGGTCTCAATTTCCTTACCTGTAAAATGAAGGGGTTAGACTATATGGCCTCTGATGTCCTTTGCTGTTCTAGATCTATGGGCCTGTCTGTCCTGGGAGGGCCATCAAATCCCTCTCTAACTCCTTCCCAGCCTGAAAGGTAACAGTTTAGAGAAATTCTGTTAAGAGGAGACATGGGCTCCAATATAAGCTAGTCAGCTGTGTACATTGAGTCCCTTTCAATTTACCAAGTGACCTTGGGGGAGTCACTTTTCCTCTTTTGATCTCAATATTCCTTAAATGAAGAGCTTGGTCTAGATAGTTTCCAAGAGCCCTCCTAGCTCTTGCATTCTGTGGTTCTAAGTCATTAATCAAAAATCCCCATAATCCAACTTCAGCAAGTCAACATTAAAAAAGGGAAGAAGCATTTGATTCATGGCTTGCTTAAAATCATAGGGCTGTGTGCTTGGAGTTCACATAATTTACAATTTAATTTCCTTTGCTGACTTTAATGTAATCGGTGGTTTAGAGTTTTAAAAACTTTTTAAAGGGGATGATGGCTTTCCTTCCATCAATCATATGCTCTCATGTGTGGTCCTGGGAGCCGGCAATCTACTAAACCAGGTTATAGCTTGTTTTGCAGTTTATTGTCACCTACTAGACTGGACATTCTATGAGGGCAGGGACCATTTGTTATGTTTGTGTCTTATCTTCCTATGCACGTAGTACAATATACGGGTGTGCAATAAATGTTGGTTTGACTTCTGATTTACAAGGGAGGTTTCTGATCCTTTCTGGAAGCTGATATTACTAGGATAGGGAGACAGTATGTTGAGGAAGGATATGTTTTGATCTTTATATTGGGTCTGTCATTTTCTTTTGTGTGGGCAAAGGCTTGATGCAGGATAACCTGAAGGGTTTTTGCTACTTTAATTTAAAACTTTCAGTGACTCTCCATTTTCTACTGAATAAAAGTTCAGACTACTTAGCCTGGAATTCAAGATTCAAGATTCTCTACCCACCTTTCCAGACTTGTCTTCCATTACCCCCCTACATATATTTCAGGCTTTAACCAAACAGTAGTAGTTACTCACTGTTGCCTGGTTTGGATTCTCTCTTTTCTCCTCAGAGAAGTTAAGTGACCCACCTTTGGTCACATATCTAATAAGTTCCAGACCTCCAGTATCATCCCATGTTTCCTGATAACAAATTCAATGTTCTTTGAGCTACTCCACAACACCTTTTTCTGCTACCTCCTGTGCCCTTATCCTAGGCATTCTCCCTGCACTCATTTAAGGATGGTTGCATTTTGTTCTTGTTTTAATCAGCATTTTTATCAATGATTTGGATGAAGGCTTATAAAATGAAGTCTGGATGATAGAATAAGGATCCAGGAGGATAGCAACAGACAGGAAAGATGAATTGAATCTGATGGGGAGGGGGGAGGAATTTAATAGGGATGAATTCCTTGTTCTAAGTTTGAGCTTAGAACTCAGATTGTTATTGTTTGTCCTAGGTTTTTGAAAAGGATTAATGACATCATGTCTTGACTTGCAAGTTCTTTTGTGAACTAGAACTAGGCCATCTTTTGCCTCAGTCACTGAATGGGTGTTGCCTCAGACTAACTGAGACCCGGGAAAGATGTTAGATTAAAAGACCAAGGTCCTCTACTGTATACTGGGTCATAGGCAGTCCTCCTGATCTATATGTCTTGCCACTGGACCTTGATGACTGGAGGAGAGAGTAAAACTGATGACTTTGCACAACCCTGACTCACTTGAGTCAGAATTCAGCTGCATAGGTGGAGGACCCAGGAGTTGGCTATACAGGAAGGAGTTGGTGTGGGGAAAACAAAACAAAACAAAACAAAACCCAGAATGTCATAGAGAGATTTTCTATTTGGTATATGGTTGAATTTGATGTTCCAAGTTTGCTTGCAGTTCAGAGATTCTGGGAGAAGTCCTCAAGACCTAAATGAAATACTCTTTGAGGATGGAATTTCAGGCATTTTGAAAGTAATTGAGGGACACATCTCACTATGGATGGAAGTTTGGTGTCTCTCAATACTTATTGTAGGGATCTGCTTACTCTGCCTATTTAGGAGGCTAATTTTATCAACATCCCTAGATGGTGCTTGCACTTCTGTACCTATGGCTCAGAAAATCAGTGAATTAAGGCACCCAATGACAATTCTGCTAGATTGGAAATATATCCTTCTCTAAATTTTCAGAGGTAGTTAGGTGGGGACCTGAAGAGCTACCTCTTGGGATTCAGTGAGCTAACCCAACTCACCTGTGTCTTATGGTTTAATGCAGAGCAAAAGATATAGGGCTGAGAGTGGGGAGACTTATGAGCTCAGCCTCTGGAACTGTGTGGCCTTGGGCAAGTCAGTTTTCCTCTTGGGCCTCAAATTCCATATCCATAAAACAAGAAGAGATAAGATATTTCTGGTTTAAATTTGGCCTTATTTTTGTTCACTTCCAGGCCACCACCTGAACTTCCCAGATATCTCCAGTTATGGTTTTACTTCAGTGGTGTCAAATTCAAATAGAAATGAATCTCTGAGGTCTTGGAAAATTATAAATTATCATTATCTGTGTTGCATTGTACTTTTATTTATTTTGTTAAGCATTTCCAAATTACATTTTGATCTGGTTTGACAATACTGGACTTTTGCAGACATCTTGTGACCAGATGGCCCTGCAGTTTAACACCTTTGCCCCCTCACTCCTTACCTCTCCTTTCTAAACTTGCTTTATGTGTTGTCTACCTCTATTAGAATGTAAGCTCCTTGAGGGTAGGGACTGTCTTGCTTGCTTTTATTCCTATATCCTCAGCATATGCCTTAGCACATACTGAGGACAGTGCTTGGCACATAGAAAGCATTCAATAATTGTCCTATTCCATACCCACCCTCTCTTTCTATCTCTGTTTCTCTCTTCTTTTATCCCTCCTCCTTTTCATCTCTAAAATCTATATTCCTCCAACTCTGTGATATTAGCCATAAATAGTAATAGTCTTCAGGGGCAATGGCAGTATTTTTATAGTATTAAAAGAGAGACCCAAAGTTCATACACATGTATCCAACAGACAATTTTCCTATGAGCTCCCAAGCTACTGCTAGGAAGCAAAACTCTAAAACTCAAAATCCATAAACCAGAGGAAGGAAGCATGATGGAGAGCATTTAGAAGAATATCAGTGGAGGAAGAAACAAGGGGTGATATTATGGGAGTATATCATAGACTACCTTTACAGAAAGAAATAGACTAGAAGTTTAGGAAAGATCAAATGCTGGGATGGAGCTGTTTGCTATACTGGGGACTCTACCAAAAGAAGATAAGTTGATACTTTCATTATTTGCTTTAATAATCATTTAATTTTTCAAAATGTAGAGGAAGCAACAAAAGAGACCATAAGTCTGGACCTAATTCTATTCAACAAGAAGGAACTGGTTACCCAAATAGGAAATGATAGGAATCTTGGGAAGAAGTGACTGCTCCATCTTGGAATTCATGGCAGAGACATAGATTGGGAAGTTTGTCATGGAGCATAGATTTCGGCGGGGAGCATATTCCAAAGACTTCAGAAAAGGAGTAGTAGTATCTTATGACATAAAATTCTCAAGGAGAAGTTGGCCCACAAGTGGTGCAAATATTTCAAGAATGAAATACTTAAAACACATAAAAAATAGATCCTAATCAGGATGGAACAGGGCAATTGTTTAAAGGGATAGATGTGGATGAACCAAGGACTCTTAAAAAAATTAGATTTTTAAATGGCATATGAAAAAAGAACCAAAAGATGGCAAAAGGAGGATGAATACAAGGACACCATGCTCCTTTACAAAGAATGTCAGAAACAATCCATTTCAAACTGAGTAAATCCTGTCAATGAATACAAAGAACAACAAGGGGATTTTTGTTAAGGACAAGAAGGATCAAAGAAAACCTAAATGACTTATTATGGTTGGTATGAGGATAATGGATGATAGAAAGAAAACAATTAAGTTTTACATGAAAGAAGCCACAAACTATAGATATGTGAGCTTGATGTCAATTTCTAGCAAATTCTGGACATATTATTAATGTTAAATACGCTGAGTATTTAGAGAAGGAAACAATGAGAACAAAGAGTCATTATGGCTTAGTCAAAAACAAGTCATGGCAGACTAATCTCATTTCCTTTTTAAAAATAACTGACATTTATATAGTGCTTTGAAGTTTTCAAAGTGATTTCGTACATTATCTCTTCTGAGCCTCCCTACATTACTGTGAGGTTGCTATTACAGGGAATATTATCCCTATTTCACAGATGAAGAAACTGAGGTTCAACAAGATCCATAATCACATAGCAATTAAGTATCGGACTGTACTAAATGTGTAGTTAAGAGTAATGTGAAAATCACATGAGCAAGAATTATTAAGGTCTTACTATGTTCTAGGCACTCTGGAGAGTCAAAGAAAGGCAAAAATTAAAAAAACAAAACAAAACAAAAAACATTCCTGCCTTGAAGGAGCTCACATCCTAATTGGAGAGATAATAAGAAAACAATTACAGACAAACAAGATTTAGTTTTTAAATTTATTTTTATAAACATTTATTTTTAGTTTCCAACATTCAGTTCCATAAGATTTCAAGTTCCAAATTTTCTCCCCCATCTCTGCCCTGCCCCCCCAAGACACTGTAATTTAATATAGGCTCTACATATACATTCTATAAAACCTGTTTTCACATTAGTTGTGTTGTAAAGAAGAATTAGAACCAATGGAAAAAAAAATACAAGAAAGAAGAAACTTCGATCTGCATTCAGACCCCATAGTTCTCTTTCTGGATGTGGACAGCATTTTCCATCCTGAGTCTTAGAGTGAACAAACAAGATTTAGATAGGAAAAGTTGGAGATAATCTCAGAAAGAAGGTACTAACTTTGGCCCTTGGCTCTTTGTAGAAGATGGGACTTTAGCTGAGACTTGAAGGAAGCTGCTAAGGAAGCCAGGCGGCAGAGACAAAGGGAGAATATTCCATAGGTGGGAGACAATCAGTGAAAATGTCCAGAGTCAAGAGATGGAGTGTCTTTTCTGAGAAACGTCGAGGAAGCCAGTGTCACCGGATCTCAAAATACATGGTGGTGGTGGGGAGCAAGGTGTAAGAAGATTAGAAAAGTCAGAAGGGGTCAGGTTGTAAAGGACTTTAAAAACCAAAAGTGTAGTAGATTTGGATTTCAGCAAGGCATTGACAATGTCACTAATGCTATCCTTGTGGATGAGAGGAAGAGATATGGAATTATACATTTGGAGATGCAAGAGACCTTTGAGGATATGTTGTTAAACCCTCTTAGTTTCTTGATGAAAAGAGGTCCAGAGGCTTGATCCAAATGACCAGAGTCATTCAGCTAGAAAGTGCAAGAGAAGGGTGGGATATGAAGGCAGTTCTTCCTGATTCAAAGTCCAGCCCTCTATTAATTGTAACTCCTGATTAGATAAGGGTATACTTTTTGGTGGATTTGGAACAAATTTAATGACAAGACCCAAAGTGGGGAGGTAGCATTTTGGAAGGAGATCTCTAGTGGGATGCTGTGAAATCTCTCCTTCACCACTTACTGTTTAAGAATTTTGTTGATGTCTTGGACATAGGCATAGATGACATACTTATATAGTTTGTTTTTTAACACCAAACTTGGAGAGAAATATAGAATAGCTGTGTAGAATAACAGAACTAAAATCTCAAAAGATCTCAATAGACTAGAATGATAAACATAACCTAAGAAAATGAAATTTCATAGCATGTGACCAGGAGAAGGCATCAGAAGAGTGAGGGGGAATGGAAACTATGCTATATTAAGATCTGGTGAAGAAACTGTGGTTATTTAGCCTGGAGAAGAAAAGATAGAAAGATCTCATAGATGTCTATAAATATTTGAAGATGTATTATGGGAAGAATGATTACCTATAGAGGGAGAGTAGAATCAGGAGCACTGTGTGACAGCTGCAGAGGTACATTTAGTCTTGAGGGAAGGAAAAGCTGCCTAGCAGATAGAGCTTTCCAAAATGGAATGAGCTGCTATTCATTCTTTGTCCCCAGAAGTTTCTAAGTAGATGCAAGATGACTATTTCTCAGTGATGATGCAGAGGAGAAAACTGGAGGGTATAGGTTTGGGGAAGGAAGATGTTTTTGGAATAGGAAAGAGTCTAGATAAAGTCTTAGAGACAAGAAAGGGAGGAAAGATGTGTTTCAGGGGAGTGGGCAGAGCAAGTAGAGGTAAGTCCAGTTTGGCTGGAGCACAGGCTTGTAGGTTCACCATCTTGGAATGCTTTTGTTTGGTTGTTATTTGCTTGTTTGAAAGAATGAAAATAAGGGGTAGAGATGGCATGCCCTGGCAGTGTTGCAAAGTGGGTAATTTAGCACATGATGGTTTCACTTTAACTGGAGAGTGAAATATGTTTTATTGAGTTTTCCAAGTTAAGGAGAGGTGGTGTCAGATCTGTGAGCAAACCTGTCTGGGGGCTGCTCTGAAACAAGCTGGGGTTCTTAGCTATACTTCCCTTGTTTACAAGCAAAGCCTCTGAGCCCAGTCTCCTCTTCTAGATGTTTCCATAATTAGCATGAAGGCATCTGTCCCGGGCATTCCCACCCATGGCAAAACCTTCTGAAGGTCAGTATCTAACTGGTGGATATTTCTCAGGAATTTAAGACTATATCATGGTGTGAGACCTGAAAGGAAACTGAGTCCCATTGAAGTGAAATCACTTCCCCAGGGTCACATGGATACAGACTCGAACCCATATTCTCTAGCAACATGTACAGACATGTGCTACTCTTCTGACCCCATTTGGGTCAGTTACTGGAGTGCTTTGGCATTTCCTTCTCCAGCTCACTTTACAGATGAGGAAAGTGAGGCAAAGAGTCAAGTGGCTTTTCCAGGTTCACACAGCTAATATCTGAGGCCAGATTTTTTTTGTTGTTGTTGTCTTTTGCTTTTTGTAGGGAGGAAGGCAGGGTAATTGGGGTTAAGTGACTTGCCTAAGGTCACACAGCTAGTAAGTGTTATGTGTCTGAGGCTGGATTTGAACTCAAGTCCTCCTGACTCCAGGGCTGGTTCTATTCACTGCTCTATTCACTGCTCCACCTAGCCTCCCCTTGAGGGCAAATTTGAACTCAGGTCTTTCTGACTCTAGGCTTGGTGCTCCAATTTTCATTATCCTATACAACCTTTTGATTTGGGGTATCCTGGCTGGTATCTATTTCCTTATCCAGGGCAATACTACTTGAGCAGGCCCTATCTCCATTTCTGCTTCCATGTGTGAGCTCTGTGTATTCATTCTCTATTCCCTTCCAAAAAGGCAAGCCTGAGGACTGCTGGTGCCCTTCTCTCACACTAGCAAGTGTGAGGGGAGGAGCCATTCAAAAAACCCAGGTCTCTCAATCTTGCTCTAGCTGCCAGAGGGGAGGAAAGGCAGGCATTCTCAGCTAAATGCCATAACTCAGACATCTCCCCCTCACGTTCAGCCTAGAATCTCTTTTTCATCTTTTTTTCATCATCACCTCAGCTTTGAAACTTTGTATGTGTACCACCTACCCTAGAATGCCTGTTTATATATGCAAACCACTTTGTTAAGCTCAAAGCTATTTAAGCTAGCAATGTGTAGAGGGAGTGTCATAAAGTATAATATATAGTGTGTTGGGTTTGGTGTCAAGGGGACTGGTACCTTGGCAAGGATTCATTCTTATTTAGTTGTTTTTCCATCATGTCTGACTCATCATGACCCCATTTTGGGGTTTTCTTGGCAAAAATACTAGAGTGTTTTGGCATTTCCTTCTCTAGCTCATTTTACAGATAAGGAATCACGGCAAACAGTGTTAAGTGACTGGCCCAGGCTCACACAACTAGTAAGTGTCTAACACCAGATCTGAACTCAGGAAGATGAGTGTTTCTGACTTCAGGCTTGGCACTCTGTGCACTATGGTGCCACCTAGCTGCCCAACAATTAATTAACAGTGAAACTGAGTCCCACTGAGGTGAAATGACTTCCCCAGGGTCACATGGGTAAAGACTTGAAAACAAGATGGAAACATGGGTGGTGGCAGAGAATGAAGGAACTGTGTCCCATTCATCTTTACATACATCACGGTGCCTGCCTTCTCCCACCTCTGCACATTTGCACATATTATCCCCTGCACACTTTGCACATGTGGAATGGCAGCTCCCATATCTCTGCTTGTGCCCAGCTCAGGTGCTCCCTTCTCCATGACACCTTTCTTGACTGTCTGGCTTCTCTGATCTCTCCCATTCACTTAATCACTTTCTAATTCCTTTTATTTTTATTTCTGTGGACATTGTCCCCGATGTTGGTTGTAAGATCCTAGAGAGACCAGAATATCTTCTTTCATCTTTTAAAAAAAAATCTTCAGCACCTAGAACAGTGACTGTCACATAATACCCCGATGTTTGTTGATTGCCTACATTACTATGAAGTAGGAAGAAAAGTGACCTGATAGGGGAGGTGGCAGGGCACCAAAGCCAAGTTCCCTCCTAATTTCCAATTTTTCCCAGGGCCAGCCCTGGGTCAAATAGTAACAATGTATCATCTGAAGGGCAAACTGGTGTGACCTCATAAAGGCAGAAGGAACCTAAAATATTTAGAAGCACTAATGCCTTTGTGAGAGCAGAACTAACCTTCTTTTGGATAGGAATTCAATTATTCAATAGGTTAGGAGCTCCTGGGGGTCTTAGCAGAAGGAACTGGGAAGTGCTGAGCAAAATACCTGCTTTGGTACATAAGAAATGAAGAGCAATCAATGCCTGGCAGTCAGGGAGGTGCCAGGCATTCCTGTCTGGGAGCTTTAGGGATCCAGGATTGCCCCTTCCACTACTGTGAAAAGTACAGGTACCAGTGCTGTCTTTATACACTTGAGACTCCTTGATGTGTTCCTGTGATCCGGGGCATTTTGTATGATGGTGACTGCATGTTCACTCAAAGTCAAACATGTGAGTAGGTAGCTGAAAACCAAGTGGGATTTTATTAAGAGTTATAGTGTCCAGGAATAGAGAGGTGATACTCACACCATACCCTGGTCAAGCTTACAATGGAGTCACTGTATTTAGTTGTGGAGGTCACATTTTAAAAGCAATGTTGACAAAATGGAGAATGTCCAGAGTAGGGTAGCCAAAAGGTAAGAGGATTTCAGGGGTATACTGGAGCCAGCTTGAACTGACTCTAGGAAGCTGATTGTTAAATTTTCAATGTGAGCATTTACAACATGGAAATTGGTAAATGCTATTATAACAGGGCTTGATGTATGGCTTTGTTGATTTTCTCTAGACAAGGAGGTCAGCAAACTATGGCCAGGGGACCAGCTCTACCTGCCAATAGTTATTATATTTCCCATGATATAAGAATGATTTTTACATTTTAAATCAAGTTTTACTGTATTTTAAAATGTGAAAAGGATTCTAAGCTCACTGATCATACAAAAACTGGTTGTAGTCAGATTTGGTCCAAGGTTCATAGTTTGCTGACCCATGGTCTAGACTTTAGGAAATGATGGAGAAAAATGTTAATAATGCAAACTAAACTTAAAAATATGTTATAACACTTTTTTGTGGGGGAGAAGACTCTGTTGTTAAGCATTTAACCAGCATGTCTCTGATTATAGACCATATCATGTGAAGATCATTTGGATAAATTAGGAATGAAGGATATGATGGTAGCCATCAATTATGTGAAGGATTATTCTGTAGAAAAGAAAATCTCTCTCTCTCTCTCTCTCTCTCTCTCTCTCTCTCTCTCTCTCTCTCTCTCTCTCTCTCTCTCTGCATATGTATATACATATTATTCATAAGCCTTGGCCTGAGAGGGCAGAATCAGGAACAATTGCAAAGAGGCAGATTTTGACTTGATGTAAGGAAAGAATTCCTAACAATAGATCTTTCCAAAAAGGGAATGGGCTTCTCTAACAGGTAATGGGCTCCCTGTCATTTAAGGTCTTTAAGCAGAAGTTAATCATTTATTGGAGATGTTGTTGAAGTGATTCTTCTTTAAGAAAGGGTAAGGTGACCTTTGGGGTCCCTCCTTCTCTGAGATTCCAGGATTCTATAATATGCACTTGTAAGGAAAGGTCAGCTGGTTTCTCTTCATCATGTCTGCATCTAATTCAGTCTAGGTTTTGATTCAAGGCAGATGTAGGAAGCATTTGTGTGTTTGTTTTGTTGTTCATCCTTTGCATATGCTCCTTGCAGCTACCATAAAGAAGCTAGACTGGGGAGCTTTCTTGAATTTAAGGTGATTTTGGCTTTAGCATAGGTTATCACACACACACACGCACATCTTATTTTTCTCTCCCTGTGAAGTATTGCTGTCTGTAGCTATAGGCTGTAGAGACAGACATCTCATTACCCCGAGGGTCCTTCGAGGCCAGCTGTCACATAGCATTACTCTGGTCGCCCTTTCCTTGCTCATACAATACAATGCAAAACCTTTCCATCTAACCCATGTGACAACCTGGAACAGCTAGGGTTCTGGGCTCTTCTTCCTTAAACTGGTTTCCTATGGGATGAAAATTTAAAAACATACACACAAAGATATTTCTGCATGTCTAGGGCATGGGAAAAGAAAGTAGCCTGCATAGCTTTTGGCAATATTGTTACATTAGCACAGGGGTTCTTAGTCTAGGGTCCTCAAGGGGACTGTGGATAAATTTCAGGGAGTTCATGAATTCAAATGAGAAGAAAATTGTATACTTTCACTAACCTCCAACTGAAGTTTTCCTCCAATTATTTAAAACATTATTCTGAAAAAGGTCCCATAGGCTTCAAGAGGTCTTTGACATACAGAGGTTAAGAACCCCTGCCTTAAGTCGGGGAGTCCCTGATTGATGAGATTCAGCTGAAGACAGCCATTGTTTGAATGCATTGCATGGGTAGTACCTCTTGAGAGTGTGCAAGGATGCCTTGGCAAGAAGACTTGGGGAACGCATGGTGATCAGCTGCCTGGGACTCAGGACAGATGCTTGTCAGAGAAGTGTCCCTCCCCAGGGTCTACAAAGGCGAGCTGATAGATGAGCTCAGTCTTTCTCTCTGATGTTTTCATTTTACCCAGTTCAGAAGATGAACCTGCAAGTGGCTAAGTGGGCCTGCATTCTGAGACTGGGAGGAGGAGGCTATACTCATGTACACTTTCCACTCCTCAGTGACAGGAAATGGCTGCCTCTAGGCAGGAGTCCATGGGCATTGTAGGTACTTGCACATGGCTTGAGAGGAGAGCTCTTGGGAGTGGATTTTCCCCACCTGAGATGACAGCCAGGACATTTCCTGCAAGAACAGACATGGACAGGTTTATTCAGCCTGAGAGGAGAGTCCCAGCCTTGGGGATTGCCTTGGGAGTGAAATCAACAAGGGTTTAGGGATTTGATTTTCTATTAAGAGAAGGGGATTTCCTCTTGCAGTGTGCTCCTTGGAGAAAGAAGAAGGCCATCTACCTGGTTCCTGAATAGCATTCTACTTGGAGAACAAAGCCAGTGAGTCACTAGGACAGTACAATTCCAATGAAGAGAGGATTACTTGTTCTAATCCTTCCTCCCCCAACCCACTGCCTAGTTCTGTTGACTTGTCCTCCAAAACATTTCATGCTTTTGTCTCCCTTTCTGCTCATACACTCACTACTCTCTTTAAGTCCTTTATCACTTTTATTCTTTATCACCTTTTGCTTGGGCCCCCAGATTCTAGTCTCTTTCCAAGACCATCCCCAAACAGTTGCCAAAATCACCATAAAGTTGAAATCTGAGCAAGTAACTCTCCTGCTCAAGAAATCTCAGTAGCTTCCTGTGGCCTCTAGAATAAACTATCCTCATCTTGTTATTTTAATACCTTTCACAGTTTGGGCCCATCTGGATTTTTTAGGATCATTGTTGCTATAGGCTGTAGAGACAGACATCTCATAATGTATAATACTGCCCATTCATTCTGTGTAACATTCAAGCTTTCCTACTTGCTATTCCCTTAACTTGGTACACCATCTCCTGCCTCCAGTTATTTGCCCAGGCTGTCTCCCATATCTGGATTGTGCTTCTTCCTTATTTCCATATCTTAGAGCCTTTAACTTCCCTCAAAGCTAAGCTCCCATGCAATCTCCTAGCAGAAGTGTCTCCTTATTCCAATAGCTTGTTAGTGCTTGCTTTTTCCTCCTCACATTGCCATGTCTGTGCCTACTGACTCACATGCTGTATCTCCCTAATAGAATGGATCCTACTGAGGGCAGTAACCATTTTTCATTTTGTTCTTGTATCCCCAGTATTCTAATGGGGGGGTGGGGTGGTATTCGAATGTAAGCTCCTTGAGAGTTGGAACTATCTTTTTGCTTGTACTTCCATTTCCAATGCTTAGCACAGTTCCTAGGTCCTAGGACACGGTAAGTAATCTTTAAATATGTGTTATCTACCTAATTATTCAGCACCAGTTCAGTGTTTTGCACACAGTAGGTGTTAGTTTATCATATTAGGTTGGATTTGGCTATTGAGCAAACACAGAGCATTTTCTAATGGAAAATGATAGTGGTTCAGGGTTCAAGAGTATTTTGGCATGGGAGAAAATTGCTGGAACTGGAGTCAGAAAATTTGGGCTTCATTTTTGGCTCTACCACTAACTAGATGAGTGGCCTTGAACAAATGATGCCAAGCCTCAGTTTCCTTGTCCATAAAATGGAGATACATAATATGTGTACTACCTACTGCCCAACATTGTTGTCAAGAATTGCCTTGTAAATTTTAATGTAAATATGGGTTATTACTGAGAGCTTCACTTCAGTAGAATGAGAATTGAGTAGGGACTAGGATAAGAATAATAAAAGTAATAATAGTAACAAGTAGCATTTCTATAACTTTAAGGTTTGTTAAGTACTTAGCAAACATTATCTCATTTGATCCTGACAATTCCAGGAAGTCATTGCTATCCTCATAGTACAGATGAGGAAGCTGAGGCAAGCAGAAGTTAAGTGACTTGCTTGGGGTTAAATAGCTAACTAAGTATCTGAAGCTAGCTTTGAACTCAGGCCTTCCTGACTCCAAATTCAGTGCTCTTGTCTACTTTGCCACCTAGTCTCAATCCCAGCCCGGTCATTTGTGACCTTGGGCAAATCATTACACTTCCACAGGGCCTTGCTTTCTTTGTGTGAAAAAATGGGGACAATAATAATACTTGTATTGTCCATCTTGCAGGATTACAGTGAGACAAGCACTTTGTAAAGTTCTATAGAAACTCCATCAATTCTTATTGTCATCATAGTGATTTGTGGGATGGGAGCAGAGGCAACATCTAACATTTATGTAGTGCTGAATTGGCAATAAGAGGTTAGGAAGTTTCAGGGTTTGGACACTAAAACATCAGCTCGATAAAACTCGGCAGCATTTACTTCTCCATGAACTTGACCCAATGTCATACTCAGACCCATCCGCTGAGTCAGTCCAGACTGTTGGTGCTAGGGTAGCAGCTGCTGTTCTCTCCACTCTAAAAGGTGTCAGGAGGCAGGCATCTGAACATTTTACCCTTCACCGATTGCAGCAATGCCCTCTGCATAACTCCAGGATTTAGCTTAAAGTGCTAAGAGCCCAAAGTTGGAAAGATCTGGGCACAGAAAAAGCCCTAAAATAGAGCATATCAAATTCCTGAAAAGGTGCCATTATAGCTTGGTCAACATCCTATAATGTTCATGGTAGTCACTGTCAATGAATGAGCATGGATTTAGACTCAGAAAGGGTCATCTGCCCTCACCCCTTCATCTTGGAGCCTCACAGAAGTGAAGGAATTTGCTCATGAAGAATAGAGTTAAGATTTGGATGCAGATCCTTGGATTCAATGTCTAGGGCTTTTCCCACCACAACATGCTATCTCTATAGTGAAGGATCTGTGATCTGATTAATGTGAGTCCTGTTCATGACCTCCATGGAGGAGGGAGGGCAGAGGGGTGGTTTCCTAGGGGTCCTCTTCCAGAGCTCCTGGTATCATGGAGTATATCAGCTTCTAACTGACTATTTCTTTTCTGTACTACATCACACATACACACATATACATATACATACACACACATATATATATAAAACACATATGTATCCATCTGGCATGTATATATAATATATTTACATACATATTTATATTTGTATCCTATATACCAACTCTATGGGTCATCCACCAAACTATGGATCATAATCTGGATGACAGGCATTCTTTATCCATTTGGTGTTTCCTATGTAGATGGTTAAAGGCGTTCTCAGGGTCAATGGAATCAGCATGATGTCATCTACAAAGAGAATATAGCTGGAGAACCTCAACATATACAGGGAATTCATTTTGAACTTGAACTCTGAGCTAAATATACTTCATAGCAGAGGCAAACATCCTTGGTGAGCATATGTCTCCTTGTTTTATGCCTCATTTGACAATAATCAGAGAGACATTGAATGAAGCTTTTTCTGTTGTTACACCTTTCAAAGATTATTATATATATTGTTGGAGGAGAGCCTTTAAAATAAACTTCTATAGTACTAAGTCAGAGCCTCCAGTTGACAAACAAGGAGCACAGGGAGATTTTATAATCCCTGGACCTATATGCCAAGTGTGACTCTAAAGCTATAGACTGCTGTATAATATTGTTTGTGAAAGTTTGAGTGATAACAACACTCATTCAAATAGTGCTTCATGGCTATATAACATTTAGCATACCTTGTATCATCTGATCCTGTCTTACAACAACCCTCCATGATTGTCAGAATAATAATTTACTTAGGGGAAAATAGATGCTTAGAGAGGCTAATCAATTAACAAAAGTTGATTAAGCATCTTCTGTGTGTCCATGTACTTTTCTTGGTAGTGTGGGGGATACAGTATCAGCCACAGTCCCTGCCCTCAAGAAGCTTACATTTCTAGGTGGGGAGACGGCATGATATACATGTAAATTGCAGTAAGTAATACAAAGCCAAGTTGTATGGTCCATTGGAAGGAGTTCTGAACTTGGAGTCAAGAAACCTGGGTTTAAATTCTTTTTGTTTCTTTTGTTTTGAATTTATTTTTTAGTTTTCAACATTCATTTCCACAAGGTCTTGAGTTGCAAATTTTCTCCCTGTCTCTCCCCTACTTCCCACACCCGAGATGACAAGTATACTGAATACCCCTTCCCCAAATCTTTTCTCTCTTATATCTCCCCCACCATCCACCTTACTTTCTTGTAGGGCAAGATGGCTGGGTTTAGATTCTAATCCTGCTACTTATTTTCTATGTGACTTGGGCAAGAAATTTCCCCTCTCTGAACCTCGGAGTTTTCTTCTCAACAAAATGAAGGGGTTGGACTAGTTGGTCCCTAAGATATTTTTCTTTTTCTTTTTAAATTAAATTTTATGTTTGTTTTTAGTTTACGTCATTCATTTCTACAAGATTTTGAGTTTCAAATTTTCTCCCTATCTTTCCCCTACCCACCCTAAGATATTTTTCTATCCTAAAATCCTATGATCTGTAAGTGCTGTAGGAATGCAGATGTGAGAGAGATTGAAGAGGGCTGAAGTGGTGGAGAAAGGGGTCTTAGAGGAAGTAGGAGTTGAAGGAAGGACTTAAATGATGGCTAGAATTTGGATAGGTAGGTGGAAGAGGAAGAACATTTCAGTGAGGAGAGTAAATGTGTTTGGGACAGTGAGAAGGCCAGACTGACTAGACTGTTCTGTCTGGAGAAAGGATGAGAAATACTACCCCTTAATTGCAATACAACATATGCAGAAAAGTAGGCAGAAGAAGAGTAAATGTATGACCAGAGAAATTTCTTCCACTATCAGGTTATCCTTCCTAAGAGGCAATCATACATGTAGGCTAATTATTGGTGTCAAGATGCAGGAGTAGTATTGGTTCTGGTCCAGGGCGAATACATGGGGAAAGGGATATAGGGCTATAAAATGACTTGCCTCTTCTTTTGTGCAGAAATAGAACAACTATGCCATGGCATGGTGGTGAAAACTCTGGATCTCAAGTCAGAGCACCATGGTTCAAATCCTGAGTTACTCTAGGAAAATCTCAAAATTAAATTAGGTATAGCTCTTGTCTAGTTTTCCCTAACTCCAGGTAATAAGGCTCCCAATTCGATTACAGGCACTAAATGTACAGTATAATACTGGGAATGGGTCAACCTTTCTTTCACCCTACGGATAATGCAAAAGATACTTAGAACTCATAGGAACCCATGAACAAATACAGAAACATAAAATTCTCCAATAGCTAATCACCATTCTCTGGAAAAGAAATGAACTTGGATTTGCTCTTTGGACAGTTCTCTGTCATTCTGGTCTACCATCTCTCCCCAGAAGGCCTTTACATCTTTTCAAGACTTATAGCACCACCCGGTGGCTTAGATTTGCCCAAGAAGTTAAACATATATTGGAGCTTTTGAACCTTCTTATGAGACCCACACTGTCCCATTAAGCTACTGAGTGTGTTCTCTAAGTAAGACACTGTACAGGAGCCATGCGGACTGCTCTCTGCTTTCTCTCAGAAGCATGCTGTATCAGGAACTCTTTCTGTACGTTTTGGTGTCCACTTGAACTTGGGGTTACTCAGAAGGAAACTCCTAAAACTAATATTGCCCATGAAATCTCCCTTCTTTGGCTAGAAGTCTGGATCACGGTATGAGTGCATCTTGGGAATTCAGAATCCCTCTTCCTTTTTTTTTTTTAAACAAATACTTTATTAACTTCTGTTTTACATCATTCATTTCCGCCAGATTTTGAGTTACAATCATTTTCCCCCCATTATTCCCCTACCCAACCTCCCAGAATAGTAGTCCCACAATATATCACTTCCTCCAATCTGCTCTCTCCCATACCTTCTCCCATACCCCCATCGACTTTTCCATTAGAGGAAGATGAATCTTTGTGTCCCAATGCCTGCACATCTTATCTCCCAATTATAGGCAAAAGAGAATTAATAATAGTATTTATATATATATTTGAAACATTTAATGTTACGACCTCGAATTTCAGATCCATTTCCTTCCTCCCTTGTCACCCATTCCCTCTTGGGATATAAGTAATTCAGCATATGTTGTACATGTCTAGCTATGCAAAACATTATCATGGCAGATATACTGTACAAGGCTGCTTATAATTCCCTCCCACTCATCCCACCCCCCACCTGGTCCATTCCCTACATGATCCTGTCCCTCTTCTATAGTGGGTACTTCCAACCTCCCCTCCCCCAAAGGATGCCCTCCCATCCATCATCCCTCCTCTCATCCCCCTTCCCCCTATCCTGCTGCAGGTTGAGATATCCCATTTAGTATGTATGTCATTTTCTCCCTGAACCAAATTCAATGTGAATGTGGTTTTGCCTTTTTAGCCTTCCTATTCTCCCCCTCCCTTGCAACCACTTCCCCTTGCTTCTTCTACATGAGATAGTTTACCCTACCCTGTCTCTCCCCATCTCTTGCCACTTTCCTCTCTCACCTCATAATTTCATCCCTTGAGTATTCTCCCTTCCCAACAAATTCAACCTATGCCCTCTATCCATATATAACTGTAACCATATACACACACATTCACATATGTATTCATATGACCACACCCCCTTCTTCCATTATTTTCATAGTGAGAAAGATATCATCAGTCACAGATATTGCTTTTCTATATAGGAATGTAAATAGTTCAACTTTGATAAGTTCCTTTTGATTTCTTTTCCCTGATTACCTTCTCAGGCATCTCTTGCTTCTTGTTTCTGGATGTCAAATTTTCTATTCAACTCTGGTTTTTTCCTCAAGAATGCTTGAAAGTCCTCTATTCCACTGAATGACCATATTTTCCCCTGAAACAAAATACTCAGTTTGCTGGGTAGGTGACCCTTGGGTTCATTCCCAGTTCTTTTGCCCTCTGGAATATCATATTCCATGCCCTTCGATCACTCAGTGTAGAAGCTGCCAGGTCCTGGGTTATTCTGATTGTGTTTCTACAATATTGAAATTGTTTCTTCCTGGCTGCTTGTAGTATTTTCTCCTTGATCTGGGGATTCTGGAACCTGGCTATAATATTCCTGGGAGTTTTCTTTTTGGGGATCTTTTTCAGGAGGTGATCTGTGGATTCTTTCAACCTCTATTTTGCCCTCTGGATCTAAAACATCAGGGCAATTTTCCTTGAGGATTTCTTGAAGGGTGATTTCTAGGTTCTTTCTTTGATCATGGCTTTCAGGTAGTCCAATAATTTTTAAATTATCTCTCCTGGATCTATTTTCCAGGTCAGTGGTTTTTCCCATGAGAGATTTCACATTGCCTTCTAATCTTTCATTTGTTTGGATCTGCTTAACAGCATCTTGATTTCTCATAAAGTCATTAGCTTCCATTTTCTCCAGTCTAACTCTGAAGTAATGAATCTCCTCAGTGAACTTTTGAGATTCTTTTTCCATCTGGCAAATTCGACTTTTTAAGGCATTCTTCTCCTCAATGCCCTTTTGGGCCTCCTTTGCCATTTGAGCCAGTCTATTTTTTAAGGTGTTGTTTTCCTCAGTCAGGCTGTTGACCCTCATTGCATACTTTTCCTGTATCCTTCTCATTTCTCTTTCTAATTTTTCCTCCACTTCTCTTATTTTATTTTTAAAGTCCTTCTTAAGGTCCTCTATGGCCTGCAACCCGCTCATGTTTTCCCCTGGGGCTTTTGGAGCAGGACTTCTGACCTCACAGTCCTTTTCCCGCTCTATGCCCCCCAAATAGGAATCTAGGGTTGCATTTTTCTGTTTCCTTTGCCTTGGCATGTTGCCACTTAATTGCTTGACTTTTGGGCTTGTTGCCACACTATGGCTTTAAGGCCAGATAGAGGAATTTTCGTCCCGAACGTGTGGGGGGCAACTTCCGTTTCTGGCAAGCTATAAACCCACCCACAACTTCCACCCTAGATCACAATCCAGATCCAGGGAGGTTAAAGCAAGAGCGATTACCCCCCAAGACTGATCGCTGGATCTCCCCACGATTTGTAGGCTGGGAGCCGGAAATGCCTCTGAAAACTACAAAATGGAGTGTCTCCTCAGCAGCTTCTAGCCCCCAGGGGAGGGAGCTGACGCATTCCCCAAATACAGGTCCCAAAGTCCATAGGACACTAACCTCTTACTTTGTCCTAGGCAAGTCTATGTTGATAATTCTGGCGTCTCCACAGTTCCTGGTGTTCTGGGGTTCCTCCAGCCGGCTGCTGGCCCTGCCGCCCTGGGGCTAAAACCTCGGCTCAGGTGGACCTGGGCTCGGCTCGGCTCCTGCGCTCTGCGGGCTGCCGGCTCCCAGACCACTGCGCTGGTCCTTCCTGCAGGGTGCTGGGCTGTCCTCAGCGGGAGGTTAGCTTCTCTGTGTTGTTCTGTGGGTGCTGGGGCTCCAGAAGTTGTTCAGAGTCCTTTTTTTACATAGTTTGTGGAGAATCTGGGGGCAGAGAGGCTTGGACGAGCTGTTTCTACTCCGCTGTCTTGGCTCCGCCCCCCCCTTCCTTTTATGAAGGAGGTTGGAATTCAAGGTCTTTGAATTTTACTCTCAAGTAATGCACAAGTTTTTGCTATAAATATGCATTATTGCTTCTTGGAAGAACAACTTCCAACTCTGCCTTCTCTATAACTCCCCTCCCCCAAAGTACAAAGAATAAGATATTCTGGAGCAAAAAAAATTGTGATTTGCTTGCTGATATAGGTCTCCAAACAATGGAACACACCCAATAACCGGGAACCTTCCTGATTTGAAAAGGGACTCCCTGGATTCAACCCCTCCCTTAAATTTTTAATCTTTTATTACATATTACCCTCTCTCCTCCTTCCCCACTTCACTGCTCCAAACCTTCTCTTCTTAAGCTACTTACTCCAACCTTCTAGGTCTCAGCAGAGGAATTCCAACTTTAAGGAAAAAAGAAATTCCTTTTGAAGTCAAATGTATGTAATAACTCTTTAAAAAGTTAAAAATGCCACACAAATATACAATACTGTTCTTATTTTCGTATAATACAATTTTCTTTCCTAACCCCACTGAAGAAAGACCAAGCTTATCTGTTAAGATGACCATGCCTAATAAAGACCTCATTTGCTTTCTTTTTCTTTTTGGAGGGCAATTGGGGTTAAGTAACTTGCCCAAGGTCACACGGCTAGGTTTTTGTTTGTGTGGGTTAAGTGGCTGAGGCCAGATCGAACTCAGGTCCTTCTGACTCCAGGGCCGGTGCTCTACTCACTTTGCCACCTAGCCACCCCTCATTTGCTTTCTTAAGAGTCCAAACAGAATTCAGGATGAAAAAAAAAAGCTAATACATGTAAAAGGGTCTGTCTCTCTTACTTGTTCCAGAGCCCAAATCTTCTGTACTCCAATATACTGGTGTGGGTTCCCTGAAGCCCACATGTATATAAACACATTTATTTGTGCGTATCTACATATATATGTATATCTACATATATGTGTATACTTATGAACCCATCTATAAGTGGGTATATTTGTATGTGTGTATACACACACATGCATACCCCAACAGGAAAAGGGTTATGTTCTGTGGGCCTTTGGGTAGGGAAGCAACTGATATTCCATTGGAGAAACAAGGAAGAGATACTGTTTTTTCCCTTGATGACTGAGGGAAGAGGGAGGAGAGGGGAGGCTTCATGTCACTGGAGGAGCCCATTGGTCTTTCTACCACTTTTGAAATGTTATAAAATACCAAAATTACTCGGCCCAGGAAAGGAGATATGCCAATGAAGCACATTGATATTTTGAACCCTATTGGTTACCCTTGCTTGGCATTCCATGTATTAACTCTGAGACCTATCCATAAGAACCTGAACATCAAGACTATTTAAATGCAAATTGAGTTGAAAATTATCTCCCCCTCCCAAACTTTAGGACAATTAAGAATTTGTGATTCTGGATTAGAGTTGTATACTTGCAACAACTTGGTCCTCTCCTGTGGCTCCCTGCACTTACTCTGGATAGGTAAGTCAGTCTGTACAAACACACACATACACACATACACACACACACAAAACACACACTCAGTTTTCTTTTAAAAAATATTAAGGAATCAATACTGTTGAATATGTCATTTGAATATGCTATTGTCATAGCCACAAAGATTCTACGACTCTTATATAAGTACCCTGAGCTTAATTTACCCACCTATTTCAGATATGCTAGCTTGGCAGTCTATATTTTGTAGTTTTCCTGAAAGGGTTTTGTGTTTTTGGAAGGACAGGAGAGATTTTCACAGGAGAGGAAAGGATCCCTATTTCTTGGGGCTCGGGAGGGAGACCTGTTATGAAATCTTTGCTTCACCTGCCCCATTCTCAGGAACCAGGCTCCATTCTTGGTGAGATGGGGCAGATCCAGGAAGACCAGGACCTAGAAACTAGATAGATAGCCCGGGGTAAAGCAGGGAAAGTCAGATCTACAAGGAATAATGAGAGGGAGTCCATAAAGGGTGTAAGGGGAATTACTGATGCAAACATGAGATAACAAATGGATGTCTTATAACACTGGGGTCCAGCCCAAGCACTAGGCAGAGATCTAGAGGAGCCAGTCATGGGACATGAAGTCCAGGGCAAGACTATAGTTTCTGGGAGAATCTGAGGAAGAAACACTCCAGTTCCAGAGCAGTTGGGGTAGTGGTCAGGGAAAATGATGCCTTATGGTCAGGGAAGCAAGACAGGGATACACAGATAGGAAGAGAAGAGTCAGGGTATTTTATAGATGAAGAAAATGAGCCCCAGAGAGGAGCAGTGACTCAAGTGAGATTGCTCAGCTACTAAGTGGCAAAGGCCATGATTAGAATTATATTTCAGTAAGCTTTCCATGCCACCATGTTGGATTCCTTTATATTGTGAAGAGGCAAAGCTTAGCAACAGCAATGCTTATGTGATGTCAAGATAATAAGTGACTTTAATGAACTTGTTTCTATAGCCAAACAGCTTGCAAAAGAAAAAAAAAATCAAACTCCCCAATAGTTAAACTTCTTTTACAGGATTTGCTAGCTGTTTGAGTGTTTGAATTAATTGCTAATTAATTAATTGCTCTCTTTTTCATTCTATCTCTTTCCCCTTCTCTCCTCTCTTTTCTTCTCCATGTTCCTCTCCCTCCCCCTCTCCCTCCCCCTTCCACTCTCTTTTCCCTCCTTTCCCTCTCCCCCTTTCCCTCTCTTTTCACCTCCACCCCCCACCCCCACCCCCCAGGTCCTAAGAGATGAAGAAAAATATCATTGTACCTATTACTGATACCTAGGAGAAGAAAGGCTGTGGGAGCATTTTAAGACCTTTCCATTTTTCAGACAACCCCCTAAAAACTAATCCACGAACTCCCTAAAGTTTGTTACTATAACCAAGCAGGCAGGACCTATTGAGGTGTGGGGAAAGAGGATACCAGACCTTTTCTTGCTCTGGTCTAGCATATAAAAGTAGGAAGATCAATGACTTCTGAGCTGGTCGTTTATGTTGGCTCATTATTTAGAGTCTGAAGACACCCAGATAGCATTTCCTCATGGCAGAGCTAAGTGGGAGGGGCATATTATTTTTGGATGATTTTTCCTGTATATCTGCATCTGTGTTTTCTTGTGTTGTTTGTTTCTCTTTGCTCAGGAACTCAAAATGCTTTCAATACAACAGTTATTCAGTCAGTAAATATTTATTAAGTGCCTTCTCTGTGCCAGGAACTGTGCTCAGCCCTGAGGATACAAAGAAAGACAATCTCTGCCCTGAAGGATTGCACAGTCTAATGGGAGAGATGACAGGCAAACATTTAGTTGTTTCAGTTGTATCTGTGAGAAACACGCTTTGGGATATCACAGGAACAGGACTTCACAGGCAGGGTCGGGGAGGTAGCCTGGATGAGCTTCTGCTGCCCACTGATTCCCTTTGGGGACCCTTAGGGAGATCCATGTGGGATGCCCCTCAATGAGGCTGTGGGGATCACAGGACTGCCCAGTAGGGTCAGGGAGTTAACCTGGGATAAACTTCCATTGCCTGCCCACTTCTTCCCTTTGGGGTCCTTAGGGAGATCCACATGATGTACCCCTTAAAATGGCAAACCCCTTCTCACTGAAAGAACTCAGAAACCGGGTATACAGAGGAAGGTGTTTACGCTTCCTTGGAAGCCTATATGGTGCTCACTAGGGACACACCCATACTGATGCAGGAGTGAGGCTCTACAGTTCTGTCCTGCTTAGACTTAGGGTTAGTCAAATTCCTCATTATATTATCCTACATTTCCTTAATATATGCAGATTATATGTGGATTACAGAGGTTTGGTAGTGAGGATACTTGAGACCTGACTGGGCTTGACCTGTTCTAAGGTCAGAGCTGTGTGCTGCACCCCCACCTTTCTAGTTCCCTCTGGCCATTGTCATAGTTCCAAGAAGGCCAGGATTTTAATGAAATAAGATAAGCAAGGGCTTCCCCACAGCTATTGATTATCTTCCAATAACTTTTGTGGGAACAAAACAAGACACTATTATATCCCCTCTTACATATCCAATTCTCTGGAACCCCATTTTGGGGTTTACTTGGCAAAGATACTGGAGTGGTTAGTTGTTTCCTTTTCCAGCTCATTTTGCAGATGAGGAAACTGAGGCAAACATGATTAAGTGACTTGCCCAGGATCATTCAGCTAGTAAATGTCTGAGGACAGATTTGAACTCAAGAAGATGAATCTTCCTAACTATGCTGGCACCCTATCCACTGAATCACCTAACAAATAAGCTATATTCTGGATAAATAAGGAATAATCAAGAGAAGGAAGACATTAAAATTAAGAGGGGTTTTACAAGAAGGCTTGTAAAAGGTGGGATTTTAGCTTGAATTTGAAGGAAGCCAGGGAAGCCAGAAGGCAGAGATGAGGAAGGAGAGCATTCCAGGCATGGTAGACAGCCAAAATGGCAGGGGTTGGAAGATGGAGGGGCTTTCTTGTTCAAGGTATAGCAAAAAGGCTAATGTCATTGGATTAAAGAGTATGCATGGGGAGATGCAAACTATAAGAAGGCTAAAAAGGTGGGGGCAAAGAAGAGCCTATAAAGGGCTTCCAATAGCAAAAATGGGATCTTGCAGTTGGTCCTCTGGGTGATCAGGAGCAACTGGAATTTACTGTGTGGGGTAGGGTGGGGTGACATGGTTCAATTTTGCACTTAAAACACAGCATTTTATTTAAATGCATGGCAGGGAAGATTTATCTTGAAGAATTTTGAGATATATTCGAAGCAGAAAATTGTTTGTGGAGTATATTTTCCTACTTATATTTTTACCACACATAGTCCTGTGTGGAGAAACCACTTGGATTTCTTTGTTTCAAAATCCTGAGTTTTCTATTTGATTAGTTACTTTAAAAAAGTGGGAACATAATTTCATTTAGAACTGTTCTTAGTCTAAGAAGAGATTTCTATAAATCGTGAATCTATAAAAGAAAACTATCTGTATTAGAAAGCAAGTTGTAAAAGAATGTTTGCTAAGCAAACCATTGCATTTAAATTAATATGCAACCTCAAGCAATGCCCAGCAGGTCATAATCCTTTTAGGATGAAGACGGCTGAAGCAAGTCAGTAGGTTAAAAGAGAGAACTTCTCTCAAGTTTTTTAAAAAATATGTCATTCGGGGCGGCTAGGTGGCGCAGTGAGTAAGAGCACGGGCCTCGGAGTTGGGATGACCCGAGATCAAAACCGGCCTCAGAAAATGAGCACCCACGCATAAATAATGACTAGCCGTGTAACCTTGAGCAAGTTACTTAACCCCAATTGCTTTAAAAAAAATAAAAAAAATTAAAAAAAATATGTCATTCTTGAAGACAGACAGCTAGCATGTTCCACTGACAGCTTCGAAATCATCTCCAATTTCTCCTGATTGTCTTCCCCCATTCTAATTGCCCTGCCCTAGAAGCTCTAATTGAGCAGCTTTCCTAAAATATGAGGTTTGTTTTCTTTTAATTACTGAAGTCACCTCTTTTCATACCTTTATGGATGGATTAAAAACTCTGGAATTTTTTTCCCCTCATGCTAATTTGTTTTTTTTTTCCAAATCATGCAAGCACTTATGTTTTGATTAGTTGTGAGAAGATTGATTTCTTGCTAAAGAAAGTAATCTAAGCAATGAGTTTGGGGTACAATACTTTAGGAAGAACATTGATAAATTTGGGAGCTTCCAGTGGAGGGCAACCAGAACAGTGTAGAACTTTGGGATTTTGCCACATCTGTTGAAGAAATGGAGTATGTTTAACCTGGAGAAGAGGGCTTGACTTAATGTGAAGCGTGATAGCTGTCTCATACTATTGGAAGGTCTGTCATGTGGAAAACAGAAAAGATTTACAGTTATCCCATCCACATTACAAGGGTTGGGGCATAGAAAAATGGAAAATCCACAAAAAGTTTTTTGGCCTTCCCTACATACCAGAGAAGAAGTCTGATTTTTTTCCACTTTATTTTATGAGATGTTTACAGTACCTTATTGTAAAATTTGGGTTGATAACATACAGCATTATACATATTTTTTATGCATTTCTGAGTTTCCAATTTTTTTTTCTGTTATTTGCTGACCTTTGCAGATGTTGTCTGTGGCTTCCACAAAAATTCCCATTTAATTTTTTTTATGTCTACCCTTGATATATGGAAACAGTGTGTGAGATGAAAGAATTCAGAATCTGAGTCAGAAATCAGGAAAGGTCCTTAAGGGGTGGCTAGGTGCTACAGTGAATAGAGCACTGGCCCTGGAGTCAGGAAGACCTGAGTTCAAATTCGGCTTTAGACACTTGATCACACTTACTAGTCATGTGACCTTGGGCAAGTCACTTAACCCCAATTGCCCTGCCTTCCCCCTCCAAAAAGCAAAAAGGAAAAAAAAAAGTCTTTATTCTTTCTTATCAGAATGGGCACTGCCCCTGTTGCTCAAATGACATCTGCCAGGGAGAATGCAACATGTGAAAGCAAGCCCATGGTTATATACCCCCTAATGCAGAAATCCCAACCCCCAAATGGCCTTCACTCCCATTGGTGGGGAGGTGGGCTTACAATCTAAGCATAAGAATCTATCTCGAGGATAAAGAACATAGAAACACGTGGGTGTCTAATGCAAGGCCAGGGAAGCAGTTTTGTCCTTAGTTAGCATATTTTGTGCTGGGGTGGTCCTGGGCAGGGTCTCCATTGCTCTAAGTCCCAGATTCCTATAAGGTCAGGTGACTTCTAAACTTAGGCCTAGTGGATGCTGAAACCACTCTAGATTTGATGTCTCAGAATGGGGAAACTTCACTGCAAGTTATCCCTCACAATAGCATTGGGGAAAGTTGTGATGTGGAAGGGATAACTGTAGTCTGATTGGCCCCAGAAGGTAGTAGTAAAAATGATAGAGGTAATGATGAGACAAATTTAGACTTGACAAAAGAACTCTAACATTAGAACTATTTAACAGTTAAATGGGCTACTTTAGAGGTGGTGAGTTCTCCCTTTCTAGAGATCTATAAGCAAAGAATGGAAGACCACTCATCAGGTTTGTGTGTGGAGTGAGGGTTTAGGTATATGTTGGATTAGATGGCCTTTGATGGACTTTCTAACTTGGAGATTCCGTGGTGGCCTAAATCCTCGAAGAATCAAAGCCATTTATGTGCCCAGAAAGGGCTTTTGATTCTGTGCAAAGGATTCAGGCTGATGTGAAAGGGGCATTGTAGTAAAACCTGAGGAGTAAAGTCTAGGTTAATCAATCAACATTCATAATAATAGTTAGAATTTACATGGCCATTTAAGGTTTGCAAAACACTTTACAAATACTTCAGATTACAAAGATGATCTTGTTTTGGATCAAACCTTGATTGGTAACTGCTATAGAACAGTGAGAATGCTAGCAAACCATGCCTGTATTTTTGTTTCCTTTAATAATTTGCTCTTCAGGACTATTTCATATTTTAATATTTATGCTTAGTTATTTTAAATAAAAAGTTCACCATTTAAAAAAAAAAGCTAATGGACTAGAACATATGCCTGTGGGAAACTGGGCTATTTGAATTCTGAAGCTATAGTCAAGGCAAGACTGTCCACCTGAGAGTGCTAGTCAGTCATTACAGGCAAAATACCTAAGAGACTGATTGCTGAACTGAATTACACAAAGAACTGACAACAAGCATCACATGCTGCATAGCATGTACCACCTCCAGACTTCAAAAAATTGTATCTGAGCCATATCATTTTCCAGCTGCTGTGTAAAAATAACCAGGTCAGATAACAACAGGTGAAGGCCCAGGTTTTCTTCCCACTTTTATGTTCCTGGCACATGTAGAAGGTTCAGGTTTTGCTGCTTGTGAGTAAATGTAAAGGTAGATGGTGGTGGTGTCAGTTTTTGGTGTGCTGGTGGGGCACGATTGGCCCTGATGGATGCAAATGCTAGTCAGTGGGCACATGTCCTTTTTGGGGCAATGTCTATGGGAGCAGCTTTCAGCCTTGCCTGCTGCACTTAGAAAAGCAAACACACCCACACCCAGACACACACACACACAGACACACACCCACACCCACACACACCCACACACACCCACACACCCACACACACCACACACCCACCCACCCACACCCACACCCACACCCCCCCACACCCCCCCCCACACACACACCCACACACCTCCCTCTATGCTGCCAAGCTTGCTTGATCTCTGTCCTTCACTTACTTGAGAGAAATAGTATCCCCAGCTTGGAACATACAGTCTAAGAGACAGTTTCCTTGGCACCATCATGGGAAACAGGGCTTCATGGCCCTGTAGTGTGACCTACTCTGGTGATTATTCTCTTCTCAATTAGTGATTTCCTTCATTAAAAGCCTCCATTGTAAGGGTAGGACGATGGCATCTCCTTGCATGCACAGGACCATTAAGAGAGCCAGGCAAAAAGAATCCTGGGAGGAGCAGTCAGCAGAGAAGCTATAAATCATGCAGGTTGAACGATATCCTGAAAGTTGGAAAAAGATGAAAGCCCACCTCCAATCAAATCCTGCAAGACAGCTGTGGCATCATTCTAAATACTTTGCCAAATCCATCTTTTTGCAGCATTTGTGTGCCTTGAGCATCAGAGGTTGCCTTAAGGAGTTTGTGATAGGTTCAAAGCTTACCTCCTGAAGCTTAAAGACTACTTAATAGTTCTTTAGAAGCTTTTAAAAGGCAGGGCTGGATTCCCAAACTCCGGAGCTCAGATACTCTGTAATTCTGATATTGAGAAGAAAGAAGTCACATTCTGTCACCATTACTCTCTTCGCCTCCCCCTTTTCTGGACATACATGCTATTTATTCAGGAGTGGAATTGGCTTTAAATGTATTTTAACTCTGACAAATCATTATTTGCTGAGGTTACCTGAGAACACCACCCCCAGCAGAGGGAAATCAATAAAAAAAGCTTGACAGAGCTATTATCCTATGACCTTGTGCTACTCTACCCTTATATAACACCTTGCAGCCTAAGTGCTCAAAACCTTTTGAAAACAAAATCTTTACCATCTTCATCTTTTTTTTTCCTCAGAGAAAAAGAACAAGGCAAAGAGGCAGAATTTTATTTATTTTTTTCAATTGGTTAGATTTTTTTCCCCCATAGTGCCTTTCTTGAGTGCTTTCTATTGAGTTAATTGTTCAATATACATTTCCTTTGGTATGAGATAAAGGATTTTTTAAAAATAATGAATACTTATAGAATATTAAAATTTAAAATCAGTGAGAGTGAGTACCAAGGAATAGAAAATAAAAGTATGGGTAGAGGGTGAGTACCAGGTGAAAGGAAGGAAGGAAGGAAAGAAGAAAAGAAGGAAGGAAGGAAGGGAGGGAGGGAGGAAGGAAGGAAGGAAGGAAGGAAGGAAGGAAGGAAGGAAGGAAAAAAGAAATTAGACAATTCGAATTTGAGGATTATAGGAGACCTTTAAAAGTAAAAAACTCTGGAGTTTTCACTTTCACTTTTCACTTCACAATTAATATTGTGCAGCTCTTTCTTCACTCCTTTCTCCAGATTAATATGTAATCAGATTAGTAATCCTTATGAAAAAGAACAAAAACATTAGAATTAAGTAGAGCAGGTTGTGATATAAATTTGAAATACAGTGATATGAATTTGGTGTCCACTGATAAGTTTGTTCATTTACCTTTAGATAGAATCATACCTATATCAGAAAGATGAGAGAATTTATAATGTATACAAAGATCTACAATGGAGGAGAAATCATCATTAATTGATAATCCGTATCACTGGCAGGAGATTATTATATTTTGCCCCTGTTCCTCATGCCATAGTAAAAAGTCCGTGTTCTTCCATTCTCAGTAGGGATAGTTGTCTTTTTAAATTCTGTGACGAGAACTCTATAACCTTGTTTAGAACATGTTGGTCAAAACCTGTTCAGAAGAAAAATGGTCATATCCCTTTATGAAACTGGGTTGTAAAATAGAAGTATAACACATAGGAGAGAAGGGCATCTAAATGATGAAGGTTGGAGTGAGTTCCACAGATAGAGATTTTATAGGCCAACATTTTAAGAAGAGTTTGGAATTACAAGTGGCAAAGAGAGCATATAAGGCCTCAGAGCTATAGGGTAGATGAAAGATGTTCTTAATACAGAGAAATTTAGCTCAATTCAAAAAGCATTTATTAAGCTTCAATGATGTGCCAGGCACTGTGTGCTAAACTACTGGGGACACAAAGAGAAGGTTCAAATAGCTCCTGCTCTCAAAGGGGGAAGCTGGGTGGTACAGTGGACAGAATGCTGAGTCTGGAGTCAGGAAGCTTCATTTTCCTGAGTTCAAATCTGGCAGCAGATACTTACTAGCTATGTGACTTCTGGGCAAGTCACTAAATCCATTTGCCTCAGTTTCCTTATCTTTCAAATGAGCCAGAGAAGGAAATGGCAAACCACTCCAGTATCTTTGCCAAGGACACCCAAATGGGGCCATGAAGAATCAGCCATGACTCAATAGCAACAACGATGTCCTCAAAGAGCTTACATTCTACTGGGAAGAAACAATATGCACACAAATAAGGAAATAGAAAATATGGGAGAATTCCATATATATATATGTATATATATATACATATATATATATATACACACACATATATGTGTGTGTGTGTTTGTGTGTGTATACATATACGTACATATATATTAACTGGTAAAATAGGAAAGGTCTGATGCAGGAGGTGGTGCTTGAGCAGATCTTTGAATAAAGACAAGGGTTCTGAGGAGCAGAGATGGAGAACATTCTAGGCATGGGGTACAACCTGTGCAAAGGTATGGAAGTGGAATGATTTTTTTAAAAAAAGTTTTAATTTATGGAATAAAACAAGAATTTCAATAACAGTATAATAAAAAAGATGATTTTTAAAAGGAACAATGAATAGGTGAAGCATAAGGCATATGAGGGATGGGGGAATAATATGTATTCAGTGGCTAGAGTCAGATTATGAAGGACTCAAAATATCAAATGGAAGAGTTTGTTTTTATCTTGGAGGAAATAAAGAACCACTGTATTTGATAACTTTTTGACCTGAGTCTTTTGGGCCATCTCCTATAGCATTTATCTGAATGCAGATGGTAATCCTTTTTGGTTTACATGATACAACAGATCCAGTGAGGCAAGTATGTATGCCACCTAGTGGAGCTGGGCCTTGCCAGAGGATCACAGAGTGGAGCAGAGATCAGTGGAAGAAACAGAGGCTCTTAGCCAAGTGACTTACCTAAGAGCTAGTCAGTGGCAAAGCCAGGATTAGAACTCTTGTCTCTCTGCCCTGCCTCCTCCTTCCTCCCCCATCTTTCTCCGTTCCAGGGCTTTTTCTAGCACATCATACTCTCTCTCTGCTGCTACTGGGTGGGTGTTCGCTCACTCATTTTCACATACACATAGATTATGGTTGTCCTTTGTTTTCCAAAAATGATGCTTCTGATGGTGATTATGATTTGCATGTGTGGGCGTAGCTGAAAAGGCCAATTTGTGGGACCAACAGTATTTTCCATACTGTGTACACATGAAGATTACCCTTTGATTAGCATCTACAGCCATTATCTGGAATGCCTGTTGCTATCCATGATGACAGCTTAAAAAGGTTTATTTGAAAAAGAAATGATTTGTTTCATTCTTTATAGCTATATGCCAGGCTGATCTATCTGCATTTTCTTGACTGTCTGTTCTTTAAGTAAAAAGCCAACATTTCTTAGCATCTACTCTGTGCTCAATATTGTATGAGGAGGTGGGGAGAAAAAACCCCAGTATGAGACTCAGAAGACTGAGGTTTGAATTCTATGAACTGTGTGACCTTGGCTAAGTCTTTGTACTTTTCTGAGCCCCAGGCTCTTTATCTGCAAAATGTGACTCAATGCTACTCTCCTACCACTACTTCTATATGTCCAAAACCAGATTCTGGTTAAATCTACTTAAATTAATGTTCACAAGCTCCCAATTCCTCTGAACTTCTTTCTCAAAAGATCAAACTGTTTTTACTATGAATTACATGACATGGAAGTGATAAAAAATGAATAATTTCCTTACAAAAAGAAAAGCAGGGTAAAATCAGTAAAACACATTAATAGCAAACACTTATAATGTCTGGAGTCCAAACCACCAGACCGCTCCCTATCCTTCTTCAAAGGGATAGAAGCTTCAGAGTCCAGCCCATTCCTGGTCCTCTAGGCCCAGGGTTCCAAGGGAGGAGGATATAGAAAGATACTTTCTCTTGATATCTGGATCACCTTGTAATTCCTTTCAGAGATTGATGAGAGTTCAGGAATGTGCCTTTGTTGCTCCAGTAAGCAATGGGTACAGTGTCTGGGGCCTGGCCAAGTGTATCAAGTGCCAAGCAAGGCATCAATAGGAGTGATGGAACCTCTAAACAAGCCTGAGAGGATGCAACATGACACTCCCACCCTTTGTCCTCTCTCCTACCATTATCCTTAGTGTGTCTTCTCAAAATTTACCCCTCTCTTCTCATTAGAAAATTGTGCTGGGGTCTTGGAAAGTAGAAAGGAAGAAGTATTTATTAATCTCTTAAAATGTGCCAGGCACTGTACTTCACAAATATTATTTCATTTGATCCTCACAACAGCTCTGGGAAGTAGGTGCCAAATTATCCCCATTTTATATTGAGAAAACTAAGGGAGACAGAGGCTAAGTGACTTGTCTGGGGTCAGAAAGTAAATATCTGGGATTGTACTCATACCCAGGTTTTCCTGACTCCAGGCCTAGTACTTTATCCACCATAGGATGGCTTTGGGCTTTGGCCTTATCTGGTTTCTTTTAGACCTCCATGACACCCCTGGGAAACCCTGCCCCCAACAAACTCCCTTTTATGTGTTATCTTCTCCCCATTAGAATATAAACTTGTTGAAGACAGACACTTTTCATTTGTATTCCCAGAGCTGAGCATAATGCCTGGCATATAGTAAGCACTTACTGATATCTCTGTCTCTCTCTGTCTCTGTCTCTGTCTCTGTCTCTCTCTCTGTCTCTCTCTCTGTCTCTCTCTGTCTCTCTGTCTCTGTCTCTGTCTCTGTCTCTGTCTCTCTCTCTCTCTCTCTCTCTCTCTCTCTCTCTGTCTCTCTGTCTGTCTGTCTGTCTCTCTCTCTCTCTCACTCTCTCTCTATCTACCCATCCATCCATCCACCCATCTATCCATCCATTCATTCCTCTCTCTCTCTCTCTCTCTGTGTCTATCTCTACCCACTCACCCCAAGAAATATCCTACACTGCACATTTATTATTACCTCCCCAGAGACAGTCCCTCTGTTTCCAAAGCTTTGCAGGAATACAGTAAATCTAAGCAGCTCCTCGGAGGGGTAATAATATTTACATGCATGAGTTGTCTAGTAGGTTCGTTGTGAGGAAAATTCTTTGTAAACTATAGAAATGTGTAGAAATATGAGCTGTGAATGTTTTGGGGCTGCTACAGGGGTACGAAGAAGAATAAGGCATGAGGCTTGCCCTCAGGGACTTTACAATCTACTTAGGGGACATGAAATCCCATCCTATGAAGTAAAAGCTGTACAGGTCTCAAAACTGATAAGGATTTAGGCAGCCTTGGTCTTTTCATGATTATTTATTTTGGTCTGGGTTTGATGCTGTACTCTATCTGCCAGCTTCAACAAGGGTATATTAGTCTTTCCAATTCCATTTATTATCTCCTCGTTAATCAGCACATCATTGGACATTATGCCGCTCATGGAGCAAAATCCAGTGACAACTTACAGCTCTATATTTATAATAAAGAACCTCAGAAAAACATAATTGAGGAGGGTAAGCTGCAAAGGAATGCCTTTCCAGTCATCTGCTTTTCCTTTCCACTACAGTAGATAATAATGAGTGATATTAAATGTCCTATCTTTACCTAGTAGAGACTGTGGTGTAGTTGATAGGACACCAGCCCAGGAATCAGGAGACATGAGGCTTTAGGCTTGTCTATGTCACTAATGAGCTGAGAGTCTTTGTAAAAGTTGCTTTCCTTCTCTGAAACTCATTTCCTTTATTTATAAAAATGAGGAAGGCTGGACTAGAAAATTATTTCCAAGATCTCTATTCTCATCTCTAAAAGCCTATAATGCTATGAAACAAATAGTATGTATCTCTACTGTCTCTATGCCTCATGGAGCCATGCCTATTTTAATACACAACTCCTAAGGTCCATAAATAATCCATGTAATAATTAATGAAGCCTCACTGTGATTGGCAATCATGCCTGCACCCAGGATCCCCAGCTGTTCTGGCCACTAGTTATGTATTTATGTATGTTTGAGATCACAGATTCAACAGCTTCCTTTTTGGAATCTGGGTGGGAAGAGGAAATGTTTCCATCCCTTGAATTTCCACAGCCAGAACAAATTGCTGTAGACAGCCACACTTGGTGGGAGTTTCCACAAGCATCCTTTGGTCACCCAACACTTATTCTCGAGAATCTTGCTAATATACTCTATTTTCCCTGTAGCCATTATAGGGGGTGTATAGCTGTGGTGCTGAAAAATCATCCTCATCTTATCTCATCTCATTTCCTGACCACTGTAATCCACCAAACATATTCACAATTCGTCCTTTCGTGGTATTTCCTCGAGGTTTTCTCCTCTCCTCTCTTTTAGAGGCAGAAATTGGCATGAGCAAGTGATGGCTGAGAAAGCATTATAAGCCAGACTGTCTGGCCTTCTGCACCTCCTTGCCACATGTCAGCATGATCTACTGCACGGAACAAGGGGTTACCTGTGCAAAAGACAATGGTTTATACCGCCAATATTCAATTTGTGTTTTAATAAGGAAACCCAGCTTTTCTTTCCTTACTCAGAACATGACCCTCTTCTCCTTTTCCTGCTCCCCAAAAGCTCCTCAGATGAAGAATGCAGTAAAACCATTTAATCAAAATGAACTACTTCACCAGAGCACTGCCCACAGAATGGAATTTGGTGAAATGCATTTCATACCCCAATGAATTTAAATTGTATGGAGCTGATATTTAATACAAATGCAAGTGCCAGTGGGACCTGGGTACTTAATATGCATTCTCTAACTTTCAGAATTAAGCAACTGATCTATGGGACACAAAAGAGAATACTTTATGACCAGGCAATCTAAAAGGCACTGGCATAAACAACTGTTTGCAGCTTTCTCTCCTTTTCTAATCTCAGAAGATGAAAAGCCGATCCAAAGTGTGGCTCCTTTAGAAAAACACTTCCTTTCTTTTGGGAACAGTTGTGTCTTTCCTATGAGTTCATGTTAACTTTGTTTTCTCCTTCCTTTTTGAGTGATGCCATTCGGAGGGAGATGAAGACAGAAAATTGGGAAATCTGCTTTCTCTTACAGGTAGAAGTCAAAGAGACAGTTCTTCAGTCATATGGATAGCTATTTCGTTAGGGATGATGTGTTTGTCCAGCATGTATTTGAAAAGAACTAACAACCCATGTTCTATTCTTTCATTTCTTCTCAGTTTTATAAGCAAATGAGAGCCATGAAATGGAAGGACTTCTTGTTTTCCAGAAGGGAAATAGAGGCCACAGGGAGGATGAAGGGACTTTCTCTGGCTATCAGGACTTGATGGTGCCTCAGCCCCAATTCTCAGACTGACATTCTTTCCACTGTACCACTCCCTTTACCCCCCTACTCTGATCCCCAGTTGAATGATGTTTCTATCAGGCTCAAAGTCATATTTCAATTTGTAGTGCAGTGTAGTGGAGAGATATAGAGATGAGAAAATCTGGGCTAGACTGTCCCCTCTGACACTTAGCAGCCATGTGGCCATGGGCAAACCACTTTAACTCCCTGAGCCTCCCTTGCCTAATCATGATGTTGATAATAAATACCTGTGTTACCTTGTTGTAAGGTTCAAATGAGATAATGCATATAACACATTGTGCACAGTTTGAAGTGGTAGATGGATATCAGTTATTATTGGAGGCAGCAAGGCATAATAGAGGACTGGCCTCAGAGTCAGGAAAAACTGGGCACAAGAACCACCTCTGGCAGGTACTAGCTGTGAGACCCAGGGTGAGTCACTTAACCTATTTGTTCTTCAGGAAACTCCCTAAAGCTCTTTACGTTGTAGATCTGCATTTAGAGAGGGAACTTTCTAGTTAGGAATTTCTTGTAGTCAGGACAAATCATCATCATCATCATCATCATCATCATCATCATCTTCATCATCATCATCTTTTAAATGTGTTTCAGACAAAAATGATCCAAAACCCAGTTACTATTCTCCTTTTATTTTGAACTGGACTTGTGTCTTTATTGGTATAGGGAACTCCCAGTGAGGAAACCCCATCCACCAATGCACATTGGCATCTACTTAGCAACTTATAGTTTTAGAGAATGGTCTGCTAATTGGTTATTATTCTTTTATAGTTAATGTTTGTGGACTGTTGTGCTGCTGCATAGCACTGCTTTATATCACTGCGAAGGAACAGTGATATATAGACTCATCTTCTTTAGGTTCACTGAAAGCACCTTTGGGATGGTTCCATTAGAAAACAGAATAAGGGGGCGGCTAGGTGGCGCAGTGAATAGAGCGCCGGCCCTGGAATCAGAAGGCCCTGAGTTCGGAGCCGGCCTCTGACACTTAATCTATATGAACAAAAAAACCTAGCCGTGTAACCTTGGGCAAGTTACTTAACCCCAATTGCCCTAAAGGGGCGGCTAGGTGGCGCAGTGAGTAAGAGCGCCGGCTTCGGAGTTTGGATGACCCGAGATCAGATCCGGCCTCAGAAAATGAGCACCCACGCATAAACAATGACTAGCCGTGTAACCTTGAGCAAGTTACTTAACCCCAATTACTTAAAAAAAAAAAGAAAAAAAGAAAAAAAAAGAAAACAGAATAAGGAATGACATGTACCTTATCCTGTTCTTATCTGGTTGTAATTTCTTCTGTTAGATCTCTGTATCTTAAAAGTCTTTTATTCCATGTAGTTTGGAGATTATGGATAATTAGAATGGAAATATCTATTAAAGTATTGTCTTACTGACCAATGCCGTATCTGGGAAATCCTGGGCAGCAGTTCTATCTGTAATGATCCTTTAGTTCTAGTATAGTTTAAACACTAACCAAAATTTTAATTTATCTATCTATCTATCTATCCATATATCTACATATATTTTAGGAAGGCGTCATCTGTTGGTTTGCAAAGGATACACAACTTGTAGAACATAATTTTAGTCACTTAAATATGTCTTTCTAGATACTTAGAAGATGATAATTTTTCTGTGATTTGCAGTGATTATGTTGCAGAATTTCTAGCACTTTATTACCTAATCTGCATCAACCAACAAGTATGATGTCCTTAAGGATAACTTTTCTTTAATGTTTCTTTTAAGATTATGGTTGTTATTGTTACTACTACTGTTGTGATCTTGTTCTTCTTATCTTTTTTGGGGGGAAATTAAGATAGAAAAAGTCGTAGGGCAAATCACTATCCTACCATTATTCTATTTTCAATGTTCTACGATCTGTTGTATAAGTGGATGCAACTGCTGCTTTTTGTAATTGAATAAAAAATTATAAGGGTGTAACCTTTGCTTCTTCCTTCACCTCCTTTTCCCATTACTACTGTTACTTTTTATTTAGTTTTACAAAGGACTCAAAAAAGTATGAGATATAGTTTCTATCCCCAAGAATTTTATAGTCTAGTTGGGAAAATAGTATCAACAATCTCAAAAGATGTATGATTTCCTCAACATGGGAATTCTGCCACCAACATAAACCGAGACCTCTCCACAACTTGATAGATAGTATACTAAGTTACTGTGACAAAAATAAATTTGAATAAAATCATTTCTAGTAGACAACAATCCATGAACTTCCCTGACCATGGGAAGAAGACTGCTATTGCAACCAGAAAAACTGGATTTGAATCTCAGCAGTTTTATTTATTAACTGGGTAATCTTAGGCAAAACGTTTGATGTCTCTGACCCTTAGTCTCCTCATCTGGCAATTGGGGATAATAATACCTGCCCTAACTACTTCCATTGTGAAGATCAAGTAGATGATGTATGGGAAACAGTTTGTAAAGAGTGAAGGGCACTATATAAGTGCCAGCTATTATTATTAGCTAGGCTGACCCCTTGGATAATAAACAGTCCTGTGTTGCTTATACTTGAAGGCTTTACTACATGGAGTAGCTGTTTAAATTAGCATAGTCATTCAGAACCAGGGTCACTGCCACACTAGTAGGAGGCACTGAATTGGGATATCGGAGGAAACAAATATATACATATAAGAAGATAGCTAGCAGAATAAAAGATCCTAAGTGCTAAATGAGAAATAGGGCAATAGGAATTGAGAGCAGAGTAGCTGGGGCTAGGGCAAGTGATCAGGATAACAGACAGGGTCTTGGAGAATGGTTAGGATTCAGTTAGGCAAAGAGGAATGCAAAGACCATTACAAGAGAGAAATATTTCTGCTCAAATGGGACATCCTATAAAGCAGATGCTTCATAAAAGTTTGGAATGAGTACATTTGTACAGGGGCTTTAAAATGTGCCCTCTCTTCCTCCCTAAAGAACCCTGTGACTCAAGAAGAAAATCTTTTAAAGTCAGAAGCTTAAAGGTCCTTTAATTATGAGCTTAAGCATATTATGGGTAAAAGATTGGTACCAAATGTATTTTCAGTTTTATAAAACCCTAAGTTTGAAAAAGCAGAAGAAAGCATGTGACCACCAAGCACAAAGATCTGAAAGGGACCTTAGCAGTCATAATTCTAGTGTGATGCCTTCATTTTCTAAAGGAGGGATTTGAGACTCAGAGAGTGTGTTATCTGAGATCAAACAGGTACTTGGAAGGAGTGGAGGGAGTATTTAAGCTCTTTTGACCCCCAAGCCAGTGTTCTCCACCATCCTCTCTGGCTTGGTTCAGATTTTTCTCTTTCCATTTTCCTATTGAGAGGACAATTTCTAAGATCCATATTATCATCAGGTCAGAATAGTTAAAAAAAAATGAGGACCCTGGGAGAAATAGAGCTCAGATCCTCATCCCTTCCAATATCACTGGGGAGAGGACAGGAGAGCAGGAGCAATTCTTGTGCTTTCTCTGTATAGAAGGACCATCAGGAAGATATTCTTTGATCTCATAACCAGCCTCATCTCTTGGAAGGAGTTGCAATTCATATATAGTGTGTTTCAGAAGCCTCAGGACAGTTTTAAGTTATTAGAGCTTAAAACGACCCTAAGACTTTTTGGGGCATCCTGTATTTATGTAACAATTTAAGGTTTAGAAAGTTCTTTCCTTAAACCTCTGTAGGGTAGCATTGCTACCCTCATCTTAACGCTGAGGAAACTGAGGTTTGGGGGTGGAATAGCTTTTTTATGGGTCAGGCAGCTAGTCATTGTTAGAGCTAGGATTTGAACTCGATTATCTCCAGACTCTAGAACCATTACTCTTTTCACTACACTAAGCCGCCTATCTGGTGCAGTATTGTGGGGGATGGGCAAGCAAAATGTTGAGCCCACACCCCAATTAAAATGCTTAAAACGTCCCCACAGTCACCTAAATGACCTTCATACAATGAGGTGTGGACTCAGGAAAGAAATCCCCTGATTCCTTCTCCAGACCTTCTCTACTTTTGGCTTGCCCCTCCAGGTTCCCCATAGTCTGAGGACTCGCAGTGCTCTCCGAAATATTTGCCATTTAGGGAAAGAAAAAACTGACAAGGCCAGAGGATTGTTGCCACGGACTCTCTTTTGAGGAAGTTAAAATGCTGGGGGGGTTGGGTAAGGGGGAGAGCCTAATTAGCTGATAGCTCCATTTCTCTCCCCCTCAGCCTCCCAGTCTGCTCCTCCCCAGCTCAGCCCGGAGAAGAGCCTTACAGGTTGTCAATGGAACATGGAATTATATCCTTTGATGGCTTAGATAATAGTAGGAGCCAAAGCAGTGAGTGAGACCGGCCAAAGCCAATGCGGACCTGCCCGGAGCCAGAGAGCCAATGAGAAGAGCGGGGGGCGGGGCTTGGATGCCAGCAGATAATTGCTAAGTGAATTTCTAGCACAGTTGGTCTGAGCTGCTGAAAGATCTGGTCGCAGGGAGAGGAAAAGCCGTAATCGTCGGCGTGCTTCCATCCTGACAGCATCCTTCACCGCTGCTCGTCGAACCTCTGGGCACCAGCCCCTTCATCTTCACGGAAAAGGTATCTAACGTGCCCCAGGACGGGGGTTTTACTTGTGGCTTTTGCATCTCGGTGTTTTTTAGTTCAAATCCCCCAAGGGAAATGCAGGAAGAAGAGAAAAGTTTATGAGAAGAAAGGTGATCTAGGTTTGAAATCGGAGCCTTTTGTTGGGAAGAAAACGAGGTGAGCATCTGGGAAACTTCTGTGATAGCCCTTTGTTTACACCTTTCCAAAGGAGCTTTCCCTGAGATCTGTTGGAATGCTTCTGGCTCGTATTGGACTATAGATTCAGGTTAATTGGGTAGGGGGTGGAGCAGGGAGGAGGGGACTTTCATAAGTGGTCCTTTCTTTTGTGTATTCCCACTGGGACTTCAGGTTCTGAACCATCTGCCTGAATTCTCCATTATTTGCTTTTTCTCTGTCTCGATCTGTCTCTCCACCTGCCAGGTGGCCCAACTTCCCGGTACTGCCTTGACCTTCAACTTGAATCAGACCTCTCAAACTTCTCTCTCTTCCTTTGCACCCTGCTGTCAGACTGTCTCAATGTATTTTAGTAAGTGGAGGGACAGGGCTTTCTGACTCTGGGAAGGTTTATCCAGAGAAAAGCCAGTGTCAGGCTGTCCTGTATGACCTGATGGACATTAGAACCTTGGAGAAATACTCAGCTCCATTGGAAACCAACAAAATAAAAAAATATTCTTGGAGGGAAAATAAATCGCTTGATTGATTTTCACCTAACAAGTTTTGGAACTTTTTTCAGGCTTGTCGTTGGTTACCTCTCTAAGGGAGGACAAAAGTATTCTTTGAGTGCATTAGCATTGGACTTAGGGTCAGGAAAACCCGAGTTCAAATACTGCCTCAAACATTTACTAGATGTGTGGCCCTGGGCAAGTCATTCATCTAACCTCAGTTTCATCATGCAAACTGGAGATAATGATTGCACCTACCTCTAAGATTTATTGTGAAAATCAAATGAGAAAAAAATATGCAAATATTTTTGCTTTGAAAACCTTAAAGAGCTATATACATGCTAGATTAAATAGGATTAAATAGATTAAAGATTAAATAGGAATGACATGTCCCAGTCAGAGAGAGGAGATATATCTGGTCCAGAGAACCTTATTACTCTTGAGAAACAAGGCTGGTGTCTGAGAACTGATTCTTGAGTTTCTCTATTCAAGTACGTTTGGTCAAGGAAATTGTTTCTCGATGGAACCAACCAGCCATGTTGCCTCAGACTATCCCTCAGGTTAAAAAATTCTAGAAGTTCTATGTAACTAATTTTTCAGAACCATGCACTTTGGCATTTTGGATTGTATGGATAGCTTAGTTCTCAACTTGCTCTGAGGCTTACCTTTTGTCCTATGAAAAACTTAGTGGTTCTTTTCCCTGCAGTTATACCATATGAAGATGCTAGGTTTGCTTCCCAGGAAGTTAGATTCCCCTCAGGGCAAACTTTTCAGTAGAAATGGATATTTTTTGGTCTTTAACTTCCTTTCTTTCCTTCCTTCTTGCCAACATGGCACTGTAATAAGTAGGCCATCAGCTCATTTAGATACCCTGACCTCTTTTTTCCTACAGCTGACCTTTGAGTATTGAGAGGGTACAGATAAATGTTCTTCACTCCTTATTTCTTCCCTTAGTCTGAAGATGGAAATTTTTAGTTTCTGACCACCTGCTCCAGAAGGCGCTTAGGCTGCAGAGGTTTTGATAACATTCTTCCCCTCTGCTGTCAAATGCCACCTAGCTTTATGCTTCTTGTTTTCTTCAGCTCAAACAACAGGTCTTTCCTCCATCTCTCTCCAGACAAGCTGTGTGGGGCATGAATAATTCTTAATGGAGCTCTTAAGTGTTCTGGTTAAAAAAAAAAAAAAGGCAGCTGCCTGATTCTTCTGCTAGATGCAACCAGTTCTCTCTTTTGCACGTGTTATCTGTCTGTAAACAAAATTCTGTAAACAAAACAAAACCTGCTAGTCCTTAAATCCAAATACTTGCGTACATGAGAACTGCAATGAGCATGAAGATCTGGGTGATGGAAGGGCCAACACCACCTCTTCTTTCCCCTTCCTACAACATTTCATTCACTGCATACCTGAACCTGGCTCTTGAAACTAAAAGGACAAAAAGGAGAAACAGGTCTGGATGGAGCAGATCTTGGTATTTTGACAGAGTATTTTGACTTCTGTTAAGGTGTTGGGGGAAAACTGGAACAAAACCAGAAGATAACATTTTAGCTCCAGCAATACTTAAGACAGGGAGTAGGAGACTGGAAGTGGAGGGAGGGGTGTGAATTGACCCTGAGTTCATTGATTTCTCATTTGATAGATTGATAGAGAACATTCAGAGGGAAGATTAAAAAAATAGTTCCCAAATGGTGACTCATTATTGTGAAGGAGATGGCTGGGAAGGAAAAAGGAAGAAGAAAAGAGCTTTGAAAAGTACAAGTGGGACACTCTCTCTTTCTCTCCTCCTTCTCTCCCTCCCTTCTCTGTTCCTCTTTCCTTCTTTCTCTATATCCCTATTGCTTTTCAGTATTTCCTCAATTGGAACAGACTATTTAAAATAATAACTTTAGACTAAAAAAAGAATAACAAAGTGAAGAACAATGCAAGAGGTGCATAGCACCATAATCACAGGATTTCAGACTGGTAGGGACCTTAAAGATGATTGGATCCAACCCCCTCATTTTATATCAGAGCAAACTGAACCCCAGGGAAGTGAAGGGACTTCCCAAGGTCATATAGATTATATGGAGCACATCTAGGATTCAAACCCAGGTCTCCTGACTCCAAATTTAGTGTTCTTTCCATGAAACAAGGCTGGAACAACTTGACTGGACAGCAAACATAAGACTCAGCCCTTCATACATGATCCTGTTGGAGACTTTAATCACACATCCTTTGCTGATTAGCCCTATGCTTGTTGTCATATGAAGGGGCTGACTGATAGGCAGGAAATTAAATTTGTTACTAGTAATTCCACATACCATGGCAGCAAATCACACTAGCCAGACCTCAGAGGTAGTATCACCCCTTAGAGCTGGCTTTCTTCCCCCAAACCTTCATTCTGATTAACTCATAGAGATTTCTCCCACTTAACCATAGTGGCATTAACATTTTTGTCCTTCCTTTCTCCTGCAACTGAGTTACCTGGCATAATGTGCATCCCTTTCCCTCCTGTCTCTCCATTCCTGCCAAGCCCTTCCACCCCCAACTAATCTCTTTGGTGCCCCGTTGTGTGAACTTGTCATCTTGTGCTAGTCTGGCTATTAAAGAAAACTATGCTGTCTGGCCTGGGAGATGATAAAGGTTGGGCTTTTTTAAAAAAATTCTCATCAGATAAGAGCCCCATGGCCTTTAATTCTCCATTTAGTTTTGCAGTTTAGGGTAAATAACATCAAAACATGTACTGAACACCTCTTGTGTGCACTGTGTTGTTGTAACTGCTGCTTCTCCCCTTCTTTCAAGGTCTTTCCCACTTTCTTCCTTCTCTCTGACTTGCCAAAATACTTAACTCCCAAGTTATCCCAGGGGATGGTGCCATTTGACAGTTTGAATTGGCCTGATGGTTCCCTTGAAAGTCCTATTCCCAATGGAGAAAGTGTCCTTCCAGTTAACTTTTGACACCAGGGCAACTAAGTTCTGCTTCTAGGTAGCTGCTTACAGACTCTGGAGTTAGTCTAGAGATAGGGGTTCTTTTTCTTATTTTTCACTTAGAAAAGCTTAATAATCAAAATTGTTAGTATCAGTGTAACTGACATATTTTCACTTTGCTCACAATAGGCCTCTAGCTCTGCCTCTCGAATTCCCTCCTTCCCTCTTTGCCCTACAACAAGATTCTCTCAAATAGAAGGCAGCAGGATACACCTGGAGTTGTGGAATTTGCCTGTATCTTCTTCCTCTTTCCCTCTGGTTTCTCCTCTCCCATGTCAGGGCACCTTAGGGATTGGGACTTAATTTTAGACACCTTGTTTTCTTCACTTCTGAACCTGCGAAGTTGTGTGACGGAAGCCAGAAATTCTCTTGGGATACATACATAGGCACGCACTGTCATTATGCTCAACCTTGCTCATATCCTTACTGGAGCATTTGGAGAGGTATAACTAACCTGGGGCAGTGAGTGCAGTTGTGTTGAGGATCAGACCTCAATCAAACTGGCCTAGTTGGGGATGTAGCGATCCCCCTGTTGCTGCTGATTCTCTGTGACCACCACTCTTTATGACCCAGGGACACATGAGATACCAGGAGGACCATCTTTGCTATGAGTGGTTTTAGTCCAAGAGTTCTTAACCTAGGATTGATGAACTTATTTTTTTATAAATATAGCTCAGTATAATTGGTTTCCTTTGTAATATTTTATATTTTATTTTATGTATTGAAAGCATTCATCTGAGAAGGGGGAAGGAAAGGGAGTCAAATCATATAACATTTGTAAAAAAAGTACTTAGCAGAGAGCCTGGAATATAGTAGGCACTGTATAAATACTTATGCCTTCCCCCTTCCTCTCCCTCCTCTTGGATGCTGGCAACTTCAAGCTTCCTCCCATCTAATAGATTCTAGTTGATCCCTGGTTTCTTATCATAACTTAAGAAAATAATTCATGCTCATTCATAGTAAAATGTCTGATACGGATGGAAAATGTTACTTCTTCCAAAAGAATCTATATTTTTAAAGGGAATCAAAGAAGCCCTAAGTAGAATTTTAGTCATTATTTCAGTGGGTGGGGAAAAGTATTTTTTTGATATCTCAGAGATTACAAAACTGTGATTCTGCATAAGGCTAATGTGCTCCTTTTTACTTCTGGGTCTGCAGAAGTCATTCAGAGTAATAATGGCAGCAACACTTGGGAATCTTACATCTGGACTAGAAATCCCCAGATCTGATCTTGAACAAGCCACTTAATTCAACTCCACAGACATTTATTAAGTGTCTATTATTTTCCTGACTGTGTGCAATGAAAGAGAGCCAAAGATAAATAAGAAATTGTTCCTGTCCTCAAGGAGGTTCTGCCTTTCTGGCTCTCAATATCCTCATTCCTAAGATGAGAGGGTTGGACAGGAGGTCATCTCTCAGGTCCCTGTTAGCCTATGATTTACCATAGAAGCATGATGCTCAGTCATGGGTCTCAATAAGGGGATTCATAGAATTTGACTTGGGCCTGGAGGGACGCCACAAACATGATTAAAGGGTTGGGAAATGGAATCTAGGACAAGAGATAAAAAGGAACAATGATTATCTAACCCTGAGAGAAGAGCAGGCTGAAAGATGATGTAATAAGTGGTCCAGGTTTATGAAGGGATGCTGTATGGAGAATGACGGCCAGATGTTTCCATCTCCACTAAGGACAGCGAAAGAGAAAATAGACAGAAATTGCAACAGATGGACTTAGATTAGGTATAAGGGAAATTTTTTTTTCCAACAGCAAGAGTTGTTAAGAACTGAATATGATTACTGAAGAAAGTTGTGTAGTCTCCAAAAAGATCTTTAAGAACAGGAGAAAGATGTTTTCCTTTAATACATTAGATATATATCCTCCTGGAGACAGGAGGATGGGTTAGATGACTGTAATGGGAATCAGGGAGAAATGGAATTCATAATCTTAGAATTTTAGAACTGGGAGGTACCTTAGTGATTACCTAGTCTAGGGCTTCAGAATATTTTTGAGCAGAAGCCACCTTCTGCCAATACCATGAGAGCATTGGGGGATGAGGGGAGAGAGGTATTGAGTTTGAGTGAGGGTGGGGCACTGCTATCCTAACTTCCTTGATGAGAATACTGAGGGAGGGAGCAAAGATGCAGGATATACAGTAGAAAGTGATATCTACTTCTGGGATCTAGTTTTAACTCTTCCCCTCACCAACAGGGAAATTGTAGACCACCCCAAGGTCATATATCTGATCAATAGATGAGCTGGATCTAGAACACTTTTGTTTTGAAAAATATGGCTGGGCAGCAAGTTGTCCAACAATTCAGATGAGTTCCCTCCATTAGAGGTCATCTAGTCTAACCTAATTTTGCAAATGAGGAAACTCAAACTTACAGAGAGTAAGAAAATTAGATCATCCTTACCATGACCACCACCATGTTCCATCATCACCATCATCATCATCATCATCATCATCATCATCATCTCCAATATTTATAGAAAGATGTATAAATTTCTTTAGAAATATCATCCCGCTTGAACCTCACAACCATTCTATGAGTTAGTTCCTATCTCCATTTTTCAGATGAGGAATATGGGGCCAAGAGAAGCTAAGTTACTTGTCCATGGTAACACAGCTAGTAAGTTTCAGAGGGGGCATTTGAAACCCAGGTCTTCCTGACTCTAAGCCCAGCACTATCTAACTATGCTATGCCAAAGGTCACAGAAAAAATAAATGAGACTAGAATTGAAACAAGGGGACAGGACTACAGATCTATATATCAAGGAGGACCTTTAGAGGGCATCTAGTCCAACCCCTTCAATACACAAATGAGGAAATTGATGCCCAAAGAGGATACATGATTCAACCAAGGTTACACAACTATTAATCATCCAAGGCAGGATTTGAACATAAGTGTTTTGACTACAGAGTCAGAGTTCTTTTCCCTGTACCCTTTCTGCCCTTTGCCTCTTTACCTAATGCTTTTTCCATTACACTGTGTATTCTCTTAGTTCCCCAATTTGAATACTCAGGGGCAGAGAAAGAAGTTATGATTTAGACATGGGGATTTAGTGGAAAAGATATGAAATTGATAAGTTTTTATTGAGCACCAGTTTATTCCATGCCTAGCATGGTGTCCCAACTCCAGCTTGCTTCCTAGGACCAAAGCAAAGGTCAACAAGCTTTTTTGCCCACAGTGTGTCCAGTGGGTTCAGGCATCACCTGTGTTCCATAGAGTCCCTCCCTTTTAAGATGTGGCTCAGGGTACCATCTTTGTTATGAAGCCTCTGCTGGTCTCCCACTCCAATTGCTAGTGAGCTCTCCCCTGAACTACCTTGAATAGAACTATTTTGCACATATTTGTATTTTTTAATTTTATGGTTATGTTTTATATACATATATATAAAACATAACCATAAATAAATATATATACATATATATACATACATATATATATATATGTAACATATACTTGTTTTCCCATTAGTGTATAAGCTTCTTGTGAATAGGAATTGTTTCAAGCTTGGCATTGTACTTCCATTGTCTAGTACAGTGTCTGATACCTAGAAGGCACTTCATAAATGCTTGTTGACTGACAGATTGATTAGAAATCCTATGGAACATGATAGCAAGGAGAGGAAAGTGAGAAGAGAGGCGATGAGGGTAAGAGAAAGAAGAAACTGAATATATATGTGAATGACAGAGACTTTAGTAATCATGTATCCCAATCCCCTTATTTTGCCTATGACATAAGGCACCCACTATGGACCAGCTCCCCTAGGAAAGCCATGCCAAAATACTTTGTACCAGTCACAGCATTTCTGAGATATAGTCCTGAGATATTGAAAACCTTCTAGGGGTATCTCTTGGCCCCTTAAAAGCAATTTGGATTGAATTTGGTAAAGTCACACAGTTTTGCCACAGGTTTAGCAGGCAAGGACAAAGTGAAAGCCTGGGCAGTGGAAAATGACTCATTGACTGGCCTGCCTGTAGGTGAGTGAATAACTGAATGGAGATGAGTAGGACTGACCATGATGGAAAACAAACACTGAGCCAAAAGGGGCATCTTGGAGAGTAGTACACAGAATAGAGAATGCTATCCATACTGCTGACTGAAGTAGGCAGGGAAACCTGATAGGGCCCTGGTTTGAGCCAAGGGAAAGGACTAATCTAGGGGAATCTGAATCACATAGGAAGTTATAGGGAATTAGGCACATGAAATGCTAGGTTTTTTTTTTTCTTTTTGGAGTGGGGGAGGCTGGGCAATTGGGGTTAAGTGACTTGCCCAAGGTCACAAGGTTAGTACGTGTTAAGTATCTGAGGCTGGATTTGAACTCAGGTCTTCCTGACTCTAGGACTCTAGGGCCAATGCTCTATTCACTATGCCACATAGCTGCCCCAATGAAATGCTAAAACAAACAAAAAAAATCTAAGGGGTGTGTGTGTGTGTGTGTGTGTGTGTGTGTGTGTGTGTGTGTGTTTATTTGCATATGCACATGTGCATGTGTTTATACACAAAGAAGAAGGTGTAAAAACAGTCTGAGTTAGGGGCTGGGAGAATGATGTAAGCCTTACTCTCAGCAATGAGTTAAATCTTTGGTATAGAGCAGTTTCCACATCCTTAGTCTTCATGTATGTAACCAATCAGCAAACATGGGTGAAGCTTTCCTTTGTGACCATCTCCTAGGTTTTATGTGCCATATGTGTGAGGAATTCAGAAACAGAGAAGACTTATTTTCCACCCTTAAGGCAGTCTTGGCCTAGTTGGGGAGACAAGGTAGACACACATGGAGAGATGACTAAAGGTAGTCTGTGAGAAATGCTGAATAGGTGGCAATCAGAGGAAGCCAGAGGAAGGAAGAAAAAATCATTTTGATTAGCAGGAGTGGACAGAGAAGACTTTAATGGGGGCCTTGATGGAGAAGTAAGACAGCTTGGTGGAAGGTATTTTAGGGGGTCAGAACACTGTGAGCAGATGTAGGGAAGCAGGAAAATGCAGAGATTGTAAAGACTAGATATAATGACAATTTTCCTAACAGAATTTTCACCTTGGGTTTAGAGTGGCCAAATCTCTATAAGCCATTTGACTGGAGAAGAGAAAGCAGTAGAGGCATGATCTCTATCTTTCAAGGCTTTAAGGGTAGAAGAATTAGTAGAAACAATAAAAGAATTATCATTTAGCATAGCATCAGAGGACAGGCCTGGGACTAATGGGTGGAAACTACAGGGATGCAGATTTTTTCTTAATACCAGAAAGCATTTTGTAATAATTGGAGTTACTCAAAAGTACAGTGGACTACCTTAGAAGATAGTGAGTTTCACCAAAGTGGGATGGGGTTCTTGGAAAATAGTGAGTTCTTTATTATCAGAGGCATTCTAATAAAGGCTGGATGACCACTGGTGTGTATGTGTGTGTGTGTGTGTGTGTGTGTGTGTGTGTGTGTGTGTACAGATATTGTAGCAGGAATATTCCTACACAGAATTAGAGTAAATGACCTATAACAGATTCTAGCTCCTCTAACTCTGAGATTCTCTGGTTTAAACTACAGTAGGAAGGAATTAAATTAGACACTAGACATATTGCCCTGAATGAGTAAGTCATTAAATTTTGCAGTGGACAAGTGAAGGGATATAAAATATTTCTGGAATCTTTGAAAATCAATCAGTCAGCAAATATTTGTGGAATACCTATTTTGGTCTAGGTGCTACAGGGATTTTTTTTAAGTGTAAGACATGGTCTCTGTATCAAGAAACTTACAACATAGTAGGGGAGAAAGGGCATACACATGTAAAATGATGTTCAATATTGTAATTGCACAGTGAATGTTCCATGCAAAACAAGTTATGGTTATTCTGAGGAAGCAAGATTTGATCTGGGCCTAGATGGAAGAATATGATTAGGAGAAGAGAAGGACAAAATTCAGCTGGGGGCTAGGAGGACATGAACAAAGGAAGTGGATAAAGGATGGTACAAAGGATGGCACAGGAGACTGTAGCTTAATCTGGTTTTTGCAGGGTTCTGAATTCTAAATATGGGCCAGATTTTCTTATTTGGTTTAGGTGCATGGAGTCAGGAGAATGGTTTCTTAAGCTATTAAATACTAATATTTGATTTGATTTTTTATCTATTCAACAATATCACGGGGGTTTGCCAAAGGGAATTTTTTCCAGTTCTCTTTGACAAGATCTTCCATGTGGGCTGTGGACCCTTCATTATCCTTTTACTCAATATACATTTGTTAAACATGTTCAAAGTGTTGCTATGGGGGAATCAAAGTTTAAATAAAACATCTTGGGAAAATGAACAAGCACTCCCTGGAAGGATTCATGTCTTTTATGTTGTATCTCCTTCCTCACTGATCATAATATGCCCTCTAACTTATAGGCCTTTAGACTAGAGGAAAAAAGACAGTAGAGACGTGATTGCTACCCTGTGAGAATTTGAATGACTGTTGCATAGAGGAAAAATAGGACTTGCTATGTTTGGGCTGAAGCCAAAGAAGAATTAGGACCAATGGGTGGAAGCTACAGGGAAACAGATTTTTGACTTAATATTAGGAAATATTCCTGCCTGTTGTAGCTGTTCAATAGTTCAATGTACTGCTTTGGAACACTGCTAGTGAGTTCCCCATCATCACTGGTTGAATTGAAGCAGAGAATGGGTGACTCCTTAACGTGATATATTATGGAGAAAGGACTCATGTTTTGGGTAGAGAGATTGTGCTAGATGACTTCTGAGGTCTCTTCCTCCTCCAAGATTCTGTGACTGGGCTGTCTCAGGGAGGTAGTGAGGTCTTCATCCCTGGGAGTGTTCAATTTGATGCTGGATGGCCACTTGGTGGGGATGTTGTAGAGGCAAATGCATGCCCACATAGAGGTTGTAGTAGATGACCTATGAGTGTCTAACCCTTCTTGTGGCACTGAGAAGATGGGGCTTAAATTACAGCATGAAGGAATTAATTGAGACATTATGAATATTGCCCTTATAATAGTGAGAGAAGTTGTAAACACTCTTCTGGAGTTACAGGGATGTGGTCTCTCACTCCTTACTGACAGACAGCACTTTTCTTCACCTGAAAGGTATATAAGAGAGTGGGCTGCTTCTTAGGGCCCTCTTATTACTGAAAAGACTTGACGGATTGCCATGAAGAAGGGGTGGAGTGGCCACCCCTGCTTCCAGTTTCCTCTCTTCCCCTCCTCTCAGCCCCCTCCCCAGGAGTGATGCTCCTGACCGAACATACTCATTAATTAAGACTCAATGAATGTGCTGACAGGGTTCACATTGTTCTTTTTAAGGGACCTTGGGTGCTGACAAGTTCCTAGAGGCCTGGGCCTGATTCTGCCTCTGTGCTCCCCATGCCTCTGGTCTGTGGCTGCTTCTCTGGAGTGCCTCTGCTCCCTGCTCTGCATTTTATTTGGTTGCATAAGATTTGGCAGTGGCAGCCTGAGTCAGTGAGGCTCAGCATGGAGCCTCAGAGCTGGCTTGCTTCAGGATGTAGCTTGAGAGTGGGCTCAGGCAGTGGGGCACCTTTGCTGAGTGGGGCAGTGGGCAGCCTTGAGGATCAGCTGCCTGGCTTTTTCATTGACTGATCTGGGCCAGGTGAATAAGCTTGTGGAAAGTCAGGAAAGGAGAATGGGGGAGATAGGTCAGTGTGTGTTCTGTGCATACTGGGGTCTGGGTTAGAGAGGAGACAGGAAATAACAATATGTCATATAAGTACATCTGATGTCCTCTCCTCAGGGTTTTCTCTCCACTTTCCTTTTTTTCCCAAGAAAATGGGAAGAATTAAGGGAGATGCTACCTGTGAAGGGAGAGGAGTAGGGAAAAGAAGGCAGTGAGAATTGATTGTTCTTTATCAGAATAATCCAGAAAGACAGCATAATGTGGTTGCATGATGGAATGAAAGTGACCCTCAGAGTGAGGAAGACCTGGGCTCAAATCCTGCCTCTGTGTGTATTTGTGTGTTTGTGTGTATGTGTATCTGTATATCTATCTGTCTATCTATCTATCTATCTATATCTATATATCCATCTACATAGCTTTCAAGTTTTCAAAGTGTTCTATGTATATTTTTATCTCATCTGAGGCTTGCAACAACCCTATGAGTTAGATACCATAGGTAATATGATTTCTCTTTGAAAGATGAGGAAATTGAGGCAAGAGAAATTAAATGATTTGTCCAGGTCTCACTGTTTGTAAGTGTTGCTATTGGGATTTATACTCTAGTCTTCTTGACTCCAAGCCCAGCACTTTCCCCCTACACTGTGCCATATTGCCTTTTTGAAAACTCTCTGAGTTCTCTCTCACAGACCATATAGGGGAAAAAAGAGTTAGGATAGCTTTCTTCCCACTCAATATCAACTGCCTGAAACTTTGGGCTTTAGGAATTCAATCTAATTTCCACCAACATTTACAAAGGACCTGTTATTTATGAGATGGTTCTGGGGTTCTAAGATAGGTTTTAAATAGATCTTGCTCTCAAGGAGCTTACACTCTGATGGGAGGATAATATAGGCACACAGAAAAATTCAGTACAAACCAGAATGTGATTAAGTTCACAGAGGCCAAGCAGCAGAGTCTGGGGAGTACAAAGTGGGAGGGAATCAAATGAACCATCACAGAGGGCTTGGTAGTGGATCAGGGCCTTGGGAGGTAGTGTGGTGGAATGGAAAGAAGAGTGGATCTGGCCACTAGGGTTCAAATCTTTACCGCCTCTCATCCTACCTGTGTGACCTTGGGCAAATCACTTTAGCTCGTGGGGGCCTCAGGTTCCTCATCTATCAAATGAATGGACTGGACTAGATGTCTTCCAAGGTCCTGTCTGGGTTTAAATCTAGGTTCCTTCTATCCTGAAGAAAGTGTGGAATGATGTGAAGAGGCAGAAATGTGAGGAAATCTGTTATAGGCATGGGGAATGGTGGGTAGAAGAGGGCAGGAAAAAATTAGGGAAAGGTAAGTAAGTAGCCCTTTTAGTCTCCTGAAGATTATGAGTGGCCTTGAATGCCAAGCAAAAAAGTTGTCTTTTATTCAGTGGGGAGATTGTGTTGGCAGCAAATAGTAGGATGAAAGGTAGAATAGAGAAGGGGGAAAAGAGAGAAGAGGGAGACAAAGTAGGGCAGGAGTAGAAGGTAGGAGGGGTTACTCAGAAGTGGAGTAGCAGGATTAAAGGCAGTGAAAGAAAAGGCATATTGCCCCTTCCAAATATCAGCTGAACCTTTGGTGTTGGATTGTAAGATCTTACCATTTACTCTGTGTGATTGAACCCAGCAGGATTCTAGCCAAGCTCTACTTTTTTGGATGTGAGGCCAGCATCCTCATCTAGAGGGAGCAGGGCAAGGCTTAAGGTAAATCATGATGGAGGGACACAGGCAGGAAAGATGACTCTTATGTCCTAGGAAGCAGCTTTTTTATTTGTTCCATCCCTCACTGACCACAGGTATGATCTCCCACTAAGGGATGTCAGATATTCAGAGCAGCCTGAAGGTGTTAAGGTCATTTGAAAATTCAGTGCCTTTTCAAAATGTCTTTTTTATTATTATGTTCCTCAAGTCATATTTGTATAGGAAAAAGGCATGACTGGAGTCTCGACAACATATAAGACTAGATGTTTCTTTTCCCTGGTCTTCCTTTTAGTTTCTGGAACATGGAACATGGGCAAATGTGAAATAACCTTGGCATCTGGGTCCTTATAATGGTGAGAGAGAGAGAGGGAGAGAGAGAGAGAAACAGAGAGAGAGAGAGAGAGAGAGAGAGACAGAGACAGAGAGAGAGAGACAGAGAGAGAGAGAGAGAGAGAGAGACAGAGAAACAGAGAGAGACAGAGAGAGACAGAGAGAGATTGAGAAAGGGGAGGGAGGAGATTGAGAGAAGAGAAGAGAAAGGAGAAAGAGAGACAGAGAGAAAGGAGAGGAGTGAGAAGTTGAGAGGAGAGAGAGAGAGAGAGAGAGAGAGAGAGAGAGAGAGAGAAATTTCAAGTCTCTAAATCAAAATGAAAAGGTTTCTGCTTGCTGCTATAACTTGTGCTTCTCAAAGCATGAGGGGCCTTGTAAATTCTGAAGAGTTATGACTATGTTAATAACCCCAAGACGAGGGGGTGGATAGAAGTTCCTTAAGGAAAAAAAGCAGGGTTCACAAACCCCTATAAACCTGGATTTCATGTTAGCACCTCTTTGGTGCAGAGGAGGCAGTTGTAAGATTTTATTAAAAAAACCCCAACATGTAACTTGCCTGGAGTCAGAAAAATCTACAGCGCCTATGATGTCAGCTGAGTAGGATTTCTGAGGCCCCTGGGGATTGGGCTTTTTCCTATAAAGCAATGGCAGGGGCTGCAAGTTATCCATCTGGGGCAGAAGCCCAGAGGCAAAAGGGAGTGCACAGGGAGAGTAGTGGTCACTCTGCTCTGCTCCCCTAGAGTAGAATATCTTACAGACAACTGACTTGTCTTCTTCAAATCCTTTTGGAAAAAAGCAGGGAAGAAGAATACAGGTAAGATCCACTCATCCCCTTTTTGGTTAAGAGCATTGATATACATATAAAGAATATAAATTAAATGAGGGGAAAAATCCAGCGGATAGAATCATAGTAGATAGAATCACAGTATCTCAGAGTTGGAAAGGATTGCAGAAAGCATCTATTCTAATGTCTGAGCAATAATTTTAAAACATCTCTTAAAAGAGGCCTTTATAGCCTCTGTTTGAAGATTTCCACTCATTGGACACTTTCTCCCTTCCAAAGAAGCCAGCTTTACCTACTTTCATATTGTTCTAATCCTTAGGAAGTTTTCTTTGTTTGAGTGGAAATCTCTGCAACTTCTGCCCATTATTCCTATCTCTTCCTGATGGGAAGTACAAAGCAAATCTCCACCCTTTTCCAAGTGGCAGCTCTTTAGTTCCTTGTAGATACCTGTCACGTGACCCCTGAAATTTCTCTTCTCTCCTCCAACCTTAATTTCCTCAATGCCTTCCACTGATCATTGTAGTAAGGATGTGCTGGAGTAATTTTAAACTGGTTCCTCAGAATTGAGTGTTAAATTTTTACAGTGAGTACTTATACCTTAGAAACTGGCAAATGCTACAAATCAGGTATGGATTTATTGTTTTGCTGATTATCTTGATTTGATAAAGTGATGGAGAAAATATTAATAAAAATAAAGTATGTTTTTTGTGTGTAAACACATACACATGCATACATATATGTATATATAGGCAGTTGGATGGCAAAGTGGATAGAGGGCTGGGCGTGGAATCAGGAAGATCTGAGTTTAAATCTAGCCTCAGACACTTTCTAGCTGTGTGATCTTGGGCAAGTCACTTAACCCTGTTTGACTTAGTTTCCTCATCTGTAAAATGAGCTGGAGAAGGAAATGGCAAACCACTTCAGTATCTCTGCCAAGAAAACCCCAAATGGAATCATGAAGGGTCAGATGCAATTGAAATTATTAAACAACAAAATATGTGTATATATAGGTTATATATACATAACATATGCATTATATACGTGCATACACACATAGATATGGGTATGGGGAGAAGAGGATGGATCCAAGTGGTGCAATAGAGGTAGATTTGGCAATTGATTAGACCACCTTAATTCTGAAGTTAATGCTTCTTCTCTTTTTTTGGTCAGACCTATTATTTCTTTCTTTTTTTTTTTTTTTTTTTTTTGGTTTTTGGAGGGCAACTGGGGGTTAAGTAACTTGCCCAAGGCCACACAGCTAGGATTTTATTTGTGTGTGCGTTAAGTGTCTGAGGTCAGATCCGAACTCAGGTCCTTCTGACTCCAGGGCTGACACTCTACTCACTGCGCCACCTAGCCGCCCCTCAGACCTATTATTTCATTGGCAAAGGGAATGCCCAGAGGAGGAAGTTCCTCTGCCAGTACAGATTAACCCTTGGTCTGTCATTTGCAATCTTAGAGAGCTGTCCAAGGTATTGAGAAATTAAATCACTTGCTAGTCTTACACAACAGTATGTGTTAGAAGTAAGACTTGATCCCAGATCTTTTTGCCTTAGAAATCAGCATACTATACGATATTACTTCTAATGCTTCTCTCAGTGTGCCTTAATTCTTGGGAGACCTATACCAATCAACGTCCCAGATCCTGGAGGTACAAAAGAAATCCTTGAAGTAAGAAACAGAACCCTCTTCACTTCTTCCAGTCACAGGTTCCATCTCCCTATGATGGGCCTTGCCTGTGAGGCTTATGAACAAACCCAGTAGAATATGAGCAAGGAGGAAACTCTTTCACATACCTGGAGGAAACCAGAGCCACCTTGATTCTGCTTTCAAGTTAATAGAGAACAAAGAAATAAACTTGGAAAAAAGTATAGAGGAGAGGAGGCAGGTTGCACATAAGAGAGATATGTGTGGAAATAGAAATAGAGGAATGGGTGATTTAATCCCCTGAATATAACAAACTACATCTAAGACAATTTTTCAATGGATTCAACTCATAGAACTTGTTTCTCCAGTTTGCTTTGCGTATTTTGTTTAATGGCTCTGATCGATGAAAACAGAGAGTGGGGTTAGAAAGTGTTGTATGAGGTTCCCCAGAACTGGGCATCCTTTAGGGGACATATGTTCTGTAAAGGAAACATCAGCATGATTGAGATTTCATCTTGATCTGGCTGAGACTAATTGCTATTCACTGATTGACTTTATAAAAACATCTTTTGTCCTGGTGTGGAGAGGACTTTTGGTTCCCAGCTTTGCCAATGGGGCAAAATTTCTGGTAGGTAGTGGAGGGCCTTTGACTATATACTTGTAAGAGATGATATAACTATCATTTGAGGACTCTATTATCTAACTCACCATTGGAGGATTAACCATTGAATAAATTATTTTTTTTTTAACTTTAGCCATTCATGAAGCTATTTTCTAAGTCATGGAAGGCTTGTAGTCTCCATTTGTCAAGAGTGTGCCCATGATGAGGAAATCACAGATCATTGGAAGTAAGAAAAAAGATTGATTCTGCAGAAGTTGCCAAACATTATAGTGATGAGACTGTTGTCTGTGAACTTTTCCAGGAGAAGAAAACACTTCACTAAGGGTGAAGGGTTTTGGAGACACTGCTAATTCAGTGATTTGCTGGTGGTGGTGATGATGGTAGTGGTGATAAATGTATAAATTCTTTTTATCGTCAGCTGGTCCTAGTCCTTATCAGTATGTACAGAATAAATTACTCCCTGACCTAGCTTCCCTCCAAGGGTTAATTTTCTTTAGGTTATGAGTCCTTTGGAGCCAGATAATAAAGGGCTGAGCCTTCCCTTGTGCTCAGGGACAGTTGGAAGAAAATGGCTGCATGGTCAGGCATAGACTAATTTCTTGATCTAGAGCATGTGAGTATACTGGAACAAGGATGGCATAGAATCATGGATTCCAAGTGTCTCTGCAGATTATAATGAAGGAGCCATGATTATAATGGTAGGAGCTAAGAACCCTCCATGTCATTCTTTCTAGAGTTCAGTTTTCTTATCCATAAAATGAGAAGATGAGACTAGATGACCTTGAAGGTCCTTTGTAGCTCTGAAATGATGAACCTTTGACCTCAGTTTCTTTGCCTATAGAACAAGAGGATTTTTTTCTTTCTCCCTTTTTCCATCCCTCTTAATTGACTTTTGTACAGATGAATTTGAGCTGGGCAGACAGAGAGGAAACAACACAGCTTACCCCAGTCAGTCCTGTCCTTATCTCTATGACCAATTAAACACTTTGGATTTCAGAAGGCAAGGGAGAAATGGGCAAAAGAAAGTAAGAGAAGAGGTGACAGGAGCAGAAAGGAGGCGATGGATGGAGGTGTGTTCTAGGGCAGTATGAACCAACTGAAGAGCGAGGGAACTGAATTAAAGCTATCAAGAGAAGAACTGGGGGGAGAGGACTATTTTTCCATGATCCCTTAATGAAGCAGTAGACCACATTGAGTAATAGTTGAGGTCTTTGGATTCTTTGGAAGAAAGGTACTTGAGAGTTACAGATAAGGGTTGCAGTATAATATGGTACAGTACTTTAAAAAGAAGATAAATGACCCAAGGGAGGGAACTAGGGGAAAAAAGTAACTACCCCAAAAGTTGAGAAAAGTTAAAAGGAAACGACAACCAAAAATATAGCCTGAAGAAGCCAAAACTTAGAACAGCACAGACAGAAATCTTTCTTACTAATAGAGTGCTTTGTAGGGAAATCTCATCCATCTCCCTGAAACTGAGGTGAATGGAGCAAGTAACTGCTGCATGTGGCAAAATGAGCAGAGAGGTAGATAGGCACAAAGCTATTTTATGATCCTGCAGAACTTTTCTGCGGCACGGATCTTAGGAAAAGCAGATGACCTGGTGGCAAAGAGAGTGATGCCCTCTTTCCTGTCTCTTCCCACAGTTTCTGGGAAGCCCAGTCTGGAAGAGTAGAAAGATTATGGGATGTTAGATTTTGAGCTAGAAGGGACTTCAGAGGTCACTTAGTCAAACTCCCTGATTTTAGAGTGAGGAAACAGACCCACAGAGGTTCAAGTAAGCTGTCCAAGGTCACCCAGTAAGTGGAAGAGGCTGATTTTTGAACCCAGGTCCTATGTTTCTAAATCTCTTGAGATTTCCACTGTACCATTTTGCTTTGAGAATGGGATTGGAATAAGAAGACCTTTTCCACATCATGGCTCTATTTCTTACAGGTCTTAAATAAGGCCTTTATAACCCCTACACTTAGCAGTGGCTTGCTGATAGACTTGAGTATTTGGACTTCCCAAGTTAGTGACTTTTATTTCCTTATCTGTAAAATGAGGGTGTTGGACTCTAGATTCTTCCATCTGTAAAATCCTACGAGCTTAGAGATCCAGATTTGTCAGAAGAGAAATTCCTGAGTTCCTGTTGGTTAAGACATTGAACTCGGAGTCAGGAAGATGTGAGTAAAAATCCTACCTCCAGCACTTATAAAAATGAGTCACTCTGGGTAAGTCATGTAACTTCTCTGTGCTTCAGTTTCCTCATCTGTGATTGTGAGGGTTGGAATTGGTCACCTTCAAGGTCTCTTTGTGGCACTAAATCTATGATCTATTTGTGCTTGGAATTTCATGCGCTCTTTCTTTTTTAAACTTCAGTCTCCCCCAGGAGTGTACTGATTTCCAAAGTAGCATTTGAAGATGGAATTTAGGAGCCAAACCCTAGTTCAAACTTGATAGATTAGAATACTGTTCCCTAAACAAATATGACGACAGAAAATCTGAGATTTGAGGCATAGTGGCAGAACCCATATTTGCTCCAAGGGGGATCTAGGTATGAAAAGTCACTCCCTTCCTCCAGATAAAGGGAGATGGTAATGGAGACAAAACAGAGGAAATTAGGCCAATTTTGACATTGAAACTAACTACATATAAGTGCTTTTGATAATATGTAATTTGATATTAGGTATTTTAGAGGGAGAAATATCATTAGCATCAAAATTTGCTCTTGGAATCTCCCATTAGGTTTTATGGAACATCATGGCTCTGTGGAACACAATTTGGAAAATGCTGTTCTAGGAAATACCCATTAGACAGTACCCCCTAACAGTATAACTTTGTCTATTCCCCCGAAAGAAAAGTAACGGTTATAACCATTGGCAGAATTTTCAGCAGGCCACATTTAACCTCGTACATTTAAGCCTCCTAAGTGCTACTTAGCTCATTCTGCACTGATTCCCAGTGCTGGTTTCACTTCAGTAGCTCAGACCATCTGCAATTATCTCAAAATGATAATAATGTCAAACATGTAAATAGGTCTTTAAGATTTTCAAAGTGCTTTACAATTATTATCTCATTTGGTCCCCACAAAACCCTGGAAGGTGGGTGCTAATTATGACCCTTCTCTTACAGGTAAGGAAATGGAGACAGAGTTAGGTGATTTCCTCAGGTCTCAAGCCTAGTGTCTGAGGCAAGATTTGAATTCATGTTTTCTGACTCCATGTTTCACACTTTACTCACTGTGCTACTTAGCTACCTCAATGGCTTACTGAAATGGAAGAAATGCTAGATTTAGAGTCAGAACCTGGGCTCAAATCCCTAGCTTTGCTATTTGTTAACTGTATTGTGGCAGCTAGGTGGCATAGTGGATACAGCACCTGACTCGGAGTCAGGAGAACCTGAGTTCAAATCCAGCCTCAGACATTGGGCAAATCATTTAACCGCTGTTTACCTCAGTTCCTCATCTGTAAAATGAGCTGGAGAATAAAATGTCAAATGACTTCAATACCTTTGCCAAGAAAACCCCAAATGGATGTCATGGAGAATCAGACATGACTGAAATGACTTAACAACAAAACACTTCTCTGGACCTCTGTTTTTCTGAGGATAAAACAGAGGGAAAATTTGTTAAAACAAGGGATAAAACAAGGGAAATCTCTAAAGTCTGTCCTTTGTAATTCCAAATCCATGACCATAAGCTCTCAAAATAAAATAAGTTTTAATTAACTTGCATAACATCAGAAACCACACAAGAATCCAAGAAAATATGCTACAGTTTTGTTGGTGGTATTGCTTGAGTTTCAGGGCTGTGACAACATGTTTAAATCAGATGATCAAGTTTGGTGAGTCTGTTCTGCACCAGAGCAGAGGTGACATTCCCCTCCTGCTAAGCTATGTCTAGATGTCAACCCTTCCTCCTATCTTCTCATTGAAAGTTTTCTTTTCCTTTATTGGACAGTCAATTAGTAAAGGAATTCTCTGATCTCCTATCCTGAAAACCATCTCTTGTATCTGAAATTTTCCTAAACCCTTCCTATATCTGCATTTCTCACTTGCCTCTATAATCTCCTACTTTGTATTTTACTTATTTATGCACATATTTTATTCCCTTTATTAAAGCCTAGACTCCTAGAGGGCTGGGACTATTGTTTTTCATCTTTGTATCCACAGTACCTAACTAACATAATGCCTTACACTAAGTAATCCCTTAGTAAGTTTGTTAAACTGAATTCAAAGTAAGATAAGATGAAGACTTGACTCACTGATAGCCTGTTAGAGAAGGAGTTTTATCTGAATGCTTCATTTTATTTCCTGCTATTACTGGGAAGATAAAGTCATTATGGAGCCCTGTGACCACCACTCTCATGCCAGTTCAGTTCATTTAGTATGTATTGTCACATCCTGCATGCAAGGCACATTGAGGGAGGGGAAATACACAAATGAATAAGACATGTTTCCTGTCCTTCAAAGAGCTTATAGTTTAACCTAAGAGAGAAAATAAATTTCAAAATGACTAATGCAGCAAATTCTATAGACAGAGATAAGCATGGGACTATGTGAGCACAGAAAAGATCGATTATTTGATTGAAGAAGTAGCATTTAAGTTGAGACTATAATGATTGGCAAGTGGAAGAATATGGAGTGTTTTGATGGGAGGGCATTCCCAAAAGAACAGTGTGAACAAAAGTATAGAGTCAGGAAAGCAGGTGCTGTGTTGGAAGACATCTGGTTCATCCTGTTTGAGTGGAGCAAAAGGTGTGTGAAGGGGAGGAGCAGGAGATAAGGCTTGAGAGATACCCAGAAGCTAGCAATGTCTTGTACAAGCAGATGCTTATTGACTTGAATTGGAGCCAGATCATGGGGGGTTAGGTCAAGGAGTCAAGACTTCACTTTCCTGCTCAAAAGCTTCTAGTGACTCCGAATGTAAGTAATAATAATAATAATAATGTGACCTGAGCTGTGTTTTAGGGAGATTACTCTGCAATGAATGAATAAAAAAATGAATTCTTCCTATCTAGCAACCATAGGACTAAGTGATGGGAATACAGATAGAAAAGCAGGACAGTTCCTACTTTCAAAGAGTTCAGATTACAATAGTAGAAGATAACACACAAGAGGGTTTAGCTGCCAGACAGTGTTGCTCATCTTAAGACTAAAGGTCCAACTATAACTCAACAACATGAGTGTTCAATAGAAACAGATAATAGGATCACAGATTTAGAGTTGAAAGGTATCTTAGAAATCATCATGGCCATTCTCCCCTGGTCCTCATTTTACAGCTGAGATAACTGAAGTCAAGAACAGTTAAATGACTTATTCAGGGTCACACTGATAAAAAGTGTTTGAGGCTTACGTACGTTAAGCCTCCTTCTCCTGATTCCAAGTTGTATGCCCTTCTCTAGTAATGAATGGCAGCCTGGGAGCTGGAACAGAGAAAGGGGATGATTCTGTATGCTAGTAAATATTAACAACTGACTCTCTGGGGAAAACCATGTACACAGGACACACTTTTAAGTTTAACTTGTAGCATTAGCATTTTCTTAATCACCTTAAGTCTAGATGAGCAACAAAACAGTAAACGAAGCCCTGATTTGTAGCATTTGCCTATTTCTGAGGTGTCAATTCTGACACTGAAAATTTAACAATTGAGAGACTGTTACAACTGGCTCCATTGTGCCCCTGGGTTTACCCTCGGTTGAGGGTAGATAAGGTGAGTGCTGTGGAAGACCCAAGAATTTAACTGTTAACCATGTTGCACAGTGGAAAAGAGGTCTGCATTTAGAGTCTATGGACTTGGGTTCAAATTCCCCCTCTGCTACTTTTTTTTATACTCATAAAATATGTTCAGTCATCTTACATTTGGCCTAGGTTGTATATGGAGGCAAACAGATCTAAGAGGCTAGGGCCTGCCAGATGGGGAGAATAGGGAAGGGTGGAGGCACTGAAGGTCCTGGCAAGGGCAAATAAGGAATTTACTAGTGGTGGAAAAGGTAAAGGGTTATGATTGGAGAGAGGGGAACTCAGGTCACTGAAAAGACTGCTGTTTCTTCTTATTTTTTCAGAATTTTCATTGGAAAAGTAAGATAAGGGATCATTAAATTAAAAATAGCAAATATGCCAACAAATTGCTTAGTAGAGACTGAGGTAAGGAAACAGTGAGAACAGTTGATGAAGTTATTTATGAGTGGAACAAAGGAGTCTTCTAGAAAAACCTTATCTACTGACATGGGGCAGCTTATAATTATGCCACTCTTCACAAAATTAAACATCTCTGATTTTAAAGGAACTTCTGAAGTCATGTAGTCCAACCTGTACCTGACCAAGCATACCTTCTACGACCTCTCCATATTGTCTTTTAATGATCACTTCTAATTACAAATACCTTTAAGACATCCATGCTTTGTAATTTTGCCAAGAATGAAAGTTAACTATTTTTTTCAGGCTCCACCTTCTCTTTTCTTGAAAATTTGGACCTTTCTCACTCTCCAGTCCAATAACACCTCTCATATTCTCCATGACCTTTCAAAGCGCACCAACAGTGGTACAAAAATCCAATCTTTCGGTTGTTTTCATGATGTACTTCAATTAGTCTTGTTAGCCTGAATTCATTGAAGATATCTGGGTGTTACCATCTCTTCATTGATTGGGGGCGTGTACATGAATCAGATATGAAATCACTGATCCTCAGAAGAGACCATAGAGGTAATTTAGTTCAACTTGGTCTTCACTAAAACTCCACACTGTACCATTCCAAACAAATAGCCATCTCATCTTAGCTTGAAGAACTTAAGTAAGGAGGCAGTGAGTGTCCCTTTATCCTGCAATAGGTGTCCACTATTCATTCACACTGATTGTTAGGAAGCTTTTCCTTATTTCAAAGCTAAATCTGAAACTTATTCTTTTCTCTCCATCATATGAGCACTTTTGATTACTTTTAGAGAGAGTTACTGTGTCCAAACCAAGTTTTCTTTTCTCCAGGCTAAACATCTCCAGTTATTTCATTGGATCCTCTGGTGGGGGTGTGGTGGAGCCAAATGGCTCAATGGTATGAGTATTTACATGTTGGAAATCAGCAAATGCTATAAATCAGGGTTCGATTTAATGTTTTGTTTATTGTAGACACAAGGAAGTGATGGAGAAAATGTTAACAATATAGGTTAAAATTTAAAAGTGTTTCATGTTTTTCAGAGAGTCAGTTATTAAATATTTACCATCATTCCACTGCTCAGATGTCATGCTCTTTTGGCCCTAAACCATCCTAGAAACCTTTCTCTGGTCACTCTTTGTCTTATCAATATCTTTCTTAAAATGTGAAACCCAGAATTAAATGCCATGCTCCAGGTATAGCCCAATCAGGTATAGGCAAAGCACAGAAGATCTATTAGCTTCCTTATTCCAGATGCTAAGTTTTCCTTAATGGAGCCTAAATATTATGCCAGTTTTTGTTGTTGTTAGCTTCTATATTACAATATTGGCTGTATTGAGTTTTCCACCCACCAGAACTCTTATATCCTTTTCAGAGCTATTGTGTTGCCATGCCTCTACCTTCTGGTATTTGTGAAATTGATTTTTTGAACCCAAGTACAGAACTTGGCATTTAGCTTTATTAATTTTCATCTATTATATTCACAATGTTCTAGCCTGTCGAAATCTTTCTGAATAATTAATCTGTCATCCAATATATTAGCTAGTATAAATACTTTGCTAAGGCAAATAACTACCTTCTAATTCCCCAGTTTTATTAACCAATGAACAAATGAATAAAAAAGTATTATGTACTTAGTATTTCTGAATCCCTGTGCTAAACACTGGAGCTACAATTCCAAAATAATACAGTCTCTGTCCTCAGAGGGTTTACATTCTAATAAAGAGATATAATGCATATGGAATCATATTTTGAGTATTTTCAAATCATGTTATAATGTATAACATCTTTAATTAGTAAATATAATGACAAGAAGAGTGATTTTTCTAGTTCTGGCTTCTAAAATCTTATGTATGTGGAGGCAAACATATATGTATACATAGCCATGTGTGTATATGTACATGCATGCATGTATGCATACAAATACACATATATTGTGTTTAAGCATTTTAGTTGGATTCAGCCTATATCTTCTTGTGATGTCATCACTAGGCTGATGTCATTGTCCCCGTTTACAGATTGGCACACTGAGATTAGGAGAAGAGAGATACTTCTACACAAATCACTGAACAAGTTAGTGATAGTATTAAGGAGCCCAAGAAAGAAAACTTGAAAGTCTTTGATAGTTGGGAGTTGGTGACTTTCCCCTCTATTCCAAATGATCCTCCTGGTGAACTCATTCTTATTATATCACCTTTTGAGGTCAGGGGTAGGAAGATATCATGGCTTCCATTTTATGTCCTAGTGAAACCTGGTGGTTCCCAATCAACATATTGAAACTATAGCACTCCCTTGTTTAAAACAAGATATAGAGGATAGAGATTTAGACTTGGAGGCAGACAGCCATAGGCTTGGATCCCACCTCAGATACATACAAGCAGTGTGATCAAAGACAAGTCACCTAAATTCACAAAATGAGGATAATAATAGTGCCTCAATCACAGGCTTATTGTGAGACTCCAATGAGAAGACATATGGAAAGTGCTTTGTAAGCCTCAAAGCGGTATATGATTGTAAGCTACTGCTATTGCTGTTGTTATTGTTACTATTACTATTATTGTTACTATTACTAGTAACTATTGTTACTATTGTTGTTATTATTAATAATTAATTCCCTAAATTAGAGAGACTTGGACTAGGTTTGTGTTCACAAGGTCAGAGACTACAACGTGGCAATGTGGCAACTTTCAAACAGTTTTTTAAGGGGAGCTTGTTCCCTCTGTATCCAAGGGAGAAGAAAATATCTTTGAGAGACTATTAGAGTGATAATGAATCTTAGAGATTATCTAGTCCAACTTTTATTTTACAGATGGAGAAACTAAGTCAGAAGATTACATGTTATATCCTAGATTGCATAGCTAGTAAGTGGCAGTCAGAATTCTCACACAGGTCTCCTAACTTTATCATATTTCTTTTCTCTGTTTCCTAGTAGAATATAGAGTTGCTGTGGGAGAAAATGAAGAGAGAAGGCAATGAGATGTGAGTAGAGAGGTCCAGAAGGGAGAGAGTCTCAAGATCTCTGCTCATAGATATATCAGAACAATTATTCTTCAGTTTTTTTCCTGTTACTATCACTTATGTTTCATGGGCTCATCATCCTTCCACCTTGAGAACTCTAAAGCATTAGACTTCATACACTTCAAGGACAGGGATGCCAAATCATTGTATGGGGAAGATTTTTTAAAAAATAACTTTAAAGTTCACTGAACTTTTGAGATCCCTGGATTGTGAGAGAAAGAAGTGATGGTGATAAATAGGGACTAGACTCAGACTTCTGTTTGGAAGGGAAAGGGTACCCAGGAGCTTTTGTGGATTCCCATAGGCTGTGAGTAGAGAGGTAAAACGTCAGCATTTGGCCCACCATCCATCAGATTGGGTGTTGTCATTGGCTGCTGACTTCAGATTGACCTGTGGAGGTGGGGAAGGGCCCCTTGGCTTAAGATATGCTACATCCTCTCTGCCATCATCGATCTCTATCTTTGTTTATTCTTTCAATTTTCTTCAGTAATATTTTTCTTTGATTTCTTTCCCCCCATGATTTTGTTCACTTCTCATTATAGTCAGCACCAGATTTGTAGGCATGGAGTTATGCCCGCCAAGTACAAATATAACATTTGTAAAGCTTGCTGCCAGACCCCTGTACAATATACCATGACTTGAGTTATTTCTCTCTGTTCTTTGGAATGTTCCCAGATGTTTTGTTTTTCTTAAAGGTTCGACGTAACCACCAGCACTATAAATAGTATTAAACATCAGTGATGATATTGGCATGAGGCTGTTTTTTCATCTTTCTCCAAAATCTTGGGAAAACACACTTGTGTATAACATATATTTAGCATATTTTTAAAACACATTTAACACATAACATGTATGTATAAGTGTATATATATATACACACAGTATATAACTGCATATGTGTATGCACATGTATATACCTATGTAAGGTAGTATTTGTAAAGCATTTAGCACAGTGTGTGGAACATACTAAGTACTTCATAAATGCTTATTCTGTTTCATTCCATGTATATGAGAGGCAGCATGGTATAGGAGATAGAAAATTGGTCTCAGAAGCAGTACTGCTAAAAACAAGATGCTCCTCCCAGGATAAACTTCTAGTCTCTGATAACTCAAGCCTTAATTGGTACTGCCTCCTTCAGCCTCCTCTCCCTTCTGATGAAGGGCTGGAAGGTAGAGAAACAGGACTCAGGCCCCTCTACTTTGCATCTACTGCTCTGTCTGGTTTCAGTTTCATGGAACAAGATGCCCTTACACTGAATACTCCCTGGTATCCCCTGCTTCATCCTTCTTCCTTTTGTGTGTTGTCTTCTCCCACTAGATTATAAGCTCCTTGAGGCCAGGGACTGTTTTTCTTTTCTTTTCTTTTTGGAGGGGGAAGGTGGGGCAATTGAGGTTAAGTGACTTGCCCAAGGTCACACGGCTAGTTTTTTGTGTAAAGTGTCTGGGGCAGGATTTGAACTCAGGTCCTCCTGACTCCAGAGCCGGTGCTCTATTCACTGCACTGCATAGTTGACCTGTTACCGTTTTTCTTTTCATTAATTGTAGGTGTTTAATAAAGTTCATGGGATTGATTGGATTGTATCTACCATGTACACACTACCTTTGTGACCATGGCCCAATCACTTGAACCCTCAGTGTTCTAGGTAACTCTGGAAGACAATAAAATATAGAAGAGTTGTTAATATGCACTGGTAAAAGGAGTTTCCTCATCATGGATTTTTTTTCTTTCTATTATCTATCTATCTGTCTATCTATCTCTTTCTATCTTTCTGTCTCATCTATCATCTATCTAATTTATCAATCTGCACATGTTTGTATGTACAAGATAACATGCATTTTCTGTGTAATACGTAGTATACGTACTATATGTATATACATGCATATTTTCTCTATATTTGTGTAGGTGTGCTCATACTGTGTGTATGTACACAAGTATTGTGTATATGTATGTACATATGTACTATAGTCATAAATATGTTTCAGTTTACATATGCTTATATATATATATATATATATATATATATATGCATATTTTTGGAGTGGGTGCAGGGGCCTGGATACATCATTCCATTTGTGCTGGGGACTCCCAGTAAACAAGCATTACTCTCTTATACCTCTCTCTAACTTGTAGTCTTACAGAGCAGGCTAGACATTGAGAAGTTCCCAGGGACACACAGTCATTATGGCATAGGATCATAAATGTAGAGGGGCCTTAGAGATCACAGACTTCAACCCTCCCTTCTTCATTTTAGAGATAAGCAAACTGAATCTCAGGAAGGTTTTATACCTTGCCCAAGGTCACATAGTAAATGCCAGAGTTGGTATTGTAACCCACATTCTTTGACTCCAGAACTCTTGCTCTTTGCACTGTATCACATTACTTGTAGTCAGAGGCTGAACTGAACCTTGGTTTTCCTGACTTTGAGGTACTCTCTTTCTCTGTATGTGTGTGTTTCTGTCTCTGTCACTTCTCTCTTCTTTTCTCTCTCTTTGTTTCTGCCACTTCTCTTTTCCTCCTCCTCCTCCTCTTTCTCCTCCTCCTCCTTCTGCTCTGTCCCTCTCTCCTACACTGCCTGTATGTGTGTGTGTGTGTGTGTGTGTGTGTGTGTTTGTATATATATATGTATGCATACAATGTAGTAACTAGGTGTTACAATGGATAGAGCCCTGGACTTAGAGTCAGGAAGATCTGAGTTCAAATTCTGCTAACACTTATTAGCTGTGTGACCCTGGGTAATTCACTTCACCTTTGCCTCAATTTTGACATCTGTAAAACAGGGATAACAATAGCATCTACCTCCCACAGTTGTTGTGACAATAAAATGATATAATATTGGGAAAATGTTTAGCAAACCTTAAAGCACTAGCTTTACGAATGCTAACAATTGTCATGAACATCTATGTAAATCTTGAACATATTCAGAAACTGAAATTATATTATTTACTGTTAGAATTGAGGGGAAAGAGCTGAATAAACAGAAACTCTCTAGCGATCTAATGCCGATAGTTCTTTTAATAGACTTGGGGCTGCAAAGAACTTGCAGAAGACATTCTATAGCATGTTCTCCAGTAGATCTCCCTTATTTTTAAATATCTCTAAGGAAGGAGTTTCAATAACAACTAGTAATAATAGCAAATACTATTCTATTGCTATAAAATTTACAAAGTGCCTTCCTTATAAACAGTCTGTGAGGGAGATAATGAAATTATTGTTAGCCCACTTTTACAGATGAGGAAATTAAGGACATCTGTTTCTCAGTTTCGTCATCCATAAAATGGGAGTGAACTTGATGATCTCTCAGGTCCCTTCTACCTTTAAAACTATGAGTCTATGATCTGTGAATCCTCAGTTGCCCATTCTAGTGCTTAACCATCTTCATTGAAAGGAAGTTCTTCTAACTAAATTCTCCTTTACTTTAGCGCAAACCCATTTCCCCCCTCCATTAGAGAAAACCAAGAACAGCTAGTCACGACCCTTTGTCAAATAAGCCTTTTGTGCCCCCAAGAGATATCGGCTAGATTTTTATTTCCAATTAACTTTCCTTCCTTCCCTATACACCCTGCAGTTTTGTATTCCCTACTCTTCCTTGCCTACTCTCTAGGCAGCCTTCATCATCTAGCATCTCAGAGAAACTTCTTGGCTGAGGTCATTTCTCCATTACAGGGACCCTTAGGAGTGTTGATGCATTACAACTTTTTGCCTCCAAACTGCTTTCCCTGTGAGGCACTTATGTGGCTTGGATACTAAGAAAAGCAGAAAAGAAAGCTTGAGAAAAAATAGCATATTAGCATTTCAGCACCTAACAGGGTTCAATTCCAGGACTGGTTCAGAGATCTTGAGAAATGCAGAGTCACAAAGGAAGACTGAAAAGGTCATCAGAGTCTAGCCCTTACCTGAAGCAAGAATTGCCTCTATGGTATTAATGCTTTGGGCAGGAGTTGGACTAGATGACCTCTCAGGTCCTTTCCTGCTCTTCAATCTGTTCAACTCCAACAGATGTTAATTAAGCCCCTCATATGTGCAAGACACAGCAGTGCTTGAATGCCTGTGGAGATATAAGCATAGTATAGATCAGTAGACTTTAGAAAAATTTGACGAAGTCTCATATAATTTGTTGCTGTTGTTGAACAGATGGAAAGATGCAAGCTAGAAAATAATAGAATTAGTTGAATTCAAACCGGTTCAATGGTCAAACTCGAAGAGCAGTTGTTGATGGACTGATTTCCACTTGGAAGTCTTTGGTGGAGTACCCCAAAGAACTGTGCTAGAACCTGGGCTTGTTGTCAGTGACTACAATGAAAGTAAAGCTGATATAACTATCAAATTTGCCAAAGACACAAATCTTGGAGGGATTGCTAACAGGATCCCAAAAGATCTTTATGGAAAAGAATATTGGACCAAGTTTAAGATGAAGTTTAATAGATATGAAGATAAAAATCTCGAAATTAGGAATTGCTAAGCAACAGTTCATCTGAAGAAGATCGAGGGAAATGTTCTTATTTTGGGGGGTCTTTTACCATTTAAAATTGATACAGTTGGTGTCTTTATTTCATATTTTTCTTAACCTTTTTTTTTTTTTTGGAGGGCAGTTGGGGTTAAGTAACTTGCCCAAGGTTACACGGCTAGGTTTTTGTTTGTGTGTGTTAAGTGGCCGAGGCCAGAACCGAACTCAGGTCCTCCTGATTCCGGGGCCAGTGCTCTACTCACTGCACCACCTAGCCGCCCCTATTTCATATTTTTCAAAGTAGTATTCTGAGAAGGGTTCCACAGGTATCACTAAATTGCCAAAGGAGTTAATGCTACCAAAAAAATGGATAAGAACCCCTGATCTTGAGATTTTGGGTTTTGGGTGAGTTATCACTGCGATGAAGCAGTCAGAGATATGATCCCTGTTCCCTGGCAAGGCATAATAATGGCAATAATAACTAGCATTTATATAGTGCTTTAGGGTTTGGAAAGTAGTGTTTGGCTAATAGTAGGTCATTTGATCCTCATAACAACTTTGGGAGTTAGGTGCTATTATTATCCTTATTTTACAGATGAAGAAACTGAGTCAGACAGAGGTCAAGTGACTTGCCCAAGGTCATACAATTAGTAAGTGTCTGAGGCTTGATTAGAAATCAGATCTTCAGGCAGAGCCAAGATGGTGGAGTAGAAACAGCTCATCCAAGCCTCTCTGCCCCCAGATTCCCCCCAAACTATGTAAAAGGGGACTCTGAACAACTTCTGGAGCCCCAGCACCCACCGAACGACACAGAGAAGCTAACCTCCCGCTGAGGACAGCCCAGCAGCCCTGCAGGAAGGACCAGCACAGAGGTCTGGGATCTGGCAGCGAGCAGAGCGCAGAGTGCAGGAGCCAAGCCGAGCCCAGGTCCTCGTGAGCCGAGGTTTTAGCCCCAGGGCGGCAGGGCCAGCAGCCGGCTGGAGGAACCCCAGAACACCAGGAGCTGTGGCGACTCCAGAACTATCAACATAGACATGCCTAGGACAAAGTAAGAGGTTAGTGTCCTATGGACTTTGGGACCTGTATTTGGGGAATGCGTCAGCTCCCTCCCCTGGGGGCTAGAAGCCACTGAGGAGACACGCCATTTTGTAGTTTTCAGAGGCAGCTCCGGCTCCCAGCCTACAAATCGTGGGGAGATCCAGCGATCAGTCTTGGAGGGGTAATCGCTCTTGCTTTAACCTCCCTGGATCTAGATTGTGATCTAGGGTGGAAGTTGTGGGTGGGTTTACAGCTTGCCAGAAACGGAAGTTGCCCCCCACACGTTCGGGACGAAAATTCCTCTATCTGGCCTTAAAGCCATAGTGTGGCAACAAGCCCAAAAGTCAAGCAATTAAGTGGCAACATGCCAAGGCAAAGGAAACAGAAAAATGCAACCCTAGACTCCTATTTTGGGGCATAGAGCGGGAAAAGGACTGTGAGGTCAGAAGTCCTGCTCCAAAAGCCCCAGGGGAAAACATGAGCGGGTTGCAGGCCATAGAGGACCTTAAGAAGGACTTTAAAAATCAAATAAGAGAAGTGGAGGAAAAATTGGAAAGAAATGAGAAGGATGCAGGAAAAGTATGAAATGAGGGTCAACAGCCTGACTGAGGAAAACAGCACCTTAAAAATAGACTAACTCAAATGGCAAAGGAGGCCCAAAAGGGCAATGAGGAGAAGAATGCCTTAAAAAGTCGAATTTGCCAGATGGAAAAAGAATCTCAAAAGTTCACTGAGGAGATTCATTCCTTTAGAGTTAGACTGGAGCAAATGGAAGCTAGTGACTTTATGAGAAATCAAGATGCTGTTAAGCAGATCCAAACAAACCAAAGATTAGAAGGCAATGTGAAATATCTCATGGGAAAAACCACTGACCTGGAAAATAGATCCAGGAGAGACAATTTAAAAATTATTGGACTACCTGAAAGCTATGATCAAGGAAAGAACCTAGAAATCACCCTTCAAGAAATTCTCAAGGAAAACTGCCCTGATGTTTTAGATCCAGAGGGCAAAATAGAGGTTGAAAGAATCCACCGATCACCTCCTGAAAAAGATCCCAAAAAGAAAACTCCCAGAAATATTATAGCCAGGTTCCAGAATCCCCAGGTCAAGGAGAAAATACTACAAGCAGCCAGGAAGAAACAGTTTCCATGTTGTGGAAACACAATCAGAATAGCCCAGGACCTGACAGCTTCTACACTGAGGGATCGAAGGCCATGGAATATGATATTCCAGAGGGCAAAAGAACTGGGACTGAACCCAAGGGTCACCTACCCAGCAAAACTGAGTATTTTGTTTCAGGGGAAAATATGGTCATTCAGTGGAATAGAGGACTTTCAAGCATTCTTGAGGAAAAAACCAGAATTGAATAGAAAATTTGACATCCAGACACAGGAAGTAAGAGATGCCTGAGAAGGTAATCAGGGAAAAGAAATCAAAAGGAACTTATCAAAGTTGAACTATTTACATTCCTACATGGAAAAACAATAACTATGACTGATGAAATCTTTCTCAGTATGAAAATAATGGAAGAAGGGTATATGTTCATAAGAATACATATGCGAATGTGTGTGTACATGGTTACAGGTATATATGGATAAAGGGTATAGGTTGAATTTGTTGGGAAGGGGGAATACTCAAGGGATGAAATTATGAGGTGAGAGAGGAAAGTGGCAAGAGGAGATGGGGAGAGACAGGGTAGGGTAAACTATCCCATGTAGAAGAAGCAAGGGGAAGTGGTTGCAAAGGAGGGGGAGAATAAGGAAGGCTAAAAAGGCACAACCACATTCACATTGAATTTTGTTCAGGGAGAAAATGACATACATACTAAATGGGATATTTCAACCTGCAGCAGGATAGGGGGAAGGGGGATGAGAGGAGGGATGATGGATGGGAGGGCATCCTTGGGGTGAGGGGAGGTTGGAAGTACCCACTATAGAAGAGGGACAGGATCATGTAGGGAATGGACCAGGTGGGAGGTGGGATGAGTGGGAGGGAATTATAAGCAGCCTTGTACAATATATCTACTATGATAATGTTTTGCATAGCTAGACATGTACAACATATACTGAATTACTTATCTCCCAAGAGGGAATGGGCGACAAGGGAGGAAGGAAATGGATCTGAAATTCGAGGTCATAACATTAAATGTTTCAAATATAAAAAAAAAAGAAGTAGAGAAGGCTGACCTTTGACAAGATGGATTAAAAAATATTATTTTAAAATTATCGTTACAATCCTGTATAAGTATAAAAATTTACCAGTTCCCCAACAGAAAAGACATATTCCCACTTGTCATTCCCCAGGTAAGACTATAATTGAAAATAAAGCAAATTCATACATGTATAGCCTAAAAAAAAAAAAAAAGAAATCAGATCTTCAAGGGGTGGCTAGGTGGCGTAGTGTGTAGAGCATCCGCCCTGGAGTCAGAAGGACCTGAGTTCGGATCCGGCCTCAGACACTTAATGCACACACAAATAAAAAACCTAGCCGTGTGACCTTGGGCAAGTTACTTAACCCCAATTGCCCTCCAAAAAAAAAAAAAAAAAAAAAAAAAGAAATCAGATCTTCCTGACTCCAGATCCAGCACTCTATCTACCTTGTTATCTCACTCCCTGATTCAATGGTACATGTCTGCAGAGAAAGTGGTGGTGAAGCCATACTCATAGACTTGGAGAGGTGGCAGGGACCTTGCAGATCATCTATGATAGTAGGTGGTATAGTGGATAGAATGCCAGGCTTGGAGTCAGGAAAACCTGAATATAAATCTGGCTTCAGACACTTACTAGCCGTGTGATCCTGGGCAAGTCATTTAACCCTATTTACCTCAGTTTTGTTATTTGTAAAGTGAGCTGGAGAAAGAAATGGCAAACCTCTCCAGTGTCTTGGCCAAGAAAACCCCAAATGGGGTCACCAAGAGTTGGACAGGACTGAAAACGACTCAATGGCAAAAACAATATTCTACCTTGACTCAATGGCAAAAACAATACTCTACCTTCTCATTTTATAAATGGGGAAAATTGGGCTCATAGATCAAAGTGATTTATCTGATATCACATAGCTAGTAAATAGTGATGGGAGCCATGACTAGAATCCAGATTTTGATTTGCTCTGCTTTGCTTACTTGAGAAGAAAGCACAAAAATGAATAGTGGAAAATTGCCTGGACTCTGAACTCAATAGAGACAACATTTGGGGATATGAGAAATAAGGGAAAGAAAAGAAAAAGATGGCTGTTTGTCAGAGGGAAGTTATCATTACTATCAGAGACAGCTAGGTCGCACAGGATAGAACCCTGAATCTGGAGTTGGGAAGAGCTGAGTTCAGATTTGGCCTTTGTCACTTACTAGCTTTGTGACTCTGGGTAAGTCATTTCATCTCTCTGTCTCAGTTTCCTCAACTGTAAAATGGGGATAATAATAGCATTTATTTGCAGGGTTGTTGTGGGGATCAAATGAGATAATATCTATACAAAGCACTAGCTAGATAAATTCTAGCTCTTATTACTAATTATTGGGCGTGTAAGACATGAAAGGTTCAGGGCTTTCGATGGAAATGTAAAATGGAAGGGGGGCTGAACCTTCTCACCACAAAGTTAGAGACTACTCCTCTATGGCTAACTTTCCAGAATTTATAATGAACCTCAGAATGTTAGGGCCTGAAGGGACCTTTGAGAATATCTAGTCCGACTCCAGAATTTTATAGATGAGGAGACTTGAGGGAGGGGACTAACTTTAGGTCATATAGATAATAAAGTGTCAGATCTGGGACTCAGACCTAGGTTTTGGGCCTATACCTTTGTCTCTAGCTGGATTACAAACTACCTGAGGACAGAGCCTATATGTTATATGTCTTTTAAATTTTTCTAGACGGCTAAGGTGGTGCAGTGAATTGAGTACTGTGCCTAGAGTCAGGAAGACCTTAGTTCAAATATGGTCTCTGATGCTTACTAACTGTGTGACCTGGGGCAAGTCACTTAACCCTGTTTGCCTCAGTTTCCTCATCTGTAAAATGAACTGGGGAAGGAAATGCATGCCACTTCAGTATGTCTGCCAAGAAAACCCCAAATAGGGTCAGGAAAAGTCAGACATGACTGAAAAATGACTGAAGAAGAGCAACAGTGACCAAAATCTTCTCCCTTACTTTGCATGATGCTAAGTACATAGGAGAAGCTTAATAAACACATGTTTATATAAAGATACATCCTGCCCTGATGCACCTTTTGGTGCTATATGAGGAATTGAATATTGAGTTGATAGAACAGCATGATGGAGTGACCCACTGTGATTACCCACACACTCAGGAGTGTTAAATATTTAACATTCAGTTCTCTGGGGGAAAAAGTAGTCAGAAATGTTTTAAAGTTTTATCTACATTATTTACATGTTCCCTATCACTTTCTTAAGTCAGGAAATCAACAAAACAATAAGTCAAAACCTGATTTGTAGTTTGTCATTTTTTGAGGTATAAATGCTCACACAGGGAAATTTTACAGTTGGGTCCTGAGCCAGTTCAAACCGGCTGAAGCACACTCATGCCTAGAAAGACTAACATTCATGAATCAATGAAACCACTTTGTTGCCATTAAAGTAATGTTTGTAGAACTGACTTGAATGAGAACACTCTATGAACTCTAGATGTTGGAGTTTAGAGAAAAGAGAGGTCACTGAGTGCTGTCTGGCACATAGAGAAGACTTCAAAGATGAAAAGGCCTTGAAGGATGAGAAGAATTTAAATGAGGTGTTGGGAGGGAGAATTCTAGGTAGGGGAAGTAGCATGAACAAAGTTATGGTGGAAGGATAGGGATGATTTTTGTAAGCAATAGTGAAGAGACTAACCTAGTTCCTCTATAACTGTGATAACTGGTACCAGTGGAAATATGTGTGGCAATTTTGAAAATTCTGATCACTTCACTGAATTTATTATTTGCAATAATCAGGACCTAACTGTAGTGCATTAAAATTTGCCAAAAACTTTCTTCACTATAACCCTGTGAGGAAAAATGTATCATCCTCATTTTATAGATGGGTTAGCCTTAGGCTCTGAGAAATAAATAACTTGCCAATTGTCCCATAAATAATACATTTCTGAGGAGGAATAGGCCCATTGACAAGTCCCCAACATAACAGAATGCTGAGTAACTATGACCTTTTGCTTCTATGATGAATGGAAATAAGTGTGTCCTCAGTCAGGATGAGATACCATGTGGGGGATATCACCTTGAGACAAAGAGACATCCCCTTACCAACAAAGGTTCATCTAGTCAAAGCTATGATTTTTCTAGTAGTAATGTATGGCTGTGAGAATTGGACTATAAGGGAAGCAGAGCACTGAAGAATTGATGCTTTAGAATTATGGTGCTGGAGAGGACTTTGTTCAGAGTCCCTTGGGCAGCAAAGAGATCAAATCAGTCAATACTTAATTTAGGGTATTTACTGGAGGGTTAAATATTGAAGCTGAAGCTTAAATACTTTGGCCCCATGAGAAGAGGATACTTATTGGAATGGACCCTGATGTTGGAAAAGACTAAAGGTAAAAAAGAAAAGGAGATGGCAGAGAATGAGATGGGTGGAGAGTGTTATGGAAACAAGCAACAAGAACTTGGGCAGACTTCAAGAGACAGTGGAGGATAGAAGGTCCTGGAGTGCTATGCTCAAGAGAGTCACAAAGAGTTGGACATGACTGAATGACTGAACAACAACAAAAGCAATGAGGGAAGAGATAGACATCCCAGAAAACTAGCGTAAGACCTGAGGTGGGTAGTAGGAGAAAAGTAAGGAAGGAACTAACTTTAGCTTCCATCTGGTTAATTTTCATTTCTTTTTTTTTTTTTTGGTTGATTTATATCTCAATGAATTACTCTTAATAGCGGGATGTTAAATTTCCTTGTTTCTATAATCCTTCCTTGCTGAAGGATTGCCAAGTGTTGCCAGGTCCCTCTGAATTTAAGCACCATGGAACAAAACCCTGATTGCCTCACTCGAGTTACAACTGTCCCAGGATAGTTTAATGTTTTGGTTAATTTTACAAGTTGCCAAGAGCCTGATCTGGGAAGAATACATCTTGGCTTCCTTCCAGATCAGTATCACACCTAATCAGCATGATTAATTGGTGTTAATTAGACCGTACACCAACAGGGTGAAGGGACTGCCAAAAATGTTATTCTCCCTCATGTTGCTGATAGATGTCCTCAAGGAACAAAATGTGTCTGGGTACCCTTATACAAGTTATGCAAACAGCCTCATACATCTGTGCTATGGCAGGGTCAAGACCTCCCTCAGGTTTGTTTATCAGAGGTTTGATTCTACACACTAGGGCTCAGGCAGGGCCATTTTTCTCTAGCATAGGCCCTTGTAGCACTTCAACAAAACAGGAGATTCTCTTACAGGGAATCTATAGCTGTACAATCACTACGGGGTAGCTAGGTGGTACAGTGGATAGAGGCCTGAAGTTTGGGAGACCGATCTGGCCAGTTTGGGAGACTGATCTGGCCTCAGACACTTTACTTGCTGTGTGACCCTGGGTAAATCACTTAATCCTTTGCCTCAATTTCCTCATATGTAAAATGAGCTGTAGGAGGAAATGGCAGACCACCCTAGTATCTTTGTCCAGAAAACCCCAAATGGGGTCACAAAGAGTTGGACATAACTGAAATGATTAAATAACCAAAACCCAATCACTGTAGGAAGGGGGCTCTCTCAGTCAGAGAAAGGTCTCCTTGGTTGGGATCCTACATTCACATTCAATGCTTATGTCCAAGGTTGAAACTATTAGGTGATTCAAGGGGCTTCTACTCTATCAAAAAAGCTTTGAGCCTGCTGAATATCTGACTAACTGCTATCCAAGATTATCTTTTTAAAGTAACCTAATGGGGGCAGTGTGTTATGGGCATATTAATCTTAACAGACCACTTTCTGCCTGTGCACCTGGCAAATGGTGGGCAGAGGTATGGGGAGATTTTCTGGCTGGATTGTAAGCTTCTTGAGGGTAGGGTAGGGTCTCATTTTTGTCTTTGTATTTCCAGACCTAGTATAGTACCTGACACATAGTAGATGCTTAGAAGGTTATTGTTTGATTGTTTGGTAAAAGCCAGCTAACCAATATACAATAAATCTCTAGATCTCTTATTGGGCCACTTATTTTCAGGTGCTTTGTGTTACTCCTCCTCTTCCTCAAAAAAAAAAATGTAAGGAAATGAATGAGTCCCCATCTTTTCACTGGAAGCAGAAAGACTTAGAAAATAGTCTCTCTTAGCTCCATTCTTTCCCATGCTCCAAGCTGCAATAAATGCTGGTAAGTTTTCCATTGTCTTCATATAGAATTTAGAGCTGGAAGAGCCCTTTACATATCATCTGCTCCAGCTCCCTTATTTAACAAATGAGGAAACTGAGCTCCAGAGAGGAGAGATAAATTGTTAGTAGGATCAGCTAATCCTGGTAGAGACATTTCTCTCTCTAGTTCTGTTTTCTTACCTACAAAACAAGTGGGTTAGGATGGATCAATGCTTCTTATCTTTTCAAATGTAAGGACCCCCCATTTTTAACATCCAAACCTTTCTTGGCCATCCCATATGACAATAGTTGTACTATTATCAAATGATTGAGAAAACACATGATGATAACAAAACTACTCTGAACTTAAGAATGTTTTCAAATGAATTTCTATTTTATTAAACGCAACTGTATGGTGTTGGGGATAGAACTGACTTCCTGGTAAGGGAGGTCTGGATTGCTACTTTGGCTTTTGTCACCCTGGGCAAGTCACTTAACTTCATACTGCCTCAGGCAACTCTCCACTACTATCAAATTCAGAGCAGATGTTGTTCCACTGGTAGAAGTGCCTCACTAGGAGGGAACTGCCTAGAACAATGAAGGCACAAGTACAGTAAAACAAACCCCAAACCCAGTTATCTACATATGTTTTAATGGCAATAATACATATACATGAGATGTTATTTATTTAGTCTATAGAGGCTATCATAGACTCTCAAGACCAAGGATTTTGAACTGGAAATGATAGCAACTTTAAAAATCCACTTTGGTAATTCTATTTCAATATAATTAGTTTCCTTAGCAATCCTTTGTAATTTAAAAAAATATGAATTTAAAAACATTATTCTGAGAAGGGACACAAAGTCTTCACCATTCTGTCAAAGGGGTCTGTGGCACCAAAATGATAAAAACCCCTAGATCTCATAGTCCAATCTCCTAATTTTATTTCTTTGGAGAAGTTAAGACTTGCTTAAGTCCACAAGCAGGAGAGCTGGAGGGATTCAAATTTAATTTCTTTGGCTGAAAATTCAATGCTCCATTCATTGGTCCATTGCTGACTGCAGTTGCTTATTCACAGATTTGTGGGCTCCTTGCATTTATTCTATGGCCCACAGGTTGGCGGCCACTGTATTAAATTATCTCCAAGGTCCTTTCTGGTTGTAATGTTTTATGTCTTGTTCCTAAATAACAGATTTTTTTACCCACATTCTTACATTATGTCAGGGAATTCCTACACCAAGAGAGGCCATCAGGGAAAGCTTTTGTTGATTAGAAACAACATCTACCCAGCTACACAGAAAGGTCACAGCAGCAGCTTATGGTGACTAATTGGCATCCTGGATAATGTTCCAAAATAGCTTTATTTCTAAAAGCCATTAAGTCCTGATAAGTGGGCATTTTTGCAGACAGAAAAACAAATAAGGAGAGACATTAACATTATCTTTCTATTGCATATGTGTCTAAATGTTCAAGGGAACCTGGTCTTGGGCTTTAACTGTGAGACACAGAAGGTTCCTGCCCCTGTCTTCTCCTTCCCCCTCCCCCCAGCTTTGGAAGGATTGGCTTCAAAGCATCCAAACATCCAGCCTCCCCATTTGTCCCTTCAAGAACCACTCCATCTAAATCTTGTTATCACCTTGTGCTGCATTTTTCCCTCTTGGGTCTCCAGGGGCTGAAGCTGATTAGGACTGACAACCCCTGATTAGGCTGAGAATTCTTCAGGCCGGTCTGCAGAGAGTTCTGCCAAAAAGCCCCTCCTACCATTCCATGCAGTGCTCTTGGTTGTTAGGGAGCAGCATGGAATGCTTCAGCCCCATTTTGAATTCTAGACCAACTCACAAAACAAACAGCCCTTCTGGGGGCCAGAAGGGTGGAACCCTGACAACCAAATTAAAATTTCTTGTGCTCCAAATATTTCCTGAAATGTTTTTCTATGAATCATCTTGCTTCAGAGAAGCTTGGCCCTGCCAGTGTCTGGAGCCTCCTAAGAGGTGTGAAACTATGGTATCCTGGAGCTATTCAAGCAAAGAGAGGAAAGCAGAGGGATGATGGCACCTCTTTTTGTTTATGAGAAAGTAGGGGACTGGACTCTCCCTAACAGCACCCTCAGAATTTGCTAGAGGCATTTAAATAAGGCTATTTATTCTGCTCTTCAAGGCTAGTGGTGGGGGAGGGGAAAAAGATTACAGTTACCATGACAACAGCCACATCACATAATATGCCCCTTGTTCTGTGCTGGAATGAAAAGGCATCAACACCAAATTTACCAGGGGGGTATCTAGGTGGTTCTGTCCAAGCTGGTATGTTCTGGACCTCTGAGGTTTCCAAAGGATTCATGATCATGACTAGATTGGGATATGAAACTAATGTCCTATTCTTAGCAGAGGTTTTGATTCTGATCAGGATTAATTTTAGGGAAAGTAGGTGGTTTGATCACATCGCTCCCCTACTCAATAAACTCCAGTGCTTAACTATTGACTCCAAGGGGCAAATATACAATGCTCTGTTTGGTATCTGAAGCCCTTCATAACCTCTCCCCCTTCTCCTTTTCCTCTTCTTACACCTTATTCCCCAATATGTACTCCAGTCCAGTCACAGTGGCCACCTGGTTGTTCAATAAAAAAGACATACCATCTCTCAGCTCTTTGTGTGTTCTCTAACTGTACTCCTTACTTGGAATGCTTTCCCTCCTCAACTCTGAATACGAATCTCCCTGGCTTCCTTTAAGCCCCAGTTAAAATCCCACCCTCTACAGGAAGCCTTCCCCAACCATTCTTAATCCTAATGCCTTCTTTCTTTTAATTGTTTCCTATTTATCCAAAATATATATTTGTTTACATGACATCTCCCCTATTAGACTGTAAGATCCTTGAGGGCAAAGACTATCTTTTGCCTCTTTTTTTATACCCAGCACTTAGCACAGTAAGTATTTATTATTGATTGCTGTGATTTGAGGGACAGCTTCACCACTCATTGTTGATAGTTGAAATTACATTGTGAAAAATGCATTCCTTTCCTTTAGGCTTTGTCACTTGTTAAATTGCATGTACCCTTGCAAGAGGTATCATTTTATGTTATAGGTAATTTAATTTGCACCTTAGAATTGATGAGTTTATCAAAACTTTTCCTTAAACCAAGTGTTTCAATGGAAGTGGAGGTGATCCCTGGAACTGAAGCAAGGGAAAGAACTTGAGAAAGGATGAAAGGTGTTGTGAAGAGGTCTGGGAGTCCATTAAAGGGAAATTTTGCTATTTAACATTTTTTCCATAGGACCAGCTCTGCCTATGAGATGCTTCTTCCTCCTCCCTTACTTTGTTTTTGGTAGCCACAACATCTACTAAGCTACATAGACTAGGCTCTTTTTTTCCCTCAAGACTTCCTATCCATGGTCATTCACATCTAATTTTGTTAGGTATAACAAATGTCTGGTTTCAGACCTAGTTCAGATCAGTTACATGATTCATAATGGAGACTGGAATGCAACCCAGATGTATCTAACAAAAAGAAGTTTACTTTGCAATAGTGTGGAAAAGGATCAGCAAAGATAAAGTGTTGGTTCATTTGGACAACTCTCCTCTTGTCTCTGGGACACTCTGGAATATACTCCTCAGAGGTTTAGAGTGTGTAGTCTCACTATACAGAGGATATCTGTCAAGTCTGAATTATCTAAAGATCTCCTGGGCTAAGCTTTTTAAATTTTAGATGATCGATAAGCTATAGAAGTAAGGTTTGAACCTCAGTCCTCTGTACCAATTGAGTCTTGAGAATTATTTATTTAAGCCCAAACTAACATTACTTACCTTACCTTGCCTTTCCTACCATGTCACTTTACTCATCTTTATAATATATCAATCAACAAGCATTTGTTAAGCACCTTCTAGGTATTAGGAACTGTGCTAAGCTCTGGAGATACAAAGAAAGGCAACAAAGGTCCTCTCTTCTCAAGGAGCTCACTGTCTAATGGGGAAGACATCAAGCAAACAGCTATGTATAAAAATTGTAAAGAGGATATATTGAAGATAATCCACAGAGAGAAGACAGTAGAATAAAGAGGGCTAGGACAAAAGTTCTTGTAGGTGGGATTTCAGCTGAAACTGGAAGGAAGTTAGGGAAGCCAAGTGATGAAGATGAGGAGGCATGAGGAAATGAGGCATGAGAGCCAGTGAAAATTCCTTAAGTCAGAAGCAGTGTTTTGTTTGAGGAACAGTAAGAAGGTTAGTGTGACTGGATTGTAGAGTATATCTGGGGAGGGGACAAAGAGGAAAGTGTAAGAGGACTGGAAAGGGAGGAGGTGTCAGGGTTGTGAACGGTTAGTTCCTAGGACTTTCAGTTAGTCAATTAATCAATATTTATTATAACATGTAAGGCACTGTGCAAAATGCAGGGGATACAAAGACAAAGCAAAAATAATACCTGCCCTCAAGGAGCTTGTAATCTAATGGAGAAGAGAGCATGTATATGTGATATGTATATATGATACATGCAAAGTAGATGCCAAGTAACCTTAGAAGAAAAAGCACTAGCCATTGGGGAGAATGAAAAACCTTCTTCTAAAGGTGGCATTTGAGCTGAGTCTTGATGGAAGCCAAGGATTCTAAGAGGCAGAGATGAAGAGGAGAGAGTTTTTTTTTTAACATTGAGGTCAGCAAAAGCACAGAGATTGAATATATGGAAGATTATGTATGAGGAAGAGCTGACAGACCACAATCGTCATGTGTGGAATACATGGAGAGAAGTAAATGTGTAAGAAGATTGGAAAGCCAGAAACCAATAAGGTTATATAAGTCAAATATGTATTTGTTTATGTGTGATCCTTATAGTAATAGGGAGCCACTGGGCTTTTTTAAGTAGGAGGGTGACATACACATTAGGACCAGAGTCAATTTCTCTTGCCTCTAGTACCAGGTTATTGCCTCAGATGTGATTATATATTTTGTTGGTGTCTAATTCCTTATCCTTGTAGGCTGTTAGAACTTAGGTGTTGATTTGCAAGCCTTCAGCACCTAATGAAAATTCTGGCTCTGACCTTAACTTTTTTTTTTTTTTTGCCTTTTGGAGGGCAATTGGGGTTAAGTAACTTGCCCAAGGTCACATGGCTAGGGGTGTGTGTGTGTGTGTGTGTGTGTGTGTGTGTGTGTGTGTGTGTGCATTAAGTGTCTGAGGCCGGATCCTAACTCAGGTCCTTCTGACTCCAGGGCTGATGCTCTACTGACTTCGCCACCTAGCCACCCCTCTGACCTTAACTTTTTTAGTGTGAACCTTGCCAGAGGCAAGCCAATCTTCTCTTTGAACATAAATTAGACTCTCAGATGCTGATGCGGAACTTGTTTTTGGTTTCTTAATTGAAGTGTAATGAGAAAAACTTGTTGGACAGCACAGGGAAGAGTCAGTGGAGACCAATCTGGGTAATTAAAAGGTGAAGAAGTAAAGCCAATAGAAAGAAAGCATGTATTGGAGGTGGATCAATCTAGGGCAGTGGTGTCCAACTAAAATAGCAATGGGAGCCACTAAAACATACATAAGGATCCTTGCAAGACCCATATTGATATAGTTTTAAAATGTAATATTATCTATGTTTTGCTGTATTTTTATTTGTTAAATATTTCCCAGTTACAGTTTAATCTAGTGCTGGCTACACTTGAAAGTGCTGTGAGTCACGTTTGGTCCACTGGCCCCATGTTTGGTGTTTGACACTTTTACCATAAAGAGCAGAAAAAAAGTGAAAGTTGAGCATTCTCAAGCACAAAAAATAGTGAGTAAAACATGTATCTAGTACAGCAAGGTGACAATTTGACTGTAATGCATGATATGTTTGGAGAACAGTCAGAGATAAGGTTGGATAGGTAGAGTTACAGTCAACTATGGAGAGCCCTAAAAGCCAGAGTTTAAATTTTATATGGTGGTGTCTGAGGAATGGAGCCACTGATCATGTTTGAATGGGGGCATGACACCACGATAGTGGCATTTTATGGGGAGCCTGATGACTTTGCACAACCCTGACTCACTTAATCCAATTCACCTGCAAATCAAGACATTAGCTTCCTAACTTCAATAATGAAGGACAAACAACAATCTGTGAGTAACAGTAGCTGCCCCACTAGGTACCTAACTAGCTAGTTCCAGTTGGACAGCCCCGCAGTGATATACTAAATGGATTGAAGGGTGGAGAGTCAGGAGTTAACAGACAGAAGCTAGATACTTGTAAGTAAACAGTAGTAGAGGTGAGAGTGAGGGTGGTAGTTGGAAAAAAGGGAATTTGGGACCTCACAGTTAGAAAGGGTAAAATTTCAGAGGTCACCTGATTGATCCAACCAGAACCTAAATAAGAATCTCCTTGGCAGCATACCTGATAAGTTGTCACCTTCCCTTTGCTGAAGACCTCAAACACTATGGAACTGATAATGTCCAAAGGCAGCCCATTCTACTTAGGCTTAGGAAGATTTTTTTTCTTTCAGATTTTTCTTTTTGCTTTTTTGGAGGGGGGAAGGTAGGGCAGTTGGAGTTAAGTGACTTGCCCAAGGTCACACAGTTAGTTTTGTGTTAAGTGTCTGAGGCTGGACTTGAACTGAGGTCCTCCTGACTTCAGGGCCCATGCTCTCTATTCACTGTACCACCTAGTCACCCAAAGATTTTTTTTTTAAACTCACAAGCCAAAACCTGCCTTTTTGTGTCTTTTCCAATTTCTCCTACTTTTGTCTTATGAGTCCAAGAAAAACAAATCAAATCCCTCTTCCATATAGGCACCATAGATAGCTGGGTGGTGCAGTAGATAAAGTCTCTGGTCCTAGAGTCAGGAAGACCTGAGTTCAAATCCAGCCTCAGACACTTATTAACTGTGTGACCCTGGGCAAGTTACTTAATCATCTCTGCCTCAGTTTCCTCAACTATAAAAATGGAGATACTAACATAACCTACCTTGGAAAGTTGTTGTGAGGATCAAATGACATAATATTTGAAAAGTGGTTAGCATAGTCCATGGCACATAGTAGGCGTCTTATGAATACTTATTCTCTTTTGTTCCTTTACCGCCATATGACAGCTTTTCAAAAGCTTGAATACTATCACACTTCCCCCAAGCTAAACATCTCTAGTTGCTTCAACTAGCTCTCACCCAGTCATCATCCTGGTCATTGTTTGGATCTTCTCTAGGCAGTTAGGTGGATAGAACATTGGAGTTGGAGGCAGTTCAAATCCTGCCTCATATACTTACTAGCTCTATCACCCTGGGCAAGTCACATAATTTCTCTCAGCTTTAGTTTCCTCATCTGTAAAATGGATATAATGATAGCACTTATCTTCCAGGGTTATTGTAAGGATCAAATAAGATAATTTCTGTAAAGTGCTTTGAAAACCTTAAAGTGCTATATAAATGCTAGCTATTAGCTCATCAATGTCCTTCCTAAAATGTTGGAGCCCAGCACAAACACTAATCCTCCAGATGGGTTCTGAGAGGGGCAGAGGCCCAGAAGGTGTCTCCTTAAGTGTTCCTGTTAATTCAGAATAGACTCAGATTAGTTTTTTTTTCTGCCATGTCACACTATTGACTCATATTGAGCTTGTCGTCCACTAAAATACTCAGGCCCTTTTCAAAAGAACTGTAAAGAATAATTTCCTGAGAGAGAGGGTTGTTAAGCAATGGAAGGAGCTCCTGAAGGAGCCTGTGAAATCTATTTCTATGATGATCCTTAGGGATAGGAAAAGTTCTTTTGAGGTCATGTTTGGCTAGAGACAGGGCTGTAATGGATTTGGAGACCTCTTCAGGCTCTAATATTCTTTATTTTTCCCCCACTTAATAGTATTTTATTTTTTCTCAATTACATATAAAGATATATATATATATATGTATATATATATATGTATATATATTTGCTTTTTGGAGGGGGAAGGCAGGGCAATTGGGGTTAAGTGACTTGTCCAAGGTCACATGGCTAGTGTGTCAAGTGTCTGAGCCAGATTTGAACTTAGGTCCTTCCAACTTCAGGGCTGGTGCTCTATTCACTGTCCCACCTAGCCAACCCTAAAGATAATTTGCAATGTTAACTTTTATAAGATTTTGAGTTCCAAATGTTTTTCTCCTTCCCTCACCTCTCCACTTGGCAAAAGGGCAAGCAACGTGATATAGGTTATACATATACAATCATATTAAACATATTTCCACATTAGTCATGATGTAGAAGAATCAGAACAAAAGGGAAAAACCACTAGAAAAAAAAGTGAAAATAGCATGCTTTAATCTGCATTCAGATTCTATAGTTCTTTCTCTGAATATGTATAGCATTTTCTATCCCAAGTCTTTTGGAATTGTCTTAGATCATTGTATTGCTGAGAAGAGTTAAGTCTATCAAAGTTGATCATTGCACAATGTTGCTCTTACTATGTACAATTTCCTCCTGGTTCTGCTCATTTCACTCAGAATCAGTTCATGTAACTCCTTTTTTTCCTGGTATTCACCTGTTCATCATTTCTTATAGCACAATAGTATTCCATCACATTCATATACCACAATTTGTTTAGCCATTCCTCAATCGATGGACATCCTCTTCAATTTCAAATTCTTTGCCACCACAAAAAGAAAGCTCTAATATTCTTTTTTTTTTCTTTTTGGAGGGCAGTTGGGGTTAAGTAACTTGCCCAAGGTCGCATGGCTAGATTTTTGTTTGTATGTGCATTAAGTGTCTGAGGCCGAATCCGAACTCGGGTCCTTCTGACTCCAGGGCCAGGTGCTCTGTGCCCTGACACTGTGCCACCTAGCCACCCCGAAAGCTCTAATATTCTAACCCAAACCTACTCTTCTCATGCATTCTTGACTTGGCTTGACTATCTCTAAGGACAGTCAGTTTAGAGTGGGAAAAGCAACCTTCTTGTTCCAGGGTCATAGGGAAAAGAATTTTTTGCACTGGATCTTGGAATGGGACATGCTGTCAGGTACCTCAAGAGGCAGAAGAAATGGTAGGTCTATAATTTCCCTGATTTTAATGTCTTTCCTAATGGAAAATAATGTTATTTATAGGCATGGTTATTGGGCATGTAAGGGGTATGGGCCTATGGAAAGAGCTGTTCATTTTCTTTGGTTATACGTAGCCTAAATACTCAGTATCCACAAATAAACTATATGAATGTAGAAAGGAAAAAGGTAATACTCCCCCAACTTGTTCTCTCTTTCTGTACCTTGTAATTGTTTCTCTGTGTGGACATATTTCCTGAAAAAGGTTCATGTTTACAACTTAGAACTTATTAATGAAGGTCATGATCCCAAGACTCCAGTGGTCAGTGGTTCTTGCCTACTAAATACACATTTAAGTGCATGGGCTCTTTCTCTGTTCTTTCTCTGTCAAAAACACATATATAAAGAACACAGAGAACCAGTAGCCCCAACCCCCTCTTGACATGCAGAGAAAATGTTAAGCTGCACATTTTGCAGGTGTGCCCTCCTCTTGATCCTATGCCAACTTTATTTTCCTTTTCCCAACTTGTATGAGAGAGAGAGAGAGAGAGAGAGAGAGAGAGAGAGAGAGAGAGAGAGAGAGAGAGCAAGCGCCAGATGTGAACGCAGGCTCATCAGCAATACACAAAACACTAAGCACACCCTCCCAGTCTCTTGTGCTTTATGAAAAGTTAAAATTAAATCAGGGCAGCGTTATTAAGCTAAGTGATTTTTGCAGGGCTCGGATGAATTCCTGTGTGTGCCACATCGTTTGCTGGAAATGTGCCTGGGGTATCACTGAGCGAGGAATGTGCATCTAACGACTGCTAACAGGAATGGAGCTGCCTGGGAGGGGGCGTTTGGGCCTTCCAAGCTCTTGGAGACGCAGGTACCTTATTCCTGGGGCCCCTTGGTCTTGGCTCCCATGGCTCATGTGCAAACTCACCCCATAGAAACCACAGGTGGAGACCTAGAACACAGCAAGTTGTAGCAGCAGGAGCAGCTCTCCCCATCCCCCCCGCCCCAATACTAGCATTGGTAGAGGGTAGTGATTCAGAATGAAATAAGAGCCCGAATAATAATAGTTCACAGCATGCAATGCTCTAGCTGATTGTGTGGTGGCTAGAGAGCTAGGCCTAACATCAAGAAGACCCTTATTAAAATCTGACTCTAGAAACTTCCTAGCTATGTGATCCTGGGCATTTTACTTAATCTCTGGTTGCCTCAGTTTCCTCAGCTATAGAATGAGGCTAATAATAGCACTTACCTCCCAGGGTATGATATGAGAATCAAATAAGATAATGTCTGTAAACAGTGATTAGCATAGTTCCTGCCACATAGTAGATACTTTAAAAACATTTATACCCTCCTTTTGTTCCTCTTCACTGATGATAGAATAATTTCCTCACAACAGCTCAGTGAAGAATATATAACTATTAGTACTATTTCCTGAAGGAAGAAACTGTGACTGAGTTCTGTGAATCGACTTTTTCAAGGTCATCTAATGACAGAATTCCTCTGAATCTAAGGTTTCCTCCTGGCCCCCCCTCCCCAAAAAAGAGAGACCTTGGGAAAATAAGTCTCTTTCTACAGTGACCTGGGACCTCACACTTCTTGCTAGGCATAGCAGTGTTCCTGGATTCCACAAGTCAACCAAGTTATTCTTGGAAATGCTGAACTGATTTGGAAGAAAGTAGCAGTTGAAGGTGAACACTGTTATCATTAGGGGGTTGCTTGACCTACCCTTCCTTTGGGAGTATGAATGGTTGCTTTGGTATTCCCAAATCCAAATGAGCTGTTAAGGTAGGGAATGAGGGGGTGGGAGGGTTGGGGTGTAAGCATCACCAGCTGGCTTGGCCAACCTTTTTTCATATAACCAATATTTTATCATATAAACCCAAGCAGTTTCTTATTGATATAGAGTGTTCTTGCCCTTACATAAATCAATTTTTGATTTTGGTAGCTCTTAGCGGGAGTGGTGGTGAGACAATCTTCTCAACATTTCAATTTATTATATTTGTGCATGAAAAGAACTATACCCTAAATGATATGAAAAATAACAAAGATGTGCATAACATTTTAAAGTTTGCAAAGTGCTTTACATGTGTCATTTCATTTGATCTTTACAACTAGTCTGTGAGTTAGATGAAAATAATATTTTCATTTCACAGATTGGAAACCTGAGGCAAAGAAAGGTAAAGTAACTTGCCAGGATTACACATCCAGTTGAGTGTCTGAGGCAGGGCTTGAACTCCAGCCTGCCTGACTCCTACTCCACTTTCTCTTATCATCTCTGGTCAAGCAGTTTCCCAAGTCCAAAATTTTCATTCAAGTCTTGACTTGGACATTTGCTGACTATGTGACTTTGGAGAAATTACTCAGCTTCTTAAAATCTGAGGTTCTTTGTCTATCAAACAGAAGTGGTGCTGCTTGTTCGTAGGGTTTTGGGGAGGATCTCTAGATATAATGTTTATGAAGAATTTTGGAAAGCACTGGATAAATGTGAACTAGTCTTATTAATATGCAATATCATTCTATTTAAGAGAGGGCACATGCAATTATGAAGAGATCCCAAGAGTGAGCTATGCTGCTGCCATTATTACTAGTTCAGAGATTGGGAGCATCCAGCCAGTTTATAAGCTCGGGAGAGTTTGGGCTCCATTGCTGTTCTATCAGCAAAGGAAATGCACTATTAGTAATTCCAACCCCATTCCTGTTTCAGATGCACACTGCTTTCCCTATCTTCTCATGGCAGTGTTTGGCAACGTGGCACCGGGCACCTTTTCCTTTTAAAGAGAGGCTTTCTGAGGAATGTTGGCCTTGGTTGATGCTAGCACATTTGGCTCTGTATTCATGGACTCAGCTCCCTTCAGACTGTTCAGTGCAAAACATTGTATGAAACTTGGAAGTGGGAGGAAAATAGCATTTGCTACTCCTGTTACCAGTTGCTGCTATCCTGGGACTTCAGGGAAAGGCTGGTTCTGTCAACCCCTCATGCATTTACTAGATATCCATATTAAAAATGTCATATTTTTAAAGCAGTCTTGCATGCAATTTCACTTATATTATTCAATTTTCATCCAGAAAATCACTGTGCTGTGTTGAATGTTTTGCTATTCCTTAACAGAACCGCCTTCCTAAAACTGGGAATTTAAATAATTTTAATAATTTTTGATAAAAGACATTCAGGATCTTTATTTTTAGAACCCTGGTACTTCATAAATATTGGCATTTCATATAGTCCAAATCATCTAGACAGTCTTCAATTCCTGATGTGTTGTGACACATAGTTCAGTTTTTGAGAGAGATAATTTGGTAGACTTTGCCAGTCATCACCTAACATGCTACAGGCGATCTCTATATTTTCCCCCAAATTCAAATAACACTGTCACTGTGGATCAGAAAACCAGTCACTTGGGCAAGTCACCGTTGCTCTGCATTCGGTCTTCAAAGAGGAGAATAAGACATCCTTGTTTGTAGGTCTACGTTGGGGTTCAGGAGCTTGCATCAGGTGATAACTGCCAAAGACTGGAGAATCCTCAGATGATAAAGGTTGAAGCTAGATGTGGGCCCACTTTGGCCTCTGCTGCATGCAGGATGCCAGGACTGATGTGCCACATTGCCAGAAATGCTATTGCAAATCCATTTTTTTTCCTTTTCTTCTTACTTTAACAGTACAAATGCACCCATTAGCAATGCTGGTTATAGGTGATTTGTGATTTTTCAGCATCAGTAGGAATCCTGGAGATATTCTGGCAGGAGTGGCTGAAAGGTGAGAAAAGAAAGCAGGAAGGAGAGATGAGGCATTTTTGAGTAAAACACTACCAACATCATAATTTTGTCAAGAGCCAACTCTGCTAGAAACTCTGTGCACTGATGATTGTCCTCCCAGGGCAAATCTCTTTTTCTCAATGCCTGAAAGAATTTGGTCAGATTTCCCAGGAATAGAATGGCCTAAATTCAGTAAATTAAAGTTATTCCAATTGAAGTATAAATCAATTGGCAGAATTTTAGTGTCCAGCACAAGGCTTTGTACTCAGTCATTACTTAAAAATGAAGTGAAGGGATGAATTAATCTGAGAAACAGGTAGGGATCTTGAAAGATAATCTAATCTGGTGGTTTGCAAAATAAAATCTATAAGCTACAGTCAATGGAACATAGAATCTTAAAATTGGAAGGAATTTCAGAGGTCATCTAGTTCCACCGAAATGTGAACAGGAATTACTTCTATTCACAAGCCAGTAACTCAAGCCTTGAAGTGTTCTGGAAGTGGGGAGCTTACTAACAAATAAACAACAAGCATTTATTGAGTACTTACAATGTTCTAGGCAGTATGTTAGTTGTTGGGGATACAAAGATAAAAGAGAAACAACCCTTGCCCTTAAGGATTTTATATCAAAAAGGGAGATGATATATATATATATATATATATATACACACATACATACATACATACTGGTATACATAAAACATTACAGAGCTCTAAAAGGTAACCTTAGGAGGGAAGGCACTAGAAACTGGGGGCAGTAAGCAAAAGGCTCATGCAAAAGCTGGTTTTAAACTGTGGGAAAAAAAACCTCAGGGATTCAGAGAGGCAGAGGTGAGAAGGGAATGCATTCTAGGATTGGCAGGAAGAGAACAGGGAAAGGAACCTAGAACAGAAGCATGGATATGGCTCTGTTCTAGGCTCTCTTCTCTTTTGCTTTTATAAGAATTATCTCACCAGCTCCTAAGGATTCAGTTAACTTCTCTACACAGATAATGCCCAGATCCACATGTCAAATATCAATGTCCCTCTCTCAAGTTCCAGGTTAATATTAACAATTGCCTAGGGCATTTTGAACTGGATGTCCAATAGGAATTTCAAAAGAAACACATTCAAAACAGAATTTCATCTTCCCTAAAACACTCATTCCTCTTACAAATTTTAAAGGAAACCAGCATCCTTCTAATTACCTAGGCTCCCCAACTTAGTGTCATCTTTGTTGTTACTCACAAGCAATTGTTACATCTGATAAGTCTTGTCATGTGTCTGAGGAATAGTAGTGATTGGCTATTGGCTGGACCATAGCATGCATGAAGGCTGACTGGGGTGAGGGTGAGACTAATATGTAATAAGACTAGAAAACAGATTGGTGACTGGTGATCCAAGAGATAATAGGTAGCCACTAGAGATTATTGAGTAGGAGGATGGCCTCGTTTCATTTTAGGAAGACTGGTACAAGGAGACACTTAAGACAAGAAGATTAATGAGGAAGCTATTACAATAGTTCACATGAGAAGTGATAGGTGCTTAGAGGCACCTAGGGCAATAGAGATGAGGTAGAAAGAAAGGGACTTAAGGGAAAATTATTATGGAAGTAGACATGATAGGGTTTGGTAACTGATCATGTATGTGGGGTGAGTGCCAGCAAGGATGAGACCAAATTATGAGTCTGAATAACTGGGATGATGGTAGTCTGCTAATATATGTTTGGAAAAGGAGTGCGTCTTTTTTTTTGAAAGATAGACTTTGGTTTTGAGCATGTCCTTTCTAAAATATCTATGGGATATCTGGTTCAAAACACCCTAGGCAATTATTGACACCGACTTGGAATTTGGGAGAAACTAGGCTTTGACAAGTAGATCCAGGAATCATCTCCATAGGTATGATAATTGAATACATGGAAACTGATGAGATCACCAAGAGAGATAGTATGGAGGCAAAAGAGAAGAGAGTCTTAAATCACACCCATAAATGATGATCCGGTAAAGAAACTTGAGAAGGCATGGTCTGACAGGTAGAAACAGAACCAAGAGAGAAAAGTAGCAAGAAAATCCATGAGATAGATTATTCAGGAAGAGAGTGAGATCATCCATGTCAAAAGCTGCACAGATCAAGAAGGATGAGAACTGAGAAAGAGCCATTATATTAAGTAATCATTAGATCATTGGTAACTTTGAAAAGATCGATTTCTATTGAGTGATGAGATTGGAAACCAGAAGGTAGAGTGTTTGGAAATCAGTTAATGGAAGTAGAGGAACTCAGTATAGATAGGATTTTCTTTTGCCTTTTTTTTTTTTTGCTTTTTGCAGGGGGGAAAGCTGGGCAATTGGGATTAAGTGACTTGCCCAAGGTCACAAGGCTAGTAAGTATTAAGTGTCTGAGGTCAAATTTGTACACAGGTCCTCTTGACTCCAGGGCCAGGGCTCTATTCACTGTACCACCTAGTTGCCCCTAGATAGGATTTTTGAGGAATTTGGCTAAGAGAGGAGAAATATTATATGATTACTTGTGAATGATAAGATCTAGTGAAGGGTTTTTTAATGGGATGAGACACAGATAGATATATTTGTGGACAGTAGGGAAGAAATCAGTAGAAAGGGACAGAATGAATATTAGGAGGGAAGGGATAATAGTAAAAGAAATCTCCAGGAGAAGATGGGAGGGAATGGGATCAAGGGTACATGCAGAGGTAACATACCCCTATTCTGATTTATAGAGATTCTGGTAAGTATGTTTTTTACTGGGTACTCATGTTCTCTCTCTTCTCAGTGGCAGGCCATGTATTTTCTACCAAAATGGAGTTCAGGTGACACCCCATCAAACAGCACTTCTCTTGAGTGAACATAGAATTCTTGAATCTCTGAGTGCAGAGACAACACAGGAGTTAAGTTCTAGTAGCCATCCAGAAACATATTGATTACTGGGGCTTCCATAGGGTTTTTGAAATTTTGATTGGCGTTAAATTACCTAAAATGATAAAAGGAAACTAGCAACCAAAGCTAATGCTATTAGCAAGTGTTTATCTGTGGTTTACCAGATTAGTGGTATATAACACATGTCATTAGAAGCTGTTTAATCAGTTGTTTGCCAGACTTGGGGAGCACAAACATGCCATTAGTACTTGTTTACCAGATTTGGGAAATATACACATATCATTGCCAAACTATACACGAGCTTTTCTTATTACAGAGAAATGATTTATATAACAACTACTTAGCCACATAATGTAAACTTAAAACAGAATAGAGTTGGAATTCCACTATACCCATCAACCTTAGCAATAGTTATTTCACTTTTTAATATTCCTCTTGTTCATGACACAACTTAAAATCTTGTTATTGTTTTTTTTTTTCTCAGCATTCCTCACCAGTTTCAGTTTTTTAAAAGATTTAGTGTCCTGGAATTATATCATTATTTTATATTTATTCTTCATTCTCTGTCCCTTGCTTCTGTTTTCCATATACATCTTTTAAAAAAAAATCTGTTAGTTGACGAGTTTCTCATCCCTCCACACCTTTATTCTTTATCAGAGCTGATTCCTCAGTTGGGTATGATAATCTATCTTACCCTACAGGAAAGTAGGGGGAAGGGAATAATAGAGGAGGGGATGATAGAAGAGAGGGCAAATGGGTAATCAGAAGCAAACACTTTTGAGGAGGGACAGGGTCAAAAGAGAGACTAGAATAAATGGGGACAGGATAGGATGGAGACAAATATACTTAGTCTTTTACAACATGACTGTTATGGAAGTGTTTACATTACTGTACATGTATAACTTATACTGAATTTCTTGCCTTCCCAATGGGGGTGGGTGGGGAAGGAAGAAGGGAGAGAATGTGGAACTCAAAGTTTTAAGAAACAAATGTTAAAAACTATTTTTATGTGCAACTGGGAAATAATATATAGAGGCAATGGGATATAGAAATCTATCTTGCCCTTCAGGAAAATAGAAGGGAGGGAGATAAGAGAAGGGGGGGTAATAGAAGGTACGGCAGATTGGAGGAAGGGTAATCAGAATGCACATTGGGTGGGGTGAGGGGAGAGATGGAGAGAAAATTTGGAACTCAAAATCTTGTGGACATGAATGTTAAAAACTAAAATTAAATTAACAGGAATAATAAAAAATAATGTGGGTTCAAATAATTTGCTTTATATATATGAGGTAGGGAAGATATTGCTATATGCAGTTTACATGAAAAAAAAGATGTTTTTAATGAATTGCAAGCTCAATGACAAACACCAGTATGATATTGTAGAAAAGAAAGATAATGTAATCTTATTCTGCATTAAGAGAGAAATAGTTTCAAGAACTTGGAAAGGAATAATTTCTCTGTACTCTATCCTGGTCGAAGTACATCTGGGATACTTTGTCCAGTTCTTGGCACTGCATTTTAAAACATGACATTGATAAGCTGGAGAGGAGAATAGCTATGATGGTAAAGGACTAGGAGAGTATCACATATGAGGATCAATTGAAAGCATTGGAAATTTTTAGTTCAGAGAAGAGAAAATGTAGGTGGGACAAAAATTGGTTTCTTCAGCTAATTGAAGGACTCTTCACGAAAAAGAGAGATTAGACTTATTGTTACTTGGTGCCAGAGGTCAGAACTAGGAGAAATAAGTGGAAATTACAGAAAAGACAGATTTATACTGGATGGAGTGAAACTTTTCTCACAGTTAGCACTATCCCAAAGATAATGGGCTCTCTTTAGGTACTTCACTATTTGTCAAGTATGTTTTAGGGGGAATTTTTATTCAGTTGGACTAAAGTCTCTTTCCAAAGTTCCCTTTCACTTTGTGATTCTGCGTTTGTATGAGGGCCCTTCAGGTGTCTCACAGACTGGCTTTTTGTAGCATCAAAGTTATTAAACGTAACAATGCTTGTACTTGTATTCTTCCACATTTGTCTTTCATTAAGAGCTAGGCCATTTTGATTAATTCTAGTTTTAAGTATTGATTTTTTGTTTTTGTTTTTGACTTAATGAAAAGTGGGAGTAGATGGAGGAGGGGAACCTAATTCCTGTTAAAGTCATTTTCAGTCTGAAATGCTTAAGAACCACTGACCAGGTCCAGGGATGGCTAACCTAGAGTCCTAGGGTGGTAAATGGCTCTTCAAAATTTCCCATATGGTCCTTGTACTAGGATGAAACAAACAAACAAAAAAAGATTATGATTATAAATTATAATGGTGACAAGAAATCCTTTGTCCTTTAAAAGACCTAAAATCAAATTACATTGTAGAGACACATAAATAATGCAAGCATATATTGGATCTATTCCATATAACAAATGAATTAAGTATTAACATTTTGAAGAAAAAAGTTATTATGACCCTTTGTCAATGTCACTAATGAATTGTCTCTTTTCCATTGTGAGGGTGCCACCCTACTCCCCAATATTTTTCTAATTCATCCATCTACCTCACAATAAGCTGGTTCCTAGATGATAGTGAGCAATTATTTTCCATTTTATTGCTGAAGATCTCAAGGGAAGAAGCTTCCACAGAACACAGAACTCTGTAAAACATTTTGTATTGGAAAATTCTTCATTTAGTTAAACCTCAAAATCTCTTGCTTGTATTTTAAGTTGTTGGATATGCCAACTTCAGAGCTAACTTAGGGAATGAATGAAAAAAGATGTTACCTCCACCATGTAATTTGGTATCTTTGACAAGTAGTCATCTGGACAGTCTTTCAATGTTTTTCGGTATGGAGACCTATTGCTTTCATTTTATCAGATGTTAAGAGGCAGCATGATGTGCTGTTGAAAGAAATGAAAGCAAAACTAAAGCTGAATTCAAGTCCTACCTCTGACTTTTGCTAGTTTTGACACCATTGGCAAGTCACTTTACCTCTATGCCTCAGTTTCCTTATCTGCAAAATGGAGTTGATAATACCTGTAGAACTTCTCTCCCAGGGTAGTTTGGAGGCTCAGTTAAGACCATGCATATACAGTGCTTTGTAAGCTGTAAAGTGCCACACAAGTGGCAGATATTTATTTTTCCCTTATATTTCACCCCATGGATCTTTCTTCCTTTTGCCTCCCAGCTACTCTCAGCTACTGTTACATTTCTCTGAGGTCCATATTGACCTTATCCTTTTATACTTCTGTATGTTCACTGTATGACCCTGTCAAGGTTGAACATGTTAAACTGTGAGCCTACTGAAGACAGTAACTGTATCTTATATGTTATTTGTATAGTTTAGCATAAAATCCTAAATAAATTTTTTTTTCACTCTAGTTGCTGACAGTGACAATGAAAGAAGGTTACCATGGACAGGACGAAGACATTTTGACTTTCCTTCTTGTAAAGCTTTAAATTATTTTTGGCATGGTAGGGCAAGGAGGAGAAAAATAGATGAAGTTCTGTTTTCTACAAATCTGGGCCCTCTGATCCTCTTATCCTCAGGAGGGAGGAGAAACCATCAAGGGCAAATTAGGAAGCTGTGGCAGCTGGGATCTTTCCCTTCTCTAAGGAAATGAGGCCAAAGCACCACTACCTTTCCCCATGAAAGCCTTTGAGTTGCTTAAGTTGATGATTTTAGCAGCTTAAAATCTGAGGTGGGAGGGAGGCCTTGAAGGCAGGCATATGACTTCACTAGCTGTTTTGCATAAATCTAATTTCCCCGGGAAAACAGAATCCTTCTGAAGTTGTTGAGGTCAGGCACAGTGAGGCAGGCATAGGCAGTCCTGGCCCAGCTGGGGAGGAAATAGCATTTACATAGTGTTTATTCTCTCCTCAAGGACAATTACAGAGACTCTTTGAGCTTCAGAAGTTTTCCCAGTTTATTTAGGTGTGGCAACAAAATGGTGCTCAGTAGTGGGATGATATTTCCAAACACTTGGTTCTTCTGCTCTCCCAGTAATGCCTCTGTTATAGTGTATGTTTCTGGAATTGGGTCAAGAAATGGTAAAAAAAAAATCCAGTGTATGGGTGATTTGAGCCATTTTCAAATCTTTAATCACATGGTTTTGAAGGAAAAGGACTGAGACAGAAGACTAATGAGAACAAAAAAGGCAGCCTGAAGAAGAAATTTCCAATGGATCAATCACTTAGTCAAAAAGTATTTATTAAGTGCCTTCTATATGCCAGTCATTGGAGATAAAAGTTCAAAGTATAAAACAATCCCTACTTGCAAGGAGTTTATATCCTAATGGGGAAGAAAACAAGTACATATATGTATACATCTATCTATCTGTCTATCTATCTATCTATCTATCTATCTATCTATCCATCCATCCATCTATGTATCTACTTATCTATGGAATAAATACCTGTTACATAGGTCAATAAATACAAAGTAGTTAAATACAAGGTGGTTTGAGAAGGAGGGCCTCAGATGGTGGTTTGGTGGTGTGACTCAGAAAGTCTTCAATGAAAAAGACGGTGCCTGTGCTATATCTTAATGGAAGAGAGGAACTCCATAAGAGGGAAGTAAGTAATGCATGTGAGGTAGTTTATTGCTGGTACTTTGGAAATAGGACTGACCTCTATATTAAGCAAAATTTATGCCCCTGATAAAATATCAATGAAATAACATAAAAACCCAATCTGACCCCAGTGACCTGTTCTGGTGCCTCAAATTCCCATCCCCAGAGTCATCCCAATGGGGTACAGGAAGTTCTCTGTTCAAATGCAAATATATTACCAGCAGAAGGGTACCCATTAGCCTATTTAAAACATTGGCCTTTCATAGTCTATTTGATAAACTTGCACCAGAAAGCAAATCTGAAGGAATGGTAAGCAGAAGAGGGAGATAATCATCTCCAATTCTGAAGGGAATAATCTCTGTGTTGTACCCTGAGCAGACAAAATTGTATTCAGTTCTAGGAATAATATTTTAGAAAGAACACTGACAAAATGGAGTGTATCCAGAAGATGACAAGCAATATTGGTGAGAGAGCTGAAGACCATGTCATTGAAGAAATGGTTGTAGGAACTTGGTACCTTTAGCCTAGAGAAAAGAAGATACAGTATGGCACAATGGAAAGATCGCTGGCCCTAGAGTTTAGGGACCTGGGTTCAAATATTGCTTCTCTATTAGTATCTGGGTGATGTTTGTCAAGACACTTGGCCTCACTAGGTTTGAGTTCCTTATCTGGAAAATAAAAGGGATTGGACCAGATGGCCTCATGGATTTATTTCAGTCCTTAAGATCCTATGATAGCACTTGGGATGTGTGTGTGTGTGTGTGTGTGTGTGTGTGTGTGTGTGTGTGTAATAATATTAGTTGTCCTTAAGAAAAGATTTCACATGGAAAAAAAGATTAGACATGTTTGGCTCAGCATACAATAAGAATATATGGAAGATTTCATAGAGGTAGATTTAGATTTACTATAGTAGATATTCTCCCATGCCTGTAATTCTTTCCCTCCTGCCATTTCCTGGCTTCCCTGATTTCCTTCAAGTCCTAGCTAAAATCCTACCTTTTGCAAGAAACTTAATAACTCCTTTAATGTCTAGTGCTTTCTCTCTGTTTAATATGTCCAACTTATCACACATGTACACACATACATGTGTGTATATTATATATAATAGATAAATATAATATTTATGTATTTTGTACATGGGTAGTTATATGTTTTTTCCTCCATTAGATTGTGATCTTTTTGAGAGCAGGGACTGGTTTTTGCCCTTCTTTGTATCCCCAGTGCTTAACAAAGTATCTGCACATAATAGACTCTTAATACATGCTTGTTGACTTGAATTGACTTAAAGAATGAAGTATCTAAAAGTGTAAAAGGCTGCCTTGGGGAGGAAACATTTCCCCCCTCTCTGAAACCTTTTGAACAGAAGCTAGATGACCACATGTTCAGAATGTGGTTAGAAGGGATTCACAATGAAATGTCACCACAGGCTCCTAATTCATTTCTTCCCCTCTAATCTCTCCCTGATCTAATCCATCCTACATGGCACCACAAAATTAAACTTCCTAAAATATAACTTCCTCTTTCTGCCCTCCTCCTAGGCCTTCTGTGGCTATACATTGCAATAGGATCATCTCAACATTTTAGCCTACAAGGCTCCCCAACCTCCTGGCTCTAGCCTCCCCACCCACTTTGAAAAACAAAACTTTATCCTCTACTCCTCTGCTGAACCCCATTCTCCAGCCAAATTGACATCCTCAAGAATGTCTTATCCATTTTTAGATCTTATGCCTTTCTTTATCCATCCCTCTTCCTCTGACATTGATTTCCCATCCTACCCCCATCCCTGCCATTTTTTTTTTTTTTGCTTTTTTGGAGGGCAATTGGGGTTAAGTAACTTGCCCAAGGTCACACGGCTAGGTTTTTGTTTGTGTGTGCGTTAAGTGTCTGAGACCGGATCTGAACTCAGGTCCTTCTGACCCCAGGGCCGGCGCTCTACTTATTGCACCACCTAGCTGTCCCATCATCCCTGCCATTTTTTACATATAATATCTCTGTGAGGTAGGAACTAAAAATAATGGGTGTAGTGAATAGAGCACTGGCCGTGGAGTCAAGAGGACCTGAGTTCAAATTTGGCCTCAGACACTTAACACAAAAACTAGCCATGTGATCTTGGGCAAGTCACTTAACACCAAGTGTCCGTCAAAAAGCAAAAAAAAAATATCATCTACTTCTTACATTTGAGGAAACAGGACCAGAGGTACCAAATAACTTGACCTTTGTTAATAAGTATCATAGGAAGGATTTGAATTCAGATCTTCCTTACTCTAAATCCATTTATCTCTCTACTATGATATACTGACTTTTAAATGATATTTTCTTCTCTCAACTTTATCACTGATCATTTATACCATTTATTTGACTCAGATTGTATTGCTAGCTATTTCTTATGTGTATTATTTCTCAACGAGACACTAAATTTCATCTTGATGAAGATAATATTTTATGCTTTTTGCTCTACACACCCAAAATACCTGGTAGGTACTCAGTGAACATTGATTGATTGTTAATATGTGATTTTATATTGGCTGATTGTTGAAAACAGGAGGTGTCGTTTGGCTGAGATTTGCTGACACATAATAGAGAACAATGGAGTTTTAACTTTGTGAAGGCACTGGGATCCAGAGGGTGGTGAGTTACTCTTAGCCCTACTCTTAGCCAGGGTCATTACAGGGACTACCTCTAAGAGCACTCTATGGTTTAGGGGGTTATATGTTGATAGGCTGACTTCATTTTTAAAAAGTAGGTTTATAGGAATGGGGGCCATAAAAATAGCACGGGGAGATTGAGTTAACATATATATTTATTTTCTATCAGGGAAGCTAATAGGAGATAGGCAGCATGCAAGAACCAAAAGCAAGAGGGCTGACCAAATTTTAAAGATATAGGTTAGCAAGGCTGTTGTATGGAATTCAAAGGGCAAAAAGAAATAAACAAACAAATAAATAGTTAAATGTAGTGGTATAAAGGCAGACAAGAGTTCAAGCAATTGAATGTCCAAACAAAATGGAGCACCTACAGAGTTAGATTTCCAATATGTATCAGTGAATCAGCCATCCTTATTTTGGCCCAGAGTTTAGGACTAATATTTCACCCCTACTCTACCCTGTTCTTCTGACAGTTCAGGAGTGGATAGCTCCTGGTCTCAGGGAGTATAGTAGGCACTGATTTTGAAAGAAGGGAAGTTGCCTTGCCAGTGAATAATGCAAGACATACTTTTCTCATTTTGTGGCTTTGTCAAAGGCTGGGACTATTTGGAAAATGCTGTAGTTTTCTGTTGCTTCAGTGGGAATTGATCTGATCCTCAATGGAAATGTGGAAGGGTCTAAGCAGCATCTTTTTCTGGTGTCTTGAATGTTCTCTGTGGTAAGAACAATTCCTTCTGGTAAAGGCACCACAACCTCCCCTGTTTGCAATCATTCAGGCACAGCCAGTGGAGAGCCCACAGGGCTTTGAGTCATTTGCCTGTGAGTTTTGAGGGTCATCAAAGCAGTCCAGTGGAAAAACCAGTAAACGCCTCCATTCTGCTCCAATGAGCTCCATGAGGATTTGGAACATTCCAGCTCTGGGGGAAAAACACCAGAGCTTGTCAGAAAAATAATTCAGGCACACACAGCCCCTGGGTCCTGACAGACCTTTGTCAAAGAGTCTAAGTTAAGTGGGCAGGTGGCCAATCCTTGAAATCTAGTGTCATTTGAAAACAAACACAAACAGCAGGGGGCAAATAAAAACCGTGAATATCACAGTGATCAAATTAGCCATGGAAGTTAGAAACACTGGGTACAGTATTCATCTGCAACACAGGCTGCACCCTGGCAGTGCCCTTCCTGCCCTTGGGCTCTTACCTGTCTCACAATCAAATTCATGTTAATCTTCAAAACAAAGAAACATCTCAATGGCAGCTCTGGTGCAGCTAAGAGAGCATTATCCTGGAAACAGATGACCTGGACACAGGTTTTGACTCTGCCACTTAGTACTTGTGTGACCTTGGGTAAGCCATTTCATCCCTCCTCATCTCAATTCTCTTATTTTTTTCAATATGGGTTACATGATTATATATAAGGATTATGTAAACCTTAAGGTCCTTTCCATTTCTAACATTCTAGGATCAAGCCTTCAAAATCCAGAAATCCATCTATACTCATACTTTCAGAGGTCTTCTCCCTTGACTGTTCTAAATGTTTTCTTCTTTAACTCTCTTTTTTATGCCCTGCCCTATTCCCCATTTCTCTTACTTTTTTTCTTGTTTTCTGTCTCCGTCACTCTCTCTCTTCCTTTTCTCCCTCTTCTTCTCCTCCCTTTTCTCTCACTTGGTCTCTTTCTGTTTCTCTGTCTCTGTCTCTCTGTCAATCACACACACACACACACACACACACACACACACACACACACACCCCTGTATATATGCCTCCCCAAACATTTGACCTGCGCACCCCTGTGCACATCTGACATAAGCTTTTCAGCATAGGTAGTAGGGTGCCAGGTATTGTGTTACTTTGCATTTGCAGATGTTGCTTTCTGATCTTTGTATATAAACAAAGCTTTCCCTACTATATCACTGATTCTGTTAGCAATCATAGGGCTTAGAGCTGGAAGAGGCTTTGGAGATATGCCACCACACAGTATGGTGTAGTGATACAAGTGCTGGATTTGGAATCAGAGGATTTGAATTTGGATTCTGACTCTGTTATTTTCTGACTGTGTGGCCTCAGGCAAAGCAGTTTCCCTCTGTGGTCCCCAGTTTTCTCATTTATAAAATGATGAAGCTGAATTAGGTAGAGCATTGCTAAGATCCCTTCCAGCTCCAAATCCTATGATGTAGGTCCAACCTGTTCATTTTGTAGTTGAGGAAACTAAGACCCAGAGAGGAGAAGTAGCCTGCTCAAGGTCACTAAGATAATCCATGGAAGACATAGGAAGGAATTTCATCTTTCACTCCTTTTCATCTCAATATTTTCCTCCTTTCCATCCTTCAAGTATCCCCAGAAGCCAAGCTTACCATTCCTTTCCCCGACCCCATCTACATGTTTTTCAACCTCTGGGCAAGTCATTTCGCCCTTCTGCAAAAGAAGCAGATTGGTATTTGCAAACTGCCACCCTCACAGTGTAGGTAGGAGGAATGGAGATTGAGATAATGGCTTTGAAGTGGTTTTAGCTTCTATCAGAAGAGAAAATGTGATCTATAAATATACATCTGAAGTAGTAAGGAAAGGTCCCAGTGGGGTTAAAAAAACTGACCCTAGGAGTCAACCTTGGATTTTAATCTTGGCTCAAAGCTTCACATATTTATGTGACTTTAAGAAAATCAGTTTGCTTACCTTCCTGTACCTGAGTTTTATTGGCTGTGCAACAGGGAGAATTTTTCCTTCCTTCTCTCTACATCTCAGGGATGTTATGAGTCTGAATGAGGCAAGTAGGAAGCTGTTAAAAATGTTGGGGGTGGGATGGGGAGGGAGAAACAATTTAGAAACGAAGACTATTGTTATCTTTCTCAATACCCACAGTCTTGTGAGCACTCTAGTTAGGAAATGTAACATCCTGTATTATTTCTCCTAAGGAGCACAGGGCATTTTGTCTCCTTCATCTTCACTACCACAGTGGGAGATAGGTGGGTGGAGAAATGTCAGTCCTTATAAATATGTTATTGGTAAATAATGGTAGTGCTTCCAAAAAGCAGAAGGAAGAAGTGCTGTTTATTTGATTCTCTGGGTTGACTACTTCAGTTTTCTTTCCCACTTGCATTTGGTGTGAAGCCTGATTCAAAACAAAACACATGTTGAGAGCATTAGCTGGTGAGCACTAAGGATCATGAGAAGAGTCCTGGGCTTTGAGTCAGCATCCTGGCTTTGCCATTTACACATTGTTTACCTTTAGGCAAGTTGATTCCTCTTTCTAAGCTTTACTTTCTTCTTGACTTTATGGTGGAATAAATAGTGACAGTATAGCATAATAAAAAGAATTAGAATAATACCTGACAAGTTTTGTAGTCCCTTAAGTTTTGCAAAGCACTCTATTTACCTTCATTTGAACCTCTGAATATAGATATCATAGGCATCATTGTACCTATTTAACAGAGAGAAGTTAAATACCTTTCCTACCCATCACCACCCTGTTAATAAGTATGAAGAATCTGAACTCATGTCTTCCATATACCAGAGAAGCATCTCTTGCTTACTTTTCACTCCAGCATTGAGTTTGTTGTCTTAATCATAGTATGTGTTGAGTAAATGTTTCTTTGACTTGGGTTGACTGTATATCTGGGTCTAGGTCTTTAGATGAGGTTCTGAACAACCAGGCATCTCTACTGCCCAAACCCAGTGATGTGTGATGACAACATTTAGGACTCTGTAAGCTTGGCAGCACCGGGGCCTGCCAGCAATTTTGCCATCCATCAGACACGAGATGTGTGACCTGTTGGACTCCAATTTCCAATATGTAGTAAGGCTGAAATACTTTCCAAGGGCGATTCTCTGGAGATAATAAGAGTGACTCTAGGCAAATATAATGTAGATTGGTTTGGAGACAGGAGCTATGGGTGGGCAAGAGTCTTCTGAACTGGGGGGATATTGTGGGGACAACATAGGATAAGGGTGTTAAGAAACCCCTAAGCCTTCCATCCTCCATATAAACCTTTGACTGTGTTTCAAAAACATCAGCTACCTGAGGGTCATTAAAAGACTTGGGAGAAAATCTCCTAGCAGCAAAATATTTTTTAAAAAGTTGCTTATTTTTATTTTAAAATAGTTTAAAAAATTATTATTTGCTTATTTTTAAAATCTTTTAAAATTTTAGTTCCAAATTTTCTCTCTCCATGACACCCCTCCCCCACCCACTGAGAAGGCTAGCAGTATGATATCAATTATGCATGTGAAATCATGCAAAATACATTTCCTTATTAGTCATTTTTTAAAAGCAAGAAAAATAAAGAAAGTGAGAAAAATTAGACTTTAATTTTCACTCAGAATTCATCAATTCTCTCTCTGGAGGTACATAGCGTGTTTTTCTTCTTGAACCCTTTGGAACTTTCTTGGATTGTTGTGTTGATCAGAGCAGCCAAGTCTTTCACAGTTGATCATTATTACAACATTGTTATTGCTGTGCACAATGATCTCTCAGTTCTTCTCATTTCACTCTGTATCAGTTCATATAGGTCTTGCCATGTTTTTTCTGAAACCACCCCCTCATCATTTCCCCACAGCACAATAGTACTCCATCATATTCCCTGAGTGATGAACATTCTTTTGATTTCAAATTCCTTGCCACCACAAAAGAGCTGCTATAATTTTTTTGTACATATAGGTCCTTTTCCTTTTTCTTTGATCTCTTTGGCAATATAGACCTAGTAGTGGTATTGCTGGGACAAAGGGTATACAGAATTTTATAGCCCTTTGGGCCTAGATCCAAATTCCTCCCCAGAATAGTTCACTACTCCACCAACAATTCATTATTGTACCTATTTCATCATTTTACCTATTTTTTTCTCCAGTGTGGAAAAATTGTGATCCAAACATTTCACTGAGCTCTTCATTCAGTTCAATTAATAAATGTATATTGAAGGCAGCATAGTATAATGGAAAGAATGCTGGATGTGGTATCTGGAGAGACCTAAGAAGAAACTTGGGTATAAATTCTAGCCTGAACATTTACCACATATGAGATCTTGGAAAAATCACAACCTCTATGAGCCTCATTTTCCCATAAGTTAAATGGGGACAATTGCACTGTTTGCTTCATAAGGTTGTAGTTAGGAAAATGCTTTGCAAAACTTGGAGTGTTAAAGTAATTTTTTTTTATTAGTGCTGGTTGAACTGACTGCACCTAAACTGAAAAATTAGTGTGAATTGTCATGGTATCAGAGTATTGAAACCGGGATCAAACAGTGAAAAATGAGGATATCATATAGTGAAGACATATAAGTGTTTTGACTGCTCCTCCCCATTAGGAGAGGAAGTATCTCTTTAGCAATCATGTCTGTCATTTGGAGACCTTCCTTCTAATTTCTCAATTGATAGGAATTTATTCTCCTGTGATTATGGTTAACGTCTTGTCATTCCAACTAGGACTTTTGAAGAGCCTGAGATGTTAAAGGAAGAAAAATAGTGGCATAGGGTTCCAGGAAATAAACCTCTCTCATTGTAAAAAGAGGAAGGAAAAATAAGAAAGCAAGAAGTGGCATAAAAGTTATCTTCAATGATATGAAAGACTGGGGAGTAGAGGCCAGCACAGTGATGGGCCATTTGGAAGCCCTGTTGACAAAGGAAGGATGCTATATTGGTAACACTGGGATATTAACAGCACTCCAGGAAGGCCTTGAACATATTTGTGACTCCTTTAGGAGAGACATAAAGGAGTATTATAGATTCTGAGCTAGAAGGGTTCTTAGTCATCATCTAATCCACCTTCCTGATTTCTCAGATGGGGAAACTGAGGCCCAGAGAATTCCCATCAGAAGATGAATTAGAACTCAATGTTTTTATGCCTCCAAACTAGCACTTTATTAGCTGGGCCATGTTGCCTCTTAGGACATAGACAGGGATCATGGAGGGGCTTTGATCCTGTCCTGAGAGATCAATGAAATTATAGACCTATTGAAAAATATATACGTGTACAGTTGGGTATGATAGATGGAGTGCTTGGCCTGGATTTAGGAAGACCTGAGTTCAAGTATGGCCTCAGATGCTAGCTGCATGGGCAAGTTACTTAACTGCTGTCTGCCTCAGTTTTATCACCTGTAAAATGGGCATAAAAATAGTACCCAAATTGTAGGGTTGTCATAAGGATCAAATGAGATACTATTTATAAAGCATTTAGCACAACGTCTGGCACATATTATGTGCTTAATAAATGCTATTCCCTTCCCTCCTTCTTCTACCTCCCCCCACTTCCCCATTTTTAAAATTTCTTCTTTTCAGTCTACTTGCTGGAAGAAGTATTGGAAGACTACTGTGGGAGCCAACGACAGCTTGCATTTCTGTGATGTTTTGCTGCTTACAAGGTGTTTTTCTCATGACAGTGCTGTGACAGCATAGGATGACAGTTTTAGAATAGGAAAGGATCTCTGTGGCCATGTAGTCTAACACCCTCATTTTACAGATGGGGAAACTGAGGACAAGGGAGGTCGAATGACCTGCCCAAGTTCACACAGAGAGTGGACATCACAAGTGAGATTTGAATCCAAGTCCTCTGACTCTATAACCAGTGATCTTTTCAAGATGTGTTATTCCCATTATGTAGTTAAATGGTCTTAGAACTGTTTTGATCATATTCTTCTGTCAGTAAAAATAAAAGGATTCTGAAAATCCCTCCCCAAATATTTATATTTTGCTCTGCATAAATTATATATAACTGCACAAATTATTATATATAACTGCTAATTTCTCATGTACTTTATAAAAGATATGCAAAAATTAAAATTATAAAAAGAATAAGATAAAGGAAAATAATTGTTTAAAATATTTCTTTTATTTGATTTATTGATGGCACAAAAACTTTTGCTCTCATTAAGAAATTATGCTATCTTAAGAGAGAGTAGTGTGATTGGATATGTTTCATCATTATTTTTTAAATCTTGGTTTAAGCCTTTGTGATGCAGCAATTTGAAGGTCTGATTTTATGTTCAGGTTATTTCAATACTTGGTTTTAATGGCTGTCAAAACTGAAAAATGCTACATCAGAAAGATTCAAATAGAAGAAGCGTATTGTTGTCTATACTTACTAAATCATGATATGAGTTTTTCAATTTACCAGTTATGCAAAGGGTTTTGTTAGAATGAAGCTAGTAAATTTCCATCTCCCCTAATGGGAAATTAGTCATGGTCTCTGGAGGTCAAGTCATTGGTCTAGAAGTTGGATGTTCCAGATGGAGGAAAGGATCCAGCAGTAAGGCAGATGGCAAGATACTTGCATGAGTGCTGGTTTCCTGCCAGGAGATGGTCTTTATCTTTTTCTAAGCTGTCTTATGGGTCAAGGTGTGTGTGTGTGTGTGTGTGTGTGTGTGTGTGTGTGTGTGTGTGTGTGTGTGTTTTCTGTTTGGTTACTTGAGTTTCAAGCTCACTAGTAGCATCAACCACTGCTACCTCTTATGATAGTGGCAGTGGCTACTAACATTCTCAGAAAGTATAACTTGTGTAACTTGTCCTTCTGAACCAATGTGGACCATGCCATCCTCACCCTAGGATCCCCCACAGTATGTGTCATCTAGTCTATTTCAAGGAGTGTAAGGCACATCATCCATCCTTTCTTGGTGGAGAGGGCCTGTAAGGGTATTACTCCTGGGGAAGCAGAGTCTGCTTTGTCCCCATCATAGCCTATGCCCCACCTTGGGGGTCTAGGTGATGTTTGGACATGTTGCTGTATGTACAGCTGCTGCTGGTGGAGACAGGTCTAAGGGGAGTTTGATGGAAATTAAACGCCTGCCTTCCTGCCTGCCTACCTCTATACTGGGAAAGGGGAAAGAGCAGAAGAAGGCTGTAGTGGCTGCAAGGTTCTTCAACAGTGATGCTGTTTTTACAATCTTTTTTTTTTATTATATTCATTATGCCTAACTCCTGTGCCCAAGTGTCTCACTTTCAGACCACACTTAGAAATTGAGAAAAATGATTATTTCTTTCATATGTTAACAACTAATTATTGAATTAGGACCAAGATTTTTTCCCCTTTTCTACTTCTTCATTCAGAAATCAACCTGTGTGGGAAATCTTGGGCAAAGATTTACCCAGGCTAAGATCTAATCAAAGATAGTAAAGAAATTCTAAGTTTAGGCGAACGGGTAGATTCATGTTAATTGTGTTTACTCAGACACGTCTGGGGAAATATAGATTCTCCTTTTTGTCAGATAGGTGATATGGAAATTGATAAGTCTCTGACCAAGATTTGGGTGATCCAAGTCCCATGTCCCCAAAACCCTGTTAAAATTAGCCCACATCTCATTATAATATTTATTTTCCCATTAATTGTTAACCATTCAGAGTTGATTGTCACCTTCTGGATCACCCACTCTTCTAAGGGCACATAAACTGTGAATCTACCACCATAAGTGGTCTTGGGCATTTGAGAATGCCACTGACCTTTTTTATTTATAAAATATTAGGATTGTTAACAAAATAATTAATTATCCAGAGACTATATTTCTCAAGCTTTTTAAACATCACAGAATCATGAAAATGAAGTTCCTAGAGAGAAAGCGATCTGCTGGCATATCTGGGACTTGAACCCAGAACTCCAGATTCCAGGTTTTGACTGCTTTCTACTGCATGCTAGCCTCTTATGATGTAGTCCCTGTGACGCAGGACTCATCACTCCATTCTAACTAAACACCTAGGGAATTTCAGGCTCCATGCCGAGAAGATGCAACCTTCTGCTTGCAGCTCCTCCGATGAAACAAAGGAATGCTAGATCCTATTTGTCACTGTCAGGAGATTGTACCTCTCTGGGATTTCATCCTGAACTGTATAGCAGCCTGTTTTTCACTGACCCCCCTCCTTTATCCCTCCACTCCAGTTTCTTCTTCTTCTTTTCTTCCCAAACAGATGCTTGCCAGATCCCCATCCTTTCAGCTGGACCCCTGCCCTGGCAGATGCCTCTCACAGCTTTTTGCTTTGATTTGGGGCTATTGAACATAGGTTTGCCTGATATTCTGCAGACCCTTGGGGATATACAGGAAGCGGATTGGGGAGGAGCAGCCTGAGGTTTGGGTTGGTGAAATATCAGTGCCTTAGCTTGTTAGCGGGGGCTTGTCATCATTTAAGAAAAGAAATGTAAAACAAACAGCGAGAGATTTAATTACCTTTCATCGAGGAGGCAACCAAACGCCCAGCGACCTTAATTTTGGAAGGCAAATTTGGGCTTCTCAGTAGAGACTTTCAGGTAGCTCAGTCTGGGCAGCATTTCCCCCAACATATCACTCTCTGCAAGGACGTCCATTGTCCGGCGGCCTGGTGACCTAGAGCTCATTCAGCTTATTGCTGCGGTTGGAAGACTATTTACAGATCAATTCAATTCAATTTGGCCAGTGTTTATTTAACATTGACTATAGGCACAGTTCTATGATAGGGCCACAAAGATCAAATGAACCCAGCCCCTACTTCCAGGTTGCTTGTATTCTACTCATGGCAAATGCAGTATACAAACACGTAAGTATAGCTCAATGTAGAATGTGTTGGGGTCAAAGGAAAAATCCAGATAAAGTGTCCTAGGTTAAATTTGAGAATGAGGAGAGCACTTTCAGTTGGAGATTAGTAGGGGATCAAGGGAAACTTGGTGGAGGAGATGGTGCTTGAGTTAAACGTTGTGGGAAGATAAAGGTTTGGAAATGAGACCGAAACTATTCTAGACGTGCGAGATGACATGTGAGTGAAGAGAGGAGAAAGAGGGGATGTCCAGTTTGGGGGAACAGCTGGTAGTCCAGTTTTTCTGATATGAGAAAAGGAATCATGTGAAATAATACTGAAAGGTACTTTGGAAGCTAGAAGAGTTTTTCTCCCTTGAATTGATGCGCAGATAGATTTGAGAGGATAGAAATGGGGAAAGGGGAGGATGTGCCTGTCAATAAAGAAAGAAGTCATAGGAGTTATTTAAGAGAGACATTAGTAATAGCTTATATTTATTTAATAGCCCTAGAAGGTAGGTAAGTGTAATTTATCCTTATACCCATTTTGCAAATGAGTAAATTGAATCTTAGAGGTGAAAGTGACTTATGTGAGGACCACAGCCAATATGTGCTAAAACCAGGATTTAACCTCAATTCACCTGGGTTCAAATCTAATACTCCTTCCACTACTCACTGATGGCTCACATGTAGGGTCTTCCTTACTCCAGTGTCTTCTCATATTAGAGGTGATCCTGACCCGCCAAAAGCAAGCAAGTTATGTCAGGTCCTATTTAGGTCAAGCGCAGGACAAGCACCCAGCTGTGTGACATTTAAGAATTGGCCTAGCTAAGTTTTTCAGGGGCTAATAATCACTGTGTAGGACACTCTGTGTGTGTGTGTGTGTGTGTGTGTGTGTGCACGTGTGTGTTTAAATTGCAGTGAAAAAAAAAAACAACATTTGGTGAGAAGCTGTAATCTGTTTTGTTGAAGGGAAGGGTCCCCCCACTGATGAAGTCATCTAGGATACCTTTGAAATGGCTCATTTCTTCAGAAATTGCTTCAGAGGTACACTACCTCTGAAATGGTGCATTTCTACCAAAGTGTCAGCCTTAGTCTACTGGCCCATAGAGAATGTGTTGAAATGCTGACTGATGCTGCTGTTACAGCTCCCTCTGGCACAGGCAGGTTTGTTGTTTGTAAGAAACAGTCCCAAACCTTCAAACTCAATGCTGAACAGATCAAGAGACTTCTTATATTCCTCATTGAGCTGAGCCCATCTGGCATTTGATGGGTCCCTTCTCCCTACTTCCTGCTGACCTATGTGGGCTGAGGGTCTTTGCTGCTGGGCTCTAGTTTCACAATTGACCCACTTCCTATTTCCATCCCCTTCCAGCCTCAACTTCATGGGATAACTAAGACATTTAACTGATATGCCTGAAGCATGACACAATAGGCTTTTTGCTCCCACTTGGGATTATCAAACATAGGTTTGCACGTTATTCTAGTAGACCCTGGGGATATTCACTGTGTCGGGATGATCTCTCTTGAACATGGACAATCCCCTTGCCTGCAGTCAAACATCAGAGGACAAAGCAGCCCGTCTGACAGCACTGTGTTTGCTGCAGTTGGTGAAATGCTCTGTCTTTTCAGAAGAGAAGACTTGGAAACTGGCATTGCTTGGTCCGTGAGAGGCTTAGGAATCCCAGGGCAATGCATTTTAATTTCCCTGAGGGTATACGCAAATAATGTCTTCCTTTTCTTTGTCATCTGCTGGCAATCAGCAGTGTCAAGTCTTGAAAATAAAACCACTTTCTCTGGAGAAACAAAGGTTTTGAAAATAACAATGAAGATGCCTTGAAAATTTGGAACCACTTGAAATTATTGATCTGGGAGTCTGGCCAGGTGTGCTCCACATCCACTGTTCTTTAAGGAGACAGTCCAAGTCACAGGGAAATGGGAATGGAGCTAATTGAAAGGTGAGGTTGCAGATGAGATATTTATTGGTGATTGATATTCCGCTCAGAGATGCACTCAGCACCTGCAATCACATTAACCAAGGCTGAATTGAAAACAGTCTAGTTCCTGGTTTACAACAATGGGTGTCTTCCAGGATACTGCCTGAAGAGATAAGACAAAAACAGTCTGGTAACACTTTTCTCCCTCCTGTCAAGTGGGGGGGGGAATTGGATTAGATGGTCTCTAAGGTGCCTTGTGGCTTTGGCGTTCTTGTGTCACTAAGTGGCTGCTAAGCAGCTTCTGGCAGTGCCCAGCCACCCTTCACTATGGGAGACACTCAGAATAAGAGTGATAAAACTAATAATATAGTAATGATAATGGTGATAATTCATACATCAAAAGACCTGCGGTGTCACTGGAATGGGAACTTCCTCCAGAGAGGCAGATTGGCTTTCGTGAATTGCTATGGACAAACCCCCTCCAAAACCCAAAAACTACTATCACCCAGAGGCAGGGTAGAAAGAAACTGTGACCTAACACTTCAATAGGGGAGAGGAGAGGGAAAAAGATGGGGAGGAGAAATGAACTTAATATGAGTCACTATCTGAATGGTACCAGAGACACTGACCTGCTTGCAAGCCATACACGTCAGTCAGTCTATAAACATTTATTAAGCACCTACTATGTTCCAGGTCTTGTGCTAAGCACTGGGGATACAAAGAAAGTCAAAAGACAGCTCATTCCCTCAAAGAGCTCAACATGTAATGAAAGAAAGAGAACAACTAAGAACAACCAAGACATAGTAGATACAAGATAAATAGGAAATAATCAACAGAGGGAGGGAACTAAAATTAAGAGGGATTTGGAAGAGGTTCCTGTAAAAGATGGAATTTTAGCTGGGGCTTGAAGGAAGCCAAGAAAGCTGTGAAACAGAAATGAAGGAGGGAAAGCATATCTCAAAAACCTAGAAAGAAGAAAGTCTCAAAGAGAAGAGAGTGGCCTATGGTGTCAAAGGCTGCAGAGAGGTTCCGAGGTCCCATGCACACAGGACAGATAGCTAGGAAAAATGCCCTGAGTTGGAGTGTCTTGTTCAAGGAACATCAAGGAGGTGCCATTGGATTGAAGAGTATATGGGAAAGTGGAAGGTACAAAAGTAGGGGGTAGGATACTAAGTTACAATAGACTTTGAATGCCAAAAAAAAGAATTTTTAAATTTGATGCTGGAATTGATAGAGAGCCATTGGAGTTTATGGAACAGAAAGGTGACCATCATCAGCCCTATGCTTTAGGAAAATCACTTTGGTGGCTAAGTGGAAGAGATTAGTAAGGAAATGTGGCAAGCCAACCAATCATCAGGCTATTGCAATAGTGTAGGTGTGAGGAACTGAGGGACTGACAAAGGTAATGTCAGAGGAGAGAGGGGACATATTTGAGAGATATCAAAAAGGTAAAGTCTACTACAGGCCTTAGTAGCAGATTGGATACAGGGGTAGAGGAGGATAAGAAAGAGCAAGGAGTTGTTGATAACGCCTAAGTTGGGAACCTGGGAGGGTGGTAGTGCCCTCAGCAATCACTGGAAAGGTTGTAAGGGAGGAGGGTTTGGGTGGAAAACTAATGAATTCAGTTTTGGACATTCTGAGTTTAAGATGTTTATAGCAGTGTTGTCAAACTCAAATAGAAATAGGGTCACTAATCTGTACATAAGGATCCCTGTGGGTCACATATTAACTGAGTTTTAAAATATAATGTTACCTACTTTATTGCACTTTTTATATTGTTAAATATTTTCCAGTTACATTTTAATCTGGTTTGGGCTGCACTTGGGAGTATTGCAGGCCGCAGTGGCCCACAGACCATGTGTTTTTAACACTTCTGGTCTATAGGATATTTATTTTTGAGACATCTAATAGGCAGCTGAAAATGGGAGCCTGGAGGTTAGCAGAGAGGTTAATGGTGGATAAATAGATTTCAGAATCATCAGCTTGGAAATGATAATTGGAAGCCAATGAGATCACTAAATGAAGCAATATAGAGGAAGAGGGAGAAGAATGCTCAGGACAGAGCCCTGTAGAACACCCATGGTTAGCAGATGTGACCTGGGAAGGAAGGAAGGACTGGTCAGATGAACAGGAGGAGAACCAGGAGTGAATACTATCTCAAACACCTAGAAAGAAGAAAGTGTCAAAGAGAAGATAGTGATCTGTTGTGTCAGAGGGTAAGGAGAGGTTAAGAAGAATTAGGACAGAAAAAGAGGTGACTAAACTTGGCCAAAGGGAGCAGTTTGGGTTGAATGATGAGGTTGAAAGCCAGGCTATAGAGATTTAAGAAGGGAGTGAGAGGAGAGGAAGTGGAGACCTCTATTGTTGATACCCTTCTCAAAGAGTTTAGCCACAGAAGGCAAAAGAAATATGGGAAAATAGGTTGTGGGAATGGGTGAATCGAGTGTTTTTTGAGGAGACCTGGCCCTACTTATAGACAGTCTGGAAGCACAGGAAGAAACTGAAGGTAGATGAGAGAGAAGGAGTGATTGAGGGGACAGTCTGTTGTAGGAGATGGGATCGAGTGGGATCACTCACTCAATAAGCATTTATTAAGCCATCTTGGGCCTCTGTGATTTTGGTGATGATCTTTTAACATTGTTGTTACCAGAAGACCAGCCTAGCTAAAATCAATTACTGGGCCCTGATTTGAAACTTTGCACTAGCTGGAGCCTACAAATCTTTAGCGTGTTGACATGTTCTGCTGGCATAGTATTTTGAGAACCTTTAATGGCAGAATAACATATTGTTACTCTGTATCTTTATACTGTTGCTTTATACTGTATACTGTATACTTCATACTTATACGGTGCTTTATACTGGAGGCAGCTAGGTGGTGCAGTGGATGGAGCTCCAGGCTGAGAGTCAGAAAGACCTGAGTTCAAATCTAATCTCAGATACTTACTTGCTGTGTGTGACCTTGAGCAAGTCACTTACCTCTGCCTCAGTTTCTTTATCTGTAAAATGAACTAGAAAAGGAAATGGCAAACTACTCCAGTATTTTTGCCAAGAAAAGCCCAAATGGGGTTGCTAAGAGTTGGCCATGACTGAAACAACTTGACAAGAAGAAGTTTTATGCTTATAAAGAATCACTCTGTGAAGAAGGTAGTGCAAGAATTATTATCACTAGGGACGGCAAGGTGACACAGTGAATAGAGCACTGGCCCTGGAGTCAGGAGGACCTGAGTTCAAATCTGGCCTCAGACACTTAACACAAAAACTAGCCATGTGACCTTGGGCAAGTCACTTAACCCCAATTGCCCTCCAAAATGCAAAAAAAAAAAAGATTATCACCATTTTGTAAATGAAAAAATTGTACCAAGGAGATATTGATGTACTTTTTTTTTTTCTTTTTGGAGGGCAATTAGGGTTAAGTAACTTGCCCAAGTTCACATGGCTAGGTTTTTGTTTGTGTGTGCGTTAAGTGTCTGAGGCCGGATCTGAACTCAGGTCCTTCTCACTCCAGGGCCGATGCCCTACTCACTGTGCCACCTAGCCACCCCTGTTGATGTACTTTTAATCATATGACTAGTTATTGCCAGACTCAAGTCCAACTTTTCTAAGTATAGTAGTGTTTAATCTGCTATACTATATTGTCTCCATTTTAATCCTGCCCAATTTACTAACTAGTAGGTGATTTCAAGAAAGTCACAAACTATTTGGGTTTCAGTTTCCTCACCTATAAAATATTACCTGTTCTATTATGGCAGAAGCGCTATAAACTGTTTATACCCTTTGATCCAACAATACCATTACTAGGTCTATATCTTAAAGAGATAAAAAAAGGGAAAAGGACCTATTTGTACAAGGGTATTTATAGCAGCTCTCTCTGTGGTGGCAAAGAATTGGAAATTGAGGGGGTGCCCATCAATGGAGGGATGACTGAGCAAGTTGTGATATATGATAGTAATAGACTACTGTTGTGCTATAAGAAATGATGAGCAGAATGATTTCGGAAAAACCTGGAAAGACTTATATTCACTGATGCAGAGTGAAGTGAGCAGAACCAGGAGAACATTGTACACAATAATAGCAATGTTCCAGAGAAAGAACTGATGGGAGTCTGAATGTAGATCAAAGCATACCATGTTCCTTCCTTTCTTACTTTGTTTTCTTCCACAAAATGATAAATATGGAAATGATTTGTGTGATTGCACCTATATCAGATTACTTTCTGTCTCAGAGAGGGGAAGGTGAAAGAAGGAGAAAGAAAATTTGGAACTGAAAATTAAAATAAATCTTAAAATTGTTTTTACATATAATTGAGAAAAACATTAAAAAAGAAAGTGTTATACCAATGATAAGAGAAATACAATAAGCATACTATAACCTAAAAAAATTACCTGTTCTATGTTTTTTATCTCTTGGGAAAGTAAATGAGTTAATGTACATGTAAGTTAATTTACATGTAAGTAATTTTAAAAATGAAAAAAAAAACCCATAAATTAAAGTTTGAGAACTGTTACTTTTTTCCTTCCTTTCCCCCCTTTTATTCTCATTTCTCTAAATTTCCTGTTTTTTTCTTATTTCTTGGACATATCAATGATTTTCTTGAACAACACTCAACATTTAGGCAGCACTTGGTGCTTACAAAAGTTTTCTCTCATCTGTTTTCTTTTGGATTCTGGAATGGCTCTAATTCTGTGTGCCAGTGTGTGTTTTCAAATTTTCTGGGTACTCCAGTGAGGCAGCTTTGAGTGTGAAAGGGATAGATTGAGAGTCAGGAGACTTAAAGTTCAAATATTACCTTTGCAATTTAATAGCTGGATGACCTCAGGCAAGTCACTGCCCATTTCTGAGCCTTCATACCTTCCTCTGTAAAACGAGGGACCTAGGCTATGTGATCTCTATGGTAGCTTCTAGCTCTAAGATTTTCATTTCTATGTATGCACACAATATGTGCACTGAAGGTCAGAAAAAAAAAAAAAACCAACCTAAGTAGACTCCTGAGGTTCAGAGGGGTCTTGGGAGTTCTTGCATTAGCAGATGCAAAAAAAATGAAATTAAATCCATTCCATTCCCTTTCATTTAGCTATGCTGGCTTCCAAAGTTCTTGAGATGTGATGACCATATAGCATATATAATCCCTTACTATCTAGATGATTTACAGAAGAAAACAGCATCACAGAATGTTGAAGCTAGAAGGGAACCTAGTTTGGCTGTCTATTAGTCTTGTGTCATTAGGCAAGTCACTTAACTTCTGGGTCTTAGTTTCCTTATTTGTAAAATGATAGAGTTGGATTAGGTCCTTTCTGAGTCCCTTTCCAATCCAAAATGGATTATATTGTGAACGTCTCGTCTCACTTCCTCATTTTTACACATGAGAAAACAGAACCAGAGAGGTCAGATAGTCAGGATTCTTAAGTATGGTGTTTGTTACTCCAAAGCAGGAATCACTGAATAAAGCATAAAGATCCGTGCATCAACAGAAGACAAGATAACATTTCTTAATGGTGAAGACCAAAGAGCAGTTCTAAGGAGGGAGAGTTAGGTGCGAAATATCTACAATGTGCTACTGCTTTGGACAGTTAGGTGGTGCAGGGGGTAGAGCACCAGGAATGAGGTCAGGAAGACTCATCTATGCGAGTTCAAATCTGACCTCAGCTTTACTTACTAGCTGTGTGACCCTTGGCAAGTCACTTACCCCTGTTTGCCTCAGTTTCCACATCTGTAAAATGAACTGGAGAAGGAAATTGCAAACCACTCTAATATCTTTGCCAAGAAAACCCCAAATGATGTCGCAAAGAGTCAGACACAACTGAAATGACTGAACAACAACTGCTTTGGAAAGTTTTGTGGAAGGCTTTCTTTCAGTCTAGTTGTTAGTACAGTCAGGAAGGCAGGGCAACTGAGCTGTGGGGGAGGAACAGAAACAGCTGCTCTCAATGGCCCACCTGCATCTAATGTTAGGGATGCCTATAGCCAGTACATTTAAATACTGATTGAATTAGGGTTTCTTTGCTGATATGTATACATTGGCTCTCTATATAACCTTGCTGTATAGCTGATTGTGCTTTAAAGAAAGGGAAAGAACCAGGAGAAGTGAGAGCCATGGTGGAGTCCAGGAGCTAAGGGATAGGAGGAGGGACTGATGATGCTGGTGGCTCTCTGTGTGACTGCATTTATATTTTCTTCTGTATTGTCCATCTCTGCAGAAATCTTGTATATTGGGACATAATGTGCACTACCCAAGGACACAAAGGGCCCAGAAGTTTGGGCAGTGTTGACTGTAACAATTTCAGAAACAGTAGCCTCATGGACAATGACGTTTGGGCCCTTCCCACATCTCACAGGTATTGCATGTATCAGAAGTCATGGTACCCTGCCATTCAAAAACTGCAGGACCCTAAGGCCACTAGACAGAGGGAGTAGGTGCTAGTCCTCTTAGTAATCCTCCCCTTTCACCCTTCTTCAGAAAACAAACCCCAGAGATTGCATTGATCTTCTCAGTCTCTCTCGCATTTCTGTCATAGTTTAAATGTTTAAGTGATGCCCTGAAGTGAGCAGAACTTAAAGCATAGGGGAATGGCATTGCATCTCAGATCCAGGGCCTTGCCAATGATAGCTTTGGGCCTTTTGTGTTTAGTGATGGACAGCACAAGATCTCATTTCCATTTTAAAATCGAAATCCTGGCAAGTGGGCCCTTGGAGACCTTTAGGTTTTGTGCTAAGGGGAGGGGAACAAGGAAGTCCAAATTGTTTCCTGTCCTCACCTATCTGCCAGGGCCCTGCTGGGCCTGAATTGCCATGCATCAGAGACATTGGAAGAGACTTTTAAAAATTCATTTTATAAAATCCTGTAGGATTCTGCTTGGCTGAAGATGAGCCAACGACCAGCCAGTTCAGGGCTACATAATTATTACGTTCTTCTTGCAGAGATTTAAAGTGGAATTAAGTGATTAGAAGAGCCTAATTGCTTATGGGCTCCCTTTATGACACTTGCAGGTGGAGGCAGCTTGTAAATTACCGCTTGCAACTGACCCTTGATCGCGTGCAGCCGCCCAGGCAGAATCTGTGACAGAGCCCAGCACGCCACAGCTGGGACCCGTTCTTTCCTTTTCTGACGATTGAATCTGGAATTGGGTCAGAGCTCCCAGTGATTTTTTTCTCCCCCTTTTGGAAGGTGGGAGGAGAGGAACACAATTGGAAGGGTTTGCTCAACACAGGAATCCCAGGCTCATTGCATCCCAGAGTTAGGACCATACACAGGACCATATGATTCTAGATTTAGAACTGTATATTTCATCCATTATTTCATGTATGGAGAAATTGAGATAAAAAATTAGTGAGAGCAGTGTGGATTTTAATTTGATTTTAATAAGTACATTATACTGACTTCCTACTGCACTGCCTTCAAAGACCCTTAAACACTGATTCTTTGTTGACTTTATTAACTTAAACATCTTTACTATATATTTAATGGTCTTTTTTTCAAAAAATCCCATATCATGAATAGAGACTTAGCTGTAGTTGATGCCTAAATTAGGGCTATACTGAGGATAGCATGGAGCCCACCCCAGAAAAAAATATTAGGAAGGTATGCAGTCAATGAACCTCCCTTACTCTGCCACCTCCCCTCCCATTTCTTCATGTCATTACTGCCAATATGCTTCAGGCCCAGAGTCAGCATAGACCTGAATTCAAATCCAGCTTCAGACACTTACTGGCTGTGGTAACCCTTGAAAGTAACTTAACCTCTTGTCTGTCCCACAGTTTTTTTTAAAAATTAAATTTTTTTGGTTACATTTAAGTTCTGAACTATCTCATTCCCTCCCCCCCACACTAGAGAAGACCACCATATGATACAGATATAGAATGTGTATGTATATAAATATATATGAATAAATATACATGCCTCTATATACCTATATATGTGTATATGCACATATACACACGTCTGTAAATATATACATACATGGACACACTATGTATGCATATACAAATATATGTATGTAAAACTATACTGTGTATACTTCCAGTTATCAGTTTTTTCTCTTCCTTCATAGACCTTCTGTAGATGACTTGAATACTTATAATATTCAGAATAGCTTAGTCATTCACAGTTGTTCTTCGAACAATATTGCTTTTATTCCATATAATATTCTCTTGGTTCTGCTCATTTCACCCTGATTATTTCATTAAAGTCTTCCCATGTTTTTCTAAAATCAACCTGCGTATCATTTCTTATATCACAATAGTATTTCATTACAACTTGTAGCCATTCCTCAATTGATGGGCACACCTCAATTTCCAGTTCTTTGCCACCACAAAGAGAGCTTCTAGAAATGTTATAGAACATAGAGGTTTTTCCTCCTTTTTTCATGATCAGTTTGGGAAACAGACCTAATGGTAGCATTACTGGGTCAAAGGGTACATAAAGATTATGACTGTTTGGACATAACTCCAGATTGTTCTCCAAAATAGTTGAATCACTTCACAATTGCATCGACAGTATGTTAGTGTCCCAGTTTTTCCACATCCCCTCCACCGTTTGTCATTTCTCCCTTCTATCATTTTAGCCCAATATGATAGGTCTGAACCAATACCTCCAATTTGTTTTTATTTGCATTTGTTTGATCAATAATGATTTAGAGTATTTTTTCACATGTCTATATATAGCTTTGATTTATTCGTTCAAGAATTGCCTCTTTATGTGGTTTGACTGTTTATCAATTGGGGATATGACTCATATTCTTATAAATTTGACAAAATTCTCTATATAATGTGATAAATGAGACCTTTATCTGAGAAGTTATCTAAAAATCCCCCCTCCATTTTCCTGCTTTCTTTCTAATTTTGGCTACATCAGTTTTATTTGTCCAAACCCTTCTTAATTTAATATAACCAATATTGTCCATTTTATATCTCATAGTGCTCCATAGCTCTTATTTATTCAAAAATTCTTCTATTCATAAGTATAATAGGTAATATGTTCCATGTTCTTTTAATTTACTTATGATATCTCCCTTTATATCTAGGTTATATATTTATTTTGCCCTTATGATGGTAAATGGTATCAGATATTGGTCTATGCCCAATTTCTGCCATACTGCTTTCCAGTTTCCCCAACAATTTTTTACTAAGTAGTGAATTCTTGTCCCCAAAACTTAAATCTTTACATTCATAAAACATAAGGTTACTATAACCACTTACTACTATGTATTGTATTGGTTTTGCCCAACCATGAATGATTAATAAATGTTTTATAATTATGTTCATGTAGTTCCTGTGTTTGTCTTGGCAGGTATACTCCTAGGTATTTTATGCTATTTATGGTTATTTTAATTTTATCTTACTATCTCTTTTTGTAGTTTTGTTGATGATATATGGAAATGCTGATGATTTGTGTGGGTTTATTTTATATTCTGTTACTTTGCTGAAGCTATTTTTTCCAATAGGCTTTTAGTTGAATCTCTAAGATTTTCTGAGAATATTACCATATAATCCACAAAAAGATAGTTTTATTACCTCAATGCCCATTATGATTCCTTCAATTACTTTTTCTTTCTTATTGCTATGAACATTTCTTTTTTAGGTATTATTTTATGTTTTCCCAATTACCTGTAAAGAAAGCTTTCATAAGATTTTGAGTTCTAAACTTTTTTCTCCCTCCTACCTTTTCCTCCCCCCCCACCTCCCCATGGCAAGCAATCAGATATAGTTTATATATTGTTAACATTTTGTAGTGCCAATGCAATATTCACAGCACTAATGGTCACTATAAATATACCTGCATAGTGCTCAATCACAGAATATAACAGACTCTCCATATAGAAGACAGAAGCAAAACATTTATTCAGACACCAGAAAACTGATTCCCAAAACCAGTAAGCCAATTTAGTAACAAAGAAGTTAATAAGGTTCAACAGCACAGAGAGTCACAGCATCCTTTAGCCTTCCCACAAACCAACATAAGTCTAACTGCCACAGCAGGTGGCAAACACAAACTTTTACTCACAAGCCTGTTTCCCCCAGATGCATCCTCTCATCCCAACCTGTCTAGCTGCTCTGACTCCCAGCTTCCTGTGGGCTCTGTTCCACCCTTTGGCAACTCCTCCTACAACAGGCTCCATGTGATTGCATTCAGTCTATTAGGGAGCAGAGTATATTTTCAAAGCAGGCAAGGTCTTCAAAAGGGACAGGGAAGATCTTCAAATTCCCATCCCCAGTACACATTTCTGATACTGTATTGCATAATATTGCTGATAATTGGCATCCTTGTTTCTCTCCTGATCTTTATGGGAAGGCTTATAGCTCATCCCCATTACAACTACTGCTTGCTTATGGTTTTAGGTTGATGCTCATGATCATTTTAAGGAAAAATCCATTTACACTTGTGCTTTTAAGTGTGTTTTTTAAAAATAGGAATGAGTGTCAAAAGCTTTTTCTGCATCTATTGATATAATCACATGATTTTTGTCACTTTTGTTATTGATATAATCAATTGTGTTAATGGTTTTCCTTGTGTTAAAACCATTCCCACATTCCTGGTACAAATCCCACTTAGTCACATGTATAATCTTTGTGATACATTGTTGTAGACTTCTAGCCAGCATTTTATTTAGGAATTTTGCATCCATATTCATTAATGAATTTGGTCTATAATTGTCTTTCTCTGTTTTTGCTCTTCCTGGTTTAGATATCACAGTTTTGTAAAGCACTTAGCATTGTACCTGACACAAAATAGGCACTATATAAATGCTTATTCCCTTCCTCTTATAGTCTCAATTATCCTTCTCTTATCATTAGAGCTTCACTTGAGGAACCTGCCTCAGGAGTACTGGTGGATCTCTCTAGGCCTGTCCTGTTTCAGGTAGATGGTGAGTTTAGTAGATAATGCCCTAGCATTGTAGTACTTGTCAGGAATGATACTTTACTAGCATTGGGATTAGCTAAAGAGATCTCATTGGGGTTGGACAGGTGATTGGATTAGGTTTTAGCAGGAGGCAATACTTGAGAGGCCAGAAAGGTTGAAGGTCAGCATCAGATGGTGAGCAAAGGTGCCCATCTTGGAAAATGGAGGAGGAGGGGAGGGTGTATAGTGGCAAAGGACACCAAAAGCAGGTAACAGGAGGCAGTGGGTGGGTGACCCCTCATCATATAGCAGCAGGGATCCAGTCATGGAAGAATAGAGTTCAGAAGGTAGGAATATGGTTTCCTGTGGGGCTAAGGATAGACACCAGTTAGGAAAGGGGATACCAGACAAAGATTTAGGCACAAATAAATAAGATTGGTATAATAGAAGGAACATTGAACTTGGAGTTAGACTATATCCCTTAGTCACTGTCTAAAGGATGGTGATGGTACCGACCTGTAATTTCATTGGTATAAGGAACTCCTAGGTGAGAGAATGTACTCTACCAATGCAGGTTGGTACCTCTTTTGCAACTTATAATCTTAGAAGTGGTTCTTAGTCTGTGTCACAAGGAAAATGGAAATGCTTCCCACCTCATTTTAAAAAATGAATTTTATATTGTTTGTTAATAGTAAGCACTAATAATAAATAATAATTATAAAGCCTTTTACTACAATAGTTCCTTTAAAGTTTTGTTTATACTGAAGAGTTCTACTGCTGAGAAAAATTTGAGAACAGCTACCTGAGAGAATCGTTTAGAATGTTCAGAGGTTAAATGACTTGTCCTGAGCGATGTTTAGTATGGCTTAGAAGCAAGACTTAAACCCAAGTCTTCCTGACTCTGACGCCAGCTTTCCAAGCACTATTCTACACCGTGTGTCTGTGTAATCTTGAACAAATTCCTTTCTGAGTCTGGGATCAGTTTCCTCCCCAAGCAAATGAGGCAGTAAAGGTAAATGATCTCCAAGGTCCCATGGAGCACTAACATTCTGTGATTCTACAAAGACAGGGCTTCTGTTCCTAGGGGAATGGGCAATGAGCCAAAGGATCAGCTGTAAGGAGTTCTGTTCCTAGAATCAAGAGTATTAGGTAAGCTGTGAGACTGATGGTTCTGCTTAAGCTATGAATTCAAGTCATCTTATGTGTCCCTTATCTGGGGGTAGGATGGGTCCAAGAACTTTGGGGAAGAGGAGAATGGAGAGTGCCAGAAAGTAATAGGACTCAAGTGAGCCTTGATGTGGAGGCTGGAGGGATTGAGTCAGGAAGACAATATCAAAGTCCAGGGCTGTGTCTAACTGACCATATAGCATAGGTGAAGAAAAATATATGTGCATGTATATATAGTTTATGTATATATTTATAAAATAAGGGCAGCTAAGTGGTATAGTGGATAGAGTACTGAGCCTGGAGTCAGAAAGACATCTTCCTGAGCTAAATCTGGCCTCAGACACTGTTTGTGTGACCCTGGGCAAGTCACTTAACCCTGTCTGCCTCAGGTCCTCATCTGTAAAATGAGCTGAATAAGAAAATGGCAAACCACTCCAGTATCTTTGCCAAGAAAACCCCCAAATAGGGCCATAGAGTAGAACATGATTGAACAACCAACAATAACAAAATTTATAAAGTATTTATATATTCACAAATATATTAATATATTTGTGTATATATGTGTGTGTGTGTATTCCTCTCTCCCTCTCTTTCTCTTTCTCCCTCTCCCTCTCCCTCTCCCTGTCCCTGTCCCTCTCCTCTCTCTCTCTCCCCCTCTCTCCCACTCCCTCTCCATGACTAGAACATTTATTAAGCACTCACTAGGTGTCAGGAACTATGCTAAGCACTAGGGATATAAATACAAGCAATCAAAACAGTCCGGTCCCCTCAAGGAGCTTACGGTTTAGTGGAGGACAGCCTATAAATGGGGATCTGAAAACAGATGGGGAGAAGGGGACACAGGAAAAGACAAAGAATTTCAAGAGAATAGAAGCATGAGTGAGGGGAAGCATAGGTAGACTCCTTTTTAAAATAGTAATCCTAGGGGTGGCTAGGTGGTGCAGCCCTGAGTCAGGAGGACCTGAGTTCAAATTCATCTCAGATACTTAACACTTACTAGTTGTGTGACCTTGGGCAAGTCACTTAACCCCAATTACCCTACCTCCCCCCCTCCAAAAAACAAAAAATAAAAAAAATAATAATCCTGGGGAGGGAGTCACTATTCAGGAAAGAAGGGCTTCAGGGTAGAAGCTTCTCCAGGCAATGTAGCAGAATGCCTGGTAAAAATGAACAGATGGGCACCGATGTAGGCTTTGAGGTTAGTGTTTCTCAATCATGTCCTATGTTGCTTAGTACCATGGAGCTTAGGATAAGAATCAAATGCTAAACAAAGGGATTCCATAGTATTTGTTGATTTCTTTATTGTCACTACCTCCCCAGTATTGGTCCCTGAATAGATTTTAAATATCTGTGGGGATTATCATTATTGTTCAGTCATTTCAGTTGTGTCTAACTCTTTCTGACCCCTTTTGGGGTTTTCTTTGCATAGATTCTTGCCATTTTCTTCTCCAGTTCATTTTACTAGTGAGGAAATTGAGGCAAACAGGGTTAAGTGGCTTGCCCAGGGTCACACAGCTAGTAAGTATCTGAGGCTAGATTTGAACTCCGATCTTCCTGATTCCAAGTCACTGCCCTACCTAGCTGCCTTCAGGATGACACTAGGAATAAGCAATAGTTCATATTTTGAGTCAATTCTCATGAAAGGAGATGAGTTCAAATCTCAGCTTGGTCGTTTACTTCCTGTGCATCCTTGGGCAAATAACCTCTCACTCTCAATTTTCTCATCTATAAAATAAAATTGGCCTAAATAATCTCTAAGACTCAATCTATCTTTAACATGATCTCCAACTATTGAAAATGATCTGAAACTCCTGGAGAAAACCATATGGTTCTGGCTATTTTCTCTTTAGGAGTCCCTGTGGCCAAATCCAATTAGAAATTGCCAAGCACCCACTGATGTATGGTCAAATATTTGGGTGGTCTTTAGGTCCAATCCTATGTTCTGTAGGTGTGTACTGTTTCTTTTCTCTTTTTTTGAGGGGAGAAGGCAGGGCAATTGGGGTTAAGTGACTTGCCTAAGATCACACAGCTAGTAAGTGTTAAGTATTCAAGGCCGAATTTGAACTTAGGTCCTCCAGGGCCAGTGCTCTATTCACTGCACCACCTAACCACCCCTGTACTGTTTCTTTTACTACAATTTCCTTTCCTAGTCCTGTCTGGATGCTAATGCCTTCTACTTTCAGAGTTCTTCCATCTACTCCGTATTCATCTTGTACATAAAGAGTCATTTACATGTTGTTTCCACCCCCCCTTTCTCCCATTAGAATGTGATACCCTTTAGGGTAAGGGAATATTTATGCCTTTTTTTGGGGGGGGTGTCTCCTGAGCTTAGCATAATTTCTGGCACATAGTTAAATGCTCAGTAAATGCTTGTTGCCTCACTGGCTAAATGGCTACAATATGGGCACGGCTCTCAGCCCCTAAACATTGCTGGGCTGATGTATAAGTAGTTTTCAGCTTTAGGAGTTCCTCTGAAAACCAGTTGGGGAACTCTCCCAGGTGCCAGGTGGCTTGAAATATCTCATCAGGCAGAGTTGTGTGGGAGGATTGCTTATTTTTAGCAATAGGTAGGAAGTGTGAGTGAAATATGACTTAGTTGACATTCTGGGTCCTAGACTCATTGGTTTGAGGTAGGCAATGACATCTTCACTGTAGCCACATGGAAAACCCTGGATCAGAAGAATGGGGATTGTGATTCAGTGTGGATTTCTCAATCTCTTTCTCCCTTAGAATCTACCATGAAATCACTCTGGATTTTTCTTTGACAGTTATTTCACTTGAAATGACTCTCTGACCTAGGGTTGGGGAACAGATCTGAGTTTTCTACTTCTTTCCAGTAAATACCCTTCACTCTCTTTTCCACCTCCATTTAACTAGGGGGCAGATAGGCTTGTTTTACAAGAAGGCAAATGAGACAAAAAATAGAGGCCTTGTTTTAATGTCGATCCAGACTGCTCAGTCAGGAAATAAGTCACAGTCCATCAACCCTTGAGGATGGTTTCTTATTTTTAGTTAGAAGGAAATAACAGTAGCTACAGAAGCATTGCTCTTACCCTGCTTTAGGTAGAAACAATTCTTAAATTTACTGCCTGAGCTGACCCTTATGTCTCATTGTGTTGTGGGTCCCTGTTTTATTACTTCTAACAGTCTGTTCTCATAGAAGGTTTGAAAACACAGTCACAGGGGCTGGCTTCATTAGCATCCTGTACTGCATAACCATCTGCTGCTTCTTCCCATGTCCCCTGTTCTGCATTACTACCCTCACCTAGGGTTTAACCCAATAGACTTGTTGCTCTTAGAAATTTCTTTAGGCCATGGCTTTAAGGAAAGAAAAGGATAAGATTCTTGCTTTTTCTTAGTCATGACTATCAGTTTTGGCTGCTATCCATAGCTTACCCCCTCATTCCCTGAGGCAATGACTCCTAGCAAGGGAATGATTGCATCCTAGCTACTACTGAAAGCTAGGGAATGTTTGGTAGGAGAAAAAGCCATCTTTCATTCCCTGGACTTCACCACTATGACTCAGCTGTCCTCTACTTGGGCCCCTGAGATCCTCTTAACTCATTGGTAAGTTCCCTGAGAACTTTTACTTTGAGGGAGGGCCTAGACAAATCATCCTTTATTCTGCAGACTTCACAGCTCATGCCTCTGTGTGACTTCTCAAAGGTGTGCTGTGCATAGTTTCTTCTTCTTTTTAAAAATTAATTAATCAATTTTTAATTTTCAACATTCACTTTTATAGGAATTTGACTTCTAAATTTCCCGTCCTCTCCTTCCCCCTTCCCAGGACTTCATACAATTTGATATAGGCTATACATGTACAATCATATTCAACATATTTCTGCATTACTTATATTGTAAAAGGAGTATCAGAACAAAAGGTGAAAACTGTGAGAAAGAAAAAACACAACAACAACAAAATGAGTAACCAGTCTGCTCCGATCTGCATTCAGACTCCAAAGATCCTTCTCTGGATGGGGATAGCATTTTCCATTGTGAGTCTTTTGGAACTGACTTAGAATGATCGTTGCTGAGAAGAGTTAAGTCTATCAAAGCCTGTTATCACACAGTTTTGCTGTTACTTGCAGTTTCTTCTTGAGGATCTCCACTAATGGTCTGGGGGGAAGGAGCTTTGGATAGTTCCATTTGTTAGGATATTGTTTCTCATATCTATTTGAACTCTGTCTCTGCCACTTGTACTCATTCATTGTTTATGGTTCTGTCCTTTAGGGCCAAATATAACAAGTCAAATCCTTTTATCCCATGATGTCCCTTTAAATACTTGAAGACTGAATTAAGTCCCTTCCAAATTTTATTGTCTGCAGGCTAATTTCCTCTAGTCCATACAAATCTTCTTTCTTGGCATTATTTTAAGAGTCTTTACCATGTGGGCTGCCTTCCTTTGGATCTGCTATAGTGTGTTAATGTCATTTCAATGTAGACAGTGTTAAAGAGGAGTGGTCTTGGCAAGAATAACAATGTTAAAGAATGAGACTGTTATCCTGGTGCCAAAGATGTCTTTCCATAGTCAGTCAACAAGTATTTATTGTGTTAACTCTGAGTCAGACACTGTGCTAAATTGTGGGAATACAAAGAAAAAAAAGGTCTCCGCCCTCAATGGGTGCCCATATTAATGGGGAAGCCAATATGAGAATAACTATGAATATACAAGAAATATACAGGATAGATGCAAGGTGACATTGTAGGAAAGGCTCTAGTGTAAGGAGGGCCAGGAAAAACTTCTTGTAGAACATAGAAGATCAAGTCAGAGAAGTCAGGAGGTCAGTGAGGAGGGAGAATGTTCTAGGCATGATGGACAGACACACAAAGTTTAGAACACAGGGGGTCTTGTGTAAAGAACAGCAGGGAGTGAAGCTGAATCATATAATACATGAAGAGGAGAAAGATGTGATAAAACTGGAAAGGTAAGAAGGGGCTAGGCTATAAAGGATTTAAAAATAAAAAGATAATTTCATATTTGATCTAGGGATTCTAAGAGGCAAAGATACGATGGAACCACTGGAGTTTATTTAACAGGAGTGAAGGTGCCAGGGTGATACCTGAACTTTAGGAAGAGTACTTTGGTAGCTGAATGGAGAATGGACTGGGGTGGGGAGAGATGAGGCAGGACAAACAGAAGGTGTTACAGTAGTCTGGACCTGAGGCCTGCACCAGAGATGTTGTGAGGAGAGAATTGGCAGGACTGGATATGAATAGTGAGAGAGAATGAGGAATTGAAGATGATATCTAGATTGTGAGCCTGAGTGAAGGGGGTCAAGGTGGTACCCTCGATAGTAACATGAAAATTTTGATGAGGGGTGGCTTTTTGAAGCAAAGATAATGAGTCCACATTTTAACATGTCTACTTCTTTGAGATGTCTGGGGGGTACATGGAGATTGGTGGTTAAAATAGCTCCATTGATACAACATTTGAGGCTTGATCTGACTTTGATAACAATCTTCTCTATGGTGTGTCAATGAATAACCTTGTTCTGGTACACCTACTCTGAAGCTGATTGATTAAATGTTGCTGTTTAAAGATCATTGAGGGATGACTAGTCCTTCACTTAAATCTTACTTTTAGAGTTGGCCTTTAGAAAAGGTAGAGCAGACATAGAAGATGAGAGAGAGACAAGAGATGAGAGAGACTGCCTCATATTTCCCCACTCTAGTCCATCCTCCATTCAGCTACCAGTAGATCATGTAACGCCAATAGTGAGAGGAACCATATAATGAGAAATGTCAGTTATTGGAGATATTAGTAAAACAACAGGGGATTCCCAGACAAACAAGGAAATTCCTGGACTAAAGCTCTTGAACATAGAGGAAAGAGTCTTGGTGATCCCATGTTTTGAAACCAAGTAGTGACTATGATGTGGAAGAGCAAACCCACACATTGTTTTTCATTAGCAATATAAGTTATGTGGACTAGTTCTGAGAAAAGCAGCTTCCACTCACTTGGGTTGCTTCCTGGTTTGTCCTTCCACAAGAATGTCAACCACAGGGGCGGAGCCAAGATGGCGGAGTAGAAACAGCATTTCCAATGTGCTCTGCCCCACACAAATTTCAAACACATGTGAAAGGGAGCTCCAAACAACTTCTGGAGCCACAGCACCCACAGAACGGCACAGAGAAGCTAACCTCCTGCTGAGGATAGCCCAGCAGCCCTGCAGGGGGCGTCCAGCACAGCGCTCTGAGAGCAGGCAGCACAGCACGCTGGGAACAGACAGCACAGCCCTCAGAGCTGAGCCCAGGTCCTTGGTTTTAGCCCCAGGGCGGCTGGGCCTACAGCCAGCTGGTGGAACCCCAGAACACCAGCAATTGTGGCGATTCCAGAATTATCAGCACAGATATGCCTAGGACAAAGTGAGAGGTTAGTACCCTATGGACTTTGGGATCAGTATTTGGGGAACACGTGGCTTCCTCCCCTGGGGGCAAAAAGCTGCTGAAGAAACAGCTGCACAGAATCCATTTTGCTTTAAACTGCCTGGATCTGGATTGTGGTCTGGGGGGGAAGTTTGGGGTGGGTATCCAACTTGCCAGAGTGGGTGGAGGCTTTACAGAGGCCACCCAACTGGCGGAAGTTGTGAAGACCCCACATTTGGGCGGAAGCTCCCCTGTCTGGTGGCAGAGTCCTACTGTGGCAACAAGCCCAAAATTCAAGTAATTAAGTGGCAACATGCCTAGGCAAACGAAACAAAATAAACAGAAAAGTTCAACATTGGACTCCTATTTTAGGGGCAAAGAGGCTCAAAGCATGGAGGAGGACTGTGAGGTCAGAACTCCAGCACCAAAAGCCCCAAATGAAAATACAAGCTGGCTACAGGCCATGGAGGACCTTAAGAAGCAGATAAGAGAAGTGGGGGAAAATTTGGGAAGAGAAATGAAAAAGATGCAAGAAAAGTATGAAATGACAGTCAACAGCCTGACTGAGGAAAATAACACCTTAAAAAATAGACTAACTCAAATGGCAAAAGAGGCTCAGAAAGGCAATGAGGAGAAGAATGCCTTAAAAAGTCGAATTTGCCAGATGGAAAAAGAATCTCAAAAGCTCACTGAGGAGATTCATTCCTTCAGAGTTAGACTGGAGCAAATGGAAGCTAGTGACTTTATGAGAAATCAAGATGCTGTTAAACAGATCCAAACAAATGAAAGAATAGAAGGAAATGTGAAATATCTCATGGGAAAAACCACTGACCTGGAAAATAGATCCAGGAGAGATAATTTAAAAATTATTGGACTACCTGAAAGCCATGATCAAAGAAAGAACCTAGAAATCATCCTTAAAGAAATTCTCAAGGAAAACTGCCCTGATGTTTTAGACCCAGAGGGCAAAACAGAGGTTGAAAGAATCCACAGATCACCTCCTGAAAAATATCCTCAAAAGAAAACTCCCAGGAATATTATAGCCAGGTTCCAGAATGCCCAGATCAAGGAGAAAATAGTACAAGCAGCCAGGAAGAAACAATTTCAATATTGTGGAAATACGATCAGAATGGCACAGGACCTGGCAGCTTCTATATTGAGGGATAGAAGGGCATGGAATATGACATTCCAGAGAGCAAAAGAGCTGGGAATGAACCCAAGGGTCACCTACCCAGCAAAACTGAGTATTTTGTTTCAGGGGAAAATATGGTCATTCAGTGGAATAGAGGACTTACAAGCATTCTTGATGAAAAACCAGAGTTGAATAGAAAATTCGACATTCAGACACAAGAAGCAAGAGATGCTTGAGAAGGTAATCAAGGAAAAGGAATCAAAAGGAACTTATCAAATTTGGACTATTTACAGTCCTACATGGAAAAACAATAACTGTGTTTGATGAAACCTTTCTCATTATGAAAATAATTGAAGAAGGGTACATGGCATATGTTCACAGGTATACATGGATAGAGGGCACAGGTTGAATTTGATGGGAAGGGATGACTATTTTTTTTTTGGAGGGCAATTGGGGTTGGGTGACTTGCCCAGGTTCACGTGGCTGGGTTTTTGTTTGTGTGTTGGCTGTCTGGGGCCGGATCCGAGCTCGGGTCCTTCTGGCTCCGGGGCTGGCTCTCTGCTCGCTGCGCCACCTAGCCACCCCAAGGAAGGGATGATTCTTAAGGGGTGAAGTCAAGAGGTGAGAGAGGAATGTGGCAAGAGGAGATGGAGAGAGACAGGGTAGGGCAAACTATCTCATGTAGAAGAGGCAAAGGGAAGTAGTTGCAGGGGAGGGGAAGAACAGGAAGGCAAAAGCATATTCTCATTGAAGTTGGCTCAAGGAGAGAATCACATACATATTAAATGGAATATCTTACCCTCACTCACTCTCCTGAGTAGGGGAAAGGGGGATGAGAGGGGGGATGATGGAGGGGAGGGTCTTCTGGGGAGAGGGGAGGTTAGAAGTACCCACTATCAAAGAGGGACAGGATCAAAGTAGGGAATGGACCAGGTGGGAGGTGAGATGGTTGGGAGGGAAATATAAGCAGTCTTTAACAATATGTCTACTATGGTAATGTTTTGCATAGATATACATGTACAACACATACTGAATTGTTTATCTTCTCAGAGGGAGTGGGTGACAGGGGAGAAAGGGAATGGATCTGAAAATCGAAGTTTTAAAATTAAATGTTTCATAAGATGTCCAGGCATTGGGGCTCAGAGATTCACCTTGCCCTAATGGCAAAGTCGAAGGGGGTATGGGAGAAGATATGGGAGAGAGCAGATTGGATGAGGGGATATCTGGTGGGACTGCTATTCTGAGGTGGTGGGTAGGGAAAAAATGGGGGGAAAATGTAACTCATAATCTGGTGGAAATGAATGATGTAAACCAGAAGTTAATAAAGCATTTGTTTAATTAAGAATGTCAACCACAAGGTAATCATTAAGTCTATATATGTCTCTGTGGGGAATGGAAACTTATAAGAGGGAAAAGGGTTAACTCTCAGTCACACCTATTTTATCCTTTAAGAGTACTCAGCTCCTATAAAACACCATTAGTTTGGAAGGCTCTGGAGGTCCCTATGGAATGCTGGGATCACAAGAGAGGAAAGGGAAGTTGCCTTAGCTGCTTGAAGATTGGTTGTGAATTCTTTGTGTTTTCCATTTATTATTGGGCTAAATAAATTCCATCCTGTATTCTATGTGTCTTTTTTTTAGCATGAAGGCTTGCATAGGAGCCAAGGGCTCTTTTAACCTTTACTTTAAAGCTTCTGTAGATCAAAAGTGTCAAACTCAGCTGGCAAAAACAGCCAGCCAAACTCCCACAGAGAGTCAGCATGTAATTGGCAAATGTTTAAAATAAGATGTAATTGGCAAATGTTTAAAATAAGATGTAATTGGGAAATGTTTAACACAATCAATAAAAATACAATAGCACATAAATAATGTTAAATTGTGGTTTTCTAAGTCAATAAATTGCCTGCAAGGATTTGTTGCTATGTGAGTTTGATGCCACTTTTGTAGAGATCTAAAATGAACTCTATTCAGATGTTCCCTACAGGGGAATGAGCCAGAGAGGTGAGACATCCCCGAGATTGAATTTTCTCTGTGTAAACCCAGAACCTCAGGTCTGGTCCACTGATTATGTGAAAATGTGGGGCCCAGAATGGAAAACAATATTCCATATGTAGTCTGACCTGATCAGAATATTACCAACTTTTTTTTTTTCTGGAGACTGTGATTTCATATATCCAGTTTGGGTTCACATTAGATTTTGTGGTTGTCATATCACATTCATTGAACTTGCAGCCCACCAAAACCATAAGGCCTCTTTTTAAATGAAGTATTATTGAAGTCTCATCTCTCCCAGCCTTTACCAGTCCAATTGATTTTTTGAACCCGAGTATATGTTTCATTGTTGTCCTATTAAATCTGACACATCTTTTTACTCTGTCAACCTTTTTTGTATCATGGGTTTGTGATCCAAAACATTTTCATTCAATTTTGAGTTTTGTGTCATTTGCCAGGCAGATTAGGAGACTTAGTAGGATATATACATACATATATCTATATCTATATCTATATAATGTATGTATAGAAAAGAATGGGGAAGGAACACTCAGAGAAATTCAGAACTGCAAGATAGGTTTGAACTGATGGTAGGTAGGGCTAGAATACAAGCATCATGACTGTATAATCCAAATCCAAGTCTAATCATATCTTCAAAACAGCTTATATCTATCTTCTTGTCCCTGTCCACACTTTAACTACCTGTAGGAAATGTTGTGACTTAGTTATGAGTCCATACCAGTAACTTTGTTTTCTGTTACCTGAAAGCAATTTACCTCTGGTTTGCTTTGGTGTTATATTGTGCTATGAAGGAGTGATTAGATGTGAACATTTTTAAAGTGAACCCGTCTTAACAAGTGGAACGTTCATGGTCTCTCTCTCTCTCTCTCTCTCTCTCTCTCTCTCTCTCCATATATATATATATATATATATATATATCTCTCTGTATATTTATATATGTATGTCTATATCTATATCTATATCTATATCTATATCTATATCTATATATCTTTCTAAACATCAGGGCTGTTGCCAGACATCCAAGCTGTCCTTTCTGGAAGGAAATCAAGACCATGACCCTCAGATGTCAGGCACATGCTCATTCCCTGGCATCTCAAAAATCTTGACCATCTGCTCAGAGAACACCATTGCATGATGGTCAAGGTTTCATAAGAGAGCAACATGATAGGGAGTGAGTGGGATGAATCTACTGAAAAAATAGCAAGGGGAATTCACCTTTAAGGCTCCACTGGGAGCTAAAAATGGCCCAGAGACCTCTCCTCCAGCATCCCAATCAAGGGACTTTTTTCTCCTACCCTCAGAGAACTGTTTGTTTTGGCATGGTATCAGTTGTCTCCATTCAAATAGCTTCTTTCCCAGTCTTCCAAAATTAATCTTCTTATTTTAAATTGTGACTGGTTAACTTAGGTGGTTGCAACACAAAATTAAATAAGTCAAGGATAAGGATAAAATGGCTACAAGCAGCATCCCAGCTGCCTCACTGATACATTCCCCTAGTCAAAGGTGTTACACAGGAGACTGGAACGAATTTTTTTTTTGCTGTTCTTAAAGGTTTTTTCAAGGGTTGAAGAGGAACAAACTGGCCATGCTGACTAGGCTTCTTCTGACCAATGGATACTTGATGCCATTATTTCTTTTTTTCCTTTTGGAGGGGGGAAGGCAGGGCAAATGGGGTTACATGACTTGTCCAAGGTCACACAGCTAGTAAGTGTTAAGTGTCTGAGGCTAGATTTGAACTTAGGTCCCCCTGACTCCAGGTCCAGTGCTCTATTCACTGAGCCACCTGGTGCCCCCTCCCCATGCCATTAATTCTTAATGGCTTTTATCATGAGAAATTAGCATTGCAGTGGCCTCTGCAGTAGAGTTTAAATAATGGGTAGATAATTTAAGTCAGAAACCCTAACTCTAACCCCTTCCCCAACTTAGAGGCAGAAGTTCAGTGGAGTGCTCTAAGGATATCTTATTGGTTTTGCCTGTTCAGCATTGCTGATGGCAATTCAGATCTCTGCTTACTTTTGGTAAAAACAACTTGAAGCATTTGTACTCCCAATGATGGTGCGGAGATGGAGACCTGCTATCATTCTTTTCCTGTGAGAGTACAGCCTCCATACTCATTCTCAGAAGTCAATGAAGAGGATCTTCTTCATCTTCAAAAAGTATGCACTGAACTCGGTGTTCGTGAGATACTAAACTCCTTCTAGGAAAGAGCAATGTGTTCTTTATCTTTGTCTTTCATTTAGCTTTAAGATTTATAAGTTGTAGAGAGGAGCTTAATACATATTTGAGGATTTTAAATTAGGCTCAATTAATAATGGTACCCTAAGGATCCATGATTTTGTCGGAATGGATACAGCTCCCACCAGTATAGATTACAACCTCATCATACATTTGACTTTATGAGATACTGGCACTGGAAAAGTCATCAATATGTGGTCAAGCCTCTATTGGTGAGGTGTCCTTTACTAAGCCAGGCTGGTTTTCAGACCGTCGATATCAAGCACATTGCTACGCTTCTATTAATCAGTCAACAAATAATCATTTGTTGAGTGGATACTATGTGCTAGGGAATGGGAATTCCAAGACAAAAATGAAGCCCCTTTGAGGAGCTTACATGTTACAGTGGGAAACGACATATATGCATGTAGGTATATATATATATATATATATATATATATATATATATATATGAAATATGTACAAAATTAAAATAATATTTTAGAGAGATGAGATACAAGTAGTTGGGATTAGGAAATCCCTCATGTAGGATGTGTTTGTTTAGGTGAGCTTTAAAGGAATCTAAGGGTCCTAAGCAGCAAAAATTAGAATGGAAAGTGCATTCTAGGCTTTGGAAGGTAGCTTGTGTAAAGACATGGGGATGAGAATATGGATTCTTGTATGTGAAGCATAGCAAGAAGACTGGTATGGCTAAATGATAGTGTGTATGAAAGGTAGTAAAGTATAATAAGCTTGGAAAGGTCAATCTGAGCCAGATGGCACAGGACTTGAAATGCCAAAAAGAAGAATTTTTATTTCATCCTAGAAGTAATAGGGAGCCATTAGAGATAATTGAGCCAGAGTGATATAGTTGAACTCATGATTAAGGTTTATCACTTTGACAACTTAGTGGCAGATGGATTAGAAAGGGTAAAGATGAAGGGAGATTAATTAAGAGAACATTGAATAATCAACACAAGAAGAACTAAGGCTATAGATAAGATGGTGGCTACAGGAATAGAAAAAAAGGGTACAAATGCAAGGGAGGTTCTAAAGGTAGAAATAATGAGATATAGCAACTGATTGAATATTTGGGGTGAGAGGGAGTAAGGAATCAGTGGTGACTCTGAGTCTGTGAACATAGGTGATTGGAAGCATAGTGATATTGTCAAAAGAAATCCACATTTTTGGAAGAGTGGTAGATTTTAGGGGAAAGATGATTAGTTTTGTTTCAGATAGGTTGAGTTGAGCTGCCCATGTGACATCCATTTGACAATATCTGATTGGAAGTTGGTGATGTGAAATTTTGGGGGGAGAGAGAGACAGACAGACAAACACACACAGGGGGTGGGGATGGCTGGTGGTGGCGGGTGGGGGAAGAACTAATATGTCCTTGATGCAGACATGCTCCCTTCTAATGATCACTACTTCCCTTTAAAACTATTAACAAATGATCTATTCCAATCTGTGTCCATAAAATAATTTTTTCTGCATATATACTATAAGTGTTGTTGTTGTTCAGTCATGTACAACTCCTTGTGACCCCATTTGGGGGCTTCTTGGCAAAGATACTGGAGTGGTTTGCTATTCCTTCTCCAATTCATTTTTACAGATGTGGAAACTGAAGCAAACAGGGTTGAGTGACTTGCCCAGGGTCACATAGCTAGTTAGCATCTGAGGTCAGGCCCTCCTGACTCTAGGCCTGGCACTGTATCTACTGTATCACCTAGCTGCTCCTATACTATAAGTATCATCTAGCTTTTGGTTAAAGATTTCCTATAAATGGAACTCATTATCTTCTGAGGCATACCGTTCCATTTTGGGATAACTCTAATTGTTAACAATTTTTTCCCTGGCATCCAATCTAAAATATCTTTTCCCCATTGCTCCTAGTTCTGCCTTATTAGGCATAGATTGTAGATAGAAAGCTGCAAGAGACACTGGAAGTCATCTAGTACAGGCATCCCATTTTAGTGATGAGAAAACTGAGACCAAAAGAGGATTAAAAAATTTGCCTAAGGTTATGATGTGATAAATGCCAGAGCTGGGCTTTGAACTTAGATTTTATGCCTCCAAGTTTGGTGTTCTACTCCCAGTACCATACTGTTTCCCCTCAAAAGAACAAGTATAATACTGCTTCTGCATGACTACCCTCCAAATATTTGGTGACCACTCATACCCTTCTGGTCTGGAATATTTTTCTGTAGGCTAAACTGTCCCAGTTCTTTCAATTGATCCTTACATGGCAACAATTTGAGGCTTGTTACCATCCTGATTACCCTCTTCTAGACACTTTCCAGCTTCCCAATGCCCTTCCTAAGATGTGTCATTAAGAATCAAACATCTTATTCCTTCTATAGTCTGACAAAGACTGAGTATAGCAGGACCATCTACTCCTTATTCCTGGAAGCTGTGACTCTCTAAGATCAGCCTAAAATCACATTAGCTTTCTTGGTTGTCATATCACATTGTTCACTCATATTGACCTTACAGTCTATCTTGGCTTCCTACACTCTGTTATACTTTTTTTTTCTTCTTCTCTCTATCTTTCTCAGTTCAAAGGTTGTTTTCCTTAGAAGAGTAAAAAATAAAAACAGAACCAAAACCAACAAACCAGAATGAGGTGAACAGTCCTGTATTCTCCTCCCTTCCACCCTGAGGAATGGTTATGTCCCTCCACCAATCCTTGTTTTCCCACAGAGATAAAAAAAATGGAGACCACAAACACACATCTCACAGATGGAAAAGATGTGGATGGGTAATAGTCATCAGTGATGAGAGGGGCACCCATACTGCTGAGCTTGTGGACCCATCTAAGGCTTAAAGGCTAAGATAGGGCAGAGCAGGAATTCAGGGCTGGACTAGTGTGGAGGAGAAGCCAACTCAGGCTTGAGCCATTTTCTCCAGCAGGACTTCCCTGAAAGAGAGTCCTGGCTAAATGACAGCTCCTGCAGCCGTCTTAGAGTAGGAATGAAAATAAAAGTGATAGTATTTCTGCAGCTCAGTGTGTGTAACTCATCTGTGACCTCCTCTGCAGTGCTGTTTGGAGGTACAGAACTATGTCTCCTTGGGTCTTGGATGGGATATCTCAATTTAAATCTGTCCTCAATCTGTCGGGTTCAGGAGTGGTAGTCTTGTGAAGATGAATTATGTAAACAAGTTACAGTAATGGAATTCTTATTTATAAACCATATTTTAGGAGGCTTGCTCCTACCATTAAAAAGAAAAGCCTATGCTAAATTCCAGCTTGTTAAGAAAATTTATCCTACGGGGGGGGGGGAACCATTTGGACTAGGGATTTAATAAATGCAAGCTAATGATTGTCCACAACTGCTTTCTTCATTTTGGGAGTGCAGTGGGTGGGAGGGAGAGGAGGTGTGCCTTCCATTTTCTATTACTCTTCAATATGAGGACATAGGGCTTTCTTTTGATGGCATAAACATTGAAAAATAAAGAGTCTATTATACTCCCTTGTATTTTCTCCTAGCCTCCCCTCTTTGGGGAGGGAGGTATTGATCTTTTTTTGTCTTACTTCATCTCTGGCTCCACTCCTATGATTGGCGTCTTTTTTTTTTTTACTTTTGTTATGAGGCAACAAACCAACTGGAGATTTGAGTCCTTCATGATACTCCATCCCCTCCTCCCCCATCCCCATCTACATCCTGACCTCTGAGAGCATCTTGGACCTCCTGGCCCACTGTGATCTGCAAAGGTGCTGGAGTTTATTCATTAGTGTCATACAAAAGCAAACAGCGCTTTCCCTGACAAGAGTCCTCCATCACTCGGCACCCTTACTCATCAGACTGGTGAACAAGCTTTCCCTGATGCTCATTATTGCCCAGAGACATTGTGCCCTTTTAAAATAGCCTGGAGGATAGGCTTTCCCAAATCCAGACAGAATGGATTCCATCCTTCCTAAGATACCCCTTGGCCTCTCTTGTCTCAGCAACAACTGGCTTAAACCTTTTGCTGTCCAATTCAACAACATTTATTATGTCCTTGTTCTGTGCCAGACTCAGGGCTGGATGATAAGGGTACAGAAGACAAAAAAGGAACATTCCTTGCCCTCAAAGAGCTTACATTCTACTGTGATGTAAGCTCTTTTGTTTCCAAAGGATGAATCTGAAATTCAGAACATCTTAATCTTATGAAAACAACAACAAACTATCTCTGCTTGCTTATCTGAAACTCTCAGTCATTTTTCTTGATTGAGTGTAAGCTTTCAGCCCAAGTTAATAAAAAAAAACAATAAAACATATATGGAGAGCATGATGTTCAGACAAAACAAAACCATTCCTGCCTTCAATCAATTTATATTCTCTAATGTAGGATAGTGGAGAAAATGCCCCATATATACAGAGCAGTAAATGTGGAGTAGCTGTAGTTTGCAGTTGTGGGATCAGCATTCAAAGCATAGACTAGGTGCTGCGAAGCCCAGATGTTGGTAAATACGGGTTCTGTAACATGTGTGAGAGTGAGAAGGGCTGCAGAAGGGATCTGAACTCCCTTGTAAGATTACTATAGATAGAATCAGGCAAGCAAGCTCCAAAGCCTGTAACGTGTTAAGGGTATGCCTAACAGAGCGCTGTGGTAATTGTGAGCTATGGCAGAGGGCATGGCAAATTTAGCTAGAGGCAAAAAGGGGCTATGGTCATTAGCCAGGATGGTGAGTGACCACTTTCTTGGGAACCATTGGGTCCTGTGACTGAATGAGAAATGCTACCTGAGAAGACAAAACACACAGACAGACAGACAGACACACACACACTCCTCCAAAGGAGCAGAGGTAAATGATGTACAGCAAGTCAGTCAATCGCCTATGGATGCCTTTGTCTACCTCAGGAGCAACATTTGAAAATGTTGAAGGCAGAAGGAAAAGTAAGCCACTGAGGAATGGATTGAAGGAGGAAGCTCTAACTGAGGATGAATGACGGGGTTTCTAGGGATCGGAGTGAGGGGCTATGTGCCCCACAATGGCAGATGCTTCTGAGTCAGAAATCACAGAGCCTTGTTTTACAAGTAAGGAAAGTGGTGCCATTAAAAGGCAATTATTCAAGTGGTGTGAGTCAGCCTTGCAGCTCCTGATACTGCTGAGCTGAGCGTGAAGAGAGAGTGATGTGGGAATGTTAGGTTATTATTATTGTTTTTAGCATTAAGCTGAAGCTGGAAAGGAAAACTTGAACCTCCTCTGAGCTGTCAGATCATCAGTGACCCCTTGGGACAGGTCACAAAGAGGGAAACTCAGGAAGGAGCCGTCCTCTGCTGACATTTAAGCACTTTCAAGAAGATGTCACATGAGATGAGAAGGTTTTCCCTCTCCTGAGATGCATGGAGGGAAATAAAGGACTCTAAGTAGGCTGGGTAGCAGTTTCCTCCCACATGCCACATGGAAGAGCACTGGGCTACAACTCTGGGACTGGAAGGGACATTGGAGGCCATCTTGCCCAACCCCTTCATTTTACAGACAGGAAATCTGAAGTCGATAGAGATAAAGTGATTTGCCCAAGGTCATACCAGTAGTAAAAGGTAAAGCCAGAATTTGAACCAGGCCCTCTGACTCTCAATCCAGTGCTCTTTCCTCTGTACTTCTTAATTGCATGAAAATCACAAGTCATCTATGACTCCTTTAAACTTTTTTTAATTTTATTTTTATTATGACGCAGTAAACACCAAAATAAAGCAGGTATGTCCATATCCATAGTAGAAGAGGAAAAGGCAGCTAAGTGGGGAAGTATAGCACTCTAGGGCCTAGATTCAAGAAGACCTGAGTTCAAATCCAGCCTCAGATATGTAATAGTTGTATGATCCTGGACGAGTCACTTAACCTCTTTCTGTCTTGATTTCCCCATCTGTAAAATGGAGATAATAGAACCTACCTTCCAGGGTTACTGTGAGGTTACTCATTATCAAATGAGATAATATTTGTAAAGGGTTTCACAAACCTTCAAGGGCTTGATAAATGCTAATAATAATAGCTGGTATTTTGGGGGTTGCTATCAGTTGCTTTGCTTTCAGGAGAAGCTTGGAGTTAACAAAGAAGTGTTTGCAATTTTCCAAATGCAGTCCATTCTTCTCCAATTCAACTCTTGGCACAACTTGCTATCCAGCTGTACATCACTGGGGAGGTTTCCGTCTGTCTCCCTCACCTCACTTCTTTTGTGACTTTATAGAAGATTTTTGCTTGTCTTTTACTTGTCTCTCTCTTTTCCCCCTGTACATTATCTAGAAAAAGTAGTACTATGTTCACCATGACAGCAACTTCCACCTTCCCCATTTCTATGGGAAGAGAGGATCAAGGAGGGCAAATCCTAATTTCTTTCTCATCCAGTTACACTTCTCTAGATTTCTCCACTATGTCCATCCTGCCCTCCATGATCATCCTGGAAGATCACAGCAACCTTGCTTGGTACTTACATGTCATCAGTGCCTTTGCCCTTCTGATTGAAGGTTTGAATGATCAGTTTCTCTCCAAACCTCCAATTATAGAGGGATCCCAGGTCGACCATCTCATCATTTCCCACCCAGGTGGTCTCCTTTGGACTTTCCCATTGAGCCCCTATGTCAGATACCTCCTTCCACCAACACCTTTCTGCTGTATTTTATTTGCTATCTTCCCCCATTAGACTGTAAACTCCTCAAGGGCAGGGATTGCCTTTCTTTTTATATGTATATCTCTTAGCATAGTGCCTAGCGTGTAGTAGGTGCTTAATAAATATTTATTGACTGACTTGTTCCTTCTTCCATGCTACTCTATGATAAAATCCCAGATGGTGACAACTGAGGTTTCTATCTTGGACAAAAGTTTATTTTTTAGGTCCTACCAGTAGGGAGTTTCAAGGTGAAGAAATCAGTCAAAGGCCAGAATAAAAGCACATTGGTCTGGATTCCTTGTACCTTTTGAAAAACAGCTTGAATCTACAAAAATAATCATAAGAGATAAGATGAAGTGAGCGAAACCAGGAGAATAAATTTTGTAATCACAACAGCATTATAAAGAAAACAACTTTGAAAGACTTGGAAACTCTGATCAATTCAAATGATCAACCATGATTCCAGAGGACCAATGTCAAAGCTTGCTATCTACCTCCTTCCAAAGAGATCATGGACTCGGGATGTACAATGAGACATACATATGCAGACATGGAAACTGTTTTGCTTGACTATGCATAGTTATTTTGAGGATTTTCTTTTTCTTTGTTTTTGTTTGGGGGCAGGTGGGAGGAAGAGAAAATGAATGTTTGTGTGAAAGAGAGACAGACAGACAGAGACACACAGAGAGAAAGACAGAGAGAGAGAGAGAGAGAGAGAGAGAGAGAGAGAGAGAGAGAGAGAGAGAGCAGGTAACTTGGTTAGATTATTCCATCTCTGGGTCAATGTGCTTAGGACAGGATCACTGGTATTGCAGCTGATGAAGGTTTTATGAAATATAATGGCATCTCAGGTCCCCAGTCACATCATTTCTGTCAAGGAGGCCCAAATAACCAACAGAATATCAGTGGCAAAGTTACTTCTGCATATGCTGCTGTCAGCAGTAAGGACACCTGATGTGCTACCACAAATCATGGCTTTTGGTACTTCCATAGCAGCCTCAAGTGGATTATTGCCCCTCATCTATAAACATGTTTCCATCTGTTTCTCTCCCTGAAAGTATGTACAGGGATTAGTGTTATACAAACAGAGGTGCTTGAGAGGCCATTTTAATACTGGAAGAAATTCTGTGAGAAAAATCTCCCCCTTTATGACAACAATACACAAGGAGTTCATAAATTCATCTAGGACTGATTGTTCCCAGAGCCAAGAGGGAGAAATCTTATCTTACCAATGGAAGAATTTCCCAAATTTTCATGTCCTTCTGATAATTCCTTTAGGAAAGTCTGGACCCCAGTGGATATGACCCACCTCCTCCTCATTTACTATCACCTTCCATTTTGTAATTCCCTAGTTGAAATCTCAAATTGCCTTCAAACCTTTACTCTTTTCCTCACCTAGACTTTATAAAGTCAGTTAGACTTTTTCTGAGGTAAGAGTGAAGACAACGGTTTGGGTTGTCAAAATCCTACCAGTATTTCAGGTGTCATCTAACAGTCTGCCTTCCCTGTGAAGCTTTCCCTGGTTACTCAGGGCCAGTATGATCTTGTTCTCCTAATAAATACGGTTACACTTTTTTTATGCTGCTACTTTGTGGAATAATTGTATTATGTCAAGGAGACCATAAGGATGAAATCACCTGATACTGTGGAAAGGAAACAGATGAAACTTTCTAGAGTATATGTGCTCAGGTCAAAACTTAGGTCAGTTTGGCCCAAGGTCAGGCTGCTGTTTCTAGGGTGAGTGAAATTGACTCATGTCTCTCACTCAGGCATTTTCCACAATCCGCAGACAAGGTAAGTGTTCCCTCAAGTAGTCATGTACATGTTATATTACCTTCTGGCTAAAGCAGAACTCAAATACAGTATATTGGAAATTAGAGTAGCTGTATTTGAAAAAGTCTAGTGGCAAAAACATTGGCATTGGAGTTATGGGACCTGGATTCAATTCTTGCTTCTGACATTTGCTATTTGTGCTCTCTTGGGAAAGTCAGTTAAATATCCCTGGGCCTGTAAAATGAGGGAGTTGACTTCTGAGGTTATTTTTGGCTCTAGATTTCTGAATTCTATGATGGTATAACTTTGAGCAAGCCATTTCTATTTTTTGAACCTTAGCTTCCTCACCTGTAAAATAAAGTAGTTGGACTATATCAAGGCTTTTGAAATTTGTTTTTGTTATAAATCCCCCTTTGATAGAAACCTATGGACTTCTTTGTAGAATAATGTTTGTTACTTACATCCATGATTGAAAGAAACAATACATTTTGGGTTGGCTAGGTGGCGCAGTGAATAGAGCACTGGCCCTGGAGTCAGGTGGACCCGAGTTCAAATTTGGCCTCAGACAATTAACATAAAAACTAGCCGTGTGACCTTGGGCAAGTTGCTTAAACCAATTGCCCTCCAAAAAGCAAAAGAAAAAGAAAGAAAGAAAAAAAGAAACAATACATTTCAGGTGGAAGTTAGTGCAAATAAAGATGTTAATTTTCCCCCCATCCAAGTTCATGAACCTCCTGAGATTTGCCCATGAACCAACCCTTTTGGCTAAGAACCCCTGATTAACTTTCCTTCCAGTTCCAAATGTAAAATTCATTGGAATCTCAGGAAAGATTGCCTAGTGAACAGATCCCAACCTGTTTTGGGACATAAACAGAGTCTCAGTCCCAGCTCCAAATCTTTTTCTATAAATGTTAAAATGTGTCCTTCCCCCGTTATGCCTTAATATTGACACTTATCAGCCCTGACCGACCCTTAGTACTCACCTCAGATTAAGCAATCGCCAGTAGCTGCCCTTAGACTAGCAATGAGAATCTTCTGTGCCTGCTCAGCTTTCTTACTGATTCAGCCTTCCCTGCTACAGAGGGGGCAGAGGGCTGTGATTCCCTGAACCCTGCTGGGATGTTTCTTATCCCTCAATTATTAGCAGAGAAGTCTATAACTTCCAGGGATTCTGGTGGGGTGTCTAGTACCAGCTACCAGAGAAGCAGAGTTGCCTAAAGCACAATTTCTGCCTCCCCAAAGTTAATTTATTAACCATTTCTCTCACATAGTAGGCAAACAATAAATATCCATTAAATGAATGAAGGTACAAACTATCTTCCATTGTGGTTACTTTGCTAATTAACCCAGTTGTGTTAATGATCCCAGAGCTGGCACTCCCATAGGTGCATATTGTGTAAAACCTTGAGAACAAAAATAAAACTTGGGAGTCTAAGCAGACCACAAGCTTAAAATGAATCTTCAGAGTGACAGCGTAGCAAAAAAAAAAAAAAAAAAAAAAACTAATGCATTTTTGGCTGCATCAATAGAATAATAATGCAAAAAGTGAAGGAAATGATGGTCCCTCTGTGACCTGACCAGAGCAGACATACATCTGGAGAACTGTGGTCAATTCTGGGCGCTACTTTTAGAAAGGACAATGACAGCCTGGAGTCTGTCCAAAGAAAGATGACCCAGGTTGGTGAGGACCTGGAAACCATACCATATTAGAATCTAGAGAAGAAAATGAATATGCTTAGCCTAGAAAAGAAGAGAAATGTTAGCAGGGCAGGGTTAAATAGATATCTTAAAATATGTGAAAGCCTGTCATGTATTAGTACTTAGGATCATAGATCATAATGGTTAGTTAGACACTGTTCAGTTGAGGTCCTAGGGCCTAGCAACTTGAATCAATCTCTGTCCTTCATCAGCCATCACAATTTGCCCAAGTTCATTATTCTGAAACAGCCTGACTTCTAAATAGGCAAAGTTGTTGTGTTCAGTCATGTCTGACTCTTTGTGATCCCATTTGGGGTTTTTTGGGCAAAGATACTGGAGTGGTTTGCCATTCCTTTTTCAGCAAATTAAGGCAGACTGGGTTAAGTAACTTGCCCAGGGTTACACAGTTGGCAAATGTCTGAGAGCAGATTTGAACTCACAAAGATGAGTGAGTCTTTCTGGCTTCAGGCCTGGTGCTTTATCTACTGCCAATCGGGGGCAGTAAGCTCCCCTTTTTCCCATTTATTGGTTTCATCCCACACCCCCCAACACAACTACTTTGGGGACAATTGCTACTTACAGAATTGTTAATTATAAGAAATAGTTATGGGTTTAAAAATCTAAGAATCTGGGGTGGCTAGGTGGTGCAGTGAATAAAGCGCTGGTCCTGGAGTCAAGAGGACCTGAGTTCAAATGTGGCCTCAGACACTTAACACTTACCAGCTGTGACCTTGGGCAAGTCACTTAACCCCAATTGCCCTGCCTTCCACCCTCCAAAAAAGCAAAAAAAAAAAAAAATCTAAGAATCATATCTTATCTTCTCAAAGGCTGCCTCCAGGAGACCTCACAGCCAGAATCTGCCTCTTCTACTGCCAAGTGTTGTACCTCAATTGCTTTTGGCTCAGCAGCCAATTGGGTGACACATCCCACATAGCCAATAGCAGAAAAAGGGTACCTTTATGTGCTCTAAGGGGGGGAGGGTCTGGACCTGTAATGCTCATCTAGATCTGAGAGGACCATAAAAGGATATCTAATCTGACTCCCTCATTTTACAGATGAGGAAACTGAGGCCCAGAGAGATTAAATAATTTAATCAATGTCCATAGATAGCAACTGACAAAAGCAGGATTCAAACCCATTGTATTGTGCCATTTGTTCTGTTGGAAAACAAAATGCAAGGAATTTATGGACTTGGCAGTGAAGCAGATTTCAGCTTGATAGAAGGAAAAACCTACTCACAGAACTGTCCAAAGTTGTAATGGGAGGCCTGAGGAATGAGTGCTAGGTAAGCATGCCATCATGGAAGGATATCTTCAGATGGAGGCTGGATGGCCATGAGCCATCGAGGGCATTGCTGGGCAGGGACCAATGACCTTTGAGAGGTCTTACAACTGCTTCCATACTGCTGACATCTCCATCAGACCAAATGCAAACACTGGCTGTGCCACCCTTGCCACCCTTTGACAATACTGGTCTGGGACAAGAAAGGGTCTGTCTGTCTTTGCTTTGGAAGAGACATCTGTCTTCCTTGTCAGACTTCACTACTGCCTCAGAGGGGGATAAATAATCATTAAATGTCCCATTTCAGATTAATTGAGTAGCTGATAGGATATCACAAAGTTGAAAAGGGTCTTCTATGGGTCTTAGCTATGATGATGGTTTGGATTTTGACTGATAAATTCAATGAATTCTTTGCCTTTTTCTCTTTCTACTTGCCATTAGCTGTAGGTAGATGGACTCCTTGGGTTTAAAGCTGAAGTGATAAATGTAATGAATTCTCTGCCTCCTCTCTTTTCCCTCACTCGTGAGCTGGAGGTGAGGAACTGTATCTAAAAGCCAGGAGGGAAGATCTGAGTTTGACTTGCCTCTTTTTTTAAACCCTTTTTTTTGTGGCTTTTTCATATTTGTGAACTTGGCTTTTATAGCTTTGTTTGCCTTTTAAGGCTGTGTGTATGGCAGTAGAGAAATGGGTGGCAGTCTTTCTCTGGAGGTTTTGCCAGTCTTTGCAGTTTAAATTGGACTCCCCCCTCCCCACCAGGTTCTCTGCATGACCAGCACTGAAAAATGTATCTTGCATTTGGCTACCCTTTCCTTGAAAAGGCCTCATGTGCAAACCAGGCTGACACTTGTCCAGTAATTGCCTCCCACTGGATTTAACTTATTCACATGCATCTTTTCTCTCGTGATGAATCCAGGGGGGTCTTCATTACCTTTTAGTGCATGTACACTTGCCTAGATCAATAAGCCTAGAGGAAGCAGATAGTGGAAAAAGCCAGGATGCTCTGTTCTTCCCTTTTTTTTTTGTATACACATTTTATATTCTGCCTTTAAAGCTATTTCTGCTGCACAGCTGCTTTTCCAAGAAGGCAAAGACTCCTTCCTACAGGCCCTGCTTGTCCCGACATCTACCTTGGTTATCTTTTCACAGGATTTGATTTCTGCAGTCAGTTTTATAATGAGGAAAGAGTACGCAGTAGATTTGGAGATTCCTATTAACCAGGTCATCCATGAATCTATTTTTGTGGGTTTCTTATTAGAAATAGCAGGGAACACAATGATATTTAAACACAGTCATTTATGAGAGCTTGGCAAAAGAAAAGAAAAGAAAAAATATTGGTGAGCTTTCTTCACACTTGATATTTGAAAATGTTGTACTGTATTTTGCCAACTTCCAAGCACCTTGACTTGATTTACATTCCAGGGTATCAGTGAAGGCCATGAAAGATGAAAACTGATTTTAAAAGCCAAACTTTAATATATAGCACTGGTCACACTCCGTTTGGAGTGCTGTGCCTAATTCTATGCTCCACATTTTAGGAGGGATTTTGACAAGCTGGGGTGTTTCCATAAGAGAACATTCAACTTGGGGAGGAATCTTGGGAACCATGCTATAGAAGGAATAGTTGAAGAAAATGTTTTCTCCCTTCAGTTATCATATGGTAGGAGCACTAAACATTTTTTGGGAGAGGTGGTGTTCCAGAAAGTAAAAGCAATGTTAAATTATGGTATATTTTGACTGAATACAAATAAGAAAACTTTCTGTCAACTAGATCTGCCTAAGGGCAGCTAGTTGGAAATGTGGACACAGCATAGGGCCTAAAGTCAGAAGGCCTGAGTTAAAATCTGACCTCATATACTTACTAGCTGTGTGATCCTGAGCAATCACCTAAGCCTGTTTGTCTCAGTTTTGTCATCTATAAAATGGGCTGGATAAGGAAATGGCAAACCCTTTTAGTATCTTTGCCAAGAAAACCCCCAGTTGCGGTCACAAAGAGTCAGACATGACTGAAAGGACTGAACAACAAAAAGATCTGGCCAACCACAGAGTGAATTACCACTTAAGGTACTCAAGCAAATGTAGATGAACATGAGATGTTCATCTGATCTGTTAAGATGTTGTGGAGGAGCTTTGGAAGATTAAAGATTTTTAATAATTACAATGTTAGCAACAACAGCTCCCAGTGATATAATACTTCCAGGTTTACAGAGGTTTTTCTTGATTGTTTCTGTGTTTTTGTTTTTGGCAAGGCAATCAAGATTAAGTCATTTGCCCACAGCTAGTAAGTATCAAATGTCTGAGGCCATATTTGAACTCCGGTCCTCCTGACCCCAGGACTGGTACTCTCTATCCACTGTAAACTCTCCAGAGTTCTTTCTTGCAAATGGCCCAGTGAGGTAGGTAGTATAAGTGTGCTTTCCATTTTCTTGGCATGTAAACAAATGCTTTGAGAATAAGTAATTTACTTTTTTGGGGCATTTTAAATTTAGGTTTGTTTTATTTAGGTTTAATGTTAATTCCATGCTGTGTTTCAGTAAGAACAATACAGATTCCGTATCTGTGGCTCCAGTCAGATATCCAGTAGTATAAAATAGCTTAAAGTTATGGAGGACCTTCTCTCACAGCAGGTTAGTAAATTAGATATGTAAAAGACCACATATGTAGGGTGTGACCCAGAAGGGATTCAGACTCAGGTCCCATGAATTAAAATCCTATGCTTTTTTTTTATCATGTCTGATTTTCTGACATGTCTGAATTTTAAGATACGTTATGGATTCTAACCCTGTATGATAATTTGGGAGTGGACATAGTTATGGATACATTCACTGACTTCTTGAAACTTTTTTAGGAGGTATACATGGTGAATTTGGATCATTTAGCCCATGAGAAGAAAATATCCTGAAATAGGCCACTGTGGGCCCAAATGAGGAGTGAAAGGTGAATATGGAACTATTATGACTATTGGTCTGACCAGTTCAGGCAGATAGAAATTATTTGACTCAGTAATTGAGATATTTTAAAATCATTGGATGTAGTAGCTTAACCCCCTCTTTTTTTTTCAGTTTGGTCTCTAGACCAGGACTTGGTTGGTCTAAGTACTAAGATATAGTAAAAATACTAGAATTTGGTTCTTGTCTTGACTCTTCCAGTAACTGATCAGATAATTTTCATAATCTCTGGGCTCCAAGTTCCTTATTTACAAGTAAAGTGTAAAGGGGAGGGGTTAGTACACCAGGTCTTATGGAAGATGTGAGATAATGAATTTCTGATAGGTCACAAAACTGGTAGAAAAAAGCCATAGCAGTAAAAGGCAACTCACTTCATCTTCCCTGGTTTCAGTTTCCTTCATTTCCAAAATAAGGGGTCTAGACAAGATGATCTCTCCCATTAATTTTTTCAACTGTTAGTAATTTATGAGCTTGTGGAGGACTTCCATTGCCTACACATTTTGTGAAGCCATATTCTGCTAAATAGCATCTGAAATGTTCTTAATATATAGTGGCCCTTAATATGTGTCAACTGACTGTCAGTTGATTGACTGATTGATGTTGATAACAAGGAAAATGGAAGATTCCTAAAGAGACTAATATGGTGTAGAGTACTGGGTTAAAATTTGTAATAGACAAATACAGAAAATATAAACAGGAGCATATAGCTGAAGAACACCAAAGAATTACATGGACCTATAAGAATAGTGTCAGGAAGGCCGGCATTCTGAAAAGACAAAAAGAAAATAGGACTTTTGCAAAGTCCTAGGGAAAGCAAAAGGGTTTTTTTTCTAATTATATCTGAGTGAGAGTAAGAACAAAGAAGGGAAAGACCTATTTCTTAGGATGGTTAAGATAATAATAACAGATGTCCTAGGAAAAGAATAACTACTTTGTTTCATTTTTACTTGTGACTTTTCTGTTAAGAACTATCTTTAGAATTGAAAGAATAGGATAAACATGGTTAAGGATTAATTGAAACTGGATATAGTAAATGAATACCTAGCATCTCCAAGTTTGTTCAATTCTCCTGGCCTAGGTAGATTAGAGATCATTCCCTAAGGCACAAAAGCAATAGGCAGATAATTGGTTGGTTGTTGTTCTTCATTCTCTAAGAGGACCAGAATGACATCACTATGCTAGAGTCAAGTTTCAGTGTGTCCAGCTGTGGCTGAACTGAACAATATGAACTCTGAATGCTCTACCACAAGTTGGGCACAAATAGTCCATGTGAACATTTTAAGTGGATACTCTAAATTTGCATATCCTGTGTTTCCTTTGAGCTGTTTCAATTTTGCTTTGTTCATAGATCACAAGCACCTTTTCTGATGTGGGCATACCATGCTGGGCAGTTTTGTGCCAATGTTTCCCATGTCACACAATTCCGAAGTTCTTAAGAGAGAGAGAGAGAATTTCAGAGTGACCTCATCTCGCTTCTTGTGACCACCATGTGAACACTTGTCCTGTGTGAGTTCTTCATAAAACAGTTTTTTTAGCAAGTGTACATTTTGCATTCAAACAAGGTGGCCAACTGGTTGGGGTTGGCTCTGAAGTAGAGTTTGGATGCTTGGCAGTTTAGTTTGAATAAGGACTTCAGCGTCTGGTACCTTATCTTGCCAGGTAACCTTTAGTATCTTCCTAAGACAATTCAAGTGGAAGTGACTCAGTTTCCAGGAATGGCTCTGGTATAATGTCTAGGTTTCACAGGCATAAAACAATGAGGTCAACACAATGGCTCTGTAGACCTTCAGTTTGGTAGTCAATCTAGTATCTTTTCTGTCCCATAATTTCCTTCAAAGCCTCCCAAACACTGAGCAGGTAATAGAGAATGTCAGATAATGATCTCTGTGGAGATTGGGAAAGGTGCTGAAAGATTGGACAAATGTGGTTGTGATTTCCATCAAAGAAGGTGGTGGGGGTCATTTTATTGTTTCAATTATGTCTGATTCTTCATGACATTTTTGCGGGGTTTTCTTGGCAGATACTGAAGTGGTTTGCCATTTTCTTCTCCAGTCAAAGAAGGTAGATTTAGCACATCCAAAAGGGGCTGTTCCAAATGATGAGAGAATATCAAAATTATTTCCAATAAGGACATATGAAATGTTAGGAATGGAGAAGTCTTTGTGAGCATCTCAGACTCAACATTTCCTTGACAGAATTCATTATCTTTCCCATCTTCTAGACTTCTCTATCATTGTGTAGTGTACTTTTACCTTCTCAGTCACCCAGGCTAGTGATGTCTCTGTTCTTTCTGGAGTCTCCAGTTTCATTCATTCTACATATCTGAATCCATTGTCAAACTGAGCTATGTTGCCTCTGTGATTCTTTACACATCACCCTACATCTCCTGTCTTGCTGCCTTTGCATGGGCTGTCTCCTGTTCCTGGAAAGCTCCTTCTCTTCACCCTCTCCCTTTTAGCTTCCCTGGCTTCCTTATTTACCCTGCTCAAATCCTACCTTTTTTGAGACCCCTTTCATATTCCCCCTAACTGCTGGAGTTTTCCACTCAGAGATTACCTTTAATATACTCTCTGTGTATGCTATATGTAGCTAGTTGATTCACATGTTGTGTCCCCCCATTAGAATGTGAACTGCTTGAGGTCAGGGACAGTTTTTGCCCTTTTGTATCTCCAGCATTATACCACAGTGCCTGACTCATAGCAATCATTTCATAAATGCTTTAAACCAATTAACTTATTGATTGACAAGATCTACTATCCTGGAGGTAGGAGGGTATATTTATTCTGTGACCTACCTGAGGGCAGAATGAATGATAAGTTACTTGAAACTTCAATTGACCTCTCTGGAAAGAAATACTTGCCAATGCTTAGATGTGTCCAGATATGGAATCTGCTGCCTTTAAGGCAGTCTTGTGCTCATTATCAGAGAAGTTCAAGGAGAAGCTTGATGATAACTTGTGAGAGACAATGAGGGGTCAATCTGTGAATTGAGTGGCAGGTTGGTTATAGGACCTCTAAGGTTCTTGGGTTTTTTCCTGAGATTTTGTGATTATAGGTACTTTCCATTCTATAATTCTACAACTCCCCTGTCTCCAGTATAACACCATTGCAATGGTTCATGCAGCCATTTGTAGGGGTCAGAAAATTGGAAAACAACTGAAAATTTGAAAACTGCAGTAAGAAAGAGGTGGTTGTGAGGGAAAAATGGAAGTGAACTAGGTCAACTGATAGGATGGGTCAGAACAACAACAGAGAAGTGTGATAGAGAGCTAAGAAGAAAGGGATGGACTCATCCCTCTCTGTCCCTCTCAGGAGGTACATTAGAAAGAGGATGTCTAAGACAAATGGAGGTGTGCATGTAGCAATGTGTCTCCCCTTCATGCATTTTCCTTTACAATTGTAATACACTCTGGCAGCTTCAATCAAAAACAGTTGACTGTGATTTCTTTTCTCCACTGAAAGTTAAAGGCTAAGTGTTTGTATCTATCTATGATGTGTGTGTATATATATGTAGTATACATACACAGTATATCTATATGCATTTTACTTTATGTATTTGGATATATGTGAATTTTGTATGGCTTTCATAAACCTGAACACCTTGGATAAAATTATCATAAGCTCAGAGGCTTAGAGAGAAAGTGCACATTAGAGATCAATTAGTCCAATCTTATGATTTTATAAATGAGCCAATTGAGGCCCAGGGAAGTTAGGTTGGAGTTTACCTAAGGTCACTCAGGTATAAGGATCCGAGGTGGGATTTGAATCTCAGAGCTTCACCAGGTCAGTAACTTCCTACCTAATCAGGTATTGTCTCCTACAAATCACTGACAGTTGTTGACCTAACCTCTGCTTGCAGACTTTCAGTGAAAGGAAACAGCCCCTTTTGAAGCAGCCTGATCTGCCTGAGAGAAGCTAGAATTGTGAGAAAATGTTGCCTTATGTGAAGCCTAGATTATGTTTTTAGTCACTTCCACTACGCATTGGTCCAAGTTCTGCCCTCTGGGGCAATGCAGATTAAGTCTAATACCTCTTCCATATTAGAACCTTTTAATTATTTAAATGAGTGAATGAAAATCATTTATTAAGCTCTTACTATGTGCCAGTCCCTCTTCTAAGATTGCTATAGTTTCTCCCTAACCTTATCGAGTCTTCTCCATGTTACACATGTCTAGTGTCCTAATATGACAGGGTTTTGAGTCTTCTTCAAGGCCTGCTCATCCTTCTTGTACATGTACTGGCTTTTCAGTTTCCTTTCTAAAAGTGGGAGCCAAGAACTGAACAGCACTCCAAGTAGGCTCTGGCCAGGCTGGAGGCCAGTAACACTGAAACCTCCTTTTATGTGGATATTTGTTTGTTTTGGGTGCAGCCTAAACATCCTTGACTCTCATGTTATACTCTGGATTCATACTGAGCTTGCAGTCCACTAAAATTCTTCTTTAGAAATTGGGTTTGTGTTGACTTGTTCTATAGAATCAGGCTAAGGTATGGAGGAAGAGAAAGAAGGAGGAAGAAAAAGAAGTGGGGGAGAGAGAGAGAGAGAGAGAGAAAGAAAGAGAGAGAGAGAGAGAGAGAGAGAGAGAGAGAGAGATGCTGTAATAATATGTGACTACACTGTACATTCTTTGTATTCTGTGGTACACAATATTAAGGAAGAATGGCAGATCTAATTCAGCCTTCAACCTCTATGTATAGCAATTGAACTCAGGGACTTAATTTTACTTTGCTTAGAGGAAGTAGATTTCAGTTCAATTTATTTGTGTAAAAGAATTATCCAGACTTCTTGTTTCTTATGGGAACAGAACACACAGGTAGAGAATAAAAAAATTCCCTATGACCTAATTTGGAACCATAACAAAGCAACTAGATGGCACAATCAATAAAGCACTGTGCTTGGAATTAGGAAGACCTGAGTTCAAATCTAGCCACAGACACTTACTAGTTTGGTGACTCTGGGCAAGGCATTTGACCTCTTTTTGCCTCAGTTTCATCAACTCTTAAATGGGGATCATAATAACACCTACCTCCCAGGGTTGTTGTGAGGACCATATAATATTTGTAAAACACTGCAAATAGTAGGTACTATATAAATTCTCATTCACTTCTCCTTCCTCACCTCTTCCTTAAAGAATAGTAGTAAGGTGGAAGAAAACCATGGTTGATTTCTCAATTAAAATATGATTCATTTTACATTTCAACTCTGGTACTTATTGCCTATGTTACCTGGGACAGTCACTTAACCCTTCTGAGTCACAGTTTCCTCTGCTATAAAATAACGATGTGAACTGGATGACCTTGGAGGTTCTTCCCATCTCTCAAACTATGAACTTAAGATCCTGTTTTCCCAATGGATAAGGAAGTAATTCTAGCCTTTTTCTTATATAATACCTTTTCCATGTAAAAAGGGAAAATTCATAAACTCTTGCATGATATATGATTAGTATTGGGTGTTTGAGAACATATATAATGATAAACTATATACTATATACTATAAATTCATGACCTCTCCTAAATGAATTTATATTTTATTAATTATAACAGCATCTACATAGTTTTGGAAAAATAGCAATGCATGCAGAAAGGAGGCATGTTTATTTTATCTGTGGAAGATATCTTGCTCATTTATGGATTCACAGTTCCACTATAAAAGTCTTCATGATCCTCTAAGGACCTATATAGGTCACAGGTTGGGAACTAAAAGTATGAGTTGTTACTCTTATCAGAACGTAAACTCTCTGAGGTCAGAGATTGTTTTTTTTTTGTTTGTTTTTGTTTTGTTTTGTTTTTGCTTTTGGGAGGATAATTGGAGTTAAATGACTTGCCCAAGGTCACACAGCTAGTTTTTGTGTTAAGTGTCTAAGGCCAGATTTGAACTCAGGTCTTCCTGACTCCAGGGGCAGTGCTCTATTCACTGCACCACCTAGCTGTCCCAAGTCAGAGACTGTTGTTTTTGTGTTTGTATTGCCCACACCTAACACATTTCTTGGCATAGAGTTGGTGCAAAATGAATACTTGTTGACTGATTGAATGATTAATAAACTAGGGTTATGAAATCTTCCTTAAGAGTTACAGCAATATTAAAACAATAGATTAATTTCTGTTTTTCTCTTTTGGTCTCGTTTTAGCCAGATGAAGTCCCCTGACTTGGACCCTGAATTGTTTACGGAAAGTTACTGCAAGGTGTGCAGTGCTCAGCTGATCTCTGAATCTCAGCGTGTGGCGCATTATGAGGTCAGTTATTATTTTTTCATTCACAGAATAAAGATGGAAGAAAGAATGGTATTTCATTAGCTCTGGGGAAGTGCTGAAATCTTTAGAATGCTCCCATCTGGACTGTGGGGCCAGCTCCAAGGATGCATGATGGATGTCCAGTTAGAAACTGAGAACAAAGGTTATCTGGAAGAACTAGGAAAGGCCTCTTGTCCTAACAATATTCTCTTCTCTCTTGTTCATTCATTCCTTAAACTTCTTTGCTAGGAGAAAAAATAAAACAACAACAATAACAATGTCTCCATCTCTAAAATGAATGAGTTGGACTAGGGAATCTTGAGGTTTCTTCTAGCTCTAAATCTGTGATTCTGTGATTCTTTTGTACCAGTCATGGCATAGTGTAGTGGGAAGAGTGCTAGACTTAGAATCTGTGGAATTTGGGTTCAAATCCTGCTTAAGATGCTGTCACCATTATCAAGTCATTTTACCAGCCCAGCTCTTAAAGACCTCAAATTCTGATGGAGGAGAGAAAATATAAATAATAAGAAATGTGTAAGATTATATGCAGAGCAGCTGGAAGGTAGTCTTAGGAAATTAGCAGCTGTGGGGATTGGAAAAGGCCTTGTGTAACAGGTAGCACTTGAATCTTGAAGCAAGGCAGGGAAAACAGAAGGCAGAGAGGAGGAAGGACAGAGAGCATTCTAGGCTTAGGAAACAGCCAGGAGAAAGGCACAGAGATGGGTAAGACAGAAAGGCATTTTTTGAATGACATTTTTGAGTATGCCAATCTAGCTGGGTCATAGATACAGTGAGAAAGTATAAGAAGACAGAAAATATAGGAAGGGCCAGGTTATGAAGGGTTTTAAGTGCCAGACAGAGGAGTATATATTTTGTCCTGGAGTCACCAGAGCTCATTTAGAAATGGAGTGACATCATCAGACCTGTACTTTAAAACAATTACCTTAGCAGGTGAATATAGGATGGATTGGAGTGAGGAGACACTTGAGCCAAGGAGACCCAACCATAGAATTATTGCAAATGTTCAGGAGAGAGGTGATAAGGGAATAGATGAGGGTCATGGACACGTAAGTGAAGATATGGGGAAACAGATGAAAGATGTGATGAAAGTAGAAATAAGATTTAGTAATGATTGGATATGTGCAGGGAATGTGGGGAACTTACAATAACACAGAGTTTATGAACCTGTCTGATTGGGAAGATGGAACCTTTGACAGTAATATGATAGCTTAAAAAGGGGGAGGGACTAGAGAGAAATAAAATGAATTCTGTTTTGGAGAGGTTGAATTTGAAATTCTTATAGGACATCCGGTTTGAGATGTCCAAGAGGAAGTTGTAGATGGATGACCACAATAGCTCAGTAGAGAAAGTAGGGATATATACACACACACACACACACACACACACATCTGGGAGTTCTCTGCATTGAGATTAGCATTGGACTCATGGATGCTGAAGAAATGACCAAATAAAGTAGGAGAGAGAGAGAGAGAGAGAGAGAGAGAGAGAGAGAGAGAGAGAGAGAGAGAGAGAGAGAGAGAGAGAAAGTAAGAAAGTGCTTTGGAGGAAATTCACCCTTTGTGAATGATATACATGAAGCACCAGAGAAGGCACTTAAGAAGGCATAGTCAGACAGACAGGAGGAGAACTAAGAATGAGTAATCAGCATTTACATTTTTTTTCTTTTCCTTCCTTCTCTTCTTCCTCTGGATACTTCCAAGAGCTTCTGTTTACTACCTGTGATTATGGGCAATCACTTAACTTCTAGAGGCAGTAGATAGACTACTGGGGCACTTGGTTGCCAAGTAACCAAAAAACAGTCTTCTGCCATCTTTTCCCCCTTCATGAATGTTCATCTTTTAAGAAATTTATGGAATCATTTGAAGAGTAAATTTCTTTTTCTGTAAGTCATTAGGAAGACCTGAGCCCAAATCCAGTTGCAGAAACTTCCCAATTGTGTTAAAGTTATTTAACCTCTGCTTGTTTGAATTTTCTCAACTATAAAATGGAGATAGTAATAAAGCACCCATCTCCTAGAGTTGCTATGACCGTCAAATGAGATAACTTTTGTAAAGCACTTAGCACGTTGTCTGGCATATAGTAAGCCCTTAACAAATCCCTCTTTCCCTTTCTTTGGGACTCAACTTCTCCACATGGAGGCAGTTAGAATAAATGATCTTTTTGGTCCCTTCCTATTTTAAAATCCAATATAAAGTTCTACGGTTCCATAGAAACTCAATTAGACAGATGTTGGGGAGGGCAATTTGGTACACTTGAAAGAATATTTGTGCCAGTCAAAGGACTTGAGTTCAAATCCTCTCTCTATACTTATTGACTGCATGATTTGGGGCAAGCCACTTAATCTCCCTGGACCTGTTTCCCCATCAGTCAGGTGAGTAAGTTGGACTGAACTTTCAAGCTGGAGAGTCATGATCCTATAATTAAATGACATCAGAGGTTTGGCTAAGTACAAGGGATTGTGGGAAAAAAGTGTGAGGGTATTTCATGACGTAGGAAGGGTGGTAACAAAAAAAAAAAGATAGATGTCATAGGTAGTGGGTAGTGGAAAGGGAGAGAACAGGGAGAGAAGGGGCTCCTATGACAGAGATATGACTTACTTGGAATTTTGATGAGGGTTAGTCCAGACTGAATCCCTTTTGTTTTCCAGAGAATTCCTATCAGTGGAAACATGAGATCCCAAGTGTAACAGCTCGGGAGTTATTTTTGATTGGCAAATGAGCCAGCAACTTTTCTGTTGTCTGTTAAGTCTGACAAATGCCTGATGTGACAATCTTTGCCATGGCTTACCAGAGCCAATATTTTTGATGGAGGCAAAAAAAATACTCTTCAAATGATGATTCCACAAATTTCTTGTAAGACAAACATTTGTGAGGGAGGGAAAAAAAAGATGGCAGAAGACTTTTTTTTTTGTTACTTGGCAACCAAGTGTTAGGGAAAGGAAACAAAAACAAAAAAAGCAGGCTCTAAAAGGAGAAGAGCAGCAGGGTTTAAATAAAGAAGTGTGTTATTGTGGGGTGTATTGTGCTATCTCGCCTATGCCACATTTAAATGGTATCCTTGTGACCCCGCTCACTGTTTCTTTTGTTGTTGCCATGTGAACTTGCTAAGTCAGCTCTGTGATTTGATGATAACTACAGGAACAAAGGTTTATAAAATCCAATTCGTTAGATGTGCAATAATAGAATTTCAGAATTTCAGATTTTGAAGGGTCTGAGAAGTTACCTAGTCAAACCATGTATAAGCAGACATCCCCTCAGCAACATTCTTGGCACGTGATTCTCCAGAATATATTTGAGAACCCCCATGGAAGGGGAACACATTATATCCCAAGAAAGCCCATTCCAATTTTGGACAACTACTATTATTAGGTAGCTTTTGCTTCTATTTTTTTCTGCAAGTACCAGCCATTGTTTCTGGTTAAGTCCTAGGGAGCCAGGCAGGTTAAGACCAATCTATCTTTTTCATGACAGCCCTTCAGATACTTGAAGGCAGCTATCACATATCCCCTAAGCCTTTTCTTCTTCAGTCTAAGCATCCTATAGTTCCTTCAAATGATCTTTCTAATGCACAGTTTCCAGCCTCCTGTTACACTGATCACCTTGGACTTCAGTTATTGTAAACTGGAGGGTAGGGATAATTTTCTGTTGTTTGATTTGGTTTTGACTGGTTTGATATTAAATCTCTAACTCCTAGCAGGATGTCCTTATCCCTTGCCCTTCCTCACTCCATATACTGAACAGTTTCGAAATTTGATAATTCCTATTTCTGCGATACTTCTTTTATAAAGCCACTATCACTGTTCAGATCCTCATCACCTCTCACCCGGATCATTGTGATAGCTCTCCATCTGTCCCTCACATGGCTGCCAAAGCTATTTTCCTAAAGTGCAAATTTGATCATATCCCCTCTATCAACAAACTTAAATAGCTCTCCATTACCTTTATAATTAAATATAACCTCCTCTAATTGGTATGTAAAATTCTTTACAACCTCACCCTTTTTTCCCCTAATTAGTCTTAGACTTTACTCCCCACCTCAAACTCTGTATTCCAATCATCTGGGCCTATTTGTTGTTTTGCACACACAATGTGTGCACTCCTATCTCTGTGGTTGTATTGTCTATCTCCCTGTACCTGAAATACATGCTCCTCATCTCCACCTCCTAGAATATTTTTTTTTCAGAACTCCGCTGAAGTGCCAAACTTCATGAAACCTTCCTGCCCTTTCCAACTTCCCCCCTCAACCGGCTCCCAGGGAACCTTTTCCCCAGACTGCCTTGTATTCATTTTGTGTGTATTCCACATCGACTTGTATATATTTGTATTGTCTCCTCCATTGGACATAAGCTCCTTGAGGAGAAAAGATGTTTTTTCTCCATTTGGATCCATAACCTCCTACATAGACAGCACTTAGTAAAGGCTTGTTGACTGATTGATATATTAGGTTCTTGTTTTTTGTTTTTTTTTTTAAAAGCAATTGGAGTTAAGTAACTTGCTCAAGGTTACATGGCTAGTCATTATTTATGCGTGGGTGCTCATTTTCTGAGGCTGGATCTGATCTCGGGTCATCCCAACTCCGAGGCTGGCGCTCTTACTCACTGCGCCACCTAGCCACCCCATATATTAGGTTCTTAATAAGTATTTATTGGATTGGATTGTCCTCGATCTCCAGTTGACACAGTCTTTGCATTGCACCCTTACTAAGGAGGAGAAAATTGTATTAAAAATGTATTAGTGTTTATTGAATATATCAGAGCACAGAAGAAATAGAAACAATGACAATAGTTGTATCATTAGAAGCATGTAAGCTCTACAATCAACACTGCTGCAAATCATCCAAACATTACATAATTTCCCATTAAACACGGATGAGAACAGCTGAATGATATTCCACTGAGGAGCTCTAGGCAGAGTTTAAATACCTCTGTCACTGAGACAGTGCAGCCTTCTGTCTCACCTCAAAACTCAACCAGACCAAACAAACCACTTTTTTCCCCCATGGAGCTGTGAACACAAACTGTGTGTACATGACATCCAAACAGCCACTCTAATCATTGAGGTTGAGGGGGAGTGAAATCAGTCAAACTGGCTCTTTAGCACTTGGCACTCTATGGCTTCAGAAACTGGTTTGCTACTTAACTTTTCAATTTTTCATTTTGGCATTATAGAGGCAGGGTGTCTTGGTATAGTGGGTATCATGATGGGCTTAGGGTGAGGAAGACCTCAGTTCAATCTTTCTTCTTTATTAGCTATGTGATTTGGAGCAAGTCTTATAACCTCAATGGTCCCCAGGTAAGTTTCTATGACTTTTTTTTTTAACCAAGTTAAAAACAGGTTCTTGATCTGTATTGGTAGAGCCAGTTCCCACACTGGGAATTTTCTAAACTGCAAAATGAAAGATGCTTTGCATATTTGTTTGTTTTGGCATTATATAGACATAGGTATAGAATTAGAAAGCCTCTGTAGAAAGAATAAATCTTTTTCCTTTTTAAAAATACATTTTTATTCATCTTTTATTTGTATTTCGCTTACAATTCCCAATGGATTCCTCTCCATTGCCCTTCCAAAGAGCCAACCCAGATAGCTAAGTGTCAAAGTGGGGGAAAACAGTTCAACAACACAAACCAACCTATCAAAACATTTTAATATTAGATGCAATCAATATTTATTAAAGGCCTACTATGTGCCAGGCACCATGCTAAGCACTGTATGGAAACAAGAAGAGGAAAAACAGTCTTGCCCTCAAGGAGAATCAGGGAGATATAGTATTCCATAGCTATTGTACCCCTTCTGTAAAGAAGTGGAGGAAAAATACTTTCTCTTCTTTAAGACCAAACTTGATCATTACAATTTCCCAATATTAAATTTCAATTATTTGGTTGTAATTCTTGCCATTCACATTATTGTATTCATTATGTGTTGCTTTTCTGATTATGTTTATTTCACCTCAAGTTAGGTTATATCAGTCTTCCCATACTTCTCTATTAATATTTATTATTTCTTACAATACATTAATATTTCCTTACATTTATATACTATAATTTGTGGTCCTTAATTGATGGGTATCAATTTTGTTTCTAGTTCTTTGTTGCCACCTGAAGTACTGTGATAAATATTTTAATGTAAGCTAGGTCCTGATTAGTGCAAATAATGATCCCATGAAATGGTGACATATATTCAAAATTATAATTATATAACATATAATTAGTTCCATCCCAATGGAAATGGACAATGTGAATTTGAATAATGTGTCCACTTGTTAGGATTTGTTACTCGTGCTAATTAGGACCTACTTGTATATGTGACCTTTTTTTATCATCAGTCTCCTTGGGGTATATGTCTAGTGGAGGAATCTATCTACAAGGATTTGCATATATCTTTTTCTTTTCATAATTCCAAATTGCTTTTTACAAAAATGAAAACAACTTACTTTCTCAAATGTTGACTTAAATCAAAAATAATTATTGTGTACCTACTATGTGTTTAAGATTATATGTAACATCATGTAGAAAACAGAAGTTATATGTGATGGTAACACCTATACACATGAAACAATTATATAGTGACACAATTTCATAAAATTAAATATAAAAATAAATGGCATAGGACATAATGCTATAGGATTCTTTACAAAGAAGAATTGATGAAGACAGAAGTTGTCAAGAATGACTTCTTAGTGTACGTAAAGCTTTGAGGGAGTTTAAAAATGGATAGAATTTGGAAAAACCAAGAAACAGAGGACAGAGTATTCCAAGAAAGGTAATAAAACATGAATTATCAATAAATGTTTATTAAGTGCCTACTGTCAGGCACTGTGCTAACTATTGAGGATACAAAAAGAGACAAAAGACAGTTCCTGCTGTCAAAGAGTTTTACCTAATAGAGGAACTTAAAATCTAATGGTAACAAAGATATAGAAGTTAAAATAAGCAGGATGGGATTATAATGATAAGAATGAGTTGGTTAGCATTTAAAGGATTTGTATCCTACTTAATAGCCCTATGAACATGACTATTTGGGAAAGTCACATCTCTCTGAGGGCCAATAGTTTGTTCATCTAAAAAATGAAAGGGTTGGACTATATGACTTTTATATCCATCCAGATCTAACATCATCTGGGTTCAAGTAAGTAATTTCCTAGAGTGTCCAAATACTACCTACCTTTTCAAGACTCAGTCTGATTTTCCTATCCATTCTACTTCTCTTGTTACGTCACTATGCAGTGAAATCTTTATCCTATGAATAATAAGTCATAAATTTGTGGATTGTTAGAGTCAGAAGAGACTTTATACTATCTACTCCAACCTCTTCATTTATAGATGAGGAAATTGAGTCCCAGAGTGATCAATGTGTCCAAGGTCATGATGCTAGTTAGAAAGCCTTAGTTCTAGTCCAGATCTGACACTGATTCTATCTATAGCATCTGACATCTTCTATCTATAGCATGCTGCCCATACTACTCTTAAAATTTAGTATATGATCATAATTCAGTTTGTCAGTTAAAAAAAAAAAACATTTGTTGAGCACTTAGTATATCAGTAGGCCTGGAGTCAGGAGAATCTGAGTTCAAATCTGGATTCAGACACTTACTAGCTGCATAATCCTAGGCAAATCACTTAACCTCTGTTTGCCTTAATCCACTAGAGAAGGAAATGGTAAGCCATTCTAATATCTTTGCCAAGAAACCCCATGGACAGTATGGTCCATGAGGTCATGAAGTCTCAGACATGATGGAATGACTGAACAACAAAAGCAACAGCAATATCTGAGACACTATGCTAAGTCTGGATATACAAAGAAAGACACCCCCTCCCCCCCAAAAGGAAAACAACAACAAAAAATGGTCCCTGCCCTCAAGAAGAATACATTCTGGTGGGAGAGACAAGATGAAAATAAACTAGGTGTGTGCAAAATATGTACTGTGTAGATGGAAGGCAATCTGAAGATGGAAGGCACTAGCATCTGGTGAGGACTGGGAAATGTCTTTTGTAGAAGGTGAGATTTGAGCTGAGTCTTGAAGGGAGACAGAGAAATTACGAGGTAGGGGTGAAGGAGAGGAGTATTCTGAGCAGAGATGATAGCTATTGTAAAGGCATGAAAATGAGAAGTGGAATGGTATTTTCTAGGGACTGAAATTAGTGTGCCTGGTGTACCGCTATCCAATGTACCTGGATCATAAGAGTACATGGAGGGGAATAAGGCAAGATTGAAGAAAACAGGAAAAGTAGGAAGAAGGGGCTATCTTAGGAAGAGCTTTAAATGTTAAACCGAGGTGTACATATTTGATTCTCAAGCAGGAGATAAATATAGTAAAACCTGTAATTTTGAAAATGTACCTTTTTACTGGAGTGGAGGATGAATTGGAATGGGGAGAGACCTGTGATAGACCAATTAGAAGCCAGTTACAGTAGTTCCAGAAAGGTGATAAGGACTTAAATTACCCTGGTTGTGGCTGTGTAAGTAGAGAGAAGACATTACTATAACATGTAAGGGTTATAACATGTTCAGGGTTGCCAATACTTTTTTCAACAACGTTGCTAGGCAATATAAATATTCATCTTTTATGGAAGATGAAACTGAGGTTCAGAGAGGTTAGGTGATTTGCCCATGATCACACACTTTATGTAGTCTCAAGCTTGGATTTGAACTCATATCTCCTTATTTCAAGTTCCCCTTCCCTCTCCTCCCCTCCCCTCCCCTCCCTCCTCCTCCCCTCCCCTCCCCTCCCCTCCCCTCCCTTCCCCTCCCCTCCCATCCCCTTCCCCTCCCCTCCCTTCCCCTCCCCTCCCATCCCCTTCCCTTCCCTTCCCTTCCCTTCCCTTCCCTTCCCTTCCCTTCCCTTCCCTTCCCTTCCCTTCCCTTCCCTTCTTCTCCCTTCCCTTCCCCTCCCCTCCCTTCCCTTCCCCTTCCCTTTCCCCTTCCCCTTTCTCTTTCCCTTTACCTTTCCTTCTTTCTATCCTCTCCTCTTTCCTCCCCTTCTTTTCCCTTTCCTTTTTTTGTTGATGTTTTTAGTTTTTTTACACCACTGTTGTAACTACCATGCCTTCCCTATGAACTTTTCATAGGAACAAAGAAAGACAATTAAGCAAAACAAACCACCACAGCAATGACATCTGACAGCTTGTAGAGCATTGCACACTTGTGGTTGACAATCTCTCTATAGAGAGAAGGCAAATGTGTTTTTCACGGATCCTTGTTTAGTTATTGCATTTAATCTGAGTTTGAATGTCTTTTAGTGTTACTTCCATTTAAATTATTGTGGTCATTGGGTATATTGTTTTCTTGGTTCTGCTTTTTTTGCTCTGTATCATTTCATATAAGTCCACAATTCTTATAATTTCTCATATTCATTGTCTTATAGCATAACAATATTTTCCTAGATTGCATTGAGTTTTCCGCCCTTGTATTTAACATATGTGTGTGCACAAATATGTATACACATATATAATTATTTCCCTTCCCTCCACTAAACTCAGGAATATGATTTTATGTGTCTTTATATCTCCCCATATTGATTTTGAGATATTGGTTTTATACGGGAAGGTAGATGGCACTGAAGGGTAGTGTTATATTGTATATTGTAGGTATACATTAGTAATAGTTAAGGGAAGTTCTTAACAATATTGGGAAACTGTCTATGAATAAGTTCTTATGGCAAAAGAACTTAGAGAATGAAATTTGGAAGTAACAACATTGCCCATGAGTCTGGCTTCATTGGCCACAGTTTGGGAATGGGAAAAAAAATGCATCAGCATAACTCAGTACCCGAGACTGTGAAAACTATCATACCTCCATTCATTTAGTGATAGGCACATTGGCCCAGGGAGTCTTCTGAAAACCTAATTTTCTTGCTTCAGCTGTTTTGACTGGCCTAGAAAGGAATACTGACCTTCTGTAGGTTTTGCTTAATATAAAGGAACAATTGACAGGGGCTCTATTCTGCTTTTATTGGGCTGTAAGGAGAACCCAGTCTCAGCTTTCAATAGGCAGACACAGAAATGTGAAAAATAGGTCCCCAAACCTTTGATGGCTGACATTTGGTTATTTTCTTGCTCTCATGAGTTATCTTGCCTTTGTCTGCATATCCCCCAAGATATTGCCCCCTCCTCTTTTTTCAATCTTCCCTTTCCTTGCTTTCTTTCCTTTCCTACCCCCAATTTCCTGAGAGAAAGTACAAAGCTGAGAGATTCTTTATAAATGGATTACAGTTGTGGATATTGTATTAGGTTGTATCTCTGTGTCCCTGCAAGCCACAGCTTAGTGCAAGTAGTCAAATGTCTCTCCTTCAGGATCAATGTAGATTGATGGGTAACCCAGGTTGATCAATATAATAAAATACATAGATCTTGATTTATGGTAGTTGTACAAGGAAAATAATACTTGGGCAGCCTGTGTGAATCAAGATGGGGCTTTAAATATGCCAGTGGGCCTAATTTCTGCAGGGAGGGGTCAAAAGAACACTGGTTGAGAATTAAGGTTCAAGTGACTCTAAGTGTCTAGACAGCAAAGTAGCTTGCTTATAAGATCATAGATCTTAGCCAGGGGTTCTTAGTCTGGGGTCTGTAAACCTCAAAAGGCTACATGGATAGATTTTAAGGGTCCATGAACTTGAATGGGAAAAAATGAAATATTCATTTTCAGTAACTTCTGAGGTGTAGTATTTTCTTCTATTATTAAAAAATTATTATTATATAGTTTGAGATTGCCAAAGGTAATGCCTCAGTAAGGTTAAGGACTTGTGATCGAGAGTTTGTAGGGATCTTAAAAGTCCTCTAGTCTATCTCTCTCAATTTACAGATGAGGAAGCTAAGGCCTTAGAAAGTAAACTGACTTGTTTGAGGCTACATATAGAATTACATCAGAGGCAGAGTTTGAATTCAGTTCATCTGGTTCCAGGGATAGTGCTCTTTTCATTGTATCAGTTTGGCTTTGTAGGAAAGAGGAAGGAAACAAACATTTTTAAATCTCCTACTATGTGCCTGGCACTATGACAAGTGCTTTACAAATATTATCTCATTAAATCCTGACAAGAACCCAGGGAAGTAGGTGCTATTATTATTTACATTTTACAGATGGGGAAACTAAAGCAAACAGAGGTTAAATGAATTCTTAGGGTCACACAGCTAGTGAGCACTGAGGTCAGATTTGAACTATAGTCTTTCGGATTCCAGTCCCAGTGCTTTATATACTGTGCCACCCACCTGTCTCATAACCCATCTTGTATCTGGGAATGGAAAGGGGGGAACTAGCAAATTAAGAGTATGTTCTGAAAGCAGATAGGTAGGTAGGGTACCAGATATTGAAGACAGATTGTCCACTGGTGGTTCTCCATGGGCATTGGCACCATTTGGCTTCCTGAGGATGTTAAAGGGCTGATCCCTGCCTAGAACTGGGATAAAATGGAAGCGTAATAATCTCTGCTTATTAATTATTGAGTTGCCGTTTTCCCTCCTCTTCCCATGGTTACTTTGCCTTTATTTGATAATTATTTGTATCAATACATCTTGTTTTCCCCAATAGTTTTCCTTTAGGACAGAGATGTTTCTGTTAAGTTTCCATATGCCCAGCCTCTGGTCCAGTTCCTGACTTATAGTAGGTACTTCATAAGTGCTTGTCAGATAAAGCTGTAGCCCCGGGTACAAAGCTTTCTCTCAGTTCTGCATTTTTGGGGCTAATGTGAAAACATGCACATGCATACCACACATTCCCAACACCTAAGTATTCCATCTGGACATATTATGTTTTGTTCCTATATCTATATACAGAAATAAATTGTATGGGGTAGTTTCTCCACCATCAGCCTAGTTAGAAGCCATCAATGACTCCTTTAACCATTCTTTTTTCCTATTAGACCACAAACATGATTTTCAATTTACCATCTCCAGGCCTTTGCACAGGTTATTACCCCAGGCTTGGGATGCACGTGCCTCTTAGAATCCTTAGTTTCCTTCAAGGCCTTCAGGTAACATAGAAGCATTTCCTGAGCTCTCATAGTTGGAAATGCCCTCTTCCTCCTTCAATTACCTTGTATTTATTAAACTGGGCATTTATTTTATCTTGTCTCCCAGTAAATGTGGGTTCTTTGACACCAAGGACTGTTTCCTTTTTTTTTTCTTCTCTGTAAATTCCAGTGTTGATCATAGTGCCTAAAATACAATAGGGGCTTGTTGAATTAACAGGCAATTGAAAACTTTTTGCTTTCTTTCTTTTTTTTTTTAAAGCAATTGGGGTTAAGTAACTTGCTCAAAGTTACACAGCTAGTCATTTTTTATGTGTGGGTGCTAATTTTCTGAGGCTGGAACCGATCCCAGGTCCTCCCGATTCCAGGCTGGTGCTCTTACTGCGCCACCTAGCCACCCCAATTCTTTGCTTTCCAATACAGCCCTGGATCTTGTTTACTGGTGAAGGGACTATTTGAATATACTCAGGAATAACCCAAGTTAATTTCAGTTTGTGCCACTCATCAACCATCCCTTTTGCAGAGATGCAGTCCCAATGTTGATGTTTCAGTCAGGTCAGACCAAATAAAAAGATCTTAAATTTAAAAGAGATTTTAAATATTTATTAGAAGGTAAGTATGAGAATACTACCTAAACAAAGCTTCAGGAGCTAAAGAAGGACACTCAATTTTAAAACTGACCAGTAAAACATCGGGGACAAGTTTTGGACAACTTACATGAATTGTCCTTAGTGCATTTGTCCCAACAAATGAGCTTCCTTTCCATGTTTATTCTTGTTGCGATCTCTGCCATGGCAAAGATATGACGTGTTTGTTGATTGGAATGATACTTTGGTGGATGCTGTTTTCATAGGAGTCTCCATCCTGGAGGTAAATTAATTCCTATCTAGGCTTTTTTATCCATGATTTCCCATATGGCCTTCATAGCACATCTTTCCAGTGCATTGGAGTCCTTTCCCTTAGAATCTCAGAAGCATCACTGTACCTTGGAATGCCTATCTGTTGTGTCTCATTCATGAAATATGACTGGTCTACCTCCTCCTCTATCCATCTATTTCCCTGATAGTGTTTTTTATGTCACTTCTTGCATACAATTCATCATTTATAACATCCCTATGCCAACTGTGCATTTGCCCCTTGTTCTGTGGTGTAGCAGCAAGCACCCCAATATCCCCAGGGTGACTGCCAACACAGGTTCTTAGATCTGCTTTTCAAAAGGAAAGCAACTCAAAATGGGTTAACAAGCTTACTTTAATCAAACAAACATATATTACTTAGTTCAGGGGGAAAAGGTCAGCACCCCAAACTTCAGAGCATACAGACAGATCAAACAGGCTTCCAAATTGTCCAACAATTATCAATACCAAAATCCAAACTTCAGAGTATACAGACAGTAGTTTTAAAACAGAGAAACAAACAGATCAAGCAGACAGGCTTCCAAACTGTCCAACCATTACATCAATACCAAATCACAGTTACCAGAGAGGGCTACATGTGGGTTATTTATAATAACCCATTTATGATAATTAGGTTATTAGTAATTATCTTGAGATTATTTTGCTCCATGCTTTTGAACTCTATAGCATATATTTATAATAAGAGATTAGCTTTCCTAGAATCAAGAATTTTGAAAACTTTGAAAATTTTGAAAAGAACTGTGTAGTTTTCCAATTGCAATCTCTGCTCAGGTCTTCCTCCTACTCATGTTTCAATTCTATATTCTGCTCATTGTCTGTAGGGTCTAAGATGTAAGTATACATGTATGTATGTATCAATATCTCTATATTATCCAATAACATGTGTGAATAAACTAAATACTTATGTCATAATTAAATGGGCCACATGTGATACAAAGTATAAGCAACATGATTTTTTTCATCCACTTTGTTTATTCAATGTGTATTCTTAGACAGTAGCTATCTTTCACTAAGGAGGTCTTATAATATTCATGATAGGATTTTATAATTCATTTCATTTCCTATCCATGTATCTCTGTTTCTTAAAAGGAGTTAAGTGGGAGTGGCTAAGTGGTACAGTGAATAGAGCACTGGCCCTGGAGTCAGGAGGACCTGAAGTTCAAATTCGGCCTCGGACACTTAACACAAAAACTAGCTGTGTGACCTTGGGCAAATCACTTAAGCCCAATTGCCCTCCAAAAAAAAAGCAAAAAAAAAGGAGTAAAATACTTGACATCACTGCTTTTCTGCTTTTCTCAAACATTTCCTGACATGAATGGTAGCTTAAGAGCCTTAGTTGCTGCTATTTTTGCTGTTGCTGTTATTGTTTCAACTGGCAGAACTTTTTCATCAGTGATCCCTTGCAAGAAAGGATGATTTCTTAAAGTGTGTATGTGTGTATTGAAAGGTTGCTCTAGGATGATCAGATTTAGGTGCAACTGGAACCATTAATTGCATGGAGAATTTTTCACTTAAGAGTTCTAAGCCCAGTGCTTCCCTCCCCCTACCTACCTTGGCAAGCATAAAATTTCAAAATATTGAGTTCTTTGTCCTACATTTCTCTTCCATATGGAATGTTCTTAGGCCATATTCTCCTAAGATGCTATATCTGATTCACAGTTTTAAAAACGGAATCTGGAGGCCATCTAAAACATTTTTTCTCTCCTTTTAAACATATTCCTTGGTTCATTTGGGAGCACAGCACTTATTTTGGGAGAACGGAGTGAGACATTCTGGTCACAAGTCTGGCCTAGAGAATCTGGCATTTGATAATCAGTGCTGAAGAATATCGTGAGTACCCATGAATAGACTTGGTCCAAAGGTTTTTCCACAGCTAGTATTTATGGTATTTTTCAACCCTTCAAGGTACTTTATATAGAATGGTGGGGATTACAACAACATGGTAAACTTCAAACTTCATTTTACATCTACCATTCTTATTGCAGCAGAGAATTCATGCATCACAAAATTGGAAGGGATGTCAGAGGTCATAAATGCCAACCTCTCCCTGAACAGAAATCTTCCATTGAAATATTTGCTAAAAAGGTCTTCAATGAAGGGGAACCTACTATCATTCAAAATGGTCCATTTTACTTTTGCATCACATTTTAAAATATATATATATATATATACATATGTATATATATATACACACATATATATTTATACATATGAATATAAATATATCTGTTTTGTCTTTTTTTTTTCTTTTTGGAGGGCAATTGGGGTTAAGTAACTTGCCCAGGGTCACACGGCTAGGTCTTTTTTTGTTGTTGTTGTTTGTGTGTGCGTTAAGTGTCTGAGGCCGGAACCAAACTCAGGTCCTTCTCACTCCAGGGCCGACACTCTATTCACTGCGCCACCTAGCTGCCCCCTGTTTTGTCTTTTTGTTGTCATTGTTGTTTAGTCATTTTTCAATTGTATCTGATTCTTCATGACCACATTTGGGGATTTATTGATAAAGATACTGGAGTGGCTTGCTGTTTCCTTCTCCAGTTCATTTTACTGATGAAGAAACTGAGGCAATTAGGGTTAAATGACTTGCCCATGGTCACATAGCTGATAAGTGGCTATGGTCAGATTTGAGCTTAGGAAGCCAAGTGTTCTTGACTACAGGCTCAGCACTCCTATCCTCTGTGCCACCTAAATGCCCCTCTCTTTTGTATTTATATCTTCACATTTCCAAATATATTCCTTGCCTCTCCTCTCTAGAGAACCATTTCTTATAACAAAGCAAAAAAAAGATAAAAATGAAGTTTAGTGAAACTAATTAATACATTGACTATAACTGATAATATATCCAACATTCCATATACGTAGTTGCCTCCTCTGTAGAGAAAGGAAGTATACTTTCTCCTCTTCTTTGTGGTTAACACTGATTATAATTTCACAATGAGAAAATTTTAAATGCTTAGAAGTTCCATTTTTCCTTATATTACACCTATGTCTACCACAATGTGACTTCCACCTAGTTCACTAGTTCTTCCTAAGGGGCAAAGCAGAATAAATCAAATCCTTCTTGTGCATGACAGCTCCTCAAATACTTGAAGAAAGTCATTATCCCTCACCATGTTCTCTTGTCCACATACATGCCCATAATTCTTTCAACTGATCCACACATGATATGATCTCCAGTTCCCTCCCATTCCACTTGCCCCCCTCTTGGTTCTATACAGTTTGTCTTTCCTGAGGTGTGGCACTTTGCACTAAACAGAATAGTTAATATATGGTCTGATCAAGACAAGGGACAGTAAGACTATTGCTGACTTCAGTTTGTACATCTTGGCATTATTCTGCTCAATATAATAAGTGTTATTAAGCACCTACTAGGGTGCAAAGCATCATTCTAGGAGTGGAGGAATCAAAGACAAAAACAGACACACAAATTAACAAAATCCAATGCCTGTCTTCAAAGAGCTTATGTTCTATTAGAGGGACACAGCAAGGAAAGAGATAAGTAAACATGTCATTGTTTGAGGTGGAAAGAACATCAGGATATGGAATGTTTCACTAACGTATCTCCTTTTCACATAATTATCATTCCATTAATTTTTTGTTTCATTCCAACTTTAGTATATGAAGTGTTTCCATGGTTCATTCAATTCAATTCAGCAACTATTAAATCAGTATTACTGTGAGCTAGGCATTGGTGCCACAACGAGAAAAAATGAAAACTATTCCAGCCTTTGAGAAGCTTATTATGGAAAGACTTATGTAGGGGGGGTCCTTCTAATGAAGGAAATTTGTCCAAAAAGGGAACATTTCTCTCCTTTTTCGATTCTTCTTTCTCTTTCTCATTTTAAAATGCAGGCATTTCCCAGAGTTCTCTTTTGAGGCTTCCCTCTCTCTCTCTCCACATTCTTTCCCTTGGCAATCTTGTCCACTCCCATGGCTTAAATGATCATATTTGTGTAACTGACTCATGCAAATTTCTATTTTTTGACCTCTCTTGGCCCTTGGGTTTGAATTTCCCACTGCTTGGTGAATATAATTATCTAGATATCCCTCTAGAAACTCCAATTCAAACATGTTTAAAATCAATTTGGACTGCTTTGTTATACTCTAACCCAATTCTTCCCCCCAGTTTTCCTATTATAGTTGATGACATAACAATTCTTCCAGTCACCTGGTCTCAAGACTTAGCCTTTTTTTGGGTTGTACTTTCTCCATCACCTCCATTCCCCCAAAATTTGGTTCAATTTTGTGAGTTTCATAATGGGATTACTGTGATCCAAGTCTGGAATAACTTTTGTACTTTTAAAAGAACAAAGATTTGCCAGGGCCAGGAAAGGACATTGATCACTTAATTATGGAGCTAGTGAAATTTATTGCTCTTGGTTGTAACCATTAGAAGCAACTCCCCACCAGTAAAATTCAAATTTAACTCAAATATTTATTAAGTGACTGCTATCTGGAAGTGTGGTCATTTGGAAAGAGTGCTGTAGGTAGAGGTCCCAGTTATGTATATTAGCTCTGTCATTACCTGTGTGAACCCAGGGCAAGTCACTTCATTTTTTTTCTTTTTAATATTCCTCATTTATAAAATAAAAAGTTGGATTAGATGACCTCTGAGGTCCCTTACAATTTTAAACCTATTGACTTATGAGCTGTAGTCTTATGTTCAAGTCCCAGTGCTAAGTGCTGGCAATACAACAAGATGGTGCTTTGAAGAGAATGCTGGACTGAGAGTCAGAAAAACCTGAGGCTCAGATTCAGCCTCAGATACTTTCTAGCTGTGACATTGGGCAAGTCACTTAACACCTGCTTGCCTTGATTCTTTTCATCTGTAAAATGGGGATGATCATATTGGCACCTACATCCCAAGGTTGTTGTAAGGGTGAAATGGGATAATATTTGTAAAGTGCTTTGTATAATTTAAAATGCTATATCAATGCTATTGTAATTATGATAAGTTATTAATATTATTTTTTAAATTTTTTTTACAAAACACTCTTTATTAACTTCTGTTTTACATCATTCATTTCCTCCAGCTTTTGAGTTACAATCATTTTCCCCACGTTATTCCCCTATCCAACCTCCCAGAATAGCAGTCCCACAAGATATCGCTTCCTCCAATCTGCTCTCTCCCATACCTTCTCCCATACCCTCTTCGACTTTTCCATTAGAGGAAGGTGAATCTTTGTGTCCCAATGCCTGCACATCTTGTCTCCCAGTTATAAGCAAAATAATATTAATAATAGTATTTATATATATTTGAAACATTTAATGTTAAGACCTCGAATTTCAGATCCATTTCCTTCCTCCCTTGTCACCCATTCCCTCTGGGGAGATAAGTAATTCAGTATATGTTGTACATGTCTAGCTATGCAAAACTTATCATAGTAGATATATTGTACAAGGCTGCTTATAATTCCCTCCCACTAATCCCATCCCCCACCTGGTCCATTCCCTACATGATCCTGTCCCTCTTCTATAGTGGGTACTCCCAACCTCCCCTCCCCCCAAGGATGCCCTCCCATTCATCTTAGCTCCTCTCATCCTCCTTCCCCCTATTCTGCTGCAGGTTGAGATATCCCATTTAGTATATGTCATTCTCTCCCTGAACCAAATTCAATGAGAATGTGGTTTTGCCTTTTTTACCTTCCTATTCTCCTCCTCCCTTGCAACCACTTCCCCTTGCTTCTTCTACATGAGATAGTTACCCTACCCTGTCTCTCCCCATCTCCTCTTGCCACTTTCCTCTCTCACCTCATAATTTCATCCCTTGAGTATTCTCCCTTCCCAACAAATTCAACCTATGCCCTCTATCCATATATAACTGTAACCATATACACACACATTCACATATGTATTCATATGACCACACCCCCTTCTTCCATTATTTTCATAGTGAGAAAGATATCATCAGTCACAGTTATTACTTTTCCATGTAGGAATGTAAATACTTCAACTTTGATAAGTTCCTTTTGATTTCTTTTCCCTGATTACCTTCTCAGGCATCTCTTCCTTCTTGTGTCTGGATGTCAAATTTTCTATTCAATTCTGGTTTTTTCCTCAAGAATGCTTGAAAGTCCTCTATTCCACTGAATGACCATATTTTCCCCTGAAACAAAATACTCAGTTTTGCTGGGTAGGTGACCCTTGGGTTCATTCCCAGATCTTTTGCCCTCTGGAATATCATATTCCATGCCCTTTGATCCCTCAGTGTAGAAGCTGCCAGGTCCTGTGCTATTCTGATTGTGTTTCCACAATATTGAAATTGTTTCTTCCTGGCTGCTTGTAGTATTTTCTCCTTGATCTGGGAGTTCTGGAGCCTGGCTATAATATTCCTTGGAGTTTTCTTTTTGGGATCTTTTTCAGGAGGTGATCTGTGGATTCTTTCAACCTCTATTTTGCCCTCTGGATCCAAAACAACAGGGCGATTTTCCTTGAAAATTTCTTGAAGGGTGATTTCTAGGTTCTTACTTTGATCATGGCTTTCAGGTAGTCCAATAATTTTTAAATTGTCTCTCCTGGATCTATTTTCCAGGTCAGTGGTTTTTCCCATGAGATATTTCATATTGCCTTCTAATCTTTCATTTGTTTGGATCTGCTTAAGAGCATCTTGATTTCTCATAAAGTCATTAGCTTCCATTTGCTCCAGTCTAACTCTGAAGGAATGAATCTCCTCAGTGAACTTTTGAGATTCTTTTTCCATCTGGCAAATTCGACTTTTTAAGGCATTCTTGTCCTCATTGCCCTTTTGGGCCTCCTTTGCCATTTGAGTTAGTCTATTTTTTAAGGTGTTGTTTTCCTCAGTCAGGCTGTTGACCCTCATTTCATACTTTTCCTGCATCCTTCTCATTTCTCTTCCAATTTTTCCTCCACTTCTCTTATTTGATTTTTAAAGTCCTTCTTAAGGTCCTCTATGGCCTGCAACCCGCTCATGTTTTCCCCTGGGGCTTTTGGAGCAGGACTTCTGACCTCACAGTCCTTTTCCCACTCTATGCCCCCAAAATAGGAGTCTAGGGTTGCGTTTTTCTGTTTCCTTTGCCTTGGCATGTTGCCACTTAATTACTTGACTTTTGGGCTTGTTGCCACTGTATGGCCTGGTGCCAGACGGGAACTTTCGCCCCAAACGTGTGAGGGGGCCAACTTCCGTTTCAGGCAAGCTGTAAACCCACCCACAACTTCCACCCCAGATCACAATCCAGATCCAGGGAGGTTATAGCAAGAGCGATTATCCCCCAAGACTGATCGCTGGATCTCCCTACATTTAGCATGCAGGCCAGGAGCTGGAGCTGCCTCTGAAAACTACAAAATGGCATGTCTCCTCAGTGGCTTCTAGCCCCCAGGGGAGGAAGCTGACACATTCCCCAAATACTGGTCCCAAAGTCCATAGGACACTAACCTCTTACTTTGTCCTAGGCATGTCTATGTTGATAATTCTGGAATCTCCACAGCTGCTGGTGTTCTGGGGTTCCTCTAGCCAGCTGCTGGCCCTGCCGCCCTGGGGCTAAAACCTCGGCTCACTGGGACCTGTGCTCGGCTCGCTGCGCTCTGCGTGGTGGGCGCTGCTGGCTCCCAGACCACTGTGCTGGTCCTTCCTGCAGGGCTGCTGGGCTGTCCTCAGCGGGAGGTTAGCTTCTCTGTGTTGTTCTGTGGGTGCTGGGGCTCCAGAAGTTGTTCAGAGTCCCCTTTTACATAGTTTGGGGGGAATATGGGGGCAGAGTGGCTTGGATGCGCTGTTTCTACTCCGCCATCTTGGCTCCGCCCTATTATTATTATTTTTAATGATATAAAGAGAAAGATGAAACACTCCTTGTCCTCAAGATACTTCTACTGGGGAGATGGGTGGGTAGGTGAAATACAAAATAGTTAAATGCAAAATAATGTGAAGAGGAATAAAGTACTCATGATTGGGTATTGATTGGCCAAGTCCTCACATAGGACTTAGCACCTCAGCTGAGCCTTGGATGAATTTAAGGACTCAAGGAGGCAATGCAAGATCTACTGTATGCAAAGGTTTGGAGGCAAATATGCATTGTTCTATTTGTAAACAGACAATAGACCAGTTTGGTTGGAACAGAGAAAACTGCAAATGTAAGTTGGAGTCTGATCCGGGTGGATTGTAAATACAGGTTGTACATTTGTTTTACTTTAGAGAAGCTTAAGACTTTTGAGTAGAGAAATGACACAGTTAGACATATGTGTAGGAACTACCTTTTGGCAACTGGGTTGAGAATTAATTGGAGAGTGGACAGACCAGAAACAGGGAGTTCAGCCATGAGGTCTCCTCACCTCCAAGTAGTGTGATGTTCAATTGTAGTTCTCTAGAAGTAAAATAAATGAGTTGCTTTGGTAGGTAGTGAATTTTCCATTGCTGGAGGCCTACCAGATGAGACCAGGTGACAACTTATCTTATTAGTGATAATTTAAAGCAGAATCCTATTTAGTTATAGGTTGGACTAGATGTTTATGCACAGGTGTTTGATGACCTTTGAAGCCCACTTTTTTGGGGGGGGGGGGATTGAGATTCTGAGTTCCTGCTCAGGCACACATTGGACTAAGTGGCCCATCAGTCACCTATCAGCTCTGAGAATCTAGTATTTCTGTGGGCTTCTAGTTCAATACGACTGCATTCACAACCATTAGGAAGATGTTAACATTTATTTCAAAGCTGCTTCTTTAGAACCCTGCAATAAAAAAGCCAAAATAGGCCTTTATTTTTTCTTTGCATTTACCCTTAAGCTGCATTTTCATTACGACATTTGCTTTGCAAAGTGCTATAACTCTTTTCTTCCTGAAAGCTTTATTGTTTTAGGTGTTCACAAAATATCATCCTCTTGATCTAAAATTCTTAAAACTGAAAAAAAAAAGCCATAAGAGAAAAGCACTACCATGGACCTTCTTTGTAATGTTGCTGCTGTGTGACAGCCTCAGCCTTCCAGGTTACTATTGGTTGCCTATCATTGCCTTACCATTGGTTGTCTGCTCAGCATTTCACCCAATGTAATTCTTGGGAGGCAACATGGAAGGCAGGAAAGGAAGGAAGAAGGAGGAAGAGAATAAGGGAAAAGAAGGAAGAAAGGAAGGAAAGAAGGAAATAAGCATTTATTAAATACCTTCTATTGTTCTAAGTCTTTTACAAATGTCTCATTTGATTTTCACAACTCTAGGAGGAAGCACTATTATTATTCCAATTATTCTGCTTGAGGAAAGTGAGATAGTTAGTAAAGTGACTTGCATAGAGTCACACAGATAGTAAGTCTCTGTCAAGAGTTAACTTATTCAATGATAGAAAAATCATTATCCTCCAAGGAAGTCTATTCTGTTTTGGAAAGTTCTAGTTAATGAAGAGTTTTTACTTATATGAATTCCCAAATCTTCCTTCTTGTAATTTCTACCCATTAGTCCTAGTTTGTTTTTTATATAAATTGAATATGAGACCTTTATAAGAGAAACTTGCTGCAAAGATTCCCTCCCCCTCTTCCCCCCCCAAAAAAAAACCAAGTTACTGTTTTCTTTATAATCTTGACTACATGGATTTTGGGCAAAACTTAAAAAAATTATGCAACCAAAATTTACATTTTAGCTTTTATGACTTTTTTTTCCTATCTTTCTTTTGGTAATTAACATTTTCCCTATCCAGTGTTGATTTTATTTTCTCCTTTTCTATTCTAATTTGTTTACTTTTTATCTCTAAGCTCTGTATCCATTTGGAGTTAATCTTGGCATATGGTACAAGGTGTTAGTCTACACCTAGTTTCTGCCACATTGCTTTCTAGTTTTTCTGGCAGTGTTTGTGAAATGAGTCCTTATGCCATTTAACTTGGGTATTTGGGTTGATCAAACATTATGCTTTTATGCTCATCTCATGTACTTAATCTGTTCTGCTGATTGCTCTATTTTTAAATCAGTATAATGGTTTTGATGATTACTATTGTGTAATGTCGTTTGAAGTATTTCTAGGCCCCCTTCCCTTGCAACATTTTTCATTATTTCCTTTGAGATTTTTGACCTTTTGTTGCATCAGATGAATTTCATTCCCCCCCACCTTTATAAAATAATCCTTAAGTAGTTTGATTTTTATAGCAGTGAATAGATTGTTAGGTAGCATTGTCATTTTTCTTAAATTTAGTTTACCTATCTTTAAGCAACTAATATTTCTCAAATTATTTGAATCTGTCATTATTTTTACAAAGAATGTTTTGTAGTTGTGTTTGTATTTTTCTTACACGTGCCCACAGATAGACTGCCAATATATTATACATTACATAATTATTTTAAAACGGTTTTCCCTTTCTGTTTCTTCCTGCTGGATTTTGGGGGTACCATAAGAGAAATATTGGTGATTCATGTGAATATATTTTATATCCTGATTCCTTGATGAAATTATTAATTATTTAAGTTAAATTTTAATTTACTGTTTTTTACTTTTTTGATCAGGTTTACTTTTTAAAGTGTATATTATTTTATTTTCCCTTCCATTTCTTTTTCTTTTTCCCTCTTAATAGTATTTTATTTTTTCCAGTTACAAGTAAAGATAGCTTTCAACATTTACTTTTATAAGATTTTGAGTCCCAATTTTTTTCTCCCTTCTTCTCTTTTCTCTCCTCTCCCCAAGATGGCAAGCAATCTGATACAGGCTATAAATGTATAATCATGTTAAACATATTTCTATATTAGTCATGTTGTGAAAGAAGAATCAGAACAAAAAAGAAAAACCATGAGAAAGAAAAAACAAACCAAGAAGAGGGAAAATAGTATGCTTCAATCTGCATTCAGTCTCCATAGTTTTTCTTCTAGATGTGAATAGCATTTTCTCTCATGGGTCTTTTGGAGTTGTCTTAGATCATTGTATTGCTGAGAAGAGATAAGTTCATCAAAGTTGATCATCATACAATGTTGCTGTTACTATGTACGATGTTCTCCTGGTTCAGCTCACTTCACTCAGCATCAGTTCATGAAAGTCTTTCCAGATTTTTCTGAAATCGTCCTGCTCTTCAATTCTTTTTCTTTTTTCTTTTTCTTTTTGGAGGGCAATTGGGGTTAAATAACTTGCCCAAGGTCACACAGCTAGGTTTTTGTTTTGTGTGTGTGAGTTAAGTGTCTGAGGCTGGATCTGATCTCAGGTCCTTCTGACTCCAGGGCTGGTGCTCTACTCACTGCGCCACTTAGCTGCCCCTGCTCTTCATTTCTTATAGAACAATACTATTCCATTACATTCATATACCACAACTTGTTTAGCCATTCTCCAATTGCTGGGTATCCCCTTGATATTCAATTCTTTTCCACCACAAAAAAGAGCTGTTATAAATATTTTTGTCCATGTGAATCCTTTCCCATTTTTTTTGTGATCTTTCTGGGATATAGACCTAGTAGTGGTATTGCCATTGATCTCAGGAGTTCTTAACCTGGGGTCCAAGAACTTGTTTAAAAAATTGATAATTATATTTCAATATAATTTATTTCCTTTGTTATCATGTGTATTTTATGCATTTAAAACATTATTCTCAGAAGGAGTCAATAGGCTTCACTAAAATGCCAAAGGTGGCCAGCATACAAAAAAAGGTTACAGACTCCAATTCTAGATATACCATCGTGTAATCTTCAAAAAGTGATCATTCATTTTCTCTTTTCCTGTGATTATTCTTACTATTTTTCTTTCTTATCTTAGAGTGTGTATGTATATATGTTTATGTATGTATACATTTATAACATTTGTATCAAATAGTGTTGATAACAGGGCCTGATTTTATTAGGCAGACCTATAGCCTTTTTTCATTATGTATTATTTTGGCATTTGGCTTTAGATGTATAATATTTAGCATATTAAAGAAAAATCTATTTATTCCTGTGCTTTTGAGTTGTTGTTTTGTTGTTAATGGAAACAGGTATTGGATTTGTCAGAAGATTTTCAGTATCTACTAATATAATCAAGTAATATTTATTTTTTATTAATATGGTTTTCTGTTTATTGTTTTCCTTATATTGAATGCATCTCATATTCCTGCTACAACTCTGACTTGATAATAACCTTTTTAATATATCATAGCCTCTTTTCTCATATTTTATTTAATATTTTTATTTTAATGATTGTTAAAGATATTTATTCATAGTTTTTCTGCTATAAATAATTATATATGACTATATTTGCATTGGAGAGTGAAGTAAAATCAATAAGCATTTTTAAAGCTCTTATTATATCCAGGTATAGTACTAAGCCCTAGGGACAAAAAGAAAGGCAAAAAAGTCACTATTCTCAAAGAATTCACATTCTAATGGGGGAGACAATATGAAAACAATTATACATGACTAAGAAATATACTGAATAAATCAGATGTCATCTCAGAGTGAAGACATGGACATTAAAAGGGGCCAGGAAAGGCTTCCTGCACAAGATAGTATTTGGGAGGAGGCTTGAAGGAAGCCAGGGTCACGAAAAAGAGAGCAAGAAAAACAAAGGGGGAAGACCTCCAGGTATGGGAGACAGCCAGTGAAAATGCACAGAAGGCCAGTGTCAGTGTATCATAGAGTAAGTGGAGGGGAGAAGAGTATAAGAATTCTGGAAAGTTAGGAAGGAGTTATGAAGGGCCATAAAATCCAAGCAGAGGACTTTATACTTGATCCTGGAGGTTATAGGGAGCCACTAGATTTTATTGAACTGGGGAGCAGGGTTGATGTAGGTCAAACCTACATTTTAGGAAGATTCACTTTGGCAGCTGAGTGGAAGATGGATAGTAGTGAAGAAAGACTTGAGACAGGGAGACCAATCAGAAGGCTATTGCAATTGTCCCAGTATGAGCAGATGAAGCCTGCACTGGGCTAGTTATTGTGTCAGAGGAAATAAGGTGTGAGATATATTACAAAGTAGAATAAACAGGACTTTGTAAAAGACTGAATATGAGGAATAAATGAGAAGTGAGGAGTTAAGAAGGATACCTAATTTGTGAGTCTGTCTGACCGAGATGATGGTGGTGCCCTTCACAGTAATAGAGATGTTTGGAAGAGGGTAACACTTTTTTGGGGGTAAGGAGGGGGATTATGAGTTCAGTTTTATACATATTGTGTTTAAGATATCTATAGGGAAAATAGTTTGAGATTTCTTTTTTTTTGTTTGTTTTCTTCTTCCTATCTCTCTCTTTATTTAAACAAATGCTTTATTAACTTCTGTTTTACATCATTCATTTCCGCCAGATTTTGAGTTACAATCATTTTCCCCCCCTGTTTTTCCCCTACCCACCCTCCCAGAACAGCAGTCCCACAAGACATCACTTCCTCCAATCTGCTCTCTCCCCTATCCTCTGCCACACCCCCTTCGACCTCTCCATTAGAGGAAGGTGAATCTTTGTGTCCCAATGCCTGCACATCTTATCTCCCAATTATAAGCAAAAGAGTATTAATAATAGTATTTATATATATTTGAAGCATTTAATCTTAAGACCTCGAATTTCAGATCCATTTCCTTCCTCCCTTGTCACCCATTCCCCCTGGGGAGATAAGTAATTCAGTATATGTTGTACATGTCTAGCTATGCAAAACATTATCATAGTAGATATATTGTACAAGGCTGCTTATAATTCCCTCCCCCTCATCCCACCCCCCACCTGGTCCATTCCCCACTTGATCCTGTCCCTCTTCCATAGTGGGTACCTCCAACCTCCCCTGCCCCCAAGGATGCCCTCCCATCTATCATCCCTCCTCTCCTCCCCCTTTCCCCCATTCTGCTGTAGGTTGAGATGTCCCACCTAGTATGTATGTTATTCTCTCCCTGAATTCAATGAGAATGTGGTTTTGCCTTTTTGCCTTCCTATTTTTCCCCTCCCCTGAAACCACTTCCCCCTGCTTCCTCTACATGAGATAGTTTACCCCACCCTGTCTCTCCCCATCTCCTCCTGCCACTTTCCTCTCTCACCTCACAACTTCACCCCTTGAGAATCCTCCCTTCCCAATAAATTCAACCTATGCCCTCTATCCATATATAACTGTAACCATATACACACACATTCACATATGTATTCACATGACCATACACACTTCTTCCATTATTTTCATAGTGAGAAAGATTTCCTCAGTCACAGTTATTGTTCAACTTTGATAAGTTCCTTTTGATTTCTTTTCCCTGATTACCTTCTCAGGCATCTCTTCCTTCTTGTGTCTGGATGTCAAATTTTCTATTCAATTCTGGTTTTTTCCTCAAGAATGCTTGAAAGTCCTCTATTCCACTGAATGACCATATTTTCCCCTGAAACAAAATACTCAGTTTTGCTGGGTAGGTGACCCTTGGGTTCATTCCCAGCTCTTTTGTCCTCTGGAATATCATATTCCATGCCCTTCGATCCCTCAGTGTAGAAGCTGCCAGGTCCTGTGCTATTCTGATTGTGTTTCCACAATATTGAAATTGTTTCTTCCTGGCTGCTTGTAGTATTTTCTCCCTGATCTGGGGATTCTGGAACCTGGCTATAATATTCCTGGGAGTTTTCTTTTTGGGATCTTTTTCAGGAGGTGATCTGTGGATTCTTTCAACCTCTATTTTGCCCTCTGGATCTAAAACATCAGGGCAGTTTTCCTTGAGAATTTCTTGAAGGGTGATTTCTAGGTTCTTTCCTTGATCATGGCTTTCAGGTAGTCCAATAATTTTTAAATTGTCTCTCCTGGATCTATTTTCCAGGTCAGTGGTTTTTCCCATGAGATATTTCACATTGCCTTCTAATCTTTCATTTGTTTGGATCTGCTTAACAGCATCTTGATTTCTCATAAAGTCATTAGCTTCCATTTGCTCCAGTCTAACTCTGAAGGAATGAATCTCCTCAGTGAGCTTTTGAGATTCTTTTTCCATCTGGCAAATTCGACTTTTTAAGGCATTCTTGTCCTCATTGCCCTTTTGGGCCTCCTTTGCCATTTGAGTTAGTCTATTTTTTAAGGTGTTGTTTTCCTCAGTCAGGCTGTTGACCCTCATTTCATACTTTTCCTGCATCCTTCTCATTTCTTTTTCCAATTTTTCTTCCACTTCTCTTATTTGATTTTAAACAAATACTTTATTAACTTCTGTTTTACATCATTCATTTCCGCCAGATTTTGAGTTACAATCATTTTCCCCCATTATTCCCCTACCCAACCTCCCAGAATAGCAGTCCCACAAGATATCGCTTCCTCCAATCTGCTCTCTCCCATACCTTCTCCCATACCCCCATCGACTTTTCCATTAGAGGAAGATGAATCTTTGTGTCCCAATGCCTGCACATCTTATCTCCCAATTATAGGCAAAAGAGTATTAATAATAGTATTTATATATATATTTGAAACATTTAATGTTAAGACCTTGAATTTCAGATCCATTTCCTTCCTCCCTTGTCACCCATTCCTTCTTGGGATATAAGTAATTCAGTATATGTTGTACATGTCTAGCTATGCAAAACATTATCATAGTAGATATATTGTACAAGGCTGCTTATAATTCCCTCCCACTCATCCCACCCCCCACCTGGTCCATTCCCTACATGATCCTGTCCCTCTTCTATAGTGGGTACTTCCAACCTCCCCTCACCCCAAGGATGCCCTCCCATCCATCATCCCTCCTCTCATCCCCCTTCCCCCTATCCTGCTGCAGGTTGAGATATCCCATTTAGTATGTATGTCATTTTCTCCCTGAACCAAATTCAATGTGAATGTGGTTTTGCCTTTTTAGCCTTCCTTATTCTCCCCCTCCTTTGCACCCACTTCCCCTACATGAGATAGTTTACCCTACCATGTCTCTCCCCATCTCCTCTTGCCACTTTCCTCTCTCACCTCATAATTTCATCCCTTGAGTACTCTCCCTTCCCAACAAAATCAACCTATGCCCTCTATCCAATATAACCAACCATATACACACACATTCACATATGTATTCATATGACCACACCCTTCTTCCATTATTTTCATAGTGAGAAAGATATCATCAGTCACAGATATTGCTTTTCCATATAGGAATGTAAATAGTTCAACTTTGATAAGTTCCTTTTGATTTCTTTTCCTGATTACCTTCTCAGGCATCTCTTGCTTCTTGTGTCTGGATGTCAAATTTTCTATTCAATTCTGGTTTTTCCTCAAGAATGCTTGAAAGTCCTCTATTCCACTGAATGACCATATTTTCCCTGAAACAAAATACTCAGTTTTTCTGGGTAGGTGACCCTTGGGTTCATTCTCAGTTCTTTTGCCCTCTGGAATATCATATTCCATGCCCTTTGATCCCTCAGTGTAGAAGCTGCCAGGTCCTGGGCTATTCTGATTGTGTTTCCACAATATTGAAATTGTTTCTTCCTGGCCGATTGTAGTATTTTCTCCTTGATCTGGGGATTCTGGAACCTGGCTATAATATTCCTGGGAGTTTTCTTTTGGGATCTTTTTCAGGAGGTGATCTGTGGATTCTTTCAACCTCTATTTTGCCCTCTGGATCTAAAACATCAGGGCAATTTTCCTTGAGAATTTCTTGAAGGGTGATTTCTAGGTTCTTTCTTTGATCATGGCTTTCAGGTAGTCCAATAATTTTTAAATTGTCTCTCCTGGATCTATTTTCCAGGTCAGTGGTTTTTCCCATGAGATATTTCACATTGCCTTCTAATCTTTCATTTGTTTGGATCTGCTTAACAGCATCTTGATTTCTCATAAAGTCACTAGCTTCCATTTGCTCCAGTCTAACTCTGAAGGAATGAATCTCCTCAGTGAACTTCTGAGATTCTTTTTCCATCTGGCAAATTCGACTTTTTAAGGCATTCTTCTCCTCATTGCCCTTTTGGGCCTCCTTTGCCATTTGAGTTAGTCTATTTTTTAAGGTGTTGTTTTCCTCAGTCAGGCTGTTGACCCTCATTTCATACTTTTCCTGCATCCTTCTCATTTCTCTTTCTAATTTTTCCTCCACTTCTCTTATTTGATTTTTAAAGTCCTTCTTAAGGTCCTCTATGGCCTGCAACCCACTCATGTTTTCCCCTGGGGCTTTTGGAGCAGGACTTCTGACCTCACAGTCCTTTTCCCGCTCTATGCCCCCAAAAATAGGAGTCTAGGGTTGCATTTTTCTGTTTCCTTTGCCTTGGCATGTTGCCACTTAATTGCTTGACTTTTGGGCTTGTTGCCACACTATGGCTTTAAGGCCAGCTAGAGGAATTTTCGTCCCGAACGTGTGGGGGGCAACTTCCGTTTCTGGTAAGCTGTAAACCCACCCACAACTTCCACCCTAGATCACAATCCAGATCCAGGGAGGTTAAAGCAAGAGCGATTACCCCCCAAGACTGATCGCTGGATCTCCCCAAGATTTGTAGGCTGGGAGCCGGAAATGCCTCTGAAAACTACACAGTGGTGTGTCTCCTCAGCAGCTTCTAGCCCCCAGGGGAGGGAGCTGACGCATTCCCCAAATACAGGTCCTAAAGTCCATAGGACACTAACCTCTTACTTTGTCCTAGGCAAGTCTATGTTGATAATTCTGGGGTCGCCACAGTTCCTGGTGTTCTGGGGTTCCTCCAGCCGGCTGCTGGCCCTGCCGCCCTGGGGCTAAAACCTCGGCTCACGTGGACCTCGGCTCGGCTCGGCTCCTGTGCTCTGCGCGCTGCCGGCTCCCAGACCACTGCGCTGGTCCTTCCTGCAGGGTGCTGGGCTGTCCTCAGCGGGAGGTTAGCTTCTCTGTGTCGTTCTGTGGGTGCTGGGGTTCCAGAAGATTTTCAGAGTCCTTTTTTACATAGTTTGTGGAGAATCTGGGGGCAGAGAGGCTTGGACGAGCTGTTTCTACTCCGCCATCTTGGCTCCGCCCCTCTTATTTGATTTTTAAAGTCCTTCTTAAGGTCCTCTATGGCCTGCAACCTGCTCATGTTTTCCCCTGGGGCTTTTGGAGCAGGACTTCTGACCTCACAGTCCTCTTCCCACTCCATGCTTCGACCCTCCTTGCCCCCAGAGTAGGAGTCTAGGGTTGCATTTTTCTGTTTAATTTGTTTCCTTTGCTTTGGCATGTTGCCACTTAATTACTTGACTTTTGGGCTTGTTGCCACACTATGTCTTTGGTGCCAGATAGGGGAATTTTCGTCCCGAACGTGTGGGGGGGCAACTTCCGTTTCTGGCAAGCTGGAAACCCACCCACAACTTCCACCCCAGATCACAATCCAGATCCAGGGAGGTTAAAGCAAGAGCGATTACCCCCCAAGACTGATTGTTGGATCTCCCTACAGTTCGAAGGCCAGGATCTGGATCTACCTCTGAAAACTACAAAATGGAGTGTCTCCTCAGTGGCTTCTAGCCCCCAGGGGAGGAAGCTGAGGCATTCTCCAAATACTGGTCCCAAAGTCCATAAGGCACTAACCTCTCACTTTGTCCTAGGCATGTCTATGTTGATAATTCTGGAATTGCCACAGCTGCTGGTGTTCTGGGGTCTCTCCAGCCAGTTGCTGGCCCTGCTGCCCTGGGGCTAAAATGGTAACTCAGGCAGACTGGACCTGTGCTAGGCTCCCCGTGTACTGCGAGCTGCTGGGTCCCAGACCACTGCGCTGGTCCTTCCTGCAAGGCTGCTGGGCTGTCCTCATCGAGAGGTTAGCTTCTCTGTGTTGTTCTGTGGGTGCTGGGCCTCCAGAAGTTGTTCAGAGTCCCCTTTTACATAGTTTGGAGGAAATCTGGGGGCAGAGTGGCTTGGACGCGCTGTTTCTACTCTGCCATCTAGTTTGAGATTTCTAATAAACAGTTGGAGATTTAAAATATGGGTGTCAGGAAAGAGCTTAGGGCTGCATATATAGGAGTGAGACTTATCTTCATAGAAAAGATCATTTAATCTATGGGAGCTGATAAAATCACCAAACAATATAATATAGAGGTAAAAGAAGGTCCAAGGCAGAGCATTAGGGAATACCCATACATAGTGAGAATGATCTGGAAGGAGATCCAGTAAAGAGACTTGAGAAAGAGTGGTCAGACCTATAGCGAAAGAACAAGTATAGAGCAGTGTCACAAAGACTTGGAAATGAGAAAGCTTTAAGAAGAAGGTGATCAATATCAAAGTTGCTGAGAGCTCAAGAAGGATGAGGATTGAGAAAAGACCATTGGATCTGATTTGATAGTGAGAGGTATTTTTTTTTTTTAAGGATAGGGGAAGCATAGTCAAGTTGGTATGTATCAGGGAAGCAGTAGATGGAGAAATAGAAACATTGAGAAAGTAGGGATAAGAGAGGGGACAATATGCTGGGAAAGGGAAGATGGCATAGGATCACTTGTGCATGTAATGGGGTTTGCTTAGCAAAGCGAAGAGTCACCCCTTTATTTGAGACAGAGATGATGGATAATATAGTGAAGACAGCTGAGTGAAATGAGATGAGGAAGAGGGAAGAAGGAACTCTTAGCAAATAGCTTCATTTTGTTTTTAGTTAAATTTGAGGTAAAGTTCTTAGCTGAAATGGTGAGAAGCAGGGAGATTTAAGGAGGGATGAAAAAATTTGGAAAAGCTGCGGTGGTGAATGGGATAGTAAATCAATTAAGGAGATATAAAAGGATTGCCTTGCTGCAGTGTAGGCCCAGTTGAGATTATGTAACATACATTTGTGTATGAAGAATCCCTTCTATTCCCATGTTTTTTGGAAAACAGATTATGTAATATTGGAATAAATCATTCTTTGATAGGATTCATTTGTGAATCCATCTGGCCCCAGACTATTTTTTCTAGGGGAGTTCATTTATGGCTTGTTCAAATTTGTGTGTGTGTGTGTGTGTGTGTGTGTGTGTGTGTGAAATCAGAGGGTAATTAATTCCATTTCTTCTTTTTTTAATCTTCATATTTTTATTTTGGTAAATATTCATAATTTCATCTAAGTTATCATTTTGGAGGGCTTATAATTGGCCAAAATAATTTCTGGTAGTTTCCTTTATTTAACTTTCAATTGGGAATTCTCTTTTTTCATCATTGATACAATTTGAGTTTTTTCTCTTTTTAAAATCAGATGATCCAACTTAATCACTTTTTTTTTTTTTTTTTTGCTTTTTGGAGGGCAATTGGGGTTAAGTAACTTGCCCAAGGTCACACAGCTAGGTTTTTGTTTGTGTGTGCATTAAGTGTCTGAGGCCGGATCTGAATTCAGGTCCTTCTGACTCCAAGGCCGACACTCTACTCACTGCGTCACCTAGCCGCCCCCTAACTTAATCACTTTTATTTAGAAAAATAGCTCTTAGATTTATTTACCAAATCTTTCTTAATTTTGTTAATTTTTTATGGAAATCAAGGGATTCCCTAAGCTACTAAAATGATTCTGTATGTCTTAGATAAATTTCAGAATCTTTTGTGATTTGGTATGGAGATAGTTCAAAGCCATCTTATAACATCCTGCTTCTATTTAGGAATTTCTGTAATTCTGGGACAATTCTTTTAGACATTTGTCAGAGTTCTTTATTTTCTCATTGGAATCAAACCTTCGAATACCACTAGACTTTTTTTCAAATATCCCACTCCATTTTTGGTGGATATTTTGTAGCTTGTTAAAGATCTCATTAGCTCACCTGGACCTATTCTGACAACATTTTTGGTATAGTCTTAAGGAAAAATGTGAATTTTATCAGTAAAAATTTCTTTTTCCTAAGTATCAGTGCTCCAGAATTTGTATTGCCTTTTCCATGATACTCATTTGTCTTTAGAGCAAGTTAGCAGCTGGGTTTGGCTTTTTTAAGTTTGTTTTGTGTTATGTTTTATTTTGACTGGTCTCATCTATCTTCCAACTTCAAAAACACTGTAAAGTAACCAATATAGTTAACATTTTAAAAAATGTGTTCCTTAGGAGCTACAATTTTTACACTTTTCTTTGGGAGAATACATATTCTTAAAAACCATAAAATTAATTAATAAAATGTATTATGACACAGAATTAAGAACTCAACTGAAGATGAACTAACTAAAAGTGTAAAAAATATAGCTCAATAAAATTTCAGTTGCTCAAAGACAGAGGTTCTGAGTCACCTAGTTAGTAGACACACATTAGAACTAATGTCACAAAATAGTGCTTTTCTTAAGTAATTCATATACCATGTACTTAGATTTTTTTTTTCTTTTTGGAGGGGGAAGGTAGGGCAGTTGGAGTTAAGTGACTTGCCCAAGGTCACATGGCTAGTTTTTGTGTTAAGTGTCTGAGGCCGGATTTGAACTCAGGTCTTCCTGACTCCAGGGCTGTGCTCTACTCACTGTGCCACCTAGCCTCCCCTGTACTTAGATTTTTCAAAGATCTATTTACCCTTAATGATGGAGATTAAAACATTTCCATACCTTAGTATGTGATCTTAGCGAGTACCTTTGACCAGAAATAATTTCCCAGCAGCCAGTGCTTTGTTGATGAGTCTCAGACACAGAGGGCATAGAAGGGCCTATGTATGAAGCCTTTCATCTTAGTAAGACCTTCCTATAATCAATTATTATCTGGATCAGTGCCTATGACCCACCCCACACCATTTCCCAGAATAATGAGCTTGCCTTACTGGTAAGGAAAGTATAAGTAGTCAGTGGTGATGGTCAGGAGCTAGGGGCTGTACTTGTGTTTTGCCGGTATAGTCTTTGAGTAAACCTAGGGTCTCTTTTCTATCTGAAGATAAGGTGATGGAGTATGCCTTCTTGCAGAGGAGTAGATGAAAATTCATCTGATTAAAAGCTATTAAAAAAAGGTTCTGCTGGTCAGAGTGGGTTGAGATTTTCATGTCTTACCATGAAATCTAAAGTGAAAGTATTCTTTTTCTGGTGACTGAGTATGTGAAGGGAATGTAGGCTAAAATTGAGGAGGTAATTAATAGCTTCGTAATCTCAGAGAACTAATGAAGGACCTTGCCCTGTGGCATTAGGGCTTTCAGAGCTGCCTTTGGATTCTTGGCCAGACCACAGCTAAATGATTCCAGTGAATGGTATTTATGAGTTAATCAATATTCTGATTCTGTTGATGGTCAAGGGGAGTTTTGAAGTTAATCTGCTGTCAGTTGAGCACTATAGGATATGGAATTTTTTATGAACTGTTTTCTATGTAAAGGAATACTAAGAATTGCTTACAGTATTAGTGCCTTAAAGTCCAAAATGTGCTTGCCCAGAAAAGCAATCCTGTAACTAAAATATTAATGTGGCAGGAATGCAATACTCTTTTTAATAAAAATAATATGCTACTCTGGGGTATAAGGTTTATGGGGATATTCCTTGAATCCTTAGGAAAATATCTTTCATGCAGGATCCCTCAGGCAGCCTGGAGCACCTGCAGAATGACTGCCTTGTTCTATTACCATTTATCCTAATCCATTTTCCTTTGCATTCAAATGCTCATAATTCAAGTGGGTCTTGTAATTCCCCACAGGGGAAAGAAATCTTGTCCAGTGATTCTTTTGTTTTTCTCTCACCCTCTCTTTAAGTTAGGGGAGGGACTCAGATTGCTGTGACTCATGAGAATCTGTGAGGCAAGCCTCTGAACCTAGAGGTGTCTCTCTTCACTCATCACTGCCCCTAAACAGAGCCCTATGGAATATAACACTGGGGTAGCTCTTGAATGATGGCTGGGGGCAAGTCGCATAAAATGATACCTCAAATAAACTTTTCTAATCTGAGACTGAATTCTGGCAAGAGGAGGCCACCACTAGAGATAGGCAAGCACCTTCCAGCTGGAGGAAGCTAGTTAGCTGGTAACTTCCTATTTCAGTGATTTATTCTTGCTAGTGACATGCTAACCTCTATTGTGTATATGGCACTGAGTAACAAATGCTCTTAGCAGCCTCTAAATTCAGTGCCCTGGAACACCCAGTCACCCTGCTCTGGAGATGGGGCTATCCCTAAGGACTGAACTTTTGATATATATTAATGGGACCTCCTAATAAGGTCCTTTTATACAAGCTAGCTAAACAGAGGCCAATAACACATTTCTAAAGGACCTACAATGTGTAAGACATTATCCAAAAAGTATAAACAAGTCAGATTTATTATTGAGCCAGTGATTGACGTTCCTGACCCTGGGCATGGTTCCTATAACAAGGGAAAATAGAAAGGATTATTGAGCTGAAGCTGTAGATAAGAGGAGGCCACATCAGCAATATGTGAAATTCTTCCTCTTGTTTTTACTATGCCTGACATTGTGTATATGAACAGGTGCTGCTCTACTTAACAGTCCTGTCTCTGTGATGCTTATTAATTCAAAATTTAGCAAACACTTACTTTGTACCTACTATGTGCAAGGTACTGTTCTAAGCACTGGAGATACAAAGATGAAAAAAAAAGTCCACCTCAGTCCCTGCTGTTCAGGACCTTTTTTTTTTTTTTTTAAAGCAATTGGGGTTAAGTAACTTGCTCAAGATTATACGGCTAGTCATTATTTATGTGTGGGTGCTCATTTTCTGAGGCCGGATTTGATTTCGGGTCATCCCAACTCCAAGGCCGGCGCTCTTACTCACTGCGCCACCTAGCCACCCCTTTTAGGGCAATTGGGGTTAAGTAACTTGCCCAAGGTCACACGGCTAGGTTTTTGTTTGTGTGTGTTAAGTGTCTGAGGCCGGATCCAAACTCAGGTCCTTCTGACACCAGGGCCAACGCTCTATTCACTGCGCCACCTAGCCTCCCCAGGACCTTATTTTTAATGGAGAGAATATGCCCCACCCCCCATCCCCTCAGTCTACCGCTTTCCTCATTCAATAAATCCCAGTGGCTCCCTATTATTTCCAGGATCAAATATATAGTTCTCTGTTTGTCTTTTATACCCTTTATAACCTGCCCCTTCCTTTCCAGTCTTATGACTTATTCCCATCCACATATCCTGATCCAGTTACACGAAGCTTCTTGCTGTTTTTTTTTACTTTAAAGTTTTGAGTTCCAAATTCTATCCCTCCCTCCCCTCTACCCTCCATGAGAAAGCAAGCATCCAGATAGAGGTTATACTGTGCAATTGTGTAAAACGCTTCCATATTAAACATTTTGTACAAGAAGATTCGAACAAAAGAAAATAAGTGCAAAAATGTGAAAAATAGTATGTTTCAGTCTGCATTCAATCAATAGTTCTTTGGAGGAGGGTAGTATGCTTCATCATTAGTCCTTTGGAATTGTCTTGGATCACTATATTGCTGAGAATGGCTAAGTCATTCATAGTTCTTCATTGAATAATATTGCTGTTACTGTGTACTATGTTCTCCTGGTTCTGTTCACTTCACTATGCATCAGTTCATGTAAGTCTTTCCAGGTTTTTTTCTGAAATCATCCTGCTGATAATTTCTTATAGCACAATAATATTCCATTATAAACATATACTACAGCTTGTTTAACCATTCCCCCAACTGATGGGCATACCTTTGATTTCCAATTCTTAGCCACCACAAAAAGAGTTTCTATAAATATTTTTGTATAAATAGTCCTTTTCCCTTTTTTGGATTTTTTTTTTCAGTGGCATTGTTGGATTAAAGGGTATACATGGTTTGGTTGCTGTTTGGGCATGGTTTCAAATTGGTCTCTGGAATGGTAGGATTAGTTCACAACTCTACCAGCTGTGAATTAGTGTCCCAGTTTTCCCACATCTCCTCCAATATCCAACATTTACCTTTTTTGTCATCTTAGTCAGTCTGATAGGTGAGAGGTGGTACCTCGGAGTTTTAATTTGCATTTCTCTAAGCAATAGTGACTCAGAGCATTTTTCTTCATATGGCTTATAGGTGGCTTTGATCTGTTTGTCTGAAAATTACCTGTCTATATCCTTTGACCATTTCTCGATTGGAGAATAACTTGTATTTTTATAAGTTTGAGTTAATTCTCTATTCTTGCTGTTTCTTGAATCTGACACTCTGAACATTAGCACTGGATCTCCCCTATGCTTAGAATTCTCTCCCTCCTCATTTCCACTTCCTTGCTCTTTCAGCTTTTATATTTTCAAATTTCAGCTAAAGTCACACACGTTCTGCAAAATGAACAAAAAAACAAAACAAAACCCAAACCCTTAACCAGTAATCCTTAAGCTTAGTCCCTTCTTTCTGAGACTACCCCCAGTTTATCCTGTATGTAATTTGCTTGTACATAGTTGTTTTTATATTGCCTCCCCCATTAGACTATGAGCCACCTAACTCCCCTATCTAAGTGTTCACTGACTATACATACAATGAATGTACTGTAGTTAGGGGAAGGGAGGGCACTAGGTCAGGGTGTGAGGGGATCAGGAAAGGTTTCATGTAGCAGGTGGTATTTGACTTGAAGGATTCCAAAAGGTTAGGAGGTTGTGCATTTAAAGCATAGAGAATAGCCAGTCCAAATGTATCAGGGCAGGAGATGAAACTTTTTGCATGTCTGGATTGATGAGGGGGAGAGCTAGAGTCAGATCAATTGGAGGTTGCAAAGGGGAGAAGACCGAGAAAGAAGTAGTGTGATGTCAGTGAGAGTGAAGAAGAAGGGACAGGTGTTAAAAATACTGTAGAGGGAGAATCAGCAGGACATGGCAACTATTTGGATGTGTAAAGTGGGGGAGGGAGAAAAATCAAAGATAATTTAGGATTTGAGCCAGTGTGATTGGAAAGATGGTGATTCCAAAGCACTGACTTTGACCTCTTTGGTGCCTCAAGGGCTCCCTGCCCTGCCATGGTGGTCAGGTTACCCTCCTTAGAGGGGGCATCAGTCCAAGCTGGGCACATATCTAGTGGAATTGCCTGGGCAGTTTCTGCCTCTGTGCATGCCTGAAATGGGGGAGGGGACAGAGCAGGAATAGTTTACAGGAGAAAACTGGTTGTGTTTCCAGGCTGGCAAAAAAAAAGAACATCTACGGTAGTGTAGCCCTGATTACAAATTTTCTACACTGTTGGAGAATAAGTGTTGAATAGCCCTGCTGTACCATCTCAACAATTTAGGATATGAATTGGTTGGGAGGAAAATGTAATTAAGAACCCTATTATTTAAGAGGAAAAATGTTAATGAAATATGCTACTTGTTCAGAAAGAGCTGGCTATCTTTAGTCCCCAGAAAGATATGTGTGCTTATTGTAGTCAACAGTTCAGCAAGATGGATTGGGCTTGCCTGATACATAGAGTAATACTCTAAATATGACACAACTTTACTGGGTTTAGATAGTGTAGAAACAATGTTTCTTAAGAACAGGCTTCAGGGGCGGCTAGGTGGCGCAGTGAATAGAGCGTCGGCCCTGGAATCAGAAGGAACTGAGTTCGGAGCCGGCCTCCACACTTAATCCGCACAAACAAAAGCCTAGCCGTGTAACCTTGGGCAAGTTACTTAACCCCAATTGCCCTAAAGGGGAGGCTAGGTGGCGCAGTGAGTAAGAGTGCCGGCCTCCGATCAGATCCGGCCTCAGAAAATGAGCACCCACGCATAAATCAAATGACTAGCCGTGTAACCTTGAGCAAGTTACTTAACCCCAATTGCTTTAAAAAAAAAAAAAAAAAGAACAGGCTTCGGCAAGTTCTGATTTTAAATAATCTGGAGCATTTGTTGGGTGTGTGTGTGTGTGTGTGTGTGTGTGTGTGCATGTATGTGCATAGCCTAGTATAGTATAAGGAACATTTGACATGGAATCAAGAGACCAGGGTTTGAATCCTACCTCTGAAACTTATTGATTTAATAATTAATAACTTAATAATTTAATAACTTAATAATGCAACATTATTAACTACGTGAATACTGACAAATTAGTTTACCTCTCTGAGTATGATTTTTCTATTTTGTAAAATGGTATTGCGGTATACTTTGATAACTTATCTTCCAACCTCAAAGCACTATAGAAATGTTATTTTTCAATTAAAAAAAGCTAGGAATTTACTAGATGAAAAACACTTTTAAACCATGCCATTTCTTTGAGACACTTTGCCTCTGTCATGTAGTACACTATGGCCTTCTTAGAGATAGGCAGATGTAGTATGTAGAGCGTTGGGCTTGGAGTCAGGAAGACCTGAGTTCATACATGACCTCAGACACTTACTAGCTATGTGGCCTTGGGCAAGTCACTTAACTGCTTTCTGACTCAGTTTCCTCAAATGTAAAATGGGGATGATAATAATTGTGCACACTTCCCAACGTTGTTGTGAAGATCTTGAAGATGGGAAGAGAAAAGATGCCCACAGCCATTGTCCTTTTGTTGCCCTACAAGCTGGATGAGCAGGTACAAGAGAAGTGGACCCGGGGAATGAATTTCCAACTGTGGATACAGAGAGAACTTCTCAGTTATTCTGTGTCATTTATTATGTTAAAGTCAGGACTAGTTAGAAGAGAACAAGTATTTTTTTTTATGCAACAACCCTTTGAGGTGGGTGCTTTGTTCCTGTTTTATAGACGAAGAGGCTAAAACTGAGAGGTTAAGTGACTTGCTCTGAGAACTACAGTTAGTAAGTATCTGGGGTAATGAGTTATCAGTGGGTAGAATACTGGTCTTGGAGTCAGGAAGATCTGAGTTCCAATCCTGCCTAGTTCTGTGACCATGAGCAAGTCACTTAGTCTCACTTAGACTTAGTTTCCCTAGTCTATAAAATGGAGATAGAAGATAGCACCCACCTCCCAGGGTCATTGTGATAACCACATGAGGTTACATGGGCAACATGCATGCTTTATGATCTTTAAAATGTTATGTAAACACCAGCTATTATTATGAAAGAAAACATCGGTTCTAGCGATGGCTTATTGACATCTCAGAGCTGCCATAAATGGCCAGGGTCCCCAGTTTCTATCAGAATCCTGCTCTACCAGTGGCATATGAGTGACGTCCTCCACTAGCGGACAGTGGCTACAATGGTGTCCATGGCAAATTTACTCTCTTATTTTCTGTCCCAAACTGTGGCTTTTGACCTTGTCTTTAGGATCTGTGAGGTTCCTTAGGCCAACCATTAACCTAGTTCATTAGAGTTATCTAGTAATGATCTGGCAGGGAGCCAGGTAACCTAGAAACACATACTTCTTGAACATCTGATATTGCAGAGCGCTGTAAGGGATGTCATACTATCTTATCAAGCATTTCTTCTCTGTTTTAGCAGAACTACCAAATGGAACACCACTTATCTGTTTGGAAAGTCTTAAGGCAATAGTCCAGAGACTATGGGGAGAATGCTATGGCAAGGATAAGGGGTGCAAGAGTATGAGAAAAAAGGGGGGATGGTCTTAAGGTCCAGTGATCCTCTTGATGTATTCTAACAGTTAGGCTTTTTTGCCCTCCTGGGGCAAGACTATTGAAATGTCCTCCCTTCCTAGAATCAGAAAGGAGGGAGAACAGTGACCCTGAACTGAAGGAAAGGCCAAATTAGATCCAGATGGGATTTAATGAATAAGTCAAAGGCGATATGGTGAAAAACAGTGTCAGCCATGTAAATGTGATTGCATTTCTCCTCTCTGGTTACCTGAGCAGCTGTAAGGGGTGGTTTGCTGGCAGGGGGAAGGTATCATTCTAATTAGCACGTTAAAAGTGGATCAGCAGGGTTGCAGGTTTGAAAGGTTTCTTAAATGCCACGAAGACAATGATAAAGGGCTGAGTGCAACTGGAAAGGCTTCTGGTTGGTGGATACCAATTTTAAGAATCGCTGACTCAAGCATATACTCATAAGCAAACTCTTAGCCCTTCGGACTCCACTTCCCTGCCTGTGCTAAAAAATATAAGAAGGAAACATCCTGAGATTGAAAAAAAAAATCAATTTTCCTTTTCACTCTTATTACTAACCCAAGTAAATCATCAGAGTGCATTTTACTTGTAGCAAAAGACCGAGGGAGATAGGATTTGGGCTTACGGAAGGCTTTTTGCTAGACTCGCTTACTCGCAACCTGATGTATCAATCTTTGGCTTGCTTTCAGGCTGCTGTTAGATGTTAACAGCAGTACAGATGCGCAGTGGCTGCTGATACACTTGTTTCCTGACTGTGTTAAATATGGAGAGTAAAACATGTCCTGCTTTAGAGATGCCCCCCTCTCTGACAGCCGAGGTGGGGGAGGGGAGATTGAGGTTTTCCTGGGTGGACAAGTATTTTAAAAAACCTCTCCATTTCCTTCCAAATTGCAGTTGCTATTTAAGACTCTAAGCGGAAGGAAAGGGAAGGAAAAGAAGAATCAAAGATGAGCCCAAAAGATAGGTTTTATTTTTAAACCCTTTCTCTGCCCCTCCCCCTTATCACTTTCATTTTGTAAAAGAAAGGGATGAAGTCTTGTTTGGACAGCCCTCTTTCTACCCAATAAACCTTTCTCTCTCTCACTCCCTCCTTCCTTAGTGCGCCCAGTGGTAAGGCAGTAGTAATCGGACTATAAAATGCCACCCACGTCCTCTACTCAAGAAAATGCCATCAGTTTTCAATTTGCAGAGTAGGAAATATTTATCATAGGGTATGGGAAAATTTTTATATGCAACATTAACAGAGAAGATTATATAAAATAAATCCAGATAGAAAGTTTATGCCCTGAAACCCAGACTTGGAGACCTTTTAAATCAATACTGTACTCCATGGATACTAACATTCTGCACTATTGATATATTAGGGCAGATATTCAAGATATAAAAGGAGCCCCTGGGAGAAAACAGATGTGCCACTAAATCCTTCCTTTGACATAGAAGCCTGTGAGGACAGCCAAGGATCAGAATTGGATTCCTATAACTGTAAATTCAATCGTTAAGCACATTGGCCAGACACTGCAGTGAGAAGTAGTCTCAAGGTGGCTGAATTCTCATGAATTCCTCTCAGCCTCTGCCTTCAGCGCTTGATTGTCCCATGGCAGGAACCTGATAGATTTTTAATTTTCACCTTTAGGAGCTGGATGGACTGGGGCTTCTGCATATGGCTTTCAAAACTGACCCAGCCATCCTGGGACCAGAAAGCAGGACTACTGCCCAATTGATTAGGGCTTTGGCATAGTCAGTTAGATGGGATGGATGGGGGTAAAACTCAACCACTCTACCTTTCCTGGCAGTTTAAAAGGCTGTGTAGAAATGAGCCTCTGGGAGCCTCTTCCTCAAAGGCATGATCACCACCTCTCTGCACAGAGGGTAGTGAATAGTGGCAAGGCAAGCCCTTTCCACACACAAGCTTCGAGATGTGGCTGGATCACTCTTCTACTAGGGGGAGTTCTGAATACTGAGCTCCATTTCATTGGGGAAAGGTTTGAGGGAAGGAAAGGGGACACTTACTGAGCTGGTGGCACATAGTAGATTGCTGTCAGGGGAGGGAGAAGGAAGAGCTGTGTCATCTTTGGGGCTGTCTGAAGCTCTTGAAATGTATATTGGGATTTATTAGGAATCCTTAGCTGTACAATGGAAAACATCCTCAAACTTTTTTTTTTATTTTTTTAAAGAAATTGGGGTTAAGTAACTTGCTCAAGGTTACACAGCTAGTCATTATTTATGTATGGGTGCTCATTTTCTGAGGCCAGATTTGATCTCGGGTCATCCCAACTCCGAGGCCGGTGCTCTTACTCACTGTGCCACCTAGCCGCCCCCATCCTCAAACTTTTTAAGCCTTGGGAGGACCCTTGCCAAGATTGAGGAAATAGGATTGGGGTAAGGGAAGGAGAGGTTCTCAGAAACATGGATGAGCTTTGGGGTGCAGCATACCCAGATTTTTATGCGTCTGGAGATATTTCTGTAGATTGCTTTAGGAGCCACTGTATTCAGCTGTTGCTCTGAGACTGTCAATTTTCTTTTTACCTGAGCAGTTTACTAAAGAGGCATGGTGTTGTGAAAATTATATAGACCTTAACATCAGAAAACCTGTCCTAAATCTAAGGCTCTGTTACTACTGGCCATATGTGACTTTAAGCCTCAGTTTTTAATAAATCTGTAATAGCCGACCCACATAACCATTCTGATTATCAAATGTGTTTCTATATGTGAACATGATTTTTAACCACCAAAATCTAGCTAAATAAGATAATTATTGAGTTTGAAGTCAGGTAAAGGCTTTGTATTGGAGGGAGCCAATATCTGCCCTCTGTTCCCATGAATTTGCATTTTCTTTGATGTAGGGCAGAGATGTCAGACTTGACTTACCTGGATGTAAGGGGGACTGCATAACAGGGCCCAAACCAGATTAAAATATAATTGGGAAATATTTAATAAAATAAATAAAAATACAGTATAACATAGGTAATGTAAATTTGTGGTTGTCTAAATTTACATGTGGCTCATAGTTTCTATTTGAGTTTGACACTATATTCCAGGTGAGGAAACCCGTTTCTATCACTATAGATTAGGAATTGCTCAGCCATACCTTATAGTTTGAGAGAGTTGATTGGGGGCACTAAGAAGTTAAGTAACTTCCCCCTACCTATGAGGAAAGAAAGAAAGTAATTTTATTCATTGAACATTTGGAATACAAGAGGGACTGCATCAAGGTAGAGTAAGAAGGTGGTGTTAGGGAGAGGATGGGAGGAAAGTAGGTTCAGAAACAGAACTGAGAATAGATGTTGAAACAGAAATTGGGAAAAGGGATATAGACAGGAGTATGGTTGAACATGGGTCTAAATGGAAGCCAGAATCATAAGCTTGGATAATGTCAGATCTGGGAAGGGCCTTAAAGATTATTTAGCTCAAACCCTTCCATTTTCAGGGGAAGGAACTGAGCTACAGAGAGGAATGCTATGAATTTTGTATTTCTGTTGATTGGGCTTTATCCTGCAACTCCTTCCATTGCTAACGGTGGGAATTCTACCTTGGCTGAAGAATGCCAAGTTCAAACTGGTCACTCATACTCCAGATATGCTTCATTCCCCTCTGAATCCTGAGAATCCAGCTCCCATTTTCTGTGTTTTCTCTGGGGGTGAGAGGGGTTGGACTCTTTTTGTTAAATCTAATTCACTGCTTTCCTTACCCCAACTTGTATTCTCTTTAGGGTATTTGCTATGACCAGTGACACCTGGGGAAGGAACAAGAACCCTATGAAAACCAAGTGCTTTTGGTGCAGAAACCCAAATTGTCCTGCTTCCTGGATGGGACCAGAGGTCTCTGTTTAAATGGCTATTCCTCAGTTTAATAGACTTCAGAGGATTCAACCTAGAAAGGACCTGAGAGGTCCTTAACAGTTACAGTTAGATGGTGTAGTAGATAGAATGCTGAACCTGGAATCAGGAAGAACTGAGTTCAAATTTGACCTCACACATTTACTAGCTGTATGACCCTGGGTAAGTCACTTAAAGATAGCAAGTGAGAGAGCTGGGATTCCAAGTTGGGATCCATTGCCCTTTGGTTTATATTGTGATTCCCATATTCAATGCCCTATTGTGGTTGTAGAATTGACCAATAATAATAGAATAATAGATTTAGATCTGGAAAGGATTTCAAAAGTCATTGAGTTTAATCACCACATTGTACAAATGAGGAAATGGAGGCGCAGAGAGATTAAATACCTTGCCCAATGTCACATAGGTAGTAAATAGCAGAGATGATGTTAGAAGCCAGGTTCTCAGACTCCAAACCAGCCAGTCAGTCAGTCAATATTTATTAAGGGCCCACTTTGTACCATGTACAGTGCTAAGTGCTACAGATACAAAGACAGCCTCTGCTCTCTCAAAGAACTCACAGGCTAATGGGGGAGACAATGTGTAAGCAACTGTGTGCGAAGGAGATATATGCAGAATAAATTGGAGATAATCAACAGAGGGAAGGCACTAGCATTAAGAGGATCAGGGAATATTTCTTGTAGAAAATGGGATTTTAACTGAAGGAAGCCAGGGAGGCCAGGGGGTAGAGATAAGAAGGGAGAGTATTCCAGGCATGGGAAATAGCCAGTGAAAAATGCCTGGCATCTAAAGAGGGAGTATCTTATACAAGGAACAGCTGGGGGCCAGCATCATTGGAGTGCAGAGCACGTGAAGGGATGTAAGGTATAAGAAGACTGGAGAGATAGGAAGAAGTGAGGGTGTGAAGGAATGCCATAGCAGAGGCTTTTACCCTAGATCCTGGAGGTTTGAGGAAGCCATTGGAGTTATTGATTGGGGATGGTTTTGTGTGTGTGTGTGTGTGTGTGTGTGTGTGTGTGTGTGTGTGTGAGAGAGAGAGAGAGAGAGAGACTGAAAGACAGAGACAGACAGACATAGAGACAGATAAAGAGAGATTATCAGATCTCTGCTTTAGGAAGATGATTTTTGACAGCTCAGTGGAGGATGGACTGAGTGGGGAGAGGCTTAAGGAAGAGATGCCAATCATCAGGCTACTTCAATTGTAGAAACAGTGGCATGGAATCTATGGCACTGAATGGACCATAGATTTCATCCAGGACTTTTTTTTTTAAACTGGATTGTGATTTTATTGGTATAGGGAGCTATTGGTAAGAAATATTTATTGGGGTGGCTAGGTAGCACAGTGAATAGAGCACTGGCCCTGGAGTCAGGAGGTCCTGAGTTCAAATCTGGCCTTAGGAACTTAACACAAAAACTAGCCATGTGACCTCGGGCAAGTCACTTAACCCCAATTGCCCTGCAAAAAGAATAAAAAAGAAATTTTTGTCAATGTATATTGACACCTTCTTGAGTCTTAGAGAGTTGGCTGAGGGCACTCAAAGGTTTTGTGACTTGCCTAAGGTTCAGAAGTGTGTCAGAAGTGGGATTTGAATACAGATCTTCCTGTCTCTAAGGCCAGTTCCTTTCCCACTTTGCCATACTGCCTCCCCATCTGGTACTGCCCCTTTCATTTAATAGCTGAGGAAAATTGAGGTCCAGAGAAAGGAAGTGTTTTGCCTGAGGTCACACAGCAAATCTAGTAAAGTTATGGGACTAGAACCCAGGTGTCCTCACTCCTAGTCTAATTTCTTTCCATAGAGAAATTCAAGAGAAAAGGTATGTTAGTCCTTGACTATACCAAAGTGCCTTAGATCATTTGGACAGTACAAACATATAATAAAATACAATAATGTCTGTTCCCTTCCTTGGCTGTCACCAGACTTGAACTAACATTAATGGTATAGTCTCCCTTTATTATACAGGTGTGTAAATCCTACAATTATGTAGGCACTAAATTGTCTTCATCAGTACATACCCAGTGTTCCATTAACACTAATGGAATCTTTCCATACTACTGGACTCAACGTGCTTTTTCCATCTATAATAATTGGGGCTGTTCCTTCCTTGATGTATTCAGTCCTCTTGTTAATGAACTTCACTAGCATTATCATTTCATTATCATTATAGGGAATTTTGCACCTGTCCTAAAGGACTTGGTTAATGGCATTTCTCTAACTGCAAAAGAAATTCTATTGGGGTGGGACATATCAGATCAGAAATCACTCAGGGAGCTAAATAGAACCTTAAGAATACCCAGCCCAACAACCCACATTTTGTAAATGTGGAAACTGAGGACCAGAGAGATGTAAAATGGTTTACCTAAGCCACGCTGGTCATAAGGAACAGAGCTTCTCTGAATCTAGGGTATGCAGCATGGTACAATGGACCTCTTTCCATACTGGACTTGGAGTCAGAGGACCCATGTTCAACTCCCAGCTCAGTCACTTACTCCCTACATGACCTGGGCCAAGTTCTTTCATTTCGACTTTGGGGAATCTCTATTCTTTTAAATGGGGCTAGGGACAGGACAATGATTTTGCTGAAATACAGAGCTCTCAGGCTGTCATGGAGGATGCCTCCTTTTCTGCAATTAATAGTCTTATAGAGTTGCTTTTAACACTGAAAAGAAAATAATAATAATAACAACTATAGTAACTAGTATTTATATATCATTTTCAAGTTTTCAATTTTTCTTTTTTCTCTCAACACCAGGAGATATAGATTCTGTTGTTATCTCCATTTTAGGGATGGTCCTCCACCCTCCGTTTAGAGTTAAGAAACTGAGGCAGGCACTACTTAAGTAACTCACTCATGGTCACAAATGTAGGGTTGGGGGATGGATTTGAATTCAGGTCTCCCTGATCTCAAAGCCGATGCTGTTGGACACTCTGGTACAATACTTTGTTTTATAAGATGAGGGGATTTGGGGTGGCTAGGTGGCGCAGTGAATAGAGCACCGGCCCTGGAGTCAGAAGGACCTGAGTTCAAATGTGGCCTCAGACACTTGACATACGAGCTGTTTGACTTTGGGTAAGTCACTTAACCCCAATTGCCCTCCAAAAAACAAAAGAATTAAAAAGATGAGGGGATTGAATTAGATGCCCTCTGTTGTTCCTTCCAGGTCTTAATCTGTGATCTTTAGATTCCAGTCTAGAGAGTTTAGCATCTTGCTATGTTGCCTTTCCATACTTGCATAGCTCCTAAATCATCTTTCAGAGAACCTTAATTTCAAATGATACTCCCTTCAGTCAAAGTGGGAAGTTTCATTTCCCACAAATGAGAGCTCCAGGGGGATAGGGAAAAGTAAACATGCTTCATTTAAAGAGGTTTACTATTTTCAAGCCTCATTAGGGGAAGTATGAATCTGGGGCAGAAAATATATGGAAATCTAGCTGCTGCCCCAGATGGCAAAGGAGAGGGCAGGCGTGCCATTGTATTCCCCAAAGAAGAGCACTGGAGGAATAACCAGGTAGATTGTAATTAAAGATGTCAGGTCTCTGGGGGTAAGTGGAGGTGGGGGGGGGGTCCCTCACCCTTGTGAAACATCTCGCTTAGGAAAGTGACACAGATACAAAAGATTCCCTTCACTGCTCACAGACCAATGGCCTCAGGAGCCTCTGAGGCCACTGCTACTGATTTTATTCTATTATTTGCAGGATGAAGACCATTTGGTGGATAGAGTTAAAAATCATCAGGACTTTTGAACAGTCCTCAAATGGAAACTTTGTCTTTCATTCATCAGCAGATCATTCATCAGCAGACTGCTGTCATTCTATGTGCATGGGCAACCAAAAATTCACCTCTTGGCAAAATTCTGAAGTTCATCTGCCAATTTTCATATCCTCAGCTAGTTCTCCCTTACTTTCCCAGTGTCTTATGCCCACCCTAGATTTCCTGGTCCATCCATTGCAGGCTCAGACAGTGACGTCTTGTCAGATCTGAATTCCTTCTAACTCCTTGACTTGAAAGAAAAATGAATGTATATGTCCTGTATTAAATATTCTCAGGACTTGGGCTCCCTTTTGCAATAATGGGTTCTCTGTTTTCATGTGTGTGCTTACAGTCAGCTATATCCATTAGCTGACAATGTAGTCAAGAAACACATGTTTGCAAGTGGTATAGGAAAATACATTCCACAAGTCTCACCCTCCTGGATATTCCATAGTCGTGGCTCACAGAAATAACATGATCTCAAGAGTCAAAATGGGGTGACCTAAAGAGAAATAGAAAGATGCAGTATGTAACCAGAAATGACTTGCATTTCAAAAACATTATCTAGTCAATGGTGTCAAAATCCAAAAGAAAAAGGGCCACTAAAACCATTCATAAGGATCCCTGTGGCCTGAATATTGATTTAGTTTGAAAATGTGGAATTATTTATGTTTTATTGTATTTTTATTTATTTTGTCAAGTATTTCCCAATTATTTTTTTAATCTGGTTGGGATTAACTTAGGAGTACCGTGGGCTATGTGTTTAACACCTCTAGTCATGATCATATGATAGGAAAAAGAGATGTACCTGTGACCTAATAAGAAAGAGAAAGGACAGACGCACAGTCTGAGTGCTGTGATAACTTTTTTGGTGGGGGAAGAGTGTATGGATCTCGCCGTGCTGGGCTGGTGCCTATACTTACCTCTCCAGTCGCCTCTATGACTCTGGTCACCCCTACGACCTCAGGGTTGCCCCCATGAACCTCCTCAGAGAGTTCCTTTCCAGTGGCCTCTATGACTCTGGTTGCCCCTATGACCTCTGGGAGAGTCTGCTCCTCCCAAATAGACAAAGGAGTCCAACACCAAGGTGTAATGTATCTTGCCGGTTATTCCCTTTCTTGTTCACAACCCCCTCTTCTCTCTCTCCTCCTCTTTCACCTCACCTCCTTTGTTTTATCCCCTTTCCCCAGCTCTGTTCCCACATGCCTCAGCAACAGGCTCCTCATGGGAGGGGAGTGCTCCCCTGTTAGCAGCGTGTGCTCAATACCCCGCAATCATGGGTCAGGACACATGCTCAGGTGCCTCTTGACCTAGCCTGAGTTGCGCTGTCATTTGCCTGAGTACTCTGTGGGTTCTCAGAGTTTGGGTAAAGTCTTAAAGGGCCCTTACAGAAGAGGGTTGCAGATTTTTGATTTCATCAATGTTCCCATGCAGATCAGTTAAAGTTTTTAATGACTTGAGGTTGTGGCTTATTGTGGAAACAGAACTGGTTTGTGAGTGAGAGAACCTGAGTTCAGATCCTGACTTGGTCACTTAATTTCTGAGAGACCTTACACAAATTTGCTCATGTGTAAAATGAGGGATGTTAGACTAGATTGAATCTAAGGACCCTTCAAATTCTGCTGTATGGATACTATGATTCTATAGTTTGCCAAGGGTCATGCTGCTAGAGAGTATTGAAGGCAGGGCTTCAGTCCAGATCTTGATGCATAAGCCAGCCCTCTCTCCTCCACATCCTACTTCCTCTTGCCATATTAGTACTCTTTTTATTTATTTATTTATTTATTTTTATTTTTATTTTTATTTTTTTGCTTTTTGGAGGGCAATTGGGGGTGTGGCCTGCCCAAGGTCACACGGCTAGTTTTCCTGTTAAATGTCTGACGTCAGATTCGAACTTGGGTCCTCCTGACTCCAGGGCCGGTGCTCCATACATTGTACCACCTAGCCACTCTAATATTAGTAGTGTTGAGAGATAAAAAAATAATCATGTTATAATCTCCAGCATGATGGGTATATTCTCTCTGAATGGTATCCAGACAGACATGATCAAGAATCATATGGTATCAAAAGGGATGGAAAGGTTGCTTTATTTACCAGTGGAAATCAAAGTTGCATCTAAATATAAGACAAGATAATTACAAGTGATCACAGTTGACCATCACTCTCTGAGGCTGATCATTCATTAGACTGTAAGCTCCTTGAGATTAAGTTTTGTTTCTTTATACTTGTATGTCAGAGCCTAGTACATGATAGTTGTTTTATAAATGCTTGCTAATTTATGACTTTCTGATTGATCTTCTCATTTCCTAAGCCTCCATAAGCCTTTAGGGAAGTTGGCTATGGCCATGATCGAAGGCAGATAAAGATCTGCATTCAGTGAGCCTGTCATTGTGGAATCTCAAGATAAAGGAACTTCCAGATTATATTTTTGTCTCCTTTTTTGCATTTGGCATTTTACTAGAAGTTTTTTGGGAAGAGAAAAGGAACTTATTTTAGCTAGTATTTACTCTAGAAAATACCACAATAAGTAAATTACCATCTAACATTTGGGGGTGTATAAATTTTAGCATCTTTCCATTAGAACTAGTGGGTTTAAAAATCAGAGGTAATATGATCTTAATATTATGGTTAAATGACATAATATATTCATGTTGACCTGGTGACTTATTTTGAAGCCATTGGCAATGTTACCTGTTTTTGTTTGTTTGTTTTGTTTTGCTCAAAATCCCATCTTGACTTTTTCCTTTTCTGGTCTTTTACTTCAAAGATCATAGTCAGTCTGTCAACTAACAATTATTATTTTTGCCTCATTTTTCACTGGGTTTGACTCTTTGTGAACCGATTTGTGGTTTTCTTGGCAAAGATACTGGAGTGGTTTGCCATTTTCCTCTTTAACTCATTTTATAGGTGAGGAAACTGAGGCAAATAAGGGTAAGTGATTTTCCCAGGGTCACAAGCTAGTAAGTTTTTGAGCCTTTAGCAATTATTAAGTGCCTACTACATACCCAGGTACTACATTAAGAACTAGAATTACAAAGAAAGGCAAGAAATGGTTCCTGCTTTCAAAGACCTCACAGTTTAATGTGTGTGTGTGTGTGTGTGTGTGTGTGTGTGTGAACAACATGCAAACAACTCTGTATGAACAAGATACACACACACACACACACACATATTGAAAGTTGAGGTAGTCTCAGAGGGAAGAGACTAAAATTAAAGAGGACTGGGAAAGGTATCTTGCAGAAGTGGAATTTTAGTTGAAACTTTAAGGAGGCCAGGAAAACTAGGCTGTGGAGATGTGGAGGAAAAGTGTTCAAGTCAGTCAGTGTGTTAGGAAATGGCTTGTCGGGGTGGCTAGGTGGCGCAGTGAGTAAGAGCGCCGGCCTCGGAGTTGGGATGACCCGAGATCACATCCGGCCTCAGAAAATGAGCACCCACACATAAATAATGACTAGCCATGTAACCTTGAGCAAGTTACTTAACCCCAATTGCTTAAAAAAAAAAAAGGAAATGGCTTGTCATGCTTGAGGAATAGCAAGGAGGCCACTGCCATTGGATCATAGACTATGAGGAGGGAAATAAGGTGTAACAAGTTTGGAAAGGTAGGAATATACCAGGTTATGAAGGGTTTTAAAAACTAGATAATTGTATATTTTATCCTAGAGGTAATTGAGCTACTGGAATTGGACTTGATATGGTCATACCTTTACTTTAAGAAGATAAATTTGCCAGCTGAGTGAAATTTTGATTGAAGTAGGGAAGACACTTGATACAGAAAGACCAAATAGCAGGCTATTGTAAAAGTCCAGGTATGAGATAATCAAGGTCTGCACCAAGGTAGTGGAAACATTAGAGGAAAGAAAGGTATATATATATATGAGAGATGTTAAAATAAGAGGTTGGGTTTTATTTTGTTTTTGCCTTAAAAAGTCTTTGATTAAAATAGATGATATTGTAACCCTATAGAAGTGTTCTCACCCTCAAATTATCTGTAGGTAGCATCAGAAACCACTTAAAAGGAATGTGCCATTTGGTGAGCTAGGAGAAAGGAATGATCAGCCACTTACAATTTATGAATGCATGAAGCAGGGATAAGAGATAGAGACTGACCAGTCAGTGAGAGGAGAAGTTGGTGGGGGAGTGAATGAATAGACTGTCATGTACTGCCATATTCAGCCTCTGGCTTGCAAAACTCTTGACTATTAGTGACTTTTTCCCATGGAAGGAAGTGAATTTTGACAATAAGCTTTCTAAAGAAAATTGGTTTCTTTGTTATAGCTGGTACATGTTATGAGGATTTTCAACTTGTAGTTTATACAAAAGTGAATTGATTATATTTTATAACTTCAACTACTGTATATCTATAATAATAATGTCTTTATTTATCTAAGTTAATTCAGCTACCAGAGAAGAGAAGACTCAGGGGGTGTGTGATAGTTCTGTTCGAACATTTGACAGCTACCATGAGGAAATGGATTAACCTTTTTCTGCTAGGCCTAAGAGGGCAGAACCAGGAGCCATGAGAGGAAGATATAGAGAAGGCAGATTTAGGCTTCCTGTCAGGAAAGGAAAAAAAAGTGTAATCCAAAAGAAATTGTACTGACTATGTCCACTACAATATCATGTTCCATAATTTCAATTGATCCATCACTGCTGCAAGGCAATCCTTTTATACCTCTCTAATTAACTCACTATCCTGCTCATCATAATGACTTTTCCAAATCGTTTTATTGCTCCTAAAATCTCCCACAGCTCCTTCTCACCCAACCCTCTCAGTCAAGGGCTTTGCTTGATAGGCTATTCACAGAAAGCTCTTGCTTCTCCACATTCCTCACCTCATCATTCCCCATTATTTCCTCTTTCTCTCCTCTTTCAGATAATGAGGTAGTCCTTCTCCTTGCCAAGCCAAATTCCTCTACATGCTCACGTGATGCCATTCCATCCTGTCTCCCCTAGCAGATTGTGCCCTTTATCATCTCTATTCTCTCATTGACCTTCAATCTATCCTCATGTCCTGGCAACTTCCCTACTGCCTACAAACATGCCTTTGTCTTCCCTATTCTGAAAACAAGAGCAACAGCAACCCACCCCACCCTCACTTTATTCATCCATTCTCTCTAGCTCTCATCTCACATATCTCCTCTTTTTTGTGACCACATTCTTTGAAAAGACTATTTGTAATAGGAGTCTCCACTTCTCATTTTTTCTTTACTCTCTCCAATCTGGCTTCTGATCTCATCCTTCACCCCAGACTGCTTTCTCTAAAGACACTAATCCTCTCTTATTTGTCAAATCTAGTGACTTTTGCTCAGTCCTCATCCTTCTTGACCTCTCTGTACTCTTTGACATTATTTGTTTCCCTTTTTCCCTTGATATTTTCTCCTCTCTAGGTTTGTTTGCTTGTTTTTGCTTTTTTGACACTGCCCTTTCTTAGATCTCCTCCACCTAAACTCCAGTGGCACTGTCTTACCTCTACTATCAAATATAAAATTCTCAGTTTGGCTTTCAAAGGTCTTCACAATCTGACTTCTTCCTACTTTTCCAGTCTTCTTACTTGCTATACCCCCAACATGTACTTTGTGATTCAGTGACACTGGCCTCTTTGCTGTTCCTTGTACATGACACTCCGTTTCTGAGCTCTGATAATTTTCATTATCCCAGCAGGCCTGAGAAACTCCCTTTCCTTATCTCTACCTCTTAACTTTCCTGGCTTCTTTCAAGTTTCAGCAAAGTCTTTCTTTCTTCAAGAAGTCTTTTCTACTTCTTAAACTAAGTGCCTTCCCTCTGAGAGTACCCTTGATTTAACCTGTATATATCTTATTTGTATGTATTTGCTTCCATATTGTTTCCCCCTTGGACTGTGAGCTCCTTGAGAGCAGGCATTATATTATTTTTCTTTGTTTCCCCAGCACTCAACACAGTGCCTGACATATATAGTAGGTCTTTAATAAATGTTAGTTGACTTACTGACTGATAAAAGTGGCTACAATTTCACCTCATTGGAGGTTAACAAGCCCAGATCAGATAACCATTTGTCAGGATATATGAGGATTTCCTTACAGGTACGGTTATGACTTGGTCTAAATGGCTGCTGAAATCCTCTTCAATGTTAAAATTCTGTGATTAAGTGACAGTGCATTATATTAAATATAGTTCTAGATTGAGAATCAGGAGACTGGGATCAAATCTTACCTCAGATCTTACTCATGATTAGTCTCAATTTCCTGATCTGAGATAAAGACAATAATACTTGCCATACTTTACTCACTGTATTTTTGTGAATAAAATTTAAAGCATTGTAAAGATGTGAGTTAACATTTCTATCACTCATATACTTGAGCATAATTAATTGCTTATGTAAATAATAAATTATATATGATAGATATATTATAATTACAAATGGGGAATAAGCTGCTTATCTTTCAAAGAATGATACAATAGGGCTACAGAAGCTATCAGATGATAGACCATCCAGTAACAGTGAGGGAACAAAGAGAAGAATAGCAGTTATTGAGGCCCTCCCAGGAGTATCTAGGCAGTTATTTGTTGACTTGATAAAAATAGAGGTGTCAGCTGTCTTCCTGGGGCATTTGTATAAGACATAGATGAGAACCTCCCAAGACTTACCAGAATGGATGACAGATACTCTCTTCCAATGATACATGTGGTTGTAAATGACATTATCAGAAGGAGACTATAGATATTGCCAATAATTACAAAGTCTTTAGCAAGAAACCAAAGACCATAAGGTCACAGGTTACGTCTTCGGCAGTGCTTCCCAATGAAGAGAAGGGAGCAGAAGAGAAAAAATAATTTGAGACTTATAAAATGGTGTCTGAAACATGACTATGAGGTTTTTGAATCATATCCTTTAAAATATAAAGATGACAGATTCTTGGCCAGAGATGGGGCATACCTAGCATAGGCTTTTAGCATTATATTTGCCAGATCTCTTAGAAATCTAAACAAAAGGTCTTTAAACTAAAAAGGTAGGGTAGAATAATGGTGATCTACATATGTCCCCAAGTTATATACCATAGAAGGTAACTACAAAGAAGGAAGATGAATAGTAATAGAGACACCCAAAAGTTCATAGTAAACAAAGTCAAGAAAAGAGAGAGTAGTAAAACATCTGACCTCAAATATCCACATATACATATGAAAAATTTAGGCTAAAGAATAGGAAGTAGATGTTATAATGCCTCAAAGAAAAATGGTAGTTGGACCAAAGTCCAACAAGAATTCCTGGAAGAGTTAAAGAAAGAGCTAAGAGTAGTAGAGGAAAAAATGGGAAAAGAAATATGAGTGGTGCTAGAAAATTATGAAAAGAATATTAATAGCTTGGTAAAAGTGACACAAAAACATTGAAGAAAATAATATCTTAAAAACAGAATTGGCAAAAAAAAAAGATCCAAAAATTCACTGAGGGAAAGAGTTCCTTAAAAAAATAAAATGGGCAGCTAGGTGGTGCAGTGAATAGAGCACCAGCCCTGGAGTTAGAAGGACCTGAGTTCAAATCCAACCTCAGACACTTGACACAATTACTAGCCATGTGACTTTGGGCAAGTCACTTAACCCCAATTGCCCTCCAAAAAGCAAAAACAAACAAACAAATAAATAAAACAGAATTAGTCAAATGGAAAAAGAGGTACAAAACTCTCACTGAAATAAATAATGCCTTAAAAATTAGAATTGGACAAATGGAATCTAATTACTCAGTGAGACATCAAGAAACAGTGAAATAAAGTCAAATGAATGAAAAAAAGAAGAAAATATAAAATATCTCACCAGAAAAACAACTGACCTGTAAATCAAGGAGAGATAATTTAAAGATTAATGAACCACCTGAGAGTTATGATCAAAGAAAGAGCCTAAACATCATATTTTAAGAAATTATTTAGGAGAACTGCCTCAATATCTTATATCCAGAAGGTAAAATAGCAATTCAAAGAATCAACTGATAACCTAAAAGAGATACTCAGATGAAAACCCCAAGGAATACTCTAGCTAATTTTCAGAGCACCTTGGTCAAAGAGAAAATACTGCAAGAAGCGAGTATTGTGGAGTCACAGTCAGGATCACACAAGATTTAGTGGTCACCAAATTAAAATAATGGAGGGCTTAGAATATGATACTCTGGAAGATAAATGAGCTAGGGTTACAACAACTCTACCCAGAAAAACTGAGTATAATCCTTCAGGGTGAAAATTGGATGTTTAAAGAAATAGGAGACTTTCAAGCATTCCTAATAATAAGGTCAGAGCTGAATCAAACAAATTGACATTCAAACAAGAGACTCAAGAGTAGCATAAAAGGTAAACATGAAAGAGTTATCATAAGGGTCTCAATAAAGTTAAACTGTTTATATATCTATAAGAGAAGATGATACATTTAACTCCTAAGAATTTTATTATTATTGGGGTAGTTAAGAAAGAATTTACCTAGATAAAGGGCATGGGTGTGAGTTGGTTATGTTGAAATGATCTCTAAAAACATGTACTGGGAGAAAGGTCAACAGAGGGGTACAATGGGGACATTTTTCTCACATAAAAGAGGTGTGTGGGGAAGAACTTTAACAGTGGAGAGGGAAATGGGGGTAAGTTGTGGGTAATGCTTGAACCTCTCATCAGAATTGTTTCAAAAAGGGAAATGCACACATGCATATTTCCCTCTTTGAAATAAATCTGATATATAGATATAGATAAATCTATATAGATATCTATATCTATCTACACTCACACATACACACACAGATGCACACACACACAGTCAGTTATGTATAGAAATGTTACCTACCCAATAAGGAAATTAGAGGGAAAGGGAAATGAATGAAATGATAAAAGGGACAGCAAATTAAGGGAGGCAATGGTTAGGAGTAAAACAGACTTTTGAGGAGGGACAGAATAAGAAGAGAGAGAGAGAGAAAAGGAGAAACATAAGAAAAGATAATAGAGGGAAATACACAGTTGTTAATCCTTATTGTGAATGGGAATGGGAAGTTTGCCCATAAAATGGAAGTGGACAGGCAAAATGGATTAGAAACCAGAATATGTTGTTTATAAGCGACACACTTAAAACAGAAAGACACACAGAATTCAAATAAAGTTCTGGAGCAGAATCTAATATGCTTCAAATGAACTAAAAAGAGTCAAAGGTAGAAATTGTTATTTCAGATAGAGTAAAAGCAAAAATAGACCTAAAGAGATAATCAGGAAAACTTCATTTTGCTGAAAATTACCATAGACAATGAAGTAACATAAAATTTTTTTAAAGCAAGTTCCTTTGATAAAGGTGTCATTTCTCAAATATATGCTGAGCACAGAACAGTCAAATTTATAAAAAAAAGAAAAAGAGCCATTCCATAATTGATAGAGGATAAAAACATGTAGGTTTTTTTTAAATTTTTTTTATTTTTTAAGGCAATTGGGGTTAAGTAACTTGCTCAAGGTTACACGGCTAGTCATTATTTATGTGTGGGTGCTCATTTTCTGAGGCCGGATGTGATCTCGGGTCATGCCAACTCCGAGGCCGGCGCTCTTACTCACTGCGCCACCTAGCCGCCCCTTTAGGGCAGTTGGGGTTAAGTAACTTGCCCAAGGTTACACGGCTAGGTTTTTGTTTGTGTGGATTAAGTGTCTGAGGCCGGCTCCGAACTCAGGTCCTTCTGACTCTAGGGCCAGCGCTCTATTCACTGCGCCACCTAGCCGCCCCTAAAACATGTAGTTTTTAGAGGAAGAAATCAAAGTTATTCATAGTTATATGAAAAAAACTACTCAAAATCATTATTGATTAGTGAAAGGCAAATTAAGACAACTCAGATACCACCTCACACCTATCAAAAAAGACAAATGCTGGAGGGTATGAAAGAAAAATAAATACAGTAATGAATTGTTGATGTAGTAGTGAATTTGTCCAAGTATTCTGGAGAACAATTTGGAACCAGGTCTAAAAGGCTATAAAACTGTGCCTTTGATCTAGTGATATCACTGTGTCTGTATTTCAGAGAGACCAAAGAAAAAGTAAAAGGGCCTATATGTACAAAAATATTTATAGCAGCTCTTTTTGTGGTGTCAAAAAATTAGAAATTGAGGGGATGCTCATCGACTGGGGAATGAATGAACAAGTGGTGTTAAATGGTAGTGCTGGAGTATTATTGTGCTATGGGAAATGATGAGAGGGTTGTTTTCAGAAAACAAATGGCAAGATCTATATGAAGTAATGAAAAGTGAAATGAGAAGAACCAGGAGATCACAGAGCACAGTCACATCAGTGTTGTAAGCATGATCAACTGTGAAAGATTTAGATGCTCTTACCAATACAATGATCCAAGAGAGGTTCGAAGGATTCATGATTTTAAAAAATGCTATATATCTCCAGAGAGAGAAATGATGAAAAATTCTAAGTATAAATTGAAGTATAATTTGCTCACTTTATTTTTCTTGCCTTCTTTTCAAAATATAATTAATATTGCAATATGTTTTGTATGATTTCACAAGTATAATTTATGGCATACTGCTTGGCCTCTCAATGGGTGCATGTAGCACCAATACAATATTCACAGTGCCAAAGGTCACTATAAATATGTCTGCATAGTACTCAATCACAAAATATAACAGACTCTCCACACATAAGACAGAAGCAAAACATTTATTCAGACAGCAGAAAACCAAATCCCAAAACCAGTAAGCTGATTCCATCATAGTAGCAAATAAATTAATGAGCCATAACAGCACAGAGAACCACAGCATCCTTTAGGCTTTCCACAAACCAATACAAGCCTAACTGTCACAGCAGGTAGTAAATAACCAATATTTACTCTCAAGTCTAACTGTCTCCCTAAGATGCATCCTCTACTCCCAACTGTGTCTAGCTGCTCTGATTCCCAGCTTCTTGTGGACTCTGCTCCAACCTTCAGCAAACTCCTCCCACCAAAAGTTGCATGTGATTACATTCAACCTGTTAGGGAGCAGGGTATATTTTCAAAGCAGGGAAGGTCTTAAGGCTTATTAAGGGGCAGGGAAGATCTTCAGATTCCCATAACCATTACATTGGGGAAGGATGTAGGAGGGAGAGAATTTGGAGCTCAAGATTGAAAAAGATTTTTAAAAGGTTACAAATAAATAAAAACATTATTTTTAAACAGGAAAAAGGAAAGCTAAAACAAAGGATGAATTAAAGCTGTCAGAGTAAATTCAGGGTAACAATAAGGGATTTTTTTTTGGCTTTAGTTTAAATGGGAGAAAAATTAAGATCGAAGGAAGGATAAGGAGTTTGACATCAGTGAAATAATGATAACAGAGAGAAGACTGAGCCATTCAATTTTCAGTTCCTCTTTTCTCTTGTCATGGAGAATATTTTGTTTTATTTTACTATTTTTAATTTAATTTTATTATTTTTTACTGGATATTATTGGACAAAAATAACTAATATCAAGTTGATTCCAAAGAAAGAGATAGTAACCTGAGAACTTCCCTTGATGCATTCAAATCACTTGGGCTGAATGAACTACATTCTTGGGTATCAAAAGAATTGGAAGATGATTTCTTGGGCTGTTGTCAATGATATGTGAAAAATCATGAAAAACAGGTGAAGTACCACAAGATTGGAAAAAAGTAAATGTTGTCACAATTGATAAAAAAGGGAGAGAGAATGTAGCCTGCAAATTGCAGATCAATCAACTTGTTAACTTTTAGAAAATTCTATTTTAGAATTTTAAATTTTAAAAATTTTCAAAAATTCCATTAAAGAGGTGCTTATGGGACCTCTAGAAAGGGAAGCAGTAATTACAATGATCCCATCATGGTTTTATCATGAATAGATCTTATTATGTTAATGCCATTTTTTTTTTACCACAGGGTTATTAGGCTTCTAGGTACGGGAAATGTCATATATGTATAGGTTACCTCAATTTTAGTGAAACTTTTGATAAAGTGTCTGATACTATTGTTTTAGAGAAGATATAGAGATATAGATTAAGCTAGAAGGCAGCTTGTTGGATCCAGAACTGACTTAATGACTGAACTCAAAGACTATTTATTAAATCACTGTGTCATCATTGCAGGGGATCTCCAGTTGGAGACTCCCAGGTACCTCTGATTGGTCTTGTACTGATTAATTTTTTTTTTATCAATGATTTAGGTAACATCATAGATGGCATGCTAATCAAATTTGCAGTTATACAAAACTGTGAAAATTAGATAATGCCTTAGATGGCAGAGTAAGGATCCTTGAGCATATTGACAGGAATATGTCATGTTGAATCTGATAAGACATTCAATAGGCATAAATGTAAAGTCATACCCTTGAGTACAAATAACAATGATTTTACAATTACAAGATGGGGGATTATTATTATTATTATTATTCTATATTATTAGTCAGATCATTATTAGCCTAAGAATCATCTTGCAATATAATAGTAATTAATCTGAAAAAAAAAAGATGCCAACTGAGTATGAATTGGTAGTCTGATATGGTAGCCAAAGAAAGCTAATAAAATCTTGGGCTGCATTAAGATTGGGATATCTTCTTGGAATAGGGACAAAATAGTGCCTTTATACTCTCCCTTATGAGATCTCATTTGGTATACTGTGTTCAGTTCTGGACTTGAGAAGGATTCTGATAATCTGCAGAATGTCCAATAAGAACAAGCAGAATAGCAAAGGACTTTGAGTTTATCTGATGTAAGAACATGTATAGTATGAAGAAAAGAAGAGTCAGTGAAACTTGATCCCTGACTTCAAGTATTTGATGAACTATCAGATGAAGGAGGGATTAGACTTCTTTGTTCCTAGAAAGAAGAACTAGGTGCAAGGGGAGGAAGTTGCAAAGAGGCCAAATTAGGATTGATATCCAGAAATAACAATTCCTAACAATTAGAGCTTCAATAATTAGAATGAGCTGCCTTAAGAGTTACTGAATTTTTCCCTTTCCTTAGAGGTTTTCAGGAGGAAGGTGAATGACCACTTTTATGTCTGCTATAGTGGGGCTTCCTTTGTTATATGAGTTGATTGGATGGCTACTGAGGTCCCTTCTGACTTCCAAACTCTCAAATCCCGTGCTTCTGTGCTTACAGCTTTGCTGTTTGCAGTGGAAGGATGATAGCTATATTTATTCATGTAAGTCAGGATGCATGACAGTGGAGTGCTGAGAAGAAGGAAAAATAAGTCCCTAATGATAATAATAATAATAATAATAATTATTATTATTACTATCAGGAGACTTCTGGGTCACCTGAATGACAAAATGGCAGACAGAGATTTCTGAGAGATTCTCAGGATCCCTCAGACATCTCCAAAATAGAAATTATGCACCAAAGATAGAGCAATGTCAGCTGTTTCCATGGTCTAAGATACCCAGAATCCAAAAGAAGGTTAAAAATAAACAAACACTGACCCTTAGTTCTCTCTACCAACTCTCATGCTATGAGCAGTGAGGCTGCATTAGTGACCCCAAACTAAAACACAGGCTTACATCCAACCCACTCCTGCACCCCCTTGTACCCCCTCCTTCTTTCTAGTACCATAGAGATCTCGGCTTCAGGCTGCTGAAATTTGTTTGGGTCTTGACAGCCAAATTGACTGCAGCCCTTTAGGAGCAAAAGCCTGCCAAGGACTGCAACCTAAAAACACCAACATTACGAACCTCTGAATGGCTGGTATTGAGGAAAGGGGAATCTGAACTATCAGTGCAGGTTCTAAACTGCTGGTGCCTGAGCCCAAGAACTAAGGAACAGAGGGAGTGGGATAGGTCACCAGGATGGGACACTGCACATATAAGGGGACTGTGCAACAATCCATCAAGCCTGAGGGAAGATCACAGTATCCATCTGAGTTCAGTTCTGACCATCCATAAGTTAATTGGAACAGAGATGTAGGCTGATTAACTGTAAATTACCCAGTGTAGAAGGAAGTTGAGACATTTTCAGATCTAGCCTTCTCAGAAACTACAGTCATAGAGAAGGGAATCAGGAATTGAATGGTAAGGAAAATGGGATAGTAGGGGGAGAGACTGAAAGTCCTAAAAATTTCATGAGGAAGAAATCTTAAAGATCTTGAAAACAGCAAACAAATCAAAAGGAAAAACAGTAACAACAGAAGGAAATATGAGCTTCAGATCTGGCAAGCAAGTTCAAGCATCTCAAAGGAAAATGATACAACTCTTGATGAGACAGAGGACCCTGTGGAATTTGAGAACATGGAAACTACAATGTGCTATTCCTGAGTGGTTTAAAAGAAATGAGAATTATGAGAGCAGGATTTATTTTCTGCATAGCAAAAATAATGGGCAGAATAGAATAACTTGAATGTGCAAAGGCAAACCTCATCAAACAAAAGAGAGAACAATAGAGTGGGAATGCAAGTACACAAAAGTGAAGGATAACCTCGAAAAAGAGAAGAAAACCCAATAAGATTAAAAGAAAATATGCTCAGAAGAAAATATGCAAGCAAAACATACTGAATTCAAAGACAGGATGTGCAGAGAGAGTCTAAATATCACAGTTCTCCCAGATGATTAAAATTTTAAAAGGAAAGGGGTATTAAACAAGAAGAAGGGATCAGGGTGGGAGGAAGAAAGTTAATGGAAATAGGACTACCTTAAGAAAAGATTAAGGTAGAATAACTGAAGGAATGTAAAACTGGAACTTGAAGCTGAAAAGCTTCTGTACAAACAACATCAATGCATCCAGGATAATAAGCAAAGTGTTCAAACTGGGGGAAAAATACTTTGTATCAAATTTCTTTGATAAGGGTCTGGTACCCAAAATCTATAAGCAATTAACACACATGTATATATCTATATATGCATAAATATATATGTAAATCAAACATTAGATGTAAATAAAGGGAATGGAAATACACATATTTAACGATTAACCATTCCTAATAGATTAATAGTCAAAGGATATGAACAGTTCTCAAAAAACAACTTCAAAGTATTCACAATCACATGAAAAAAATTCTCTAGATGACTAATAAGAGAAGTACAAATAAGCAAACTGGCAAAGATGACAATAATGGGAATAAATGTTGGAGGGTTTGTAGAAAGATGGCACACTAATATGTTGCTGGTGGAGCTATGAAAGAGTACAAACATTTGGGAAAGCAATTTGGCATCATTCAAACAAAGCAACTAGAATGTCCATATCCTTGGAACAAATGATTCCATTACTGAACTTATACCTGAAGGAAACTACTGACAAACAAAACAACACAAAATACATTATTCTTCAAAATATTTACAGCAGCACTTACTGTGATAGCTAAAAATGGGAAACAAAGTAGACACCCATCAATTGGGTACACAAATTGTATACATGAATGTGATAGAGTATTATGGTACTGTAAGAAATGACATGTGATGAATTCATAGAAGCAAAGAAAGAGCTATATGAACTGATGCAGAGTAAAGTAAGCAGAGCCAAGAAAACAATACATAAGGTAACTACAGTAATATAAATGGAGAGAACAACACACCAAATACAATAAGAATTATGAAATAGTAAAATTATAAAGAGCAAATAGAATACAAATGAAGAGATTTCTTAAAATCATGTTCTTTTAACCTACATTTTCTGGAAGTGGGATGTCCATGGGTATTGCATATTGCACATATTTTTAGACATGTATTGATCAATCATACCGACTTTTTTTCCTTTTCCACAAAATGCTGTTAGTCATATGTGATGGCTCTCTAGTGGGAGGGGGAGGGATACCTGTAATATGATGTAGAAAACAAAAATATGCATAAAAACTTAATAAAAATAATAATCATTTTACCTTTTCATCATTTTCAAATTCAAAGTAATTTCTCATGAGTGAATCAAACATCAGATGTGAAAACATATATAAACATCTTAATTTTACCATATTCAAAAACACCTAGAGAGATGGTAACCTGTGTGGTCCCTAGAAACATTAGATGGTCAAAAAAGTTCGACCCTCATATCCTTCCTTTTTCTAGGCATGATATTTCTAGTTTAGATAGACAGGCTATCTGAGCATAAGCCAAGTTTATAGACCCAATATCTCTAGATTCACTGGCCCTGATGAATGGCTAAATTTTGAAGGCAAATCTGAATCAGAATTGAGTCTGAGAAAGGTGACAAGCTTTGTGAAAGGTTTTCTTTCTCTCTTTCTTTTAGCAATTGGGGTTAAGTGACTTGCTCAGGATCATGTAGCTAGAAAGTGTCAGACATTTACTATGCTGGATTTGAACTTGGCTCCTCCTGACTCCAGGACTGGTGCTCTTTCCAGTGTACATTCTCTTTCCCTTAACATTCCCCTAAATATTCTCTTTCCAACAGTTGTCAGTCTTATTTTAAACTCAATCCAGAGAAGATAAGAATGATAAATTATCTTCATATAATGGGAGCTAACCAATTATTGAGTACCATATTGATCTAAAAAAAACCTTGCACTTTCCCCCCACATTTGACTTGTTAAAAACAACAGTGGAGAATGACCTTTAGTCTTCCACTTAGTAAACTTAGTAAAAGATCAACAGTGAAAGTGACAGAGACAAAGAGGATAGAGGTAATAGAAATGGATGAAAGATATTTGCCTGGATTGAAAGAAGCATAGAAAAAAAAGTCCATATTAAACACACACACACGTACATGAATTAAAAATTGTGAAAAGGTTAAGACTTGCAAATGATAGAAGCTTTGCACCATGTACATTCCTACATTTTTTTTTCCTTTTATTTTCTTACTCCCACCATCTCTTTACCCTTCCCTGACTAGAACTAGACTATGCAAATTACCAGGGGGCCAAGAAGGCCATGGCTTCATTACATATTTTTAATTTGCACTAAGATGACATTAGCTTCCCAGGGTACCAAGTCACCATTTTGTCTCATGCCATTCTAGTAGTCCACTAAGTCTTTTTTTTTCCCCTTACTACATGAACAGCTGCCTAATCACATATCCAAAAAATGTCTCAATCTGTACTCTGAATTCATCACTTCTCTGTGGGTAGTATGTGTTATAAGTCCTCTGGTACTGTGGTTGGTCATTGTATTTCTCAGAATTGCCACATATTTCAAAATTGTAAGGGGAAGAATTATTAATAACCAATGACTTGGGGAGATCCAGAGTTTCCCCCTTTTTCTAAAGTCCTTCTTTTAAAAGTTCAGTCTCTTGAAGGACATTGCTGATAATGAGATTGGACTACTTTTCTTGTTCAGACCCTACTCAGATGGGGTAGCTATTATGTTCTACTCAGGTTTGGTGGGGATGAATTCTTTCAATAGATTCCCCGGCTGATTCCCCGGCTCCTCTTATTAGTCATCTAGAGAATTTATGCACATAAGAGGTGAATGACATGATCAAAGCTCAGGTCCAGCCCCTCATTGTAATATTCATTTTCTCATTAATTGTCAGCCAACAGAGTTGATTGCTACCCTGGCAAACACTCCTCTTCCAAAAGGACATTTGATCCTTGAACCACTGCCATGATTGTCTTTGGTCTAAGACAGAGATGACCACATGATCATCCTTTTTATTAAAATGATGGCATTATTAATAAAGTGATTAAATTATGCAGAATTTATATATCTCTCAAACCTTTTTAAATGCCATAGTTATTTGTCTTTACAATATTGTTGTCACTGTATAAGCCATTCTGCAGGTTCTGCTCAACTAACTCTGTATCAGTTCATATAAACCTTCCCAGGATGAAACCGTACTCTTCATCATTTATTACAGAATAACAGCATTCCATCACATTTATATATCAAAACTTGTTCAGACTTCCCCTTGTTGATGGCCCTATCTTTACTTTCCAATTTTTTGCCACCCCAAAAATAGCTGCTATAAATATTTTGGTACATCATTAGAGCATTGTTTTGTGTATATATGTGCGTATGTGTGTGTGTTGTTGTTATTTTTTCCTTAGGAAGAATCCATTGTTTAAAATATCCTTCCTATAATTCTCTTTTCTCCTTTTTTTCCCTTTCTATCCTAGTTCCCTGTTGAATGAATTCTATTTCTGTACTCAACTATATGTGTGTATTTTCCTTCCAATTGACCAGTTTAAATGAAAGTATGATTCAAATAACGATTGCTTCCCCCAGAAATTCCTCTTTATCTCCTTATTTGTGTATTTGCATACTTGTATGCCCCAATTAAAAAAAGAGAAATCTTGTACTTGAACCTTGATTTCTTAAAATCATGTTCTTTTAAATAATACTTTGTTTTTAATTTAAAACAATTTTTAAAATCTTAAAATACAATTAGGAGAGGCAGTTCAGTATAATCTGGGAGTCAGAAATCTAGAGTAATCTTAAGTTGGAATTCTGGGTCCATCATTAACTAACTCCGTCATTAACCTAGAGTGAATAATTCTACCTCTCTTGGCTTTCCCACATCTGTAAAATGGGAAGAATAATACCATTTGTCTACTTCATAGGGTGGTTATGGGGAAAGCAGTTCAGAAAATTTTAAAATGTGAGTTATCCATGTGATTACTGCTGTTTTAAGTTTTATGACCAACATGTAAATATCCCTAAAACTTCTCAGTCACTCCTTCCTTCTATGCCTTTATCCCATTGATCATTCTTTCACCCCTATATTTGTATATATATTTATTTACTTCTGTTTGTATCACTTTACATTATTTCTTTCCATCTTTATATTCTTCCTGTCATTCTTATTGTATTACATTATATTGATGTGTTCATTTGTTTAGTCATTTCCCAACTCTTGGACAGTTGATTGTTTCCAGTCTTTGACAATTACCCATGATGCATCTCTCTCTCTCTCTCTCTCTCTCTCTCTCCCTTCATACACACACACACACACACACACACACACACACATACATGTATATGTACATGCACACACACATACACATACCTACATGCACACCTATACCCAGACATATTTAACATCTTTGGACAGATGTGATGAGGTTCTTAGTGTGTATTCTCAACAAAGGAGTTGTTAGAAGGCAGGATTATTTTACTAAGTCTTTCAGTGTACTACTAGATAGCTGTCCACAAAAGATTGTACATTTGTCCTTCTATCAGCCAAATGAAGGATTTAAAAAAATGCCTAGTGCCAGAGTAGATCTCAATAAAATGAAATTTGACAGAAATAAATGTAAATTCTGCCTATGATTCTATTAAATAAAAGTCTATTAAGACTTTTTTTTTAACAGATTGCCATTTTGTCACATTCAGTGTTGTTGTTTTTCACAGCTTTATGTAATTTTCTTTTTTAAAAAATAGTTTTAGTTTACAACATTCAGTTCCATAAGCATTTGAGTTTTAAATTTTCTCACTCCCCCCAAGATGGCTCTACCTTTGCATTCATATTAAACATTTTCACATTAGTCATATTGTAAAAAAGAATTATAACCAAGGGAATGAACCACGAGAAAGAAACCATTTCCTCCTATAAGACCAGAGTGAAGAATGACATAGTAGAAGAAGATTTATGATTGCTAAAAGATGAAGAGGAGGGGAGAAGAAGAAACTCCCACTGAATAGCATCAGTTTTTCAGTAAATTATGAGGTAAAAATCCAAAGCTGAGAGGTTGTGGGCAAGGAAAGCTTGTGAGGGTAGGAGAAAAGACTTGGAAAAGCTAATGTGGAAAGTGGGGTAGTGAACTGATTAGGGAGAAGAATTCTTTCTTTACTATAATGAGGGTCTAGTTGAGATTATGTAACATAAATTTGTAGCAGACTGTAAAACAAATAAACAGCACACAGGTTGGCCGCTAGCACAGGTTCCCTCTTGATCTGGTCAGACAGGAAAGACACTAAGAAGGGGTTAATAATCTTACTTTATTCTAGTCTAGTTTTCTTAGAAGAGGGTTGCTGATTTAGGGAGGACAAATTCCTACAGCATTCCTTAATCACCCTTCTCAGAGGGGCTGGTGAGACATGGGAGAGGGGAGGAGCAACTACCCCTATGTCTCAATGGGGTCAGTCAAGACAGGCACAACTAGTGCATCCCCTAAGTCCTCTCAAGCCTCAGTGGGGGCCAGTTGAGGCAAACACAGATTCCCCTCAAGCCCTGATGGGGGCTGATCAAGGCATGCACAGCACTCATGCATTCAATGCTAAGGTTCCCCCTAAGCCTCAATAGGGCCAGTTGAGGCACACACAGCAACCCAAATGTTGTCCATTTACTGGCCAATGACCACCTGTTTTAGAGGGGCAAGAGACAAAGAAGGCATAGTGCCAAGGGGTGACTTAATAAGGTTATATTAAGTTTTAGCATTATCATGTCAACTCAGCACAGCACATATGCACTACATGTTTATGACTTTAAGCACAAATGTTCATATTGTTGCAAGGTTATATAAAGATATGCAAGAGTGGGGTGGAGCCAAGATGGCAGAACAGAAGCAATAACTTCTCTAAGCTCCTCCATGAATCCCATCACTAAACCTTAAAAAGTGAATCTGAACGGATTTTGGGGTGACAGAATCCACTGGGAGATAGAGCGTGGGGGAATCCAGCCCAGGAAAGTGCCCACGTGGGTCTGGACAGGGGGAACATGGTGTATGTGGGGGCTGTAGTAGCTCAGACTAGAGGGTGGACTACAGCAGAGAGAGAAGGAGCCCCAGCCAGCAAACTCACCCATCCTAAGGGCAATTTGCAGCCTTCTCACCAGCATCTCACCATGGGATGGGAGGAATCATTGGAGCCGAGTAAGAGAGGACTCGGGGCCCCCAGCAGAGACAGCAGCTTCTCCTGGGGTGATCAGCCCCCAGCCTGGAAGTTTAGAAATGCCTGCCTCTCTGTCCAGGGCTCAGGATGACAAAGTAAACTCTGGCTGCTCTAATTCCTCCTCCCTGAAATAGAAACCCAAAGATAAGTGTCCCACTCAGATTGAAATCCTGAAATAGTGGAAATAGCCTTGGGCTTGGGAGTCATTGAGAAAGGAGTCTGAAAAGAAGAGGGGGAGGGATCCCAACAAGCCCCACCTCACCTGACCAGCAAAAGCGTGCCTGAGCTGTAGACTAGGGGTATAGAGGCAGAAATCTGAAGTGGCCAGACCACTCCTACTCCACAGATTACTCTGTGTGTCTCAGCATACCTCAGGGGGAACACTGAGACTCCTGCCTTGGCCTCAAACTAGATACCCAGAGGCTACAGCATTCAAAGTCAACAACCAAGCCCTTAGCTCCCAGCCTGAGAAGTTAGGAAATAGGAAATTACAATAGGAGGAAGGAAGCTGAGAAGGACAAGGGGAAGGCAAGAAAAATGATCAGAGCTTGTTATGTAGATCAAGAACCACCAAATACAGAGGACAATTTGGACTCAATACTCACACCTGAGACCAGAGAAGGAAATATGAACTGGTCTCAAGCCCAAAAAACATTCTTGGAGGAGCTTAAGAAAGATTTTAAAGACCAAATTAGGGAGGCAGAAGACAAATTTAAATCTACAGTGACCAAACTGGAAAAAAAGTTTCACTGAAGAAAACAAATCCTTAAAAAGTAAGATGAGTGAAGTAATTGGAGAAAATACCTCCCTAAAAAGGACCTTCAAAAACTAACTGAAGACTATAATTTGCTAAAAATTAGAATCAGTCAAATTGAAACTCAGAACTCTATGATGCACCAAGAGTCAATCAAACAAAACATGAAGATTGAAAAATTGGAAGAAAGTGTAAAATATCTCACTGGAAAAACAACTGACCTAGAGAACAGATCCAGGAGATATATCTTAAGTTTGGTCTACCGGAAAGCCATGATGAAAAAAGCAGCCTGGACAACATCCTCCAAGAGATTGTAGAGAAAACTGTCCTGAAGTCCTGAAATCAGAAGATAAAATAGTTCTCAGAAGAATTCACCGGACTCCTCCTGAAAGGGATCCCAAATTGAAAACTCCAAGAAATATAATAGCCAAATTCCAGAATTACAAGATTAAGGAAAAAATACTGCAAGCAGCCAAAAAGAAACAATTCAAATATTGTGGAACTATAGTCAGGATCACACAGGACTTAGCAGCTTCTACATTAAAAGACTGGAGGGATTGGAATTTGATATTTCATAGAGTAAAAGAGCCAGGACTGCAACCAAGGATTAACTTACCTGGCCAAACTGAGCATAATCTTTCAGGCAAGGAGATGGTCATTTAATGAAATAAAGGACTTCCAGACTTTTCTGATGAAAAAGCCAGAGCTCAATGGAAAATCTGATCTCCAATTATGAGACCCAAGAAAGACATAAAAAGGTAAACAAGGAAAACACACACTCATACATACATACATGAACACATACACACTCATGCACTCATGGACATAACTTGGGATGCAACAAGAGCAAAATGTTCACATCCCTATATGAGAAGCTGATAACTGTCAATATTGAAATTTATATGATTATCATGACCTTTAAAAGGGTCATATATAGAGGGTGTAGGGTATGAATGAACTAATCTGAAGATTAAAAAAAACCTTATTAAGGGGGTCAAAGGGACTGTAATGGGATAAAAGAAAAAAAATGAGACAGAAAATGGTAAATTATGCCATTTGAAGAGGCATAAAACTCCAAGTATAGTAGAGGGGAAGGAAAGAGGGAGAGGAACATCATTTGAACATTATTCTCACTGGTCCTGGTTCAAAGAGGGATCAACATAATCAGTTAAGTTTAAGATTCTAAGGTGAAAATAAAAAGGAGGGAGGGAGAGGAGCACTGTATGGAATTTACTCTCATTGGTTTGGGGTCAAAGGGGAAATAACATAATCTGATAAGTATAAAAATCTATTGTGTCCTATAGGCAGTAGGAGGGTAAGGGGAGATAGAAAAGGGGGGGACTAGAGAGGAGGGAAATAGTAGTAAGGGGAGAGGGTAGGTAAAGAAGCAGGGGGTCACCAGTTGGGAACACTGAGGTAGGTGGTGGTCAAAAGGGAAAACTTCAAGGAGGGGAAGGGAGAAGGAAGAAACAAAAACATAAGCAGGGGAGGGAATAGGATGGAGGGGAAGAGACAGATAGTCATCATTACTGTGAATGTGAATGGGATGAACTCTCCCATAAAACAGAGGTGGATAGCAGAATGGATTAAAAACCATAATCTTACATTATGCTTTCTACCAGAAACACATTTGAAAAAAAGGGTTACCCAGAGGGTAAAGGTAAAAGGCTGGGGTAGAATATATTATGCCTCAGCCAAAGTGAAAAAAGCAGGGGTAGCAATACTTATCTCAGATAAAGCAAATGCAAAAATTGATCTAATTAAACGAGATAAGGAAGGAAACTATATCCTGCTAAAAGGCACCATTGAGAATGAAGCAATATCATTACTTAACATATATGCACCAAGTGTTATAGTGTCCAAATTCCTAAAGGAGAAGGTAAAGGAATTAGAGGAAGAAATAGATAGCAAAACTATACTAGTGGGGGACCTTAAGCTGCCCCTCTCTGAACTTGATAAATCTAACCTCAAAATAAACAAGAAAGACGTTAAGGAGGTGAATAGAATCTCAGAGAGACTAGATATGATAGATCTCTGGAGAAAACTGAATGGGAATAAAGAGGAATATACTTTCTTTTTAGCAGTGCATGGTATATACTAAAAAACAGACTATGTACTAGGGCATAAAATCTTCACAATTCAGTGCAGAAAGGCAGAAATATTAAATGCATCATTCTCATATAATGATGCAATAAAAATTATATGCAATAAAGGGCCATGGAAAGATAGACTAAAAACTAATTGGACATTAAATAATTTAATCCTAAAGAATGAGTGGGTCAAACAAGAAATTATAGAAATAATCAGTAATTTCATTCAAGAGAATGATAATAATGAGACAACATACCAAAATTTGTGGGATGCATTAAAGGCAGTTCTTAGGGGAAGTTTTATATACCTGAGTGCATATATGAATAAATTAGAGAAAAGGGAGGTCAATGAATTGGACATGCAATTGAAAAAACTAGAAGATCTTTTGATTGCCTGGATGGGACTCTGAATGGTTGTTTGTTAAGAGCTTCCTGATTACTCAGAGGTTTGTGATCTCCCCATCTAGTGGTGTATGTAGATGGCTGTATTACTTTGCTTAGATAGTATGAGCCCTGTCTATTGAATCTCTGTGCTAATTTCTCTGTATTTTCTCCACATTCAGGGTGCTGACCTTTCCTTTGGACTAATTAATTAAAATAAGATTGTTGACCCCTTTAAAAGTTGTTTTTCCTTTAGCAAAGCAGATCCCCTGTGCTAACAGACCATCCTGCATGTTCTAGGGTGCTTTTTAATACACTAGCTCATGGTAGGTATTTAATAAATGTTTATTTACTGAATGGTTCATCAAGTGGTCAAGACAGGGGATGGTTGAAGAGTGTAACCAGTGCAGTGATGAAGGCCTGAGAAAGAAAGGGAGTGCATGTGAAAGGGATAAAGAATATGGTAAGGATGAAGAACAGGATTAGGGGTTGTCAGGCATATGGAAAGGTGGGCTGATAAGAGGTTATAATTAGAGGAAGGAATTTTAGAAGTTCATGGAGATGGAAGTAGAATCCTCATATATGATGGCAAGATCAAGGTTATACCTATCTCTGGATGTGGCAGAGGTTGAATGAAAGAATATGTCAAGTGAACTCAGTAGACTGAGAAATTGGGAAGTTATTTGAAGAAACAATGTCTATGCTGAATTTCCATATTATGATCGAAGGAGTTGGCATGGAGAAATAATGTGACAAAATATTCAATTCATTGAGGAAAGGAGAATAACCCAGGCATAATTAGATAAGAGTCACCAGAATCTACATTGGGTGAGAAATATAGAATGTGAAGCTACTGAGTGATACAGGTTGAGGAAGAGGTTATAAGTTTCAATGAGGTTTAAAGAATATTGGAACAATAAGTGCTACATTTTCCATTATGTTACAATACCTCCCCCATATGTCCAGGAGTATCAGAGTAAAAAAAACCAAAAAACCAACAAAAAACAGTGTCTAAAAATGCAGAGATGGAGGTGGGGTCAGAAATCTGGTCAGATAAGCTTTGATACAAAAATGATCTTGCTAATTTTTAAGTGGACTGCAAGTTCAATATGAGTTAGTAGTGTAATGTGGCAATTTAAAAACGTGAATAATATTTATTTCTGTAATTGTAATTTCATCATGTTTGGGAACTCGTAGCATACCAACAACTCTGTAACTCACTTTTAGAGAGTTTCCTGGGGCACTGAGAGGTTGAATGATTTGCCCAAAATCATACAACCAGTATGTGCCAAAGGTATGACTTGAGCTCAGGTTTTCCTGACTTCGGGATTCTATGTACTTCACTATGTTGAATCACCTATGTGATCTTAGATCCTCTTTAAAAATTAGTGTCTGAAGTAAGGAGGTGATCTTTTTTTATATTTTTTTGAGCCTTCTTTTGGAATATTGTGTTCCATTCTGGGTGCCCCATAGGGTCATCAGATCATAGATACAGAACAGGGTCCTCAGAAGTCATGTAATATACTTGCCCTTATTTTAGAAATGAAAACTGAGGTCCAGATAGGGGAGATGATTTAACTGAAGTCACACAAGTGGTAAGTGGCAGAGTTGAGATTTGAATTCAGGCATTCTGTCTCTACATTCTGTATTCTTTCCAGTTTATCATGCTCTCACTATCATTTAGAAAAGACATTGACCAACTGGAATGTACCCACAGGAAGGATGATGAGACAAATCAGAACTGTTCCATAGAAAAAATCAGCAAAAGAAATTTGGATACTTATCCTGTCAAAGAGAAGACATAATAGGGACATAATCACTATTTTTAAGTATACTGAAGGGCTGTCATACAGAAAGAGTTAATTTGTTTTGTCCTAGAAAATACAACTAGTAACAGAAGGTGGAAATTCTGAAGAGGCAGATTCTGGCTAGATAGAAGTACACATTTCCTATCAATTAAACCTATTGTATGTTGGAATGGGTAGCCTTGAGAGGTTATGAGTTCACTGTTCCTCAAGTTCTTCAAGCATATAATGAATGATCACTTGTCAGGGATCACAGATTTAGAACTGGAATGGGCTTTAGAGGTCATTTTTCAGAGGAGGAAACTGAGTCCCAGGGTGATTAAGGGAGTTGCCTAAGGTCACATGGGTAATAAGTGGGAGTTAGGATTTAAACTCAGTATCTCTGACTCCAAATACAATTCCTTGCTGATATACCAGCTGCCTCTCTAGGATCTTGTAGAGGGAACTCTTAAGTAAATTTAATGTGTACTAGATTATATCTGAGGTCAAGTCACCTACATGGCACAGTGAATAGAGTTCTGGATCTGGAGTCAGAAAGATTCATTTTTTTTGTTCCCTCTTCTTTTTGAAACAACTTTGTAGGCAAATGGGATGGCATACACGTGTGATCACTACTACAAGGGAGGCTGAGGCAGATGGAGTGTTTGAACTGAGGAGTTCTGAGTTGCAGTAGGGCTAAAGCTCATCAGCTATCTGTATAAGGTCTTCTGCTAATATAATGAGTCCCTGGCGGGTGGGTGGCAACCAGACTCCCTACAGAGGGGTAAAGGGAGCAGGTCAAAGCTTCCAGGACAGTCATCAATGGAATCAAGCCTGAAAGTAGCCACTTCCACTGTACTTGTACTTTCAAGGTGAGATGGGGAGACCCAGTCTCCAAAAACAAAACTACTTTGTATTTTCTTTACACCAATGTTGTTCCATACTCTTTGCTGCCCCCTTTAAAATGCTGTAAGCTTTTTGAGAGTAGGGTTCTTTTATTTTCATCATTGTTTTCCCAAAGCTTCTCTCAGTGCCTGGCACATGGTAGGTACTTAAAAAATTCTTAATCATTTGAATAAATCTTTTACCATGAGTGATTGGTCTTATCCATGAAAGTAATACTGACAAGTTCTCTTTTAAAGTACTGAGTGAAGTTTCCTTAGTGCAGTTATAGATTTTCTTGGTGGAACCCAGAGGCTCCTAGGAAATTATAGTTGGGGATTAGCTCCCATAGCCTGGGTTTCAGAGGGATTCAGCTGTACTGTCATTTTAAAATCACCTCATCATCTCTCTCTGCTCTAATCACCAATGACACTGGCTTTAGGGGGTGGAGGCTGGCTGCCTCTGACTTGATCTGCTTTATACATACAAATCTGAATAGGCTGCTAGGAGATAGCACATTTTCTCCAAGCAATACAAAAGACCAGCTTGGAATGAGTGACATTATTCATCATCCTGAATGCCTTGATTTCCTCATGTGACCCTTCTCCTGAGGCATAGATAGAAGAAGGCATGTTTAGCTCCCTGTGCATGCCACAAGAAGGGGACATCATCCTTTGGTGGCATTAATGCAATGGGAGAAAGCTGAAAGACTTGTATTTGAAAGGATAACTGATTTGCAGAGCTTTTCATGCAGGTAGTCAGAAATGTAAGTTTGTTGCAGATATGTTGGCAGCAATGAAGATTTTTCTCCCTTGTGAACTGGAGGGTTATGTATGTTTCTTTTTTATTTTATTTTTAATTTATGGAATAATGCATTTCCATACCATAGTACAATAAAAAAGATGATTGCACATGAAACTGCAAATTTACTATCCATGTCTTACTATTCCTTTCAAATATACAAAAAGTTACCATGTAAATTTTTTTCCCCTTCCTCCAGCCCTAGAGATATCTACCATTAGAAATTATTCTATACATGCTTCTATTCATCAGTTCTTTTTCTGGATGCAGATAGCATCTTTCTTCATATGTCCTTTATAATTAATTTGGATATTTATAACAGCTTATTTGTTCAAAGCCATTCTTAAAACAATATTGTTGTTACTGTATACAATGCTCTCTTGGTTCTGCTCATTTTTCTCTACATTATTTTGTGAAAGTCTTTCCATGTTTTTTTCTAAAATCCCTGAGCTCATCATTTCTTATACTACAGTAGTATTCCATCACCATCATATACTGCAACTTGTTCAACTGTTCCCTATTTGATGGGCATCCCTGCATTTTCCATTCCTTTGTCACCACACATAGAGCTGCTACAAACACTTTAGAATAGGTTATCTTCCTTTTCCCCTATTTTCAGAAATAGACTAAGTAGTGGGTAATTTAATAAATCTTTGGGCATAATTCCAGATTGGTCTTCAATTGGTTGAATTAGTTCACAATTCCACTAACAATGAATCAGTGTCACAGTTTTTCCACATCCCCTCCAACATTTGTCACTTTCACCTTGTATTATGATTTTAGCTCATCTGATTGATGTAAAATGATATCTCAAGGTTCTTTTAATTTGCATTTCTCTAATCAATTATGATTTAGATAATTTTTTCATATGACTACAAATTGTTTTTATTTCTTCATTGGAAAACTGTTTAATGGCCTTTCACCATTTATCAGTTAGTTAATGACTCAGATTCTTATAGATTTTACAAAACTCTTTATATTTGAGATATGAGACCTTTATCTGAGAAACTGTCTATAAATTCCCCCCACCCCCTAATTTTCTTTTTTCCTTCTGATCTTGGATACCTATTTTTTATTTGAATAAAATCTCTAATCAGTATTATCCATTTTAAAACTAATTTTGCTTTCACTCTCTCTTGTTTATTCATAAATCATCCTCCTATCCATAAGTCTGATAAGTAATATGTTCTGTATTCTAATTTTCTTGTAAAAATCTCTTTATATCCAGGTCATATATCCATGGTGACCTTATCTTAGTAAATTGTGTGAGGCATTGATCTATGCCCAGTTTATATCATACTGCTTTCCAATTTTTCCAACATTTTTTTAACCAAATAATGAATGAATTCTTATCCCAAAATCTTAAGCCTTTATACTCATCAACTATAAGACCATTATGTTTATTTGCTCCTGTAAAGTTTGTGTGCTCTATTCCATTGCTCTACCTACTTATTAGCCAGTATCAGATAATTGATAATCATTGCCTTATAGTTTAAGATCTAGTACCTCATTGCTTTATTTTTTGTCATTAGTTCCTTTGATATTCATAACTTTTTGTTTTTCTAAGTGAATTTTGTTATTGTTTTTTCTAATTTAGTAATTTTTTGGTAATTTAATTGAGATAGCATTGAATATATAAATTAGTTTGGGTTAAACTGTCATTTTCATTATTTTGGCCCTGCCTATCCATGAACAATTACTATTTCTCCAATTATTTAAATCTGATTTTATTTTTATAAAAGGTTTTTTAAAATAATTTTTTGTTATATAGTTCCTAACATTTATATGGCAGGTGTAGTCCTAGGCATTTTATACTGTATAAAGTTATTTTATTTTATCTTATTTGTGAGGCACTTGGGGTTAAGTGACTTGTCTAGGCTCACACAATGAGTTAGTTATTTTAAATGGGATTTTTTTTTTACTATCTCTTCTTGTAGAGTTTTCTTTGTGACATATAGGAATGATGATGATTTATGTGGATCAACTTTATAATCTGCTACTTTGCTAAAATTATTATTTCAGCTATCTTTTTAGTTGAGTCTTTGGGATTTTCCAAGTATGTCATCATATCATCTGCAAAAGAGAGAGTTTTATTCATTCCCTATTCTGATTTCTTCTATTTTTTTTCGTTCTCTTATTGCTATTGCTACCATTAGTGACAGTGTGCATCATTGTTTCACACCTGATTTTACTGGAAAGTCTTCTAATTTATCCCCATTACAAATAATGCTTGCTGATGGTTTTAGATAAAAAGCTTTTTTTTTTTATCAATGTAAGGAAAAATCCACTTATACCAATACTTTCAAGTGTTTTAAAATAGAAATAAGTCTTTACAAAAGGAATTTGACCAATTAATAATCTTACAATGTACTCGGTTTTCAAGTGAGTCAATAGATATAGTAAACTCTAGTTTTTCTTATTTTAAGAAATTGCCACAGCCATTCCAACCTTCAGTAACCACCAGCCTGATCAACCAACAGCCATCAATGTCAAAGAAAGACCCTCCACCAACAAAAAAAATATAACTTACTAAAAATTCAGATAATGGATTTTTTTAACAATAAAGTATTTTTAAAATTAAAAAAGAAATGTGTTGAATGTTATGAAAAGGTTTTTCTTCATCTATTGATATAATCATAAGTTTTTAAACTTTTATCATTGATTTAATAAATTATGATCATTATTATTTCCATCTACAAAAGAAAGCATAGATTTAGAGCTAGTGGGAACTTCAGAGATCACCTAGTACAACTTTCTCCATTTAGCAGATGGAGAAAACTGAGAAAACTTTACTTTAAAGGCTGCATGAATACCTTCTGATTTCTGAATGAGGAAGTAGAAAAGGGAAAACACCTTAGTCCTATTTCAATAATTGGTAATTAATATAAGGGAAAAATAATAGTTTTCTCAATATTCACTGCCAAAGGCCTGTTACTGGCAAGCGCATCCTCATTGGCTCAGGCAATTGCTAGACCTTTTTGGCCTAGATTCATTGTAGCCATTACTTTACATTGGTTAAATCACTATAAAGAATTGTGAGAGTTTGTAGCAAAATAAACAGTGTACTAGAATTTGGAAGATCTGAGTAAAGGTTCCAAATTGGCATTGTAACTACAAACAATTCACCAGAACTATGTGAGCCTGTTTACTTGTGGGTAAAGTAGAGATTAGAATATTTACAATACCTAACTCACAAGTTCAAGTTAAAAAAAAAAACTTTATACATTGCAACACAATACCACATGACTTATAAGTTGTTTTTGCTTTTTACTTGAATATTTTATAGTTAATTATGTATATATTGTAGGCACTTCATCCCCTTCTAGTATAAGGCAATCTCCTGAGGACAAGGGTTACTTTATTCTTATACCACCAGCATCTATCACAGTGCTTTATACACAGTAGGAACTTAATAAATGCCCCTTACATTGAATCAATCATCTTCCAGAATCCTAGTTCTTGGTGCTAGCCAGCAAAAACTCAAAATGTGACTGGTGGTGGGCATGTGAACCTAATTATAGTCTTCTTTGATGAATGCAGAGTAGCAGACTTGTAAACAAGGATCTTATCTTCTAGGTCTGCTTTTGTCATTTACTAACTGGGGGATAAAATTAGGCAAGTAATTTATCTTCTTGGAAATGGGCTACCCATCTGTCAGATCAGAAAAATTAAACCTACTTTTTAGGTTTATCATAATCCTCCATGTGAAAACCTTTTGAAAAAGTTGAAAGATTGGCACCAAGGCCAGGGAGCACTTTTCCCCTGACTCCAGGAATAAATCTTGCTGCTAGAACAGTTGCTTTGGGACTTTGAAAGGAGAAGTTGAAAAGATTGTGGGAATGGTTACTAAGGGGAAGTGTAAAACCATACCATTCCCATGTGCTATACCTCATTCCTTTCCCAGTGTTAGATCTGAAAAGAGTGACTTGTTTTGTTTTTCCCCTTGATGAAAAAGCTGCCTTGATTTTTTGCTTTTGACTCTTTGTCTCTGAGTACTAGGAGTATATTTCAGTAGTAGAAATAAACCTGCAGAAAGCCCTGACCCAACCATGATGTAAAGCCCCCAGAGACTGAAGTACTATTAAAAAAGATGTATTCACTAATTTCTGGCCCATTGTCGATATTAAAAACCAAGGTAGCTTGAGTGCCATCATTGAAAATGCAAATATTCATGTTAAAGACACCACAAAATTGCTTCACTGACCTCTCTCCCCATTTTAAAAGTTGTACTTTTTTCCTTTGATCAAAACACACAAACCACCACTGGAATTGCTTCAATTTGCTTTCAGATTGGCAGTACTGTCTCCCTCCCCTCCCCTCCCCTTTTTTTTAAGCCAAAGAAATAAAGGAAGGAGAAAAGCAGAAAGGGAGGAAGAGTAAGGGGAGAAGAAAAAAGAAGGGAGGAAGACAAGGAAGGAAGGAAACAAAAGTGAAAGATGGAAAGGAAGAAAAATGAAATTGAACATTTACTCTGCAAAGCTATTTATACAGACAGTACTTTGCAGGGAGCTTACACTTCTAATGGAGAAATGACAGGTATGGAAGGTTTCAGTTGCAAGTTAGAAGAAAGAGTCCCTTATTCTTAGCATGAGATGGGAAAAGAAATGTCAATACCTCTTCTTTAATGCCATTTTCACAGAAAGATTCAATTTGTACAAATTCAGGAGAAAGGTATAATGGTGAGACTTTATTTTCCATATTTATTTGAGAGAAATAACATGCTGCTGAAATCAGTCCTTTTTCTCCTATGATTTCTCAGTATAGTTGCCGTGGGATTACAGACTCTAGAGCTGAAAGGAACCTTAGAAGCTATCTTATGTTAACTATATATGAGCAAGAATGGCCTTCTAGCAACCCTGGCAACTGATCATTGGCCTCTAAAAGACTTTCTCCCCAACCCCTGGTTAAATAGTTGTTTATTGGGAAAAGTAGACTGAAGAGAGGTCATTAGATTCACCAGAGAGCAGTAATACCACACAAGTTAGGAGTGATGAGAATGGTCAACACAAAGCTCTGGGATCTCAGCTTCTTGAACTGTGATGGATGGCCTGGAGTGTTAGAGCATACCTAGGCAGAAGTCCTTGACTTAGTAGGCATGGTTAGAGACGAAGAGCAATGTTCTGACTACAGTTCCTGACTTTCTACTTGGGAGTATACTTGTCTTGAGCAGCTTGGCTGTTAGCCATGGCTTGGGCAGCCTGGACATTTTCCTTTTTTCCATCCTAAGTCTTACAGGCAGATGGCTACAGGATCTGGCCATAAAAAAGGTCAGAGCCCATATCTCATGCAAGAGGAAGGTATTGATGGCATTGAAGTTAATGGAGGCATGCTCTTCACTCTGACCCCCAGACAGGAAAGTGATACCAGTGACTGCAGGAGGCACAGTGTGGTGAAGGGCAGTTATGGTTGCCATTGTTATCTCCTCATGTGAATACTTCTGGGTGCAGGCATGGCCAGTGGTGACCATGTAAGGCCAGCAAGGGGACCCCTTCCAGATAGATATGGTAGTCACTTAAAGCTTTGTAGACAGTAGCCAGGACCTTCTTAGTGAGGTAGTGACCCTGCTTCAGATTGTATTCTACATCAGGGAAGATCTCTGGCTCCACAATGGGGACATTGCCATTCTGCTGGCAAATACTGGCATATTAGACCAACATTTTGGCAATCTCCATGATGGCAAGTGGGGAAGGTATAGTATTGCCAGTCTTTAGTACATAGTGCCATTGGCAAAGTCAGCCCCATTCTTATATTGGGCACAGCACTCACTTAGCCCATCCAGACCTTGGGTGGTAGTCTTACTGTTGGTCTCTGCCAGGGGCATTATACTTTTGTCCACCTTTATGCCCACTATGGCACCTTTTGACTTTATGACTTTGAGGAAGGGATGACCATCATCAGCTTTCTGGTAGAATGTCTCATGGAAAAGCATAATACTTCTAATACAGGAGTTCACTCAATCATGTACTGTTGGAAGTAACTGGCTATAAAGAGACCAATTTTCCTCTGTGTTCTCAGTTCCAATGGATTGCAGTTGCTTTGCTACTGGTGGATTCATCTGCTTCCAAGATTCCCTTGCTTGGAGCAACAATTCGATGTAGTATATCAGACAGTTCTTTCTTTTGCTCTGGTGTCAATGCTGGGTACTGGCAAGATGTGTTTTCCTTGCCTGTACTGGTAGTTTCCAGTAGGAAGTAGACTACTTATGGTCAGGAGCCAAACTTCTGCCTAAAAGACTTTCAGTGATGGATAACTCACTATCTTTTAAGGAAGCCCATTTTGCTTTTGGACAGGCTTAATTTGTTAGGAAGTTTTTTCTTACATTAAGCCAGAATCTGTTATATGTAACTTCTACCCACAAGTTCTACAAATACCTTCACATTAAACTTTAGTAAACTTGTAAAGAAGGATTATAACCAATGGTGTGAACAATGAGAAAGAAGGAACAAAAGAGAACAAAAAAGAAAGAAAGAAAGTGGTTTGCTTCAATCTGCATTCAGACTCTGTATATCTTTCTCTGGATGTGGATAGTCCTTTCTATCATGAGTCCTTTGGAGTTGTCTTGTACCCTTGCATTGCTGAGATGAACCCAGTTTATCAAAGTCAGTCATCACGGATGCATTGTGTCTATAATTGTGTACAGTGTTCTCCTGGTTCTGCTCCTCTCACTCAGCATCATTTTATATAAGTCTCTCCAGGTTATTACAAAGTCTGCCTCCTCCTCATTTCTTATAGCATAATAGTACACCAATACATTCATATACCTCAACTTGTTTAACCATTCCCTAATTGATGGGCATTTCCTTGATTTCTAATTCTTTGATGCCACAAAAAGAGCTGTTATAAACATTTTTGTACATATAGGTCATCTATTTATTTTATATGTTTGCACATATGAAAGTCTATTTCTATAACCCCTTTCCATCCAGATAGGAGCACTCCTCATTATCTCACAACAGCTGTCATATTGGTTATGTTACCATATCCATAGCCCAGTTCCATTCCTCACTTATGGTGAACCTAATTAAGCAAGGCCATCCAAAAGCATTTGGACATATAAACAAAAGAAGGAAAACAGATAAAAATAAAACTAGAAAAGACCATTTAATATTTCTAAAGTAAACTGTTTTCTTCATCAGTATCTATGGAGCCTCCACATTGACACTCCAGCATCCCAGCCTTGATATCCTACTTCATGAGGAAGTAGAAATGGCATTGAATGGGGCAAAGATAGGAAGTGTAACTACAGTAATACACAAATGAAGTTAATTCTGGAATGATACAATTTGGAGGCTATCAATCATTTATCAGGCTATCTAGAAGAAGTAAAGATAGAATAATTTCTATAAGTCATAAAAGTTATTCACTAGAAGTACAAAGCACATCAATTGATTCAAAAATTTATTTGGTGGGAGCCAAGATGGCAAGGTAGAAGCATGAACTCAGCATGAACTCCCACTCCAATCACTTCCAATACATGTAAAAAATTACTCTAAACAAATTCTAGAGCCACAGAAGCCACAAAGTGACAGAGGGAAACAAATCTCCCTCTGAAGCCAGCTTGGCAGGCTGACAGGAAGAGTCTATGGCACCAAGTTGGGAGCTGAGAGCAGTGCCAGATAAGATGCACAATTCTGCCCCAGGGTGGCCCCAACCAGTGGCACAATTTGTCCTGAGCAGATTTCAGGAGAGTGAATCACCAGCAGTTGTGGTGGTTTCCAGACTTCTCAACCCATAAACAGCAAAGAGAAAGTAAAAGGTCAGTGGAGAACACTGTTGGAACAGGGGGACAGAAGAGTGCTGTCCAGCCCCTAGCCCCAGGGCAAGAAGTAGTAGAGGCAAAGCACCTGAGCTCCTGGCCTCCAGATTGTAGGTGACCAAGCAACCATTCAGAGGATAATTGCTCTTGCTTTAACCTGGCTGGATCTGGATCCTGGTCTTGGGTGGTGGTGCTGGGGTATGTGGTCAGTGTGCCAGAGCTTGTGGGGGCTGTAGAGAGGGTACCTTCCTAATAGCACTGGCAGCTGCAAAAAACCCCAGCTATTTGGTACAAAGCTCTCTTCATTGTGGAAGCAGAGTTCTACTGTGGCAAAGAGCTCAAAAGTCAAGTAATTGGCTAGCAAGATAAGCAAGCAGAGGAAACATAATCAGACCATAGATTGATTTTCAGGGGACAAAAAGGATCAAAACATGGAATGAGAGGAAGACAAAGAAGTCAGAGCTCCTGCATCAAAAGATTCTAAGAAAAATATGAATTGGTTACAGGCCATGGAGGAGCTAAAGAAGGATTTTGAAAATCAAGTAAGAGAAGTGGAGGAAAAATTGGGAAGAGAAAATGAGAATAATGCAAGACAATCATGAAAAGCAAGTCAATAGTCTACTAAAGGAGACCCCAAAATAACAACTTAAAAAATAGACTAACTCAAATGGCAAAAGAGGCCCAAAAAGCCAATTGAGGAGAAGAATGCCTTAAAAGCTGAATTTGCCAGATGGAAAAGGAATTTCAAAATCTCACTGAAGAGAATAATTCCTTCAAAATTTTATTGGAGCAAATGGCAGGTAATGACTGTATGAGAAATCAAGATACTATAAAACAGATCCAAACAAATGAAAACATAGAAGGCAATGTGAAATATCTCATTGGAAAAACCACTGACTTGGAAAATAGATCCAGGAGAGAGAATTTAAATATTATTGGACTACCTGAAAGCCTCAATCAACAAAAGAGCCTAGACACCATCTTTCAAGAAATTCTCAAGAAAAATTGCCCTGATATTCTAGAACCAGAGGGCAAAACAGAAATGGAAAGAATTCACAATCACCTCTTGAAAAATATCCCAAAAAGAAAACTCCTAGGAATATTATAGCCAATTTTCAGAGTTCCCAGGTCAAGGAGAAAGTACTATAAGAAGTCTGGATGAAAAAAATTTTAGTAGTGTGGAAACACAATCAGGATAATATAAGACCTAGCAGCTTCTACATTAAGGGACTGAAGGGCTTGGAATATGAATATTCCAGAGGTCAAAGGAGCTAGGACTAAAACCAAGAACCACCTACCCAACAAAACTGATTATAATCCTTCAGGGGAAAATATGGTCATTCAATGAAATAGAGGATTTTCAAGCATTCTTGAAGAAAGAACCAGAGCTGAACAGAAAATTTGACTTTCAAATACCAGAAGCAAGAGAAACATGAGAAGGCAAACAAGAAAAAAATCATAAGGAACTTATTAAAGTTGAACTATTTACATTCCTACATGGAAAAATGATAATTGTAACTCATAAGACTTTTCTCAGTATGAGGATAGTTGAAGGGAATATATATGTATGTATATGTATATGTACGTATATATGTATGTATAGGAGGGTGTATATGTGTATATATATGAGTGTGTGCATATGTATGTACATGTATACATAAAGGGCACAGGATAAGTTGAAAAAGAGGGATGATATCTAAAATATAAAATGAAGAGGTGAGAGAGAAATTTGTTGGGTGAAGGAGAAAGGGAGAGATAGATTAGGGTAAATTATCTCATATAAAAGAGGCAAGAGAAAACTGTTGCTATGGAGGGGAAGAGCAGGACAGTGAAAGGGAATGAGACCACCTTATTCTCATTGAATTTGGCTTAAGGAGGGAATAACATACACACTCAATTGGGTATCTTACCCTACAGTAAAATAGGGAGGAATGGGGATAAGAGGGAGGATGATAGAAAGGAGGGCAGACTGGGGGAGAAGGTTGTTAGAAGCAAACACTTTTGAAAAGGGACAGGGTCAGGGGAGAAAATAGAATAAGTGGGGGGGCTGGATAGCATGGAGGGAAATATAGTTAGTCTTTAACAATATAGCTACTATGGAAATGTTTCGTGTAACTACACATATACAACCTATATTGAATTGCTTATCTTCCCAGTGGTGGTGGGTGAAAAGGGAAGCAGGGAAAAAATCCGGAACTTTTTTTTTTTTTTTTTTTTGCTTTTTGGAGGGCAATTGGGGTTAAGTAACTTGCCCAAGGTCACACGGCTAGGTTTTTGTTTGTGTGTGCATTAAGTGTCTGAGGCTGGATCCAAACTCAGGTCCTTCTGACTCCAGGGCCAACACTCTACTCACTGCGCCACCTAGCCGCCCCCGGAACTCAAAGTTTTAAAAACAAATGTTAAAAAAAGTTTCTTTTACATGCAACTGGGAAATAAGATATACAGGCACTGGAGTCTAGAAATCCATCTTGCCCTACTAGAAAGTTGGGGGGGCAAGAGGGTGGATACAAGAGAGAACAGATTGGGGGATGGGGTATTTAGTAGGTTTGCTATTTTGGGGTGGGGGTAGGAAAGATGGGGAGAAAAATTTGTAACTCAAAATCTTATGGAAATGAATGTTGAAAACTAAAAATAAATAAATTGGAAAAATATAAAAAATAATAAAATATTTTAAATTACAATAAAACATTTTCAACATATCAGTGAAGGCTTGCCTATTATATTTAGTGTAGGCTTACTTGCATCTATAGTAAATTCAATAATTTAAGTTTTTTAAGTGTCATTTGCTACAACTGATGAGGATTGTGTGACCCTTGCCCTTCTTCCCAGATTCCTTTGGTTGAAATGTAAAGGAAAGTTGAGTAGTCTGAGTAATGGGTTTGAACGATTTAGAAAGATAAAGGCTTGATTGAAAATATAAATGGCAGATAAAAAGGTTTGGGGAACAAATGGGGGACATCCAAGTCCTTCTTGTCCCTGCAGAGTTGTTCTGAATAACCTTGTGCCAACTTCAGATGGTTTAAGCATGTTGGGAAGGTGTGAGTAATCTGACTTTATTTTAAGAAGACAGGTGAGGGTCATGCATTCTTCATCATATATACTCTTTTTACTTTGTAATAAGCCTGAATTAGAAATATATTTTTCTCATTTTTTTGCTATTATATTAAATTAATAAATTTATTTTAAAAAGAAAAAAAATTACTTGGTGCTTTGAGGTATTTTTAAATTCTGTTCTTTTTAGTGTTTTTCATACCAAGAAAATTGTGATGAAGTGAATATCAGTAACTATTGACCCATGTGCTTACTTTCTTACCCCTTAAAATCTTATGAAAAATAACTCAATATATATTGAAGTTGTCCTTGATGAATATGTCAGAAGGAAATAGTTGCATTTTCACCCCTGATATTCTACCACATCTTAGTTATGTAATAGAAAACAGAGAACACAGCACATCATTTAACTTGATTGTTGAGGATGGTAAAAAAAAAAGTGTATTTGATTTAGTAGAGCAGAATGCAGTCCTATACACTTTTCCCTAGCAAGGTTTCTTCTGTGAATAAGCCAAAATGGGAACCCTTGAAGGATACAATGATGGCAATAACTTTGATGGACCCTTTAATTATTCATAAAAAATGAAACATAAAACTGGGAGACCTATACTCATCAAAGGTGTTTGCCACTCTCATGGCAGTAGTCCAATATATGACCCTAGTAGAAGAGGGATTCTGAATATAGGTGTAGGTTCTCCAGCTTACTCCTATTTTCAGATTACATTCTGACAATATTCTCAAGCCCTGAAATACTGAAAAAAATTCAATTATATAGCACCTATTATATTCTGGGCACTGTGCTAAGTACTTTATTTTCACATACATATACATATATTACATCTATTTATATATACACATACATTTGATCATGACAGTCTTCTGAGTAGGTACTATTATCCTCATTTTAAAGCTGAGGAGACTGAAGCAAATAGGTGTAGTGCCAATGCAATATTCAAAGTGCCAATGGTCATGATAAATATAATGGTATAGTGCTTGATTGAAAAAAACATAACAGACTCTCCATATAGAAGACAGAAGCAAAACATTTACTCAGACACCAGAAAACCAAATCCCAAAACCATCAAGCCAATTCCATCAGAGTCACAAAGAAGTTAATAAGCCACAACAGCACAGAGAACCACAGCATCCTTTAGCTTTCCCACAAACCAAGACAATACCGATATTTACTCACAATCCTGTCTTTCTCCCTCAGAAGTGTCCTCTTCTTCCAACCATTTAGCTTGCTCTGACTCCTAGCTTCCTGTGGACTCTGCTTAACCTTCAGCAAATTCTTCCCACCATAGGCTCCATATGATTACATCTAGCCTATTAGGGGGCAGGGTTTATTTTCAAAGCAGGGAAGATCTTCAAATCACCATTACCATTACTACAGCTCTATCTACTGTGCCATCTAGATTCTTCCTAATTCCATGAAATCCACAACCACTTATGTTCATTCTCACAATTCATACAATTAAAGTTATGCAAATGAAGAATGCATATTATTCAGCTTATACTATTTGCTTTGAAAGACAATCCACAAAGAAAGCACACCAGTTCATGTATTTTGGACACTTTGCATATTTGGAAATCAACAGAACTCAGAAGTAAATCAGACCAATAGAAAAAGCTGCATTTCATCTTTTAAAAAATATTTTATTTTTTCCCAGTTACATGTAAAAATGATTTTATTTCATCTTTCAGAGTCTTAGGATATTATGTTTGGAAGGGACCTTAGTGGTCATCTTATCCAAGTCACAACCCCTAAAGAACCCTCTTTTCAACATGTCCCTAAAGGGATTGTAGCCTTCTCTTGGAGACCTTTTGGGAGGGGAAACCTACCATCTCTTGAAGCAGTTCATTCTTTAAGCAAATTTTTCCTTATTCCAAACCTAAATTCATTTCTTTATAACTTTCACTCTCTAAATCAAACAGAAGGTTTCTAATCTTTCTAAGGGATTGAGCCTTTTCAATACTGTAACATGTCTACCCCAGGTCTTCTCTCCTTCAGGCTAAATATCCCCAATTTGTCAGCTGATCTCCACATGGCAGGAGTGTCAGTCTTGTTGCCAAACTCTAGCTTATTTCTATCCTTCCTAAGATGTGCTTCCCAGAACTGAATACAATACTCCACATATGATCTAACTACATCAGAGTACAATGGGACTACACCCTCCTTTTTCCTGGAAGCTTTGCCTCTCTTAATGCAGCCCCATATCACATTAGCTTTTTTTTTTATTTGGTTGCCACATCACTCTGATAATTCATATTGAATTTACAGTCTTCTTTTTTGGGAACTCACTTAGCACTTTTGATATTCTCTGACTTTTCCGGAAACAAAAAAAAATCTCATTTTTCAAAACACCATTATTGTTTTATTGATTTTCTATGGGTGAGACTCATGAAGTAAAATAATTCCAAAGGAATCAAATTTGTAAGTCATCACATGGGCAGTGGAGTGATATCTATCTATCTATCTATCTATCTATCTTCCTATCTATATATAGTGGGCTAAAATAGGTTGCAGTGTTTTAACAATGATAAATGGTGCACATTAAATGGTCTAAAATTTATCAACAAATAAATATATGACTAGTTAAAGAGGTGAGGTATTCATGCAGAGAGAGTGAAGAATGATGCATAGACAGCCTATTTGTTTCACTGGTACCCATGGGAGAAGGACATTTTCCATTACTGAACTATCCTCTTTCTCTTCTTGGAATGCTTGGTACCCCAAATTACAGGCTGGTATGGGATGAGAACATGACTAATTGTCGTAGAACCTTAATTTAAACTCTCACCTAGCTTTTAATTACTGAATGGGTGTTGCCCCAGACAAACTGAGACCCAATCTTAGGTCAAAAAGGCCAAGGTTGCCCACTGCATCAAGGGCCTTCACCAGTCATCCCGACATTATGTGTTGCCACTGAATACTCAATAACTCTGGAGGAAAGACTGAGGCTGATGGCTCTGCACAGTTCTGCCTCACTTAAATCCAATTCACTTTCAAATCAAGACATCCTCCTCCTAATGTCATTGGTCCTCTTCATGAAGGAAGGATGAGCAATAGGAATACCCTAATCATGGAAACTTATTTCTGTTACCTCAGAATTCAAGAACATGGGGTAGGGGGGAGAGGGACACAGAGGAACAAAATAGAGATAATGACCACAAAGCAAATTGGTTCCCACAGTTTTCTGTCTTCCTCAATTGGCAGACTTTGAAGGTTTTCCCCCATCCTTTATGTTTTCTGTCTTGGACTTTTAGGCCAGAAGGATGGTTCTAGCTGAGAGCATCTGGAAATGTATATGTCTTGGTAGTAGTAGTGCGAAACTGGGGAACATTTTCTAAAATCCTTCAACTAAGAAGATGTGTCCCAGAGTTGTTTCAAGGATTGTCTAATCCATAGATCAAGCCATTGATGTTTACTGGCTTCCCATAACCCTCACATCTCCCAAGTAGGAATAGAGATTATATCAGTCTCTCATGATGCTTTCTAGGGAAAGTGGTTGCTGCTATCTGTGTATTCCTGGGTCTGACTGGTGGATTGGGTGATGCCTGAGGCTCTGAAGTCACACTTTCACCATCATCAATGAAGTCTTGGGGCAGGATCTCAGAAGCTGTTTCTGAATATTGACTAGTAAAAACAGGTTGTGGTATAAACCTAGGCCAAAATAAGTCAGTATGTGAAACTGGAAGGATCCTGACCTATAACTATATTAATATTACCCACTAAATTCAGAGAGGTCATGTGGATCCTTGTGATTTCAGGAAATGTATAAACATGTACATGTATTTTTCAGTCTACATATGGGATTCTTAGAAAACTATAGAAAACAATGGTGAATGTTTTTAACATTTGCTTCCCCAAGCTACATATTTTTATGTTCTGGTACCAGTTGCCAAGGGAAGGAGGATTGAACCCAGCTATTCAGGTTCAAACAGGTAGCTCTAGATTGAATCTGTAGCACATAAATCCTCATTGTACAAATTTTTTTCTTGATACCTTTTGTACCCAGGTTTTGCAGAAGCATAAGACCCTCCAATAGACCTCCTGGATATAGGCAATGCAGCACAGCCTGCCTTTTGCTACATGAGAGTGAGCATCCTGGACCAAACAGAATGAAGGGGGAGGGGTGTAACACCAAAGAATACCAATCCCTGTATCTAAACCACTGAAATCTCTTTTGAGCCTCATGTGACAGTTTCCTCCCATATACTACATGGTGAATATCCCAAAGATAAAGCTGGTTTGATGTCTGATCAATGTTACTGTTCTACAACATTGCCTCTAAATCCCAAGTAGTATTTGCCTGTAGCCCAAGTAATGGGTAAAGAGGCACCCAAAACACTTACTAGATTTGTTGTCAGGAAAGATATGGGTTCAGATCTCATCAATGACCTTTGTAACTATAGGAAGATGAGCCCAGGTGACTTAAGTTCTTGAATTAAACAAAAATAATACCATCAGAAGCCTGTATTTCACAAGGTTGTTTTGAGCATAAAATGAAAAAATGTCATCATCCTCATCTCTAGTGTATAATCTCCACGGTGTTCCTCCATCTATATGTACCTTTTATAAACATCCTATAAAATGCAAGCTCATAATACTGGCAATATTAAGCCAGTACAAATAGGAACAGTCATTCCTAGAGTTTTCTATATAGGGTCATAACTAGGACAGGATGACTAGGGCTTTGCTTCTGGGCCTCAAATTTAGAGGGAGCTAACAGTCACTTGTATCCCTCAGTAGGATAGAAACAACAGAGCTTAGAACCTAGTTGGCAAGAATAATTACCTAAAGTGGAAAGTTACCAAATGGCAGACTGAGGTGGTCTTAAATAGCACCCCTGCAAGCTGTGGTTTCTGAGTAGCTTTTCATTGTAAAAACGTTCCAGAGTATCTATTGATCCTGGTCTCCTCTTCCCCTCACTCCCAAACTTAACATGATGATACCCTGTCTACCCCTAACAGAGGGCATACTTGTTCCTGATTGCCCTGGGAGAATGCTGTGGTACTTAATCCAAGCACAAAAATGACTAGTTATAGTTCTTTGTATCTATCTTATTTTCCATGGATACAGTTAATTAAAATACAGATTCCACAGGTACTAGAATGCACTGGAAAGAGCCTTGGACTCAGAGTGAGAAGATGTGGATTCAAATCCTTGCTCTATTACTTACTAATTAATGTGATTATGAGCAAGTCATTGCCCTTTCATTAGCTTGTTTCCTTCTTTATGGACCACAGATAATCATATGTGAGTACATATATTTCAGGGCAGTCATGAAGAAGGCTCTTAGTAAAGTATAAAGCTCTATAGAAATTGGATTTCATGATGGCACTTCATCAAAATCAATCATTTGAAAATGTGCAGGCACAACCCATTGAATCCTTGGTGGGATAATCACAGGTCAGAAGGACATACATAGGTAGCCTACAATGGTTACCCTAAAGCAGAACAATAAAGATATAGTTTAAAACAGGGCTGCCCTATGTCTTCTGATTCAAACTGGATGCCATATCATGGTCCTTTATATCGCCTATCAGCTCACCACTGTGCTTTCACAGTGAACTGAGCTGTAATGATATGGAAGTCTCATAATGTGGTCTCTTTGGCAGACAAAGGTCCTTTCTTTGTGTTTCACTTTGTACCAAATTATGTTCCTTGGTAAAAGGGTGCTCTCAATCAAAAGCAAAGACTGCCAAGTGACTTATTCACTGTTTGACAAAACCAACTACTCATTAACTGAGAAGCATGGGGAAAGAAATGATCAAAACTGCTGTGAATCCATTAGTGACTAAAGATATTGGTAGTTGAGGCATGTTTGTAATTCTAGGATTTTTGTTTATTGAGTGATTCCTTCCTCTTTTCCCACTGGTCCCCCTCCTGCCAAATTATGAATGTATTTATTTTTATGTAAAAATGAATGACTATGGGGGCGGCTAGGTGGCGCAGTGAATAGAGCGCCGGCCCTGGAAGCAGAAGGACCTGAGTTCGGAGCCGGCCTCCGACACTTAATCCGCACAAACAAAAACCTAGCCGTGTAACCTTGGGCAAGTTACTTAACCTCAATTGCCCTAAAGGGGCGGCTAGGTGGCGCAGTGAGTAAGAGCACCGGCCTCGGAGTTTGGATGACCCGAGATCAGATCCGGCCTCAGAAAATGAGCACCCACGCATAAATCAAATGACTAGCCGTGTAACCTTGAGCAAGTTACTTAACCCCAATTGCTTTAAAAAAAAAAAAATGAATGACTATGATGCGTCCAGACTTCGTCTGGAGCTTTGTGTTCAGGTCTAGGAACCACATTTTGTAGACATTGATGAATATCCAGAAATGGGAGACCAAGTCAGTGAGGGGCATTTACTTGGTTGAGAAACTGAGGATGCTTAGTCTAGAGAAGAAAAACTTAGGAAAGGAGAGACATGATAACTGTCTCTTCAGGTATGTTAAGGACTATCCTTTGGAGGAGAGTTTGAATTTCTTTTGCTTGGCCTCTGAGCACAAAACTAGGGGAAATGGGCTCATGTGTCAAAGAGACAAATTATGTTTAAAATATTTCAGTTGGGGAAGCTAGGTGGCACAGTGAATAGAGCACTGGCCTTGGAGTAAGGAAGACCTGAGTTAAAATCTGGCCTCAGTCACTTGACACTTATGAGCTGAGTGACCTTGGGCAAGTCACTTAACCCTGATTGCCTTGCCTCCACTCTGCCTGCCAGCCCCCCAAATATATTTCAATTGATAGTCATCAATAACATTGTTTCAACACAATGGATAGAGCATAGATTCTGGAATCAGGAATACTTAAGTTCAAATTCAAATTCACCTCAGACACTTAGTAACTGCGTACCCTGGGCAAGCAACTTATCCTCTGTAAGCTCCGATTTCTTCATCTGTAAAATGAGTATTATAATAGGACTTACCTCTCATGTTTAAATGTCATAATAATCGTTCATTTGTTTATCTTTTTAGTTTTCAAATTTCCTTTTCCTTTTCCATTTTTTTTTGGAGGGCAATTAGGGTTAAGTGATTTGCCCAAGGTCACATGGCTAGTTTTTGTGTTAAGTGTCTGAGGCCGGATTTGAATTCAGGTCCTCCTGACTCCAGGGCCAGTGCTCTATTCACTGTGCCACCTAGCTGCCAGTTCAAATTTCCTTTTTTAAGATTTTGAGTTCCAAATTTTCCCCCTCCCTCTTCTCCATTCCCAAGAGAGCATGCAATCTGATATAGACTATACATGTACAATCATATTAAACATATTTCCACTTTAATTATGTTGTAAAAGAAGTATGGGAACAAAATGGAAAAGTCGCAAGAAAGAAAAAACAAACAAAAAAGAGAAACAATTTGCTTCAATCTTCCTTTCGACTCCATAGTTCTTCCTCTGGATGTGGATAGCATTTTCCATCATGAAAAATGACATAATAATTTTAAGGCATTTCACACAGTGCTTTACAAAATAGTAAGCACTGCATTATTGTTAGCTATTGTAATTCTTTCAAAATTCTTTTAAAGAGGCAAATTTGATATAATGAAAGATTCTGATAAAGGAAGGCCACCGAAAGTGCACACTACATGCTACAAAACTGTATAAAGACATCATTGACCATGGTTCCTGTCTCTGAGATCCAGAGATTCTTGCCACTATTCAAATAATGGCTTTTTAAGTCTAAATTTTCTTATTAATAATAATAGTGATAACAGTAGTCTACAATTATGTTGTACTTTAAAATTTGCAAGAGTAACCCTGTCAGATAAATACTAAAGTAATTGTTATCTCCACTTTTAAAAGGAAGGGAATGGAATGTCAGAGAGCTGAAATATCTTGCTTGTTCATGGTCATGTGGTTAATAAGTGTCAGTTTCAGGAATCAGAGCCAGATGCCTCCTAACACTATGTTCGGCAGCATCTTTTGGTAGAGGTGAACTTCACTGAGGCCAATGGAAGAATCTATGGGAAAGGTCTCCTTTTCCAGGTGTAACTTCTGAGTAATTATAGGCAGTAAATCATAAGATCAAAAGTTTTAGAATAGGAAGAGAATTTCATACATCATTTGCTCCATATGTTAGAGTAGTTGATAGAAACTTAGGTACTCACTTTGGTATTTGGAGATGAGAAGACTTTTTTTCCTGGGTCCAAGGTTTATGATTCTTTCCCAGAATGAAATTAGATGAAGGTAGACACCAACACTCCTGTGTGTGGGCACCCTGCCCATGGCTAAGCAACATGAATCATCAATGTGGCATAACAGCCAAAGGAGCTAATGCAACTTTAAGCTTCATTAATAGAAACAAAGTGTTATCCAAAATGACATAGGTCATCATCCTGCTGTGCTTGGCACTGGTTAGGCCACATGTTCAGTATTATATGTGTGCCTTTGTACCATATTTTAGAAGAGACCCTGACAAGTAGAGTTCATCCAAAGGAAGAATGATCCAGATGATGAAGAGACTGGAGAACAAGTTGTAAAAGGAGATGGGGAAGGAAATGGGTGATGTTTAGCCAGGGGAAAAGAGGATTTAGAGGAGATGTAATAAAGTCTTCAATTCAAGTATGTCATGGGCTAGAATAGGATTATTTTTGTGTTGGAGTCATAGCTTACAACTAAGGGCAGTTTTTCCTTTGCATAAGAAAAAACAATTTGAAAACAATTAGAGCACTCTTTTTTTCCCTTTTTTCAAAAAATGTTTTTAGTTCATTAAGTATTTCTGAATTACATGTTTTTTTTAACAATTAAAAAAATTTGGTCCCCAATTATCTTCCTCATTTTCCCTCCCCCATTTTTGAGAAAGCAAGCACTTCAATTTTGATTTTACATATGAGGTCATGAAAAATATATTTTTATCTTAGCCATGTTGCAAAATTCAAGTAAAATAATCAAGAATTTTTTAAAAGTGTGATTTAATCTGCCTTCAAAGTTCATCAATTCTCTCTCTGGAGGTGTATACCATTTTTCATCATAGGCCCTTTGGAATAGTCTGTACCATTGTCTTGATCAGAGTAGCTAATTCTTTCACAGTTGATCATCCTTAAAATATTGCTGTTACTGCGTACAGTATTCTCCTGGTACTGCTCACTTCCCTTTGCATGAAATCACATAAGTCTTCCCAGGTTTTTCTGAAATCCACCTGCTCATCATTTCTTCTAGCACAATAGTATTCAATCACAATCTTATACCACAACTTGTTTAGCCATTCCCCAATTTGTGGGCACTCCCTAGGTTTCTAATTCTTTGCCACCACAAAAAAGTTGCTAAAAATATTTTTGTCCAAAGAGGTCCTTTCCCCTCATCTTTGATCTCTTTTGGATACATACCTAGTAGTAATATTTCTGAATTAAAGGGTATGCACAATTGTATAGCCCTTTGAACTTTGTTCCAAATTGTTCTTCAGAATGTTTGGATTAATTCACAACTTCACCAGCAGTACATTACTGAATGGGGGGGTGGGTGGAGCCAAGATGGCGGAGTAGAAACAGCTCATCCAAGCCACTCTGCCCCCAGATTCCCCCCAAACGATGTAAAAGGGGACTCTGAACAACTTCTGGAGCCCCAGCACCCACAGAACGACACAGAAAAGCTAAACTCCCGCTGAGGACAGCCCAGCAGCCCTGCAGGAAGGACCAGCACAGTGGTCTGGGACCTGGCAGCGTGCAGCGCGCAGAGCGCAGGAGCCCAGCCGAGCCCAGGTCCGCATGAGTCGAGGTTTTAGCCCCAGGGCGGCAGGGCCAGCAGCCAGCTGGAGGAACCCCAGAACACCAGGAGCTGTGGCGACTCCAGAATTATCAACATAGACTTGCCTAGGACAAAGTAAGAGGTTAGTGTCCTATGGACTTTGGGGCTGGTATTAGGGAATGCGTTGGCTCCCTCCCCTGGGGGCTAGAAGCCGCTGAGGACAAACGCCACTTTGTAGTTTTCAGAGGCAGCTCCAGCTCCCAGCCTGCAAATTTGTAGGGAGATCCAGCGATCAGTCTTGGGGGATAATCGCTCTTGCTTTAATCTCCCTGGAGCTGGATTGTGATCTAGGGTGGAAGTCGTGGGTGGGTTTACAGCTTGCCAGAAACGGAAGTTTCCCCCCACACGTTCAGGACGAAAATTCCTCTATCTGGCCTTAAAGCCATAGTGTGGCAACAAGCCCAAAAGTCAAGTAATTAAGTGGCAACATGCCAAGGCAAAGGAAACAGAAAAATGCAACCCTAGACTCCTATTTTGGGGGCATAGAGCGGGAAAAGGACTGTGAGGTCAGAAGTCCTGCTCCAAAAGCCCCAGGGGAAAACATGAGCAGGTTGTAGGCCACAGAGGACCTTAAGAAGGACTTTAAAAATCAAATAAGAGAAGTGGAGGAAAAGTTGGAAAGAGAAATGAGAAGGATGCAGGAAAAGTATGAAATGAGGGTCAACAGCCTGACTGAGGAAAACAACACCTTAAAAAATAGACTAACTCAAATGGCAAAGGAGGCCCAAAAGGGCAATGAGGAGAAGAATGCCTTAAAAGTCGAATTTGCCAGATGGAAAAAGAATCTCAAAAGCTCACTGAGGAGATTCATTCCTTCAGAGTTAGACTGGAGCAAATGGAAGCTAATGACTTTATGAGAAATCAAGATGCTGTTAAGCAGATCCAAACAAACTAAAGATTAGAAGGCAATGTGAAATATCTCATGGGAAAAACCACTGACCTGGAAAGATCCAGGAGAGACAATTTAAAAATTATTGGACTACCTGAAAGCCATGATCAAAGAAAGAACCTAGAAATCACCCTTCAAGAAATTCTCAAGGAAAACTGCCCTGATGTTTTAGATCCAGAGGGCAAAATAGAGGTTGAAAGAATCCACAGATCACCTCCTGAAAAGATCCCAAAAAGAAAACTCCCAGGAATATTATAGCCAGGTTCCAGAATCCCCAGATCAAGGAGAAAATACTACAAGCAGCCAGGAAGAAACAATTTCAATATTGTGGAAACACAATCAGAATAGCCCAGGACCTGGCAGCTTCTACACTGAGGGATCGAAGGGCATGGAATATGATATTCCAGAGGGCAAAAGAACTGGGAATGAAACCACTGGTCACCTACCCAGCAAAACTGAGTATTTTGTTTCAGGGTAAAATAGGGTCATTCAGTGGAATAGAGGACTTTCAAGCATTCTTGAGGAAAAAACCAGAATTGAATAGAAAATTTGACACCCAGACACAAGAAGGAAGAGATGCCTGAGAAGGTAATCAGGGAAAAGAAATCAAAAGGAACTTATCAAAGTTGAACTATTTACATTCCTATATGGAAAAGCAATAACTGTGACTGATGATATCTTTCTCACTATGAAAATAATGGAAGAAGGGGTGTGGTCATATGAATACATATGTGAATGTGTGTGTATATGGTTACAGCTATATATGGATAGAGGGCATAGGTTGAATTTGTTGGGAAGGGAGAATACTCAAGGGATGAAATTATGAGGTGAGAGAGGAAAGTGGCAAGAGGAGATGGGGAGAGACAGGGTAGTGTAAACTATCCCATGCAGAAGAAGCAAGGGGAAGTGGTTGCAAAAGAGGGAGAGAATAAGGAAGGCTAAAAAGGGAAAACCACATTCACATTGAATTTGGTTCAGGGAGAAAATGACATACAAACTAAATGGGATATCTCAACCTGCAGCAGGATAGGGGGAAGGAGGATGGGAGGAGGGATGATGGATGGGAGGGCATCCTTGGGGTGAGGGGAGGTTGGAAGTACCCACTATAAAAGAGGGACAGGATCATGTAGGGAATGGACCAGGTGGGGGTGGGATGAGTGGGAGGGAATTATAAGCAGCCTTGTACAATATATCTACTGTGATAATGTTTTGCATAGCTAGACATGTACAACTTATACTGAATTACTTATCTCCCCAGAGGGAATGGGTGACAAGGGAGGAAGGAAATGGATCTGAAATTCGAGGTCTTAACATTAAATGTTTCAAATATATATAAATACTATTATTAATACTCTTTTGCTTGTAATAGGGAGATAAGATGTGCAGGCATTGGGATGCAAAGACTCACCTTCCTCTAATGGAAAATTCGATGGGAGTATGGGAGAAGGTATGGGAGAGAGCAGATTGGAGGAAGCGATATCTTGTGGGATTACTATTCTGGGAGGTTGGGTAGGGGAATAATGGGAGGGAAATGATTGTAACTCAAAATCTGGTGGAAATGAATGATGTAAAACAGAAGTTAATAAAGCATTTGTTTAAAAAAAAAGCAGTACATTACTGTCCCAATTTTCCCACATCTCCTCCATTATTTGTCATTTTTCTTTTCTGTCATGTTAGCCACTCCAATACGTGTGAGGTGATATCTCATATTAGTTTTAATTTCCATTTCTTTATTCAGTAGTAATTTAGAACATTTTATGTGACTATTGATAGCCTTTAATTCTTCTGAAAATTGCCTGTTTACATCCTTTGAGTATCAACTGGGGAATAGTTTTTTTTTTTTTTTAATTTGGCACAGTTCTCTATATACTTGAGGAATGAAACCTTTATCAGTGAAACTTGTTACAAATTTTTTCTACCAGGTTTCTGTTTTCCTTCTAATTTTGGCTACATTAGATTTTTTTTTCCTGCAAAATGTTTTTAATTTCATGTAATCAAAATTATCCATCTTACTTCCCATGATCCTTTCTATCTCTCGTTTGACCATAAACTCCTCTCTTTTCTATAGACCTGGCAATTCTATTTTTCCATTCTTCTCTAATTTACTTATAATATCACTGTTTATGTCTAAATAACATTCATTTTGACCTCCTTTTGGTATACAATAAGAGATATTGGTCTATACCTAGTTTCTGTCAAACTTATTTCTAGTTTTCCCAGCCCTTGTTGACAGATGTTGAGTTCTTACCCCAAAAGCTTGGTTCTGTGGGTTTACCAAACCCTAGATTACTGTGGTAATTTAATATTATATCTTGTATACCTAGCTATTCCACTGGTCTATCATTCCATTTCTTAGCCAGTACCAGGTTGTTTTGATGATTACCATTCTGTAATATAGTTTAAATTTTGAATGACTAGTCCACCTTCCTTCACATTTTTGCATTGATTCCTTTGATATTCTTGACTTTTAGTTTTTCCAGATGAATTTTGTCACCATTTATTCCAGCTCTATAAAATAATCTTTGATAGTTTGACAGATATGGAACTGAATAGGTGAATTAACTTAGGTAGAATTGTCATTTTTATTATGTTGACTCAGCCTACTTATGAACAATTAATATTCTTCCAGAAGTTAAGATTTGTCTTTATTTGTGTAAAAAGTGTTTTGTAATTGTGTTGATATAATCCCTGGTTTAGCCTTGGCAGGTAAACTTCCAAGTATTTTATACTGTCTGTAGTTATTTTATTTTATTTTGCTTCTTTTTTTTTTGGAGGGGGGAAGGTAGGGTAATTGGGGTTAAGTAACTTGCCCGAGGTCACAGGTTAGTTTTGTGTTATGTGTCTGAGGTCGGATTTGAACTCAGGCCCTCCTGACTCCAGAGCCAGTGCTCTATTCACTATGCCTCCTAGCTGACCCTCTATAGTTATTTTAAATGGAGTTTATCTTTCTCTTGTTGCTGGCTTTTGTTGGTAGTATATAGAATTACTGATAACATATATGGGTTTTTTTCGTATCCTTCAATTTTGCTGAACTTGTTAATCGTTTAAACTAGTTTTTTTAGTTGATTTGAGAAATCTTTAGTGGAATGAGCTCCCTTAGAGAACAGTGAATTTGAATACTAGAATTTGAATACTAGAAGTATTCAAATGAAGACTAAGTGACTGCTTATCAGAACTGTCAAATCAAATAATTTCAAACTGTTGATCAGTCTTGGGAATTTATTTTTCTTTTTTTCCTCCTTGAAAATATTTATTTGTTTAAAAAGTTCTTTGTTATTAAGGATAGCTGTCTTGGAGAGGACATGAGAAAAATCCAAGAGGAAATTTAAACACATAAATAAATGTCTATTATTTTAATAATTGGAATTGTTGAAGAGGGAATTCTCGGTTAACTATGTGTTGGAATCACTGACTGTTGAAACCCTTTCCATTCACACATGTGTAGAGTCATAAGGAAATCTTTAAGGATTTCTAGGATACAGGATTAAGAGCACCTGCCTTTTTAAAACTAAGTATCCCTTCTTGAATAGTGTCTCCTCTGTTACATAGCTCTTTTTTAGGGGTTGGCACCAGTACAGTATAAAGAGATCTCCAAACTTAGTCAAAATGGTCACTGATCTAATTTCCTTGTAAAAGCCTGAAGTTCTCTTTCAGTTAATCTAGAAATACAGAAAATTGCTTAGGGCGTGTGGTTCATTTTACATGGTATTTCACTGTAGGGTAAAGAATGCTGTCCTGGAAATGAGACCTGGATTGGGTCTACTTCTGCCACTGACTAATTCTATGTTCTTGGGCAAATCACTGAGATTTATTCTTAGCTGAAAAGTGAGTGCTGATGTAGATGGCCACTATGGTCTCTTCCAAAAAACATTCTTTAAATTCTATGGAGGGGAAAATTTTTGTAGTTGTAGAAGTCTCAGTTTATACAATGAAACTCTAAATGATATTATAATATATCATATATAATATATAAATGGGTTAGCATAACCCATCCTTTCTAATCACCAGTCATTTGGTTGGCTTAATCATAGAATCACAGATTGAAAGCTTGGAAGGCACCCTTGGGACCATCTAGCTCAAAACCCTCATTTTATGGATGAGTGAGCTGAGGCCCAAAGAGCTCAAATGAATTTTATGGTCACACAGGTAAGCACATGCTAGTGGTAGGAGTTAATCCCTGTTCCTCTTACTCCAAAGCCAGTAGGTTTTGTTTTGTTTTCTTGGTCACACTGTTGGAATTGTTTCCATTTTTTGTCTTGGATGTAACCGTATGTAAAAAAAAGATCTTTCATGGCTTTTGCTTCTCTGATGAAAAAGGTGCAGATCTATGTGGCCTCTGGGACTGGACTGGGTTTATTACTGGCTCTCAGGGAAGTGAGTATAGAACTTTCTCAGAGAGAATTCTTTGGGAAAGTTCCCTCCTAAATAACAGACTTCTAGATTTGGAATGGGTATCATCTAGGTTTGAATACCATCTCTGACACTAGCTATGTGACTATACTAAAATCAGATAACTTCTCTGAACCTTAGTTTTCTCATTTACAAAATGAAGATAATAGTTACTCTAGATTTTATGAAGCTCAAATGAGATAAGGTAAGTATTGCCCTTTGCAAAGTGGAAATTGCTACATAAATGCCAGCTATTATTACTAGACAGAAACAGATTTGAGCTCAAGCGGTTGTATAGAGGGAACAATAGATCTTGGATTACATATTTCCTAAGAAGGATATAATTTGACTCTGTGTCTTCTCCATGTACCTGAAATTGCATTCCCCCATTGCCTCTCCAATATATTGCCACTGAAGACAAGTAAAAATAATGATGTTACATTTGTATAGGGCTTTAAGATTTACAAATAATTTTTGTTACCATAACCCTGTGAGCTGGTTAATATAAGAAGTATTATTCTGTGATGATTCCAGATAAAATATTAAAGCTCAAAGCAACAATGACTTCCACAAGAACATAGAACTCATGTTAAAACTGCATTTCAAACTCTAATATCTTGACTCCAAGTTTAGTATTCTGTCTACCCTAAGGCCCTGGAGGGAAGGACATCTTTCATAAGAAAGCAATTCCTAGAAGACAGCTCCCAATTTGATGTCTGGGAAGCTCTAAGAGGGACCATGAGGTGGGGGCTGATATTTAACTACCATTAGTTATCATTTTTTATGTAGTAATTTCTTGTATGTTTCAGAGAAGATGATAACAAATTTTCTTCCCCTATTTCCAACCTTTTCTTTTCCAATGAAAAAACATCTCAGTAACTTTCAACTTTCCACATTGTTTCTGTTATTTGTGTGTTTCTTTGCACATCAGTTAACCACTTGTGGCTTCTTCTTGTAAAGCTGGAACAATACTCTCCATACTACCTACCTCATGGGCTTGTTATGAATGTAAAATATTAATTATAAAATCAATAAATCGCTCATAAGTGCTTTTTCTGTGCCAGGATTGTACTAAGTAGCACTACTGATAATAGCTGGAATTTGTATAGCTTAAAGTTTATAAATTGCTTTACAAATATCATCTCATTTTATCCTGACAACAATCATAGAAGGTACATTATAGTAATATCCTCCGTTTTAAAACTAAGAAAGCTGAGTGATATCTAAGATAAATAATGATAATGATAAATAATGATAAAACTAAGAAATCTGAGGCTAGATTTGAACTTAAGTCTTCTTGACTCAAAGTCCAGTGTTCTATCCACTGTGTCACTCAGGTGAAAGAATGTGTGTGTTTCTCTGTGTGTGTGTGTGTGTGTGTGTGTGTAAAAAGTGCTTTACAAGAAATGAAAATGATGTGCAATGTCAAACTAGAAGATACTTTAGATGACATCTAGTTAGACCCCTTCATTTTTCAGATAAGGAAACTGAGGCCAAAAGATTTTACTGAGGTCATAAGAGACAGCAAGTAGCATATCCAGGGCTTGAACCTAGATCCTCTGACTCTAAATCCTGTACTCTTCTTCTTCTTCTTCTTCTTCTTCTTCTTCTTCTTCTTCTTCTTCTTCTTCTTAGCAGTTGGGGTTAAGTAACTTGCTCAAGGTTACACGGCTAGTCATTATTTATGTGTGGGTGCTCATTTTCTGAGGCCAGTTTCTATCCCAGGTCATCCCAACTCTGAGGCCGGCACTATTACTCACTGTGCCACCTAGCCACCCCTTCTTTTTTTTAAAGCAGTTGGGATTAAGTAAATTGCCCAAGGTTACATGGCCAGTTATTTTTGTGTGGGTGTTAAGTATCTGAGGCAGGAACCGATCCTACTTCCTACTCCGGGGCTGGTGCTCTTACTGAGCCACCTAGCCACCCCAATCCTATACTTTTTACAGTTCACTGGTATTTTTGTTCTTATCTTGTCATGGTTATGGAACCCCCTTTCACCCATGTATGCTTTCAATTTTCTTTCACAGAGTCGAAAACATGCAAGCAAAGTCCGACTTTATTACATGCTCCACCCTATAGATGGTGGGTGTCCAGCCAAGAAGCTGAGATCAGAAAATGTGAGTATACAATGAACCTAGAGTATTCTATTGCTGATTTGTCCTAATATCCTGAATGTCATTTTTATCATCGTTTATATTTTAAATTATCATCTTAATTGAAGTCCATGTTCAGATTAGTCAAAATGTTAAGATAGTAGGAATACTTTTCATTAAACATGATAAAGAACACTTCATATATACATGGTCTTTTTTGCCTGCCAGAGTACATCATCACTTTAATATGGGCCAATATACATTCATGAAGTACCTACTGTATGCAGAAGATTATTTTGGGCTCTGAGAGATGCAGCATTTAACTAAAATATAATTCTGGCTCTTGTAGGACTCACAGAATAATAAACATCAGCACTGACTTGGACTTTGTGATGAGTTGGCCTTGGGAACAAGGAAGAAAGGATAGTGTGGCCATAAAGAGATTCTAAGTCTAGGCAAGATCTGAGACACATAAAGGGTTAAATACAGTTAGAATACAATGCAACAGACAGGCAAGGGAAGGACTAAAGCTCACCAGAGGCAAAAGTAGAACCAGCAATATTATCCCCATTTTGCCAATGAAGAAATTGAAGCTATTAGGATGTTAATTCAGGTCTTAGGAGTCTACATCATTCTGACTCACAAACAACTTAATTTATAAAAATAGCAACAGCAACTTTAATAGTAGTTAGCATTTACAGAGTATTTTAAAGTTTTCAAAACACTTTGCAAATATTATCTCATTTGAGTCTCACATCATCCCTGGGAGATAGATTCTATTATTAACCTTATTTTACAGTTGCAAAAATGGACACTGGGAGAGGTAAATGACTTGCTCAGAATCATGTAGCTAATAAGTGTCTAAAGCGGGATCTGAACTTGATTCATCCTGTTTTCAATCCAGTGCTCTATGCTCTGTGCTTCCTGTCTGACTCATCAAATTTTAGTTTCACTAAGACTGTTATTTACTAGAGAAGTGTTACCCAAAAACCATTTGGGCATCTTGGTCAAGTCTGTTTCCTGGCTTCTTTAGAGATACATACTTTCAGGAAGCCAGAATGAAGGCCAAGGCTTATGGCCTATAAGCACAAATATCTTGAGAATGGGAATTTTTCTTCCATTTTTGGAAAAATGATGATGTTTTGACATGTAAGGGCATTGAGATTAGTATTGATTTGTTGGAATGTTGCTGTGCTTCAAAATAGGGGTAATCTGCTCAGGTATAGCCATGTAAAGAATGGGTATTGTGCTTAGAAAGAATGATATTTTGTAAAGATGTCGGATATCATGAAAAGATCTCTGAATTTGAATTTAGCAACTTTGGACCAATCACTTAACATTTATGTTCCTCATTTCTCTTCACTCAAAGATCAGCCATATCATGGCAGGTAGGTATTACAGACTCTTTCCTGGGCCCTCTTCTTTTTTTCCTATACTCTTTCAGTGGCTTCAATGGTGCCCATGGGTATAATTGTCAATTCTCTCCAGATAACTAACGTAGAGTTTTATTAATATATCCAGCCACAGTCTCTCTCTCTCTCTCTCTCTCTCTCTCTCTCTCTCTCTCTCTCTCTCTCTCTCTCTCTCTCTCTTTCTTTCTCTCTCTCTCTCTCAATCCTGCAATTCTTTTTATATTAATTAACATACTTTCTAATGAAAATCCATCCTCTCTCCCTCCTATCTCTTTCCACCACCATTGAGAAAGCCAGGAAAACAAAAGCCCTATTAAAAGCATGTATGGTCAAGCAAAATAAGTTCCTATATTGGCCATGCCTACAAAATGTCTCACTCTGTACAGAGTCCATCCCTTTTCTATCAGGAGGTAGGCAGCATGTTTCATAATGAATCCTCTGGAATTGTGATTCATCATTGCATTTGATAGGTGTCCCTAAGTCTTTCATAATTGTTTATCTTTACAATATTGTTATTGTACAAATTGTTCTCTTTGTTCTGCTCTCTTTGCTCTATATCGGTTAATGTAAGTTTTCATAGGTTTCTCTGTAATTATCCCCGTCAAATGTCTTATAGCACAATGGTACTCTATCACATTTCTGTACCATAACTTGTCCATCCATTCCCCAGTTTATAATACCCCACCAGTCAGTTTCCAATTATTTGTCACCACACAAAAAGCTGCTATAAATCCTTTTTATTCCTTTTGTATGTGTAGTTTTATTTCCCTCTCTCTTTGTTGTCTTTGGGATATAAATTTAATATCAGTAGTATCACTTAGGTCAAAGAATATGCATATATCAATAGCCTTTGGGGCATAGTTCCAAATTGTTTTCCAAAATGACAGTATTAGTTCACAGCTCTACCAACAGTACATAAATGTACTTGTTTTCATAACCCCAACAACATTTATCATTTTCTCTTTTTTTCAACTTTGCCAATCTGAAGGGCATGAGATGTTACCTCAGAATTGTTTTAATTTGCATTTCTCCATGCTAGTGATTAAGAACATTTTTCTCATTTACCTATTGTTAGCTTGGATTTCTTCTGCTAAAAACTGCGTGTTAATTTCCTCTAACCAATTCTCCATTTGCCAAATGGAGAATTGATCTTATTGTTCTAAATTTGAATAAATTTTACTTATTTTAGAAATGAGATGATCAGAGAAACAATGCAAAGATTATTGTTCCTATTTACCTGATTTTTTCTAATTTTGGCTGCATTACTTTTATTTATAGAAAGTCTTTTAAATTTTATTTAATTACAAAATTGTTCATTTTATCTATTGTGGTCACCTTTGGGCATGGACTTTTCCTCTATCCGTAAATCTTCCATGTAACTTCTTCCTTGCATTTCTAATCTGTTTATGATGTCACCCTTTGTGTCTAAGCCAAACACCCAGTTGGAAATTATCTTAGTATAATGTATATGGCATATGGTGTAAAATATTGAATAATACCTAGTTTCTGTCAGTCTGCTTTCCAGTTATCCTAACAGTTTTTGTTGAATAGTGAATTCTTTTTTTTTTTTAAAGCAATTGGGGTTAAGTAACTTGCTCAAGGTTACACGGCTAGTCATTATTTATGTGTGGGTGCTCATTTTCTGAGGTCGGATTTGATTTCGGGTCATCCCAACTCCGAGGCCAGCGCTCTTACTCACTGCGCCACCTAGCCGCCCCTTTAGGGCAATTGGGGTTAAGTAACTTGCCCAAGGTTACACGGCTAGGTTTTTGTTTGTGTGGGTTAAGTGTCTGAGGCCGGCTCCGAACTCAGGTCCTTCTGACTCCAGGGCCGGCGCTCTATTCACTGCGCCACCTAGCCGCCCCGAATAGTGAATTCTTGCCCAGTTATTGGAATCTTCAAATCTATCATTAGGCTGCTAGGTTCATCTGCTACTATATGTTGAGTATTTATAGATGGTATTATTAATCTTTCTGTTTCTTTACCAGTTGTTTGTATCTAGGAACATGTAAATTCTCAAATGTTTTATATTTTCCATAGTTATCTTAAATGGAATTTCTTTTTCTATCTTTCTTGCTGGATTTTGTTGATAAGATATAGAAGTGCTGGTGATTTCTGTTGGTTTATTTTATATCTTGCAATTTTGCTAAAGTTTTAAATTGTTTCAATGAAATAATTATTTTTAAAGTGCTTTGCAAAGCTTAAATCACTATATAAATGTTAGTTATTATTATTATAATTTCAATTTGATTTATAGTTGACTCTCTGGAGTTCTCTAAATTATCATATTGTCTAAAAAAGAGATAATTTTGTTTCTTTTTTTTTTTACTGTACTTATTCCCTCAATTTCCTTCTTTTGTCTTATTGTTCAAGCTAGCAGTTCTAGGACTATATCAAATAGTAATGCTAACAATGGACATCTTTGCTTCATGTATAATCTCATAAGAAAAACCTCTAGTTAATCTCCTACTACAGATAATGGTGACACTTGGTTTTAGATATATACTACTTATCACATTAAGGAAATATCCTTTTATTCTTATGCTTTCTAGTTGTTTTTTTTTAACAGATATTTGTTATATTTAGTCAAAAGCTTTTTTTTGGTATCGATATAATAATATGATTTTGTTATTCATGGTATTAATATTGTCAATTATGTCTATAGTTTTCCAAATATTTAAATAATCCTGTATTACTGGTATAGATCAAATCTGTGGTCATAGAGTATGATCTTTGTGATACATCGCTATAGAGTCCTTGCTAATATTTTTATGAACTTTTTAATCAATATTGATTAGCAATATGGGTCTATAGTTTTCTCTATTTGACCCTCCATGGTTTAGATATTAAGACCATGTTTGTATCACGGAAGGAAAATGTTGAAACTCTTTATTTTCCTATTTTTTCCCTAAACAGCTTATATAATATTGGAATCAATTGTTTTTTTTTTTTTTCAAATGTTTAATAGAATTTCTTGTAAGTCTATCTGGTCATAGGTTCCCCTCTCCCACTATGGGCATTCATTTATAGTTAGTCCAGTTGTGTTTTGTTTTGTTTCTTTTCTGAAATCTATAAAGGTTTGGGGCCTCTTTTTGCTCTAGTGCATAGCCTTGGTCTTCTTTCAGTTTCTGAACACTAGAATACTCCATGTGCTACACTGCTGGCTAGCTCTCATCCCCACTGTCTGCAGGTCCCTCATTTCCCCTGTGATAGCCAGGGTGGGAAATATGACTCACTGTGATCGTTTTTTTTTCCTTAGATTTCCCAATCAGATCTCAGTCTAATACATCTTCCAGATCTTTGTGGAGTTGTGTTAGAGAGCTCAGCTGTACTTCCTCTTACACTGCTATCTTGACTTTGCCCTCCCCATATTAGACATTTCAAACTAGATATTTCAGAATTTACATGTCTAAAACAGAGCTCATTATCTTTCATCTCTAACCCTCCCCTCTTCTAGACTTCCCTTTTTCTCTCTCAGGAAAAAGGTTGGTCACATTCATAACCTTGTTGTTATCTTTAACTCTCTACTCTCCTTCACTCTAAATATCCAATTACTTACCAAATCTGTACATGTCTACACCACCATCTCTTGCATTTGACCCACTTTTTTTTTACTCAATATATGTTTATTAAATTGAATCAATCAATGGAAGTAGAAGTAAAATATACAATTCGAGGATATTGTGTTGATCTTAGTGCATTATTTTTTTAAATTAAATAAATGCTTTATTAACTTCTGGTTTACATCATTCATTTCCACCAGATTATGAGTTACATTTTTCCCCCGTTTTTCCCTACCCACCACCCCAGAATAGCAGTCCCACTAGATATCCCCTCATCCAATCTGCTCTCTCCCATATCTTCTCCCATACCCCCTTCGACTTTGCCATTAGGGCAAGGTGAATCTCTGAGCCCCAATGCCTGGACATCTTATGAAACATTTAATTTTAAAACTTCTATTTTCAGATCCATTCCTTTCCTCCCTTGTCACCCACTCCCTCTGAGAGGATAAGCAATTCAGTATGTGTTGTACATGTATAGCTATGCAAAACATTACCATAGTAGATATATTGTAAAAGACTGCTTGTATTTCCCTCCCACCCGTCTCACCTCCCACCTGGTCCATTCCCTACTTTGATCCTGTCCCTCTTTGATAGTGGGTACTTCCAACATCCCCTCCCCCCAGAATGCCCTCCCCTCCATCATCCCCCCTCTCATCTCCCTTTCTCCTACTCAGGAGAGTGAGTGAAGGTAAGATATTCCATTTAGTATGTATGTGATTCTCTCCTTGAGCCAACTTCAAAGAGAATATGCTTTTGCCTTTTTGCCTTCCTGTTCTTCTTCCCCTCCCTGGCAACTACTTCCCCTTGCCTCTTCTACATGAGATAGTTTACCCTACCCTGTCTCTCTCCATCTCCTCTTGCCACTTTCCTCTCTCACCTCTTGACTTCACCCCTTAAGAATCATCCCTTCCTTGGGGTGGCTAGGTGGCGCAGCAAGCAGAGCACTGGCCCCGGAGCCAGAAGGACCCGAGCTCGGATCCGGCCCCAGACACCCAACACACAAACAAAAACCCAGCCATGCGACCCTGGGCAAGTCACCCAACCCCAATTGCCCTCCAAAAAAAAAAGAATCATCCCTTCCCATCAAATTCAACCTGTGCCCTCTTTCCATGTATACCTGTGAACATATGCCATGTACCCTTCTTCAATTATTTCATAATGAGAAAGGTTTCATCAAACACAGTTATTGTTTTTCCATGTAGGAATGTAAATACTCCAACTTTGATAAGTTCCTTTTGATTTCTTTTCCTTGATTACCTTCTCAAGCATCTCTTGCTTCTTGTGTCTGAATATCAAATTTTCTATTCAACTCTGGTTTTTTCATCAAGAATGCCTGAAAGTCCTCTATTCCACTGAATGACCATATTTTCCCCTGAAACAAGATACTCAGTTTTGCTGGGTAGGTGACCCTTGGCTTCAATTCTAGCTCTTTTGCCCTCTGGAATATCATATTCCATGCTCTTCAATCCCGCAGTGTAGAAGCTGCCAGGTCCTGTGCTATTCTGATTGTGTTTCCACAATACTGAAATTGTTTCTTCCTGGCTGCTTGTAGTATTTTCTCCTTGATCTGGGCATTCTGGAACCTGGCTATAATATTCCTTGGAGTTTTCTTTTTGGGATCTTTTTCAGGAGGTGATTGGTGGATTTTTTCAACCTCTATTTCCCCCACTGGGTCTAAAACATCAGGGCAATTTTCCTTGAGAATTTCTTTAAGGATGATTTCTAGGTTCTTTCTGTGATCATGGCTTTCAGGTAGTCCAATAATTTTTAAATTATCTCTCCTGGATCTATTTTCCAGGTCAGTGGTTTTTCCCATGAGATATTTCACATTGCCTTCTATTCTTTCATTTGTTTGGATCCGTTTAATAGTATCTTGATTTCTCATAAAGTCACTAGCTTCCATTTGCTCCAATATAATTCTGAAGGAATGGTATTCTTCAGTAAGCTTTTGTGATTCTTTTTCCATCTGGCAAATTCGACTTTTTAAGGCATTCTTCTCATTGACTTTCTGAGCCTCTTTTGCCATTTGAGTTAGTCTATTTTTTAAGGTGTTATTTTCCTCAGTCAGGCTGTTGACTGCCATTTCATACTTTTCTTGCATCTTTTTCACTTCTCTTCCAAAGTTTTCCCCTACTTCTCTTATCTGCTTCTTAAGGTCCTCTATGGCCTGTAGCCAGCTTGTATTTTCATTTGGGGCTTTTGGTGTAGGAGTTCTGACCTCACAGTCCTCCTCCATGCTTTGAGCCTCTTTGCCCCTAAAATAGGAGTCCAATGTTGAACTTTCTGTTTATTTTGTTTTCTTTGCCTAGGCATGTTGCCACTTAATTACTTGATTTTGGGGCTTGTTGCCACAGTAGGACTCTGCCACCAGACAGGGGAGCTTCTGCCCAAACATGGGGTCTTCACAACTTCCGCCAGTTGGGTGGCCTCTATAAAGCCTCCACCCACTCTGGCAAATTGGATACCCACCCCAAACTTCCCCCCCAGACCACAATCCAGATCCAGGCAGTTTAAAGCAAAAGCGATTAACCCCCAGACTGATTGCTGGATCCCCCTACAGTTCGCAGACCAGGAGCTAGAGCCACTACTGGCGCTGCAAAATGGCTTCTGTGCTGCTGTTTCTTCAGCAGCTTTTCGCCCCCAGGGGAGGAAGCCACACATTCCCCAAATACTGGTCCCAAAGTCCATAGGGCACTAACCTCTCACTTTGTCCTAGGCATATCTGTGCTGATAATTCTGGAATCGCCACAATTGCTGGTGTTCTGGGGTCCCTTCAGCCGGCTGAAGGCCCGGCCACCCTAGGGCTAAAACCGTGGACTTGGGCTCAGCTCTGCCCACTGGGCTGTTGGTTCCCAGCCCGCTGTGCTGCCTGCTCTCAGAGCGCTGCGCTGGCTACTCCCTGTAGGGCTGCTGGGCTGTCCTCAGCAGGAGGTTAGCTTCTCTCTGCCGTTCTGTGGGTGCTGTGGCTCCAGAAGTTGTTTGGAGTCCCCTTTCACATTATTTGAAATTTGTGTGGGGCGGAGAACATTGGAAATGCTGTTTCTACTCCGCCATCTTGGCTCCGCCCCCCTTGACCCACTTTTCCAACTCACTCTGATACCCCCTTACTTCAGGCCTTCATCACTGCTCACCTAGATTATTGCACAAGGCTCCTCCTTGATCTCTTGGTCTCAAATGTTTTCCCTCTGTAATTCATCTCCCACACAATTGTCAATGGGGTTTTTTCTTAGGTGCAGAACTCATTGCGTCACTCTCTTGCCAGTGCCCCTCCCTTAATTCTGGGATAAAAATATAAATTGCCCTGTGTAGCATTCAGAAACTTGACGTTAACATAACTTTTCATCCTCATGATGCATTACTTCCTCTCCACTGTGTGATCCTTCCAAACTTTTCTTCTCTCCCTCACACATTGTACTCTATTTCTCATTTTCCATAGCCATTCCATTGCCTTGGCTGTCCCTGATACATAGAATGTACTCCTTCCTTACCTTAATCTTGTAGAACACCTGCTTTCCACCAAGACGCAGTTCAGAATATTGCTTTCTATATGAAACTTCCCAGATAGCTTCCAATTACTAATAACTTCCTTCCCAAACTACTTTGTATTTAAATACTTTATATTTATTCTCTTTATATTTATTCTGTATTTACTTACATATGTGCTTGCTGTCCTGCCTATTAGAATGGAAGATCCTTCAGAAATTATTCCATTTTTGTCTTTATATCCCCAGTGTCTGGAATGCACTGGGCACTTAATAAATGCTTATTAATTGATTGGGTGAGAACAATACTTGGAATACCTAATCTGATCGAGTCATCATGAAGAAAGTGCCTTATAGTTCTCAAAACTCTAGAATTTTGAGTGATTTATTAAGTAGTTGTCATGTCTCTTCACAAAGATCTCTGGGCAGTGTAAACTTACAATCTCCTTCAAGAGCCCCTTGCAATGTTTCATCGTTGTGAAAGTAAAAAAAATAATAGGGTTCATGGCCTTTCAGCAAGTGGCCTTTTGGAAATGGATTTTCTTACAGTAATTCACTTTTAAAATCATGGAAATTGCTCTTGGATTTGAAACCTAGGACTAGATGTGAAGCTTAAAAGCTTCACAGGAAGGACAAAGGTCATCAGGCTGGTAAGAATATAGAAAGCCAGGCCATGGGAGGAATATTTCAAGAAATTTGGGATGTTTAGAGAATATAAACCTTTAGCTGTCTTTAAGTATTTAAAGGGTTATCTTATGAAAGAGGGATTAGAAATGATCTGCTTAACCACAAAGAGCAACACTAGGATCAATGTATAGAAGTTACAAAGAAGCACTTAAATGTGATACAAAAAAAAAATGTCTAGCAATTAGGGCACCTGGAAGTTGATGTGCTGCCTAAATCTATGATCTCAGATCCTACTCCTTTATCCTACTCAGTTCATCTTGTTTTCTTACCAAAACAAACAAAAAACCAGCCCTTGGTTTTTATTGATATCTTTTGTTTTTATATTACCTAGGTTTTCTCTCTGTATCTCTGTCACTCAGTCCTTGCCCTTAAGGAGTTTACATTCTTGGGGGGGTAAGATGACACACGTAAAGATAGAACTGGGATTGAGGAGGAATGAGGGTATGAAGATACCAAGCTAGGAGTCATAGTTTTGAAAGTCAGAGAAAGTCTCTGGAACAGAGTTAGGAATAGGGACAGGGAATGATTTATCTCTTGTATGGGGGCAAGCTTATTTGTTATGGCAAAAGGAAAAGGGAATCATAGAGGCTGAGGTGGCTAGATAATGTCATGGAAACAACAAATATGTGTTTGGACAGATTTTGAGAGATAGAGGAGGGTGGAAGGACCTGGTGTGCTATGGTTCATGGGGTCATGAAGAGTCAGACACAACTGAGAAACTGAACAATGATAAGTTATTTGTTATAATTTCACAAATTCAGCTTTATTTTGTGTTCTATATTTTTTCAATTTACATTGTTTCTATTATTGTGTATTTTGTTTTCCTGGCAAAGTTTACTTTACTTTGTATCAATTCTTGTGAATCTTTCAATGCTTTTTATCACACTTACTGTTTCTTAGAGCATAGTGTTGTGCAGAGAATAAGAGCAAGCTGAGATCTTGGTTCAAGATAAATTTAGGTGTGGATTTATTGATTAAGTGCATGACTGCCTGGAGTATACACTCAAATCAGGCAGCCCAAATTGGGGTGCATACAGTGCTTATAAAGGCTAAAACCACAAAACCCAAAACTGGGGAGGGAAACTAGCATAAGCAATGATGCACAGAATCCAAGAATTGCCATTGGTTAGATCTATAGCTCAGGGCTAATTTGGGAAAATGGTGCAAGGGTACAAGGGTGCAACTTTTCCTGGAAAGTGGGTCCCTCCCAGAATAGGGCGGGGGGGTACAGGGTGATGTATGGGCTAGGGGTCATATTCTGAATACAGGGTGGAGGGACATGGGGCAGTGGGGACAGGCTAGGGTTATGTTCTGAGTACCAGGTGGTCTCTTCTTAAGATAAACTTTAGATAAATTTATACCATAATCCCAGGACTGTACATAATGATGATATAAAAAATGCTAATTCAGGAAGTAGGGGGTTAGGGGACTATGCCTTGGGCAGTACCCAAGAGTATGCCTTAAGGTGTTTCAAGATATTACAGTGTGTAGGATAGAGACAAAGGCAAATATAAAGGGGCTTAATGGTGTGCTCCAAATCAGGTGGTACCTGATTTGGGTTTGGGAAGAGCAATAGTAATTTTCCATCATCTTCACATACCACCATTTGTTTAGCTATTCCCCAATTTATTGGCCTTCACTTTGTTTCCAGTTCTTTGCTACCATGAAAAGTGCTGCTATAAATATTTTGGTCTGTGGGGAAACTTTCCTTTTGATAATGACCTTAGAATGTATGCCAAGTAGTGGAGTCTCTCACTCAAAGGGTATGGTCATTTTAGTCACTTTATTTGCATAACTCCACATTATTTTCCAGAATGGTAGTGTGAATATACCAATTCACAGATCCACAAACAATACATTAGTGTGCTTATCTTTTCACTAACATCAACTACTTCCATCTCCAATCATCCTTGCCAATTTGCTGAATCTCTGAAACTTCAGAATTGTTTTGACTAAAATGTTTTTTTTTTATAAAATTACTCATTATTAATGATTTGGGGTATTTTCAATATTTTTGTTTTACTACTTTGTAATTCTTTTTAGAACTATTTATGTCCTTTGATCATTTCTCTAGTGAGGAATGGTTCTGGGATATAGATATAGTTCCATCTACATATATCTATTAGTTGTCTATATATTTCAGATATCAAAATATTATCAGACATATTGTTAGAAATATTTTCCTACATTGCTTTCTAATGCATCATGGAAAAATAGATATCTGTACCATTCAGTAAAGAGGAATGGGAATCCCTATTCTGGAAAACTTCTGAATACTCATCCCTGTCTTCCTACTCGCAACTGAATTCTAAATAGTAGTTTAGCCTGTCAGTGTATTTGTTGGGGGAGGGAGGATAGAAATGACACAATTTTTATCCCAATTTATTGCTTTATATGATATTGATCCCTTCCCCAACCATCCTTAATTCTATAAAAGCAAGGTAATTTATAACAAATAAAACCTAATACTTTTAATACAGTTTTTATTTACCACCATTTATATTTTAGTGTTTGAAAGAGTAGTATCTTTTTCTTTAGGTGGCATCTCTAAAGAACAGAGATAGGGGAAGCTTTTGAGCAGCATTTGCTAACAAAAGCCTAATTAGTCTAATCTGGGGACAGTTCTTTTTTCTTCTTTATTTACGTGTTTTTTAAACTATTTATAAGTGTTCTTTAATTGAATGTTTGATTGAATCTGTTTTTAAATTAAATTTTATGTTTATTTTTAGTTTACATTATTCATTTCCACAAGATTTTGAGTTACAAATTTTCTCCCCATCTTCCCCCTACCTGGGGACAGTTCTTATCAGTACCCATTATTCTTAGCAATCTAAACAGCTCAGGTTATTTTATTTTATTTTATTTTATTTTATTTTGTTATTTAATGTTATTTTATTTTATTTTTTACCTCTACTTACAGATGGATAAAGTCTTCCAGTCAGGCATTCCTAAACTCCTGGGAGGACAACGATAAAGAATGTTTCTTTTGTCCCAGACCTTGTAGTCCTCATCCATGAAATGAATATTATTGAAGTAAATAGTTGTTCACTAAGGCCCTCTCCTGGGCAGCTAGGTGGTGCAGTAGATAGAGCGCCAGGCTTAGACTCAGAAGGACTTCCTGAGCTCAAATTTCACCTCAGATATTTGTTAGCTGTGTGACCCTGAACAAATCACTTTACCCCTTTGCCTCAGTTTTCTCATCTATAAAATGAGCCAGAGAAGGAAATGGCAAACCACTCCAGTATCTTTGCCAAGAAAACCCCAGATGGACTCATGAAGAGTCTATGTGACTGAAACAACTGAACAACTAGGTCTTCTCCAAATCTAGATCCTCTGTCTATGTTCTCTGTCTGCAGACCTGATTGTAGGGTGAGGAAGATGTAACTTCTGCTGAGTATAAATGGACTTACTGATTTTTTTAATCAAGTGTCTATGGCCCATAGCATCCCAGGTATCCCATTGTCATCAGCCATGCTGCATAGATGTTGCTGGTGGTATGGACTTTGACTTTGTCTTTATTCATTTCTGTGTCTTTGTCTCTATAATTCTCTTTGTATATTTTTCTTTTCCACTTTTGGCTTTTGACTCACTTTGCCACATTCCTTGCCATCATCTGAATATTTTATCAGACTATCTTCTTTGTTTTTCTTCATATACTTTCCTCTCATTTTCTTCTCTGGATATAAGGGAAAATGAAAAGGGGTAGTATAAATATTTTATATTCCCTTGCCAGAGAGAAAATTAAATCTCAAGAGCTGATGAGATAAACATCGAATCAGACATTTTCAGAGCTGGGGGATATCTAAAAGGCCATCTAGTAATAACTACCCACCCTCCTCATTTTACACATCAACACAGGTGGATGTGTTTTATTCTCTGCTTATTTCAGTCCAGTCATCCCATCTATAATAATGGTATGTTGACAAGGAAGTTGGGGGATCAGAGCAGATAAATAGGTTAACCAAACTGGCAAAGTCAATTAATAGACATTACAAGGGCCCTGGGAGATTCATTCTTTAAGACATCTAAATAAGCCTTGAAATAAAGATTAAGAATCTATTGCTGTTACTTAAGGAACTGAGAGAGTGGTTTCCTCTCTCCATTTATTTTATTTTTTTCTCTCTTTTTTATTTTTTAGTTTATATCCACAAGATTCTGAGTTATAAATTTTCTCCCCATTTTCCCTACCCACCACCCCCAAACAAGCAATCCCACTGAATATCTCCTCCCCCCATCTGCTCTTTCCCATATCTTCCCCCAACACCCTCCAACTTTCCAGTAAGGCACATTGGATTTTTATGTGCCAGTGCTATGTATATCTTATTTCCCAGTAACATTTAAATAATAATAATGATTATATATATATATATATATATTTAAACATTTGATTTTAAAACTTTGAATTCTAGATTCTTTCCCTTCCTTCCTCATCACACACCATTACTGGGAAGATAAGCAATTCAATATAGGTTGTAAATATGTAGCTATGCAAAACATTTCCACAGTGAATATATTGTGAAAAACTGACTATATTTTCCTCCATCCTATCCCCCCCACTTGTTCTATTTTCTACTTTGATCCTATCCCTTTTCAAAAGAGGGTGCTTCCAACTTCCCTACCCCCAGCCTGCCCTATATTCCATCATCCTCCCTCTCATCCCCTTTCCCCGTACTCTCCCATAGCATGAGATACCATATTTAGTGTGTATGTCATTCCCTCACTAAGCCAAATTCAATGAGAATAAAGTTGACTCATTCCATTTTGTCTTACACACACACACACACACACACACACACACACACACACACACATTTCTATTCCCTTCAACTATTCTCATATTGAAAAAAGTTCCATAAGTTACAACTATCATTTTTCCATGTAGGAATAGAAATAGTTCAACTTTGATAAGTTCCTTATGATTTCTTTCCTTGTATACCTTCTCATGCTTCTCGTATCTGAGTGTCAAATTTTCTATTCAACTCTGGTTTTTTCATCAAGAATGCTTGAAAGTCCTCTATTTCATTGAATGACCATATTTTCCCCTGAAACATAATACTCAGTTTTGCTGGGTAGGTGATTCTTGGTTTTATTCCCAGCTCCTTTGACCTCCAGAACATCATATTCCAAGCCCTTCGATCCGTCAGTGTAGAAGCTGCCAGATCCTGTATTATCCTGATTGTGTTTCCACAATATTGAAATTCTTTCTTCCTGGCTGGTTGTAATAATTTTCATTGACCTGGGAATTCCAGAACCTGGCTATAATATTCCTAGGGGGTTTCTTTTTGGGATCTTTCTCAGGAGGTGATCAGTGGATGACTTCAACCTCTATTTTGCCCTTTGTTTCATCAGGGCAATTTTCCTTGAGAATTTCTTGAAGGATGATTTCTAGGCTCTTTTTTTGATCATGACTTTCAGGTGGTCCAATAATTTTAAAATAATCTCTCCTGGATCTATTTTCCAGGTCAGTGGTTTTTCCCATGAGATATTTAACATTGCCTTCTATTTTTTTCATTTATTTAGATCTGTTTATTAGTATCTTGATTTCTCATAAAGTCACTAGCTTCCATTTGCTCCAAAATAATTCTGAAGGAATGGTATTCTTCAGTAAGCTTTTGAGATTCTTTTTCCATCTGGCAAATTTGGCTTTTTAAGGCATTCTTCTTCTCATTGCCTTTTTGAGCCTCTTTTGCCATTTGAGTTTGTTTATTTTTTAAGGTGTTATTTTCTTCACTCAGGTTGTTCACTCTCATTTCATATTTTTCTTGCATCATTCTCATTTCTCTTCCCAATTTTTCCTCCACTTCTCTTATTTGGTTTTCAAAATCCTTGTTAAGGTCCTCTATGGTCTGTAACCAGCTCATATTTTTTCTTGGAAGCTTTTGGTGCAGGAGTTCTGACTTTGCTGTCTTCCTCCTGTTCCATGTTTTGATCCTTTTTGACCCCAAAATAGGAGTCTAATGTTGGATTACTGTGCATGCTTTGCTTCCTTTGCTTGTTCATATTGCCACACAATTACTTGAATTTTGATCTTTTTGCCACAGTAGAACTCTGCTACCAGAGACAGGAACTTTTCCCCAATTCCTGGGGTTTTCACAGCTGCTGAAGCTATTGGTTGGGTGCTCTCTCTGAAGCCTCCAAACACTCTGGCAAACTGGTCATGCACCCCAGGACCTCCACCCTAGAACACATGCCTAATCTAAGCAGGTTAAAGCAAGAACGATCACCCTTCATACTGCTTGTTTGGTCCACCTACAATCTGCAGGCCAGGAGCTCTGAAGCAGCTATGTGGTGGTGGCTGCACAGCCATCATGCCTCAGCTGTTTCTCCCTCCATGGAGCAAAGGCTGGACAACACTCCTGAACTCCCAGGTCCCAAAGTCCACACTGCACTGACCTCTCGCTTTTTCCTCAGCATATATGGGTTAATAATTCTATAAACCAGCATAGCTGCTGGTGATCTTAAGTCCCTCCAGCCAGTGACTAGTTGTGGCCACCCTGAGGCTAAAACCTTGGGCTTGCAAGGGGCTGGGCTCAGCTCCCAGAGTGCTGCACTGACCCCTTCCTGCTGGCCTGCCAGATGGTCTTCAGTGTGAAGTCAGCTTCTCTCGGTTATTTTGTGTTTTTTGTAGGTCCAAAGGAGGAGACATGGCATTTTGTAGTTTTCAGAGGCAGCTCCAGCTCCCAGCCTGCAAATTTGTAGGGAGATCCAGCAATCAGTCTTGGGGTGGGGGGGCGGGTAATCGCTCTTGCTTTAACCTCCCTGGATCTGGATTGTGATCTAGGGTGGAAGTCGTGGGTGGGTTTACAGCTTGCCAGAAACGGAAGTTACCCCCCAGACGTTCGGGACGAAAATTCCTCTATCTAGCCTTAAAGCCATAGTGTGGCAACAAGCCCAAAAGTCAAGCAATTAAGTAGAAACATGCCAAGGCAAAGGAAACAGAAAAATGCAACCCTAGACTCCTATTTTGGGGGCATAGAGCAGGAAAAGGACTGTGAGGTCAGAAGTCCTGCTCCAAAAGCCCCAGGGGAAAACATGAGCGGGTTGCAGGCCATAGAGGACCTTAAGAAGGACTTAAAAAATCAAATAAGAGAAGTGGAGGAAAAATTGGAAAGAGAAATGAGAAGAATGCAGGAAAAGTATGAAATGAGGGTCAACAGCCTGACTGAGGAAAACAACACCTTAAAAAATAGACTAACTCAAATGGCAAAGGAGGCCCAAAAGGGCAATGAGGAGAAGAATGCCTTAAAAAGTCGAATTTGCCAGATGGATAAAGAATCTCAAAAGTTCACTGAGGAGATTCATTCCTTCAGAGTTAGACTGGAGCAAATGGAAGCTAATGACTTTATGAGAAATCAAGATGCTGTTAAGCAGATCCAAACAAATGAAAGATTAGAAGGCAATGTGAAATATCTCATGGGAAAAACCACTGACCTGGAAAATAGATCCAAGAGAGACAATTTAACAATTATTGGACTACCTGAAAACCATGATCAAAGAAAGAACCTAGAAATCACCCTTCAAGAAATTCTCAAGGAAAACTGCCCTGATGTTTTAGATCCAGAGGGCAAAATAGAGGTTGAAAGAATCCACAGATCACCTCCTGAAAAAGATCCCAAACAGAAAACTCCCAGGAATATGATAGCCAGGTTCCAGAATCCCCAGATCAAGAAGAAAATACTACAAGTAGCCAGGAAGAAACAATTTCAATATTGTGGAAACACAATCAGAATAGCCCAGGACCTGGCGGCTTCTACACTGAGGGATCAAAGGGCATGGAATATGATATTCCAGAGGGCAAAAGAACTGGGAATGAATCCAAGGGTCATCTACCCAGCAAAACTGAGTATTTTGTTTCCAGGGAAAATATGGTCATTCAGTGGAATAGAGGACTTTCAAGCATTCTTGAGGAAAAACCAGAATTGAATAGAAAATTTGACATCTAGACACAAGAAGCAAGAGATGCCTGAGAAGGTAATCAGAGAAAAGAAATCAAAAGGAACTTATCAAAATTGAACTATTTACATTCCTATATGGAAAAGCAATAACTGTGACTGATGATATCTTTCTCACTATGAAAATAATGGAAGAAAGGTGTGTGGTCATATGAATACATATATGAATGTGTGTGTATATGGTTACAGTTATATATGGATAGAGGGCATAGTTTGAATTTGTTGGGAAGGGAGAATACTCAAGGGATGAAATTATGAGGTGAGAGAGGAAAGTGGCAAGAGGAGATAGGGAGAGACAGGGGAGGGTAAACTATCCCAAGTAGAAGAAGCAAGGGGAAGTGGTTGCAAAGGAGGGGGAGAATAAGGAAGGCTAAAAAGGCAAAACCACATTCACATTGAATTTGGTTCAGGGAGAAAATGACATACATACTAAATGGGATATCTTAACCTGCAGCAGGATAGGGGGAAGGGGGATGAGAGGAGGGATGATGGATGGGAGGGCATCCTTGGGGGGAGGGGAGGTTGGAAGTACCCACTATAGAAGAGGGACAGGATCATGTAGGGAATGGACCAGGTGGGGATGGGATGAGTGGGAGGGAATTATAAGCAGCCTTGTACAATATATCTACTATGATAATGTTTTGCATAGCTAGACATGTACAACATATACTGAATTACTTATCTCCCAAGAAGGAATGGGTGACAAGGGAGGAAGGAAATGGATCTGAAATTCGAGGTCGTAACATTAATTGTTTCAAATATATATAAATACTATTATTAATACTCTTTTGCTTGTAATAGGGAGATAAGATGTGCAGGCATTGGGACACAAAGATTCACCTTCCTCTAAAGGAAAAGTCGAAGGGGGTATGGGAGAAGGTATGGGAGAGAGCAGACTGGAGGAAGCGATATCTTGTGGCACTGCTATTCTGGGAGGTGGGGTAGGAGAATAACAGGGGGAAAATGATTGTAACTCAAAATCTGGAGGAAATGAATGATGTAAATCAGAAGTTAATAAAGCATTTGTTTAAAAAAAACAAAAAAACTTTAAAAAATGTTTTATTAGGCATTTACATCATTCATTTTACATCATTCATTTCCACCAGATTTTGAGTTACAATTTTCCCCTGTTTTGTCCCTACCCACCCTCCCAGAATAGCAGTCCCACAAGATATCGCTTCCTCCAATCTGCTCTCTCCCATATCTTCTCCCATACCCCCTTCGACTTTTCATTAGAGCAAGGTGAATCTCTGTGCCCCAATGCCTGCAAATCTTATCTCCCGATTACAAACAAAATAGTATTAATAAGACTATTTTTATATATTTGAAACATTTAATTTTAAGACCTTGAATTTCATATCCATTCCCTTCCTCCTTTGTCAGCCATTCCCTCTGTGAAGATAAGTAATTCAGTATATGTTGTACATGTCTAGCTATGGAAAACATTACCACAATAGATATATTGTACAAAGCTCCTTATAATTCCCTCCCACCCATCCCACCCCCTACCTGGTCCATTCCCTACTTGATCCTGTCCCTCTTCTATAGTGGGTACTTCCAACCTCCCCTCCCCCCAAGGATGCCCTCCCATCCATCATCCCTCCTCTTATCCCCCTTCCCCCTATTCTGCTGCAGGTTGAGATATCCCATTTAGTATGTATGTCATTCTCTCCCTGAACCAAATTCAATGAGAATGTGGTTTTGCCTTTTTGCCTTCCTATTCTTCCTCTCCCCTGCAGCCAATTCCCCTTGCTTCTTCTGTATGAGATACTTTACCCTACCCTGTCCCTCCCCATCTCCTCTTGCCACTTTCCTCTCTCACCTCATAATTTCACCCCTTAAGTATCATCCCTTCCCAACAAATTCAACCTATGCCCTCTATCCATGTATAACTGTAAACATATATATACACATTCACATATGTATTCAAATGACCATACACCCTTCTTCCATTATTTTCTTACTGAGAGAGGTTTCATTAGTCATAGTTATTGTTTTTCCATATAGGAATGTAAATAGTTCAAATTTGATAAGTTCCTTTTGATTTCTTTTCTCTGATTACCTTCTTAGGCATCTCTTGCTTCTTGTGTCTGGATGTCAAATTTTCTGTTCAACTCTGGTTTTTTTCCTCAAGAATGCTTGAAAGTCCTCTATTCCACTGAATGACCATATTTTCCCCTGAAACAAAATACTCAGTTTTGCTGGGTAGGTAACCCTTGGATTCATTCCCAGTTCTTTTGCCTTCTGGAATATCATGTTCTATGCCCTTTGATCCCTCAGTGTAGAAGCTGCCAGGTCCTGTGCTATTCTGACTGTGTTTCCACAATATTGAAATTGTTTCTTCCTGGCTACTTGTAGTATTTTCTTCTTGATCTGGGGATTCTGGAACCTGGCTATAATATTCCTGGGAGTTTTCTTTTTGGGATCTTTTTCAGGATGTGATCTGTGGATTCTTTCAACCTCTATTTTGCCCTCTGGATCTAAAACATCAGGGTAATTTTCCTTGAGAATTTCTTGAAAGGTGATTTCTAGGTTCTTTCTTTGATCATGGCTTTCGGGTAGTCTGATAATTTTAAAATTGTCTCTCCTGGATCTATTTTCCAGGTCAGTGGTTTTTCCCATGACATATTTCACATTGTCTTCTATTCTTTCATTTGTTTGGATCTGCTTAACAGCATCTTGATTTCTCATAAAGTTATTAGCTTCCATTTGCTCCAGTCTAACTCTGAAGGAATGAATCTCCTCAGTGAGCTTTTGAGGTTCTTTTTCCATCTGGCAAATTCGGCTTTTTAAGGCATTCTTCTCCTTATTGCCCTTTTGGGCCTCCTTTGCCATTTGAGTTAGTCTATTTTTTAAGGTGTTGTTTTCCTCAGTCAGGCTGTTGACCCTCATTTCATACTTTTCCTGCATCCTTCTTATTTCTCTTCCCAATTTTTACTCCACTTCTCTTATTTGATTTTTAGAGTCCTTCTTAAGGTCCTCTATGGCCTGTAACCCGCTCATATTTTACTTTGGGGCTTTTGGAGCAGGATTTCTGACCTCACAATCCTCTTCCTGTTCTATGCTTTGATCTTCTTTGCCCCCAAAATAGGAGTCTAATGTTGCATTTTTCTGTCTAATTTGTTTCCTTTGCCTTGGCATGTTGCCACTTAATTACTTGACTTTTGGGCTTGTTGCCACAGCAGGACTCTGCCACCAGACAGGGGAGTTTCTGTCCCAAACATGTGGGGGGACAACTTCTGTTTCTGGCAAGCTTGATGCCCACCCCACAACCTCCACCCCAGACCACAGTCCAGATCCAGGGAGGTTAAAGCAAGAGTGATTACCCCCCAAGACTGATCGCTGGATCTCCCTACGGTTCACAGGCCAGGAGCTCTAGCTTCCACTGAAAACCACAAAATGGCGTGTCTCCTCAGCGGCTTCTAGCCCCCAGGGGAGGAAGCTGATATATTCCCCAAATACTGGTCCCAAGGTCCATAAGTCACTAACCTCTCACTTTGTCCCAGGCATGTTTGTTTTGGAATCACCAAAGCTGCTGGTGTTCTGGGGTCCCTCCAGCCGGCTGCTGGCCCGACTGCCCTGCAGCTAAAACCACTGCTCATGCGGACCTGGACTCGGCTCTCCTCAAGCTGCAGGCTGCACACTGCGCTGCAGTCTCCCAGAGTGCTGTACTGGTCCTTCCTGTAGGGCAGCTGGGATGTCTTCTGTGGGAGGTTAGCTTCTCTGTGTCGTTCTGTGGGTGCTGGGGCTCCAGAAGTTGCTCAGAGTCCCCTTTTACATAGTTTGGAGATGATCTGGGGGGAGAGTGCCTTGGATGTGCTATTTCTACTCCGCCATCTTGGCTCTGTCCCCCCATGTTAATTTTTAATTTATTTTTATTTTTTTGCTTTTTGGAGGGAAGTTGGGCTTAAGTGACTTGCCCAAGGTTACATGGCTAAGGCTTTTTTTTTTTTTGGTTAAGTATCTGAGGCCTCATTTGAACTCAGCTCCTCCTGTCCCCAGGGCAGGTGCTCTATTCACTGTGCCACCTAGCCATCCCTCTTCTTTCCATTTCTCTTTGTCAAGAGAACCCCAAATAGGGCCTGTCAGTTCTTTGTTTTAACTCTGTAGTACTTGTTATAACCTGCATTGACATTTTCACTTGCAAAATCTCTCAGATTTCTTTACTATCATCAAAACTAAACTGCTTCACTCCTTAATTCCTTTTGTTCTCAGTTGCTTAAGTCAATTGATAATATTACCAACCAGTCAGATGTAATAGCTTGGAGATGTCAGCATAACCCATCACCGTGGAGTCTAAACCCATAAAGAAATAAACAGTCTCACTTTTAAGGTGTTTCTCTACTTATCCCTAGCTCTCTAGATAACTAGTAAATACATTCATTTAATTGGCAACTACTGTGTACCCAGCACTAGAGTAGGTATTTTATCATACTGATGGAGTAAGTTCAGGTCTTGTCCTTAGGAATTTATGATATATCTGAGGGTAGGTAAGTAGTACAATAGATAGAGTTCTAGTCCTGGAGTCAGGGAGATATGACTTAATATTGCCCAGTAACCTTAGGTAAGTCCCTGAGTTTGCCTCAGTTTCCCCATATATAAAATGAACAGGAGAAGGAAATAAGAAACTTCTGTAGTATCTTTGTCAAGGAACCTCACATGTGGTCACAGAGAGTCAGACACAACTGAAAGGGCAGAGCAACAAAAACCATATATTTGGGGAGAAAACCCTGTAATGGTTATAAGACAGTTGATGTTGACTAAGAATTCAATAGACGCCCAAAGAAGGGAGAGATTACTCTGAGGACGGGTAGGCCAGAAAAAGGGACTTTCTCATTAGATCTAGGTCTTAGATATCTTTTCAAATAGTCCTTATTGTACATATTAAGAAACTGACATCCAAAGAAGAGAAGGGAAATTCAAACAAATGTATTTTGCGTTCAAATCCAGTGTGCTTTGCACTCCACCAGATTTTCTGAAGAAGATAAGTCTTGGAGACAGGGTGGGACTTAGGGGGAGGGAAAAAAGAGAGGAGATAATTTCAACCTAGGGAAGCAGAATAAGCAAGGTTTTGAATAAATTGAACATAGTATGGTACTGAGATAATTACATTGGCCTGGCTGAAGTAATGATAATATGGTAAAGATTAATAGGAAGCAATAATCTTGGGCAAATAAGGTGAAGCAAGGCAGAGGATTTTGGACTTAAAGATGTAGACAATAGAGAACCAGTACAGATTGTCGAAAAAGAGAGGAACATGATAAATCCAAATCATAAAATGATCAAACCCGAAAAAAAATCTCATTCTTTTGTTCTGAATATGGGGAAACTGAGGCCTGGAGAAGGGAAGTGACTTAACAATTCAGACTTGATAAATTCATCTAGGAAGTTCTGGGGTCAGCACAATGACAGTTATGGTGGTAGAGGCCCTTGTACATATTGATTACCCAGGAGGCCCTTCTCTTCAATTCTGAATTAGGTTGAATCACTTAAATTCCTTGCTTTCATCAAGAGTAACCCATATTCTTTATTTTTCCATCCTCTTGAATCCTTCTAATCTTTTTTACTGTTCCTTTTCTAATTAGCCAATGTCTAAAGACTCTCAATAGCATTCTTGAATCCTGCATGACTCTGTCTTCATTTTGTACTTATATTACATTCAAAAGTCTTTCTAGCTCACTCTAGATTGTCATTTTTTTTTTTAAGCAATTGGGGTTAAGTAACTTGCTCAAGGTTACACGGCTAGTCATTATTTATGCGTGGGTGCTTATTTTCTGAGGCCGGATCTGATCTCGGGTCATCCCAACTCCGAGGCTGGCACTCTTACTCACTGCGCCACCTAGCCGCCCCTTTAGGGCAATTGGGGTTAAGTAACTTGCCCAAGGTTACACGGCTAGGTTTTTGTTTGTATGGATTAAGTGTCGGAGGCGGGCTCCGAACTCAGGTCCTTCTGGTTACAGGGCCGGCGCTCTATTCACTGAGCCACCTAGCCGCCCCGATTGTCATTTTTAATGGAACAAAATACTTTGGGAGATAGAAAGTCTTGCCCAAAATGTAATCATTATCATAATTGGGGCTTAGTTGGCTCTTGGGCAGGTCAGGCTGGTAATGACCTGGATCTGGAGGCCAGACAGTTAGTTCCACAGGGACAAAGCAGGTGATCAGGAGATATGCCAGCAATAGGCAATAGGAAAATGTCCAGGCAAGTGGGTAGTTGGCAACAAAGAAGTGTGGGACTAAACAATAGGCAGAGGTCCCAGCCAGTGGGCAGAGTGTCAGGGGAATTTGGCAGCAGATAATAGAGTCTGAGGCAGGAATATTAATTATTATATAGTATATTGACAGTGTGAAGAAGCAGCATGATATAGACGATAGAGGGATGTCTTTAGAATCTGGTAAATCTGGGTTCAAATCTTTCTCTGACAATACTAGCTGGGGACCATGGGCAAATATTTTAAGCTCTCAATGCCACAAATTACTCTCTAAGATTTAAATTTATATATAAGTTGCTACTGGAATCAGTTTCCCAGTTGTGGCTTCCATATACTGTTGAAATCACATGTCAGGATTGATTGATTGGTCTTTCCTATTTATCCAAAATAATGAATTATTATATCTTTGTAGTGAGTAAGTATGAACCCCATATGTATAGAGAGACCCATATTTATGGCTAGGGACTGTCCTTGTGTGTGTGGCTCAAAGTGAGACAGAATAGACATCTCTAGTCTCTTCTCCCCATACCATTCTCCAAGCGAAACGATCATTACTGCCAGAAGTAGAAGCAGGAAGTGATTTTCTCTTTCCAATATAAGGGGTACTGGGCTAGATTATATCTGTTCCCTTAAATGTTATTCATCTAGGGAATATGATTGGGTTCCATACAACTTTTGATCACTTTGCCATTTTGGAGGGAAGGAGAATCCCAAGCTCTCTATCCAATTACTATCCTCAATGAACACATATGGAACACATATAGCAAAGAAATCTGTTTATTCAAGTCTTAGCAAAACTGAAATCAAAGAAAATATGCATAGGAGAATATATATTAGACAATGCAGGATGAAGGAGCTTTCTCATTTGGAGTGAGTTAACTCAACTCAACCAAGAGAGTGTCCATGATCCAAGGGGAAAATTTCCAAAGAAGAGCCACCTGGGAACAGGGACATAATGGTCCTCTCATGTCTTCCCAGAATCTTTTCCTTCAGTAACCTGAAGTGATGGTACCTTCTTCCATCTTCTCTCTCAAAGCTGGAAGCCAGGAGCATCCAAATGATGTCTCTCCCTAAGTGAAACTAAATGAGAACTGAACTCCTTGCCCTGAAGATCATACAGGGCAAGGCCTTCATCTCTATCAATAAGAAGGAAGTCCTTTACCAATGTGGGGTTTTGGCAGAGAGGTTAAATCAATATACAACTAGCATCTATTAATGTCTTATGTGCAAGGGACTTAGGGTGAGCCATGATAACTGCCTTCAAAGCATCCATGGCATAGAAGAAGGATTAAATTTATTCTGCTTGGTCCCAGTGGGGAGATATAAGGACAAAAGGTAGAAGGTGGATGGTTTTCAAATTAAGGTTTGATGCAAAGACAACCTTAACAAAGCTTTATAAATGCAGAATGATGACCCTGGAGGAAATAGGTTTTCTCTCAGTAGAAGTCTTTTAACAAAGACTGGATGACCACTTGCTGTGTATGCTATAAAAAGAATTCTTGTTCATTTATGAATTAAGACTGGATGTTTTCTGAGATTCTTATAATTCTGTGACTGTCATTATATAATGTAACTCCAGCTGCGCATTCTGGAGCGGTACCCAGGGAGAGGTCTATGGTCCAGACCCTTGACTCACCCTTGACCTTGAGAATAAATATTGTCCCTTAGAGTCAAAGCTCAAGGGATGCAGAGTATCTATTCTGCTGCCAGTCCCACTGTGGCCTTGTGCTCTTTCTTTATCTATTATGACCAAGGTCTCACCTTTTATCTCACTCCCTGTCCTCTCACCTTCTTCCTGGTTTAAGAGTCTCTTTAGGTCTCCTAGCTTACAGCCAAATTTCTTGGAGTCAATGATACTATATCACAGCGCAGTCCTTGGTCTTTGTTCCTAGGCTTATTTGATGCAGGCTGTCTGTGTGTTCACGCAGTAAGCTCGGCACCCATTGATTGCTTACCTGGCTACCTTACTCAGCAGATGGGTAATGGAGTGGCTAGAATGCTGAATCTGAAGTCAGGAAGGTCTGAGCTTAAATCTAGCTTCAGAGACTTATTAGATGTATGACCCTGGGCAAGTCCTTTAACCTCTTTTTGCTTCTGTTTCCTCATCTGTAAAATGGGGACAATAACAACACCTACCTCCCGTGGTTATTGTGAGTATTAAATGAGATAATAATTCTAAAGTGATTAGCACAGTCCCTGCTACATAGTAAACTTATATAATCTTAGTTATTTTTAATTACTACTTTGTTGTTGTTGTTCAGTTGTGTCCAACTCTTCATGACCCCATTTGGGGTTTTCTTAGCAAAGATACAGGAGTGGTTTGCAATTTCATTCTCTAGATTATTTTCCGTGAAGAACTGAGACAAACAGGGTTAAGTCACTTACCCAGGGTCACACAGCTAGGAAGTACCTGAGACCAGATTTGAATTTAGGAAGATGAGTCTCTTCTGTGCCACTACCACCTCAGCTTCCTCCTCCTCCTGCTGCAGCTGCTGCTGCTGCTGCTACTGCTGCTGCTGCTACTGCTGCTGCTGCTGCTTCTCCTCCTCCTCCTCCTACTACTACTACAACTACTACTACCACCACTACCACTACTGCTACTACTACCACTACTACTATTGCTGCTGCCCTGGCACCATCTACTTCCCACTGGCTCTGCCACTGACCGCTATTAGATCTTCTAGTCTTTGTTTACTACCAATTTCCATACTCTCACAATATTTCCACTACATACCTAAATCTACTTCAGCACTTATTTGCTAAGATCTTGTTGGAGATCTATATCTATATCTCTCTATCTCATCTATATTTATACATCTATGTCTATATCATCTATGTCCATATCTATACCTATAATCTTTATATCTCACTAAGGAAGACACACAGCTATTCCTCAGGCCCTGACAATTCCTGATATGGCCTATCCCTAGACCACCAAGATCCAGTACTGAAAATAACCTTCTCCAGGGTCTTTACACTTATTGTTGCTTCTTTCTTTTCCTTAATTTCATTAGTGGCAGTCTCAGGATTATACACTTTAGAATTGGAAGATAAATTATCTAATACATATCCCCTGATTCAGAGATTGGTCAGTCAACAAACATCATGTACTTACTACATTCTAGGGTCTGTGCAAAGTACTAGGGATACAAATACAAGCTGAAAGAAAGAAAGTCTCTGCCCACAAGGAGCTTATATTCTAATCAAAGAAGACAACAAATAAAAGGAAATTGAAAGGAAATTGTAGAGAAAGTTCTTTGGAGAGGTAGTCAATAATGCCGCTGATGTCCAGAAAAGAGAAGTAACTTGGCCAAGGGCACAAAATTAATAAAGGGCAGATCCTGGATTCGGAAGGGGAATAAAGGGGATGGTCATATACTATGTACTAGGCACTCTGCTAAGTGCTTAATCTCATTTGATCCTCCTAAAAAACTTAAGAGGTGGCCCCATTTTATAGTTGAGGAAACTGAGGCCAAAATCCCATATTAGCTCTGTTAGGTAAGAAATGAGGAGATATTTCAGGAGACAGAGGTGCTGTAGATCATAAAATGAAGGAGTTTATGGTTCTATCCTCCAATAAAAGGGAACAGAGGGCTCTGCTAAGATGGAGAGTAACAAGCCTGATTGGATCTTACACATGATGAGGTTTCCAAGTGATGAAGATACTGTGAAAAGGGTGGGGTCCAGAGCATGGGGCATGATGGAGAAGCCAAATAAGTCCAGGATGAATGCTGCCGGTGACATCAAAGAGGTCTTTGAAAATCAGTCTTGTCCAACTCTTGTCACTTTAAAGCCTAGATTCCTTTTCACATAGCTTGGATTGTGGTTAAGGTGCCCTGTCCCTAATGGAGGAGCTATGGTGCCACTTGTGTTTTATGAGTCAGTCAGCAAGGCAGAGGCTTCAGGTAATAATTTATCACTGGACAGTTCTCTGTGTGTTATATGTACAAGACTTACAAGTAACTTGCAAATATAACTGCAGACATGCCTAGTGAACTGAGGGGACACAGATGGAATGAGATATATTGGTTTCCTTTTCCATAGTGGAGAAGTCCCAGCAGGAGACAAAAATTCACTCAGGAGAAACTGTCCCTGAGGCCTCTAGTTACCACCTTGCTGTTTGTTTCCTGCTAAGATACCACCTGCTTCCTCATGTCACTTACTATAACCAGCTGTTTACATTGATGCTCTTGCATATTATTTATCCTGTTGAACTGTACTATTTGCATATGGTCCAGCATGGGTAGAAATTGGAGCCCATGCCATCTTCTGGCACAAATAGTTGGATCACTCCCTTCTTGTGTTTCTACTATATTGTGTTCCTCACTATGGCATGCAGCAGTCATATTCCTAAAGTTACTATGTAAGTCAGTTGTTTAACCTAATATGCGGGAGAAATATTAGTCATTTAAAAAAAGACAAAAACATGTTTAAAATTTAAAGACAAATGTTAAATTTCACAGGGCAGCTAGGTGGCACAATGGATACAGCACGCACCCTGGAGTCAGGAAGACCTGAGTTCAAATTCGACCTCATGTACTTAGGAGGAGTGTGACTCTGGACAAGTCACTTAACCCTGTTTGCCTCAGTTTCCTCATCTGCAAAATGAGCTGGAGAAGGAAAGAGCAAAACACTGAAATATCTTTCCTAAGAAAACCCCAAATGAAGTTGTGAAATCAGACAGATATGACTGAAAATAGTAAATTTCTCAATTTCAGTAACAAAAACATCAAGTTTTAGAAGTAGCCAGAAAACTATTAGAAGTCTTTCTTCTAGAGTCGGAATTGTGTTCTGCCTTTCTTGGCTTTGCACAGTACCTGACATATAGCCTAAAAAGGCTTGTTGATTGATTGAATGGTGAGCAATGAAGAAACATGAATTCAGATAACCTAGGATAATTACACAGTAAAAAAAATAATTGAGGAAACAATGGACTCTAGCATTCAAGGAGCAAAGGAATTCAAGTTCCAAAACAAAATAGCATGTCTAGCAAAGCTAAGCCTGATAGTAAAGAAAAAATGTAGATCTTCAACATAAGGGACACATTTGTAAACACTCTACACCAGAGAAATAAAAGAAAAATAACTAAGTATAATTATGAAGAAAAAATCTAAGTAATAAAATCATTTTTTTCATTAGAGGATTTTTTAAAGAAACAATCAAACTGATTTTTAAAAGGAAAAACAAAAATATAAAGAGCAAAATATTTAAAGATACTTAAAAATCAGATGAAGGAAAGAGAAAATAATGAATTATACTTCATAGACTAAGCCCCATACTTCCCTTTAAGAGGATCCATATATATTTTTAGAGAGATAACAAGGAAGAAGGAAGTTGGAGGCTTCCTCAGCCAGTTTATAGATGAGCAGAGAAGGGAAAATAATTTCTTTATTCTCTCAACAAAAGTTGGGACTGTGAGAGAGTAGGACAAAAGCAACATATAGGAGGGAATTGGATGGAAAGTGTTGAGGATGCATCTTCCCTCTGAATGGGAAAAGAAAGGATGACACTAAGGGTCATTTCTATGGTGCCAGGTCTGATAAGAGATAGGGGCTTTATAATTGTTTTGTCTGGGGGAAATTTGTATAATAAGTAACCATTTTCACTTAAGAAAATATTATTATACAGTAGTATTACATCCCACTCCAGGTACTGTAAATTGCCAAGGGCAGCCAGTACCAATAGTTTTAGGGGAAAAATAGAACCAAAGATTGAATACTTTTGGCATCAGGAGTGAGTGGTCGGTGATCTTGACAGGAGGAAAGAGGCCTTATCATGGTGAGTGAATAGAGACACAATTCACCATTACTTCCTCCATGAATTGATATTTCTAAGAGTGGAGCACAGTATATTTCACCAATATGATACCCACAGCAGCTGTTATGAATATGCTGGCATATTCCAAGGTTTGAATCACAAGATATAACAGACTCTTCACATGGAAGATAGAACTAAAACATTTATTCAAACACCAGAAAGCCAAATGTATCACAGCAACAGAGAAATCTATACACAACATCATTGTAGGGGGCACGGCCATCTCTAAGCCTTCCCCCTGCTAGGGCCTACCCAAAAATGAACACTCACAGCTCACTACCTGGTTTCCCTCTCTCACTAAGTTCTAACTACTCTCATCCCCAGATTCCTCTCAGCTCTGCACCACCCTTCCTGCTCTACCCATTCAGCAAGCTCCTCCTACCACAGTCTCATGTGACTTAGGCTTCCATTTGACTCAGTCAGGTCACAGGGGTCTATTAATGCATGGGAAAGATCTTTCCATTTACATTATCATTATGCAGTATAAACAGGGGAGGATGATTAAGATCTCCAAATGGGACAAAGTAAAAAAGGGAGTTCAAGTTTGAAGTCCATAAACTTTACCATTATGAGAAAGTTAGAAAGAAAAAGAATAAGAAGTAACATTTCAATGTAGGAATTACAGGATATAATTCAAAACAGAATAAAAAGGAGGGACATAACTTAGAGGGAAAAATCAAGGAAAATTTCTTAGAATGGGCATACTACAAAAGACTGTTAATAAACAACAGAACTGAAGGGATGCAAGCAGCTAGGGATGGGTGTGGACTGGGGCAAGACAAGTCAAAAATGGGGGAGAGGCAGATACAAAATTAGGATATATTAATAATTTAAATCAATTTGAGAAACTAGATAGGGTAGACAAAAAGGGAATGGAATTATAAAAATAATATAAGCAAAACTAATCTCAGGGATAAAATACTGACTGAAGAGTAAGGACATAAAATCAAATCAAAAGAAGTGGGAGAAAAAATGACTATATATTGATTTGGAAAATCATAAAGTAACATTATCTATGTTGTATTGTATTTTTATCTATTTTATTATTATTATTTATCTATTTTCCAATTACAATTTACTCTAGGTCAGACAGTACTATTATCTGGATTAAACCTTCTAATAAAGCAATTTGCATCTGCTTCTCTTCCCTCTTTTTATGGCCTAACAAATACCTTTATAAGTAAACATATGTACAGAATGAAAATGAGAGGCAGATAAAAAATGATGTGCATTAAGCAGTTTAAAAAAAGCAGGAGTCTTGATCAGATCATCAAATAAAGCAAAAATGAAAAGTCACAAAGTCAGGAGAAATGGGGATTCAGCATCGTGCTTAAAGCTAATGTTGATAATGAAACAATATTGATGCTAAATACACATGTGAACCAACTGGTAGAGCATATAAATTCCTAAAGGAAAATTTAACTGAATTGCAAAAAGGCAGAAGTAGTAACCCTATAGTTATATGAAGCTTTAATGATATTCTCTCAGAGTTAAAGAAACCTAATATATAAAAAATAAAAAATAAAGAGATAAACAAACTCTAATGGAAAAGTTAAAAATGAAAGCCATATAATGTATTCTGAATGGCAACATTAACTATTCTATGTTTAGAATGGTGAGGGACCTCAAAGTCATGCAACACATTATCCTCATTTTAAAGATGAGGATAGGTGTGCATGGTCGGGGGACGGAGCCAAGATGGTGGAGTAGAAACAGCTCATCCAAGCCACTCTGCCCCCAGATTCCCCGCAAACTATGTAAAAGGGGACTCTGAACAACTTCTGGAGCCCCAGCACCCACAGAACGACACAGAGAAGCTAACCTCCCGCTGAGGACAGCCCAGCAGCCCTGCAGGAAGGACCAGCGCAGTGGTCTGGGACCTGGCAGCGTGCAGCGCGCAGAGCGCAGGAGCCGAGCCGAGCCCATGTCCACATGAGCCGAGGTTTTAGCCCCAGGGCGGCAGGGCCAGCAGCCGGCCGGAGGAACCTCAGAACACGAGGAGCTGTGGTGACTCCAGAATTATCAACATAGACTTGCCTAGGACAAAGTAAGAGGTTAGTGTCCTATGGACTTTGGGTCAGGTATTTAGGGAATGCGTCAGCTCCCTCCCCTGGGGGCTAGAAGCCACTGAAGACAAACGCCATTTTGTAGTTTTCAGAGGCAGCTCCCGCTCCAAGCCTGCAAATTTGTAGGGAGATCCAGCGATCAGTCTTGGGGGGTAATCGCTCTTGCTTTAACCTCCCTGGATCTGGATTGTGATCTAGGGTGGAAGTCGTGGGTGGGTTTACAGCTTGCTAGAAACGGAAGTTGCCCCCCACACGTTCGGGACGAAAATTCCTCTATCTGGCCTTAAAGCCATAGTGTGGCAACAAGCCCAAAAGTCAAGTAATTAAGTGGCAACATGCCAAGGCAAAGGAAACAGAAAATGCAACCCTAGACTCCTATTTTGGGAGCATAGAGAGGGAAAAGGACTGTGAGGTCAGAAGTCCTGCTCCAAAAGGCCCAGGGGAAAACATGAGCGGGTTGCAGGCCATATAGGACCTTAAGAAGGACTTTAAAAATCAAATAAGAGAAGTGGAGGAAAAATTGGAAAGAGAAATGAGAAGGATGCAGGAAAAGTATGAAATGAGGGTCAACAGCCTGACTGAGGAAAACAACACCTTAAAAAATAGACTAACTCGGGGCGGCTAGGTGGCACAGTGAATAGAGCGCCGGCCCTGGAATCAGAAGGCCCTGAGTTTGGAGCCGGCCTCTGACACTTAATCCATACGAACAAAAAAACCTAGCCGTGTAACCTTGGGCAAGTTACTTAACCCCAATTGCCCTAAAGGGGCGGCTAGGTGGAGCAGTGAGTAAGAGAGCCGGCCTCGGAGTTTGGATGACCCGAGATCAGATCCGGCCTCAGAAAATGAGCACCCACGCATAAATAATGACTAGCCGTGTAACCTTGAGCAAGTTACTTAACCCCAATTGCTTTTAAAAAAAAAAAAAAAAAAAATAGACTAACTCAAATGGCAAAGGAGGCCCAAAAGGGCAATGAGGAGAAGAATGCCTTAAAAAGTCGAATTTGCCAGATGGATAAAGAATCTCAAAAGTTCACTGAGGAGATTCATTCCTTCAGAGTTAGACTGGAGCAAATGGAAGCTAATGACTTTATGAGAAATCAAGATGCTGTTAAGCAGATCCAAACAAATGAAAGATTAGAAGGCAATGTGAAATATCTCATGGGAAAAACCACTGACCTGGAAAATAGATCCAGGAGAGACAATTTAAAAATTATTGGACTACCTGAAAGCCATGATCAAGGAAAGAACCTAGAAATCACCCTTCAAGAAATTCTCAAGGAAAGCTGCCCTGATGTTTTAGATCCAGAGGGCAAAATAGAGGTTGAAAGAATCCACAGATCACCTCCTGAAAAAGATCCCAAAAAGAAAACTCCCAGGAATATTATAGCCAGGTTCCAGAATCCCCAGATCAAGGAGAAAATACTACAAGCAGCCAGGAAGAAACAATTTCAATATTGTGGAAACACAATCAGAATAGCCCAGGACCTGGCAGCTTCTACACTGAGGGATCAAAGGGCATGGAATATGATATTCCAGAGGGCAAAAGAACTGGGAATGAACCCAAGGGTCACCTACCCAGCAAAACTGAGTATTTTGTTTCAGGGGAAAATATGGTCATTCAGTGGAATAGAGGACTTTCAAGCATTCTTGAGGAAAAAACCAGAGTTGAATAGAAAATTTGACATCCAGACACAAGAAGGAAGAGATGCCTGAGAAGGTAATCAGGGAAAAGAAATCAAAAGGAACTTATCAAAGTTGAACTATTTACATTCCTATATGGAAAAGCAATAACTGTGACTGATGATATCTTTCTCACTATGAATATAATGGAAGAAGGGTGTGTGGTCATATGAATACATATGTGAATGTGTGTGTATATGGTTACAGTTATATATGGATAGAGGGCATAAGTTGAATTTGTTGGGAAGGGAGAATACTCAAGGGATGAAATTATGAGGTGAGAGAGGAAAGTGGTGATGGGGAGAAACTGGGTAGGGTAAATTATCCCATGCAGAAGAAGCAAGGGGAAGTGGTTGCAAAAGAGGGAGAGAATAAGGAAGCCTAAAAAGGCAAAACCACATTCACATTGAATTTGGTTCAGGGAGAAAATGACATACATACTAAATGGGATATCTCAACCTGCAGTAGGATAGGGGGAAAGGGGATGAGAGGAGGGATGATGGATGGGAGGGCATCCTTGCGGTGAGGGGAGGTTGGAAGTACCCACTATAGAAGAGGGACAGGATCATGTAGGGAATGGACCAGGTTGGGGGTGGGATGAGTGGGAGGGAATTATAAGCAGCCTTGTACAATATATCTACTATGATAATGTTTTGCATAGCTAGACATGTACAACATATACTGAATTACTTATCACCCCAGAGGGAATGGGTGACAAGGGAGGAAGGAAATGGATCTGAAATTCGAGGTCATAACATTAAATGTTTCAAATATATATAAATACTATTATTAATACTCTTTTGCTTGTAATAGGGAGATAAGATGTGCAGGCATTGGGACACAAAGACTCACCTTCCTCTAATGGAAAAGTCGATGGGGGTATGGGAGAAGGTATGGGAGAGAGCAGATTGGAGGAAGCTATATCTTGTGGGATTACTATTCTGGGAGGTTGGGTAGGGGAATAATGGGGGGAAAATGATTGTAACTCAAAATCTGGTGGAAATGAATGATGTAAAACAGAAGTTAATAAAGCATTTGTTTAAAGATGAGGATTATGAGGATACTGACAAGGATACATTGAGAAAAGTGACTTGCCCAAAGTTGTAAGTGACAGAGCTAGGATTCATACTTTGAGTCTCCAATGGCCTCTGATTTCCAATGATAAGTATAGTGTTCATTCCAGTGTACCACACTGCCTCAAATTTTATACATATGCATACATGCATGCATGTATATGTACATATATTCATACATACATATATGTATGTATACATATGTGTGTAAATTCCTTAGCACTACATGATCTTTTTTCCAGAATAGACTATGTGTTAAGACTGAAAAATTCTGAATGTAAAAAAGCAGTTATACAGGGTGGCTAGGTGGTGCAGTGAGTAGAGCGCCAGCCCTGGAGTCAGAAGGACCTGAGTTCGGATCCGAGCCTCAGACACTTAACACACACAAACAAAAACCTAGCTGTGTGACCTTGGGCAAGTTACTTAACCCCAATTGCCCTCCAAAAAGCAAAAAAAAAAGCAGTTATACTAAACACATTCTTTATATATTATAACACAATTAAAATAGTCATTAATAGAAAGAACATAAACAAAACACACAGAACTAAATGACATTCTGAATAATGAGTAAGTCAAAGAAGAAATAATAGAAAAATTAATGACTATGTGAAAGAGAACAAATAGTGATGCAATATACCAAAGTTTTGGGGTTGTAGCTACATTAGTTTTCAGAGGAAAAATTATCTCTCTGAAAACATCCATTAACCAAATAGGAAAACAGAGAATTAATGAGCTGAATATGCAATTAAAAAAAACAACTAGAGGATAATAAGCACAAAGGAGGAAATCTTTAAAGTTGGAAGAGATAAAGATGAAGTGGAAAACAGAAAGAATCAACAAACCTTTTTCTTTGAAAAGGCTCGAAAAATTGATATACCTTTAGCTGATCTGATTACAAAAGAGAGCAAAATGAAAATGCCAAAAATAACATTTGAATAAGATGTACTCAAAAAACAGGAAGAAAATGAAAAAGAATGAACAGAATTAAGTGTGTGTGTGTGTGTATAAAATATGTATGTATGCACACACATAATGTAAATTGAGATGTGCTTTACCATACTCCCTTTAAGAGAATCATTTGGTTCTGAAACCTAAACCAGGAAATGATAAAGGAAATAAAAGGAACTATTTAAATGACTATTTCTATATAAATACTATTTCAGTACCTGACATGTCCTAAAAATGTGTGTTGATTGATTGAATGGTGAGCTATGAAGAAACATGAATTCCAATAACCTAGGATAATTCCACATCCACAAAAAAAAAAGTATTGAGCATTCAAAGGAGCAAAGAAATTTAAGTTGCAAACCAAAATAACACATGCTGCAAAATTTAACCTGATCATTAAGAAAAAAATTTAGACCTTCAAGAAAAGAGACATTTTTAAGCACTCTATACTGGAGAAACATGAGAAAAGCAACTAAAAACAACTATCAAGAAAAATCTAAGTAATAAAATCAGTCTTTCCATTATTATAGGCTTTTTTAAAAGAAAAAAATGAACTAATTGATAAACAGAAGAACAAAGATATAATCAAAGTGCAAAATATTTAAAGATACTTTAAGAATCAGGTGAAAGAAAAGAGAATGTGATGAATTATATACTAAACCCCATGCTTCCCTTTAAGTAAATCCTTTTATTTTTTGGAGAGATAACACAGAGAGAAGAAGTAAGCTGGAGGCTTCCTCAGCAAGTTTATTCATGAGCAAAGAAGGGATAATTATTTCTTTACCTTCTGAACAAAATTTATAAATGTTACAAATAAAATTATATTACTATAAATAATAAATTTATAAAATCATAAATTATTTAAATAGAAATTTGCTGTTGTGTAGATATAATTATGAGAGTGGCTTGGTTGATTTTGGAGTTAATCTACCAAGCCACCCTCATAATTATATCTATACAGTCCCTGGAAAAATAACAGTAATAAATCCCTCTAATAACCTTCACTATAACCAAGTTTAAATACATTAATCAATACCAAGATGGCTCAATATTAGGAAAATAATCTAATGAATCATATATATTAAAATAATCCCTGGAAGCTACATAATTACATAAAATAATTTTAATATAAACTAATTATGTTAAAAAGTTCTCCAAAGTATGGATATAGAAATTTTAACACAGTAAAATAATATACCTAAAAATAAAATCCTAGCATTGTTTGAAATGGGGATATGTTGGAATTTTTACCAATAAATACAAGAGTAAAGCAAGGATACTTTCTTTTCCACTATTATTTGACATTTTTAGAGATACTAGTAATTTTGATAAGACTAGATATGGGAAAAAAAAGGTATGAACAGAGTCAAGGAGCAGACAAAGTTATCTCTATCTGCATATGGGTTGATGGCTTACTTATAAAGACTCAGACTAAAGAAATTAAAATAATAACTCCATTAAAGTAACAGAATACATTTAGATCTATAAAACCCATCAGCATTTATATGCTAATAATAACCAAAACAAAGGAAACTTTAAGAAGGAAAACCCCATTTAAAAAATAGAAAAATGCATAATTTATTTTGGAGTTAATCTTCCAAACCATCCTCATAGTTATATCTATACAAAATCAAAGTTTTATTTAAAGAAAGAATTAATTAATGGGAAAGATATTCATTGCTCAAGACTGAATCTTGCTAAACAAGAAAAAAAATTCAAATTAAATTACCAAGGGTTTGGTTACTTTATAACACTAGGTAGAATTTATTTGGAGGAACAAAAGGTCTAGAATTTAAGGGACATCATAGAGGGGAAAGTGGGAATAATGGTGAAATAATACTTCTTGATATCAAATTATAGAGCAACCATCATCAAAACAAATTGCTACTTCTTTAAAAAAAAATAGTAAAGTATATAAATGGAGCCATCTCTAGTCAAATAAGATTAGAAACAACCAAATTCAATATTGCATTGTTCAATAAAAACAAGAACATAAAATACTTGGGAAAGGACTCCTTATGTGACAAGACCTGCTAAGCAACCAGTTTAACAAATACAGAATTAGACTAGCACTTTACACTATATAAAACAATATCTTCCAAATAGATACTTGATTTAACTATGAAAGGTAATATTACAAAAAAAAGAAAAGTGGAAGAAAGTGGACTGAATTAGCTTTCATAAGAAAGATGCAACATAGCATAGCATAAGCAGACTAGTGAAGTAAAGAGAAAGCAGGCTGAGGAGTCAGGAGTCAACAAATTAAAAAAAAATGTATTATGAGCTAGTCTCTATACAAGACACTGGGACATAAAGACAAAAATGACACCATTCCTGCCCACAAAGAGCTTATATTCTATGAGGTAAAGGAGGAGGAGACAATGTGGCCATATATAGCATAAGTATAGACTATGCTGTTTTTCAGTTGTGTCTGACTTCTTATGACCTCATTTAGGATTTTCTTGGCAAAGATGCTAACGTTATTTGCCATTTCCTTCTTCATCCCATTTTATAGATGAGGAACCTAGGTAAATGGGGTTAAATGGCTTGCCTGGGGTCACAGAGCAAGTAAGTGTCTGAGGCAGGATTTGAACTCTACTCTTCCTGATTTCAGGCTCAGCAGCCTATTCACGGTGTCACCTAGTTGCCCCAGTACAGACTATATACAAAATAAGTACAATGTGATTTTTTTTAAGTGGAAGGACACTAGTAGCTAGGGGCATAAGTAAAGGAAGAACTGATTTCAAATCCTGCTTTTGACAAACAATGATAGTAGGATTTTACCCAGCAACTCTCAAATATCATTAAGTTACAGAGCAGTCATTAGTCTGCATTGGCAGAGGGAATTTCCTGATTTGGCTTATAAAGAAAACAAACCAAAATCTTACACAGTTATGTTCATGAGGGGAATAATTGTTTTTCTAAAAAATAATTATGACGCTATACAGTCATCAACAAATATAGGGATTTTTATGTTCCAAGAAGAATGCAATTGAGAATTGCACTTGAAGTTATCAATATCCAGTCTATGCAGCTTATTTTTTATGTATGTAACAAATGGAACACAAATGTCATTCCAGGATTATTCTGTTCATCTGTGGCTCTGAACTTTCTTCTGCTCTTTTCTGTGTATTTTATAAATACTTCACTAATGCTCTTTTTTCTTTTTTGGACATCATTATTAATATCCCATTTCCCCCTTTAAATTCTCCTCACCCACAATTAAAGTAAAACACAACCAAATTACAACAGAAACAAGCCCTAAATATTCTCCCTTGTTATAGATAAATACAGGCAAGGAAAAAGGATCCATAACTTTGCCATGTCAGAAAAAGATAGGTTTCATTCTTCATTTCTAGGCCATCACCTCTCTGCCATGGTAATAAGTATGATGCATCATTGATCATCTAGAGTTATAGTGAGTCATAGCATTGATTAGAATTCTTAAGTCTTTCTAGGATTGTTTTCATTTATGACTGTTGCAGTTATTATATACATTTTCCTTGGTTCTTAGTTTAAATCTACATCAATTTATATTTCAAAATTTCCCTGAATCTAATCCTTTTGTCAGTTCTTATCATATAATAATATTCCATTAAATTCATATATCAACGTTTCTCAATTCTGAGGGTAAAAATTCTTAACCAAATAAGAAATATCACCAATGATAAAGCATATGATTTAGATTACATGAAATGGAGAAATTTTTGCATGAATAAAATTAATGCAACTATCATAAGAGGAAAAAACTGTTGATTAGGGGGAGGGAGCGAAACTCTATTAAAGGTCTGATCTCTAAGATAAATAGGGAATTAATACAAATATATAAGACAAAAGTAATTTCCTAATGAATAAGCAAAGTATATGAAAAAATAGTTCTTAGAAGAATTGTACACTATTAAGAAACATATCCAAAACAAAGAAGAGAAATGCAAATCAAAGTCATTCTGACATTTCACCTTATGTCTAACAAATTGAAGAAGTTAACAAAATGTGGAAATACTATTAGTGGATATGCAAGGAGACAAGTCCACTAATACACTGTCCATGGAGCTATAAACTGTTCTAACAATTCTGGAATGCAACACATGATTATGCTTAAACATGAATAAAATACCCATGTGTTTGGATCTAGAGATTCTACCTTTAGGCATAAATACCAAGAAAGCCAAAGATAGCAGGGGAGGTTTCATATTTTCCATGACATTTATAATAACTCTGTCTGTGTTTGCAAGGTTTCTGCTTTCTTTTAAGTTATTGTCCAGTGAACAGATAAGACAACCATAATACAAAATGTTGCTGAAGTATATTTTGAAATTTCCAAACAAAATCTTTGTGTGATCTTGAGTAAGATTGGCATCAATAGCAAAGGGCACTGGAGAATTAAAGACACCTTCGTGACAGGAGAAAGTGGCAGAGAAGGCTTTATGGGTAATAATAATATTGTGAGCTAACATGATAGTGTTCACTTTGTGCCAGGCACTGCGCTGGACTCTTTACAGTGATTTTCTCGATTGATCTTCACAACATGATAATATCTCCCAGTGTCCTGCTCGCTCCTCTTTTTAGAGAGCTATCCCATATAACAAAATAAAGAGGAAAAGAATTAAGATTATGAAGTACCTACTATGTGCTAGGCACTGTACTAAGTATTTTTTTTTTTACAATTATCTTATTTGATCTCCATAACTATCCTGGAAGGTAGATGTTATTATTATCCCCATTTTAAAGAAGAGGACACTGAGGTAAACAGAGGTTGAGTGACTTGTCCTGGGTCACAGCTTTTATGTGTCAGAGGCTGAATTTGAACTCAGGTCTTCCTGACTTTAGTCCCAGCATTCTATCTACTGTGCCACCTAGCTGCAGGTAATAATTCAGCAGGCAAAAAAGTAAAGGAGGACATTCTGGCCATAGGACAAAAATAGTATGAATAAAGAGATAGAGGTGCTGTGTATAGTAACAGTTACTACTATCGTCATGTTCTGTATTTTCTTGTATTTCTAGCTGTGTCTTATAGTTTCATAGATTTAGAGTTGAACAGGACTTTGTAATGGAAATGCAAATTTAAAGATCTTCCCTGCCCCTAGCTTAAGTACACCTGGAGCCTGTGGTGGGAGGCTTGTTTTTCAGGAAAGCCCACACCTTGATACTTTGTGATTGGGCAGTGGGTCCAGAAGGTTGTTACATTCTCTGAGCCAGGAGAAGGCTATATCAACCCTGAGGAGAGGCTTTGCTTTGGGGCTCACTTTGAGAAGTGTTGTGTGATTTGACCAGATGAGACTCTGGGAAGCCGTTGTTGAGAGCCCCCCGGCTTTGAAAACCCAGATGTTGATGCTTCCCTCTCTGGTAACTGTGATTTGGTATTGATATAATGGTTGGACAGTTTGGAAGCCGGTCTGTTTGATCTGTAAGTTCTGTAACTCTGAAGTTTGGGGTGCTGACCTTTTTCCCCTGAACTAGGTAATGTGTTTGTTTGATTAAAGTAAGCTTGTTAACCCATTTTGAGTTGCTTTCCTTTACAAAAGCAGATCTAAGAAACTGTGTTGGCAGTCACCCTGGGGATATTGGGGTGCTTGCTGCTACAGACTTTCCAGGCCATCTAGTCTTATCTGACCATTTTACAAATGAAGAAACAGAGACCAGAGTGGTTAAATATTTCGCTTGTGGTCACACCAATAATGAGTAGAAGACAATGATTGTAAACCTAGGTGCTCTGGCTCCAAAGTCGGCACTTTCTCCCACTATACTGTACTGTGCCTCCCTTTGTCCTTCACCAAGGAATTGATCAATAAATTTGCTAAGTGCCAAGTACTGTCTTAGGCACTGAGGATACAAAGAAAATGTATGGTTGGTGCAGTTGTGCAATACAGCCTGGTTCCTAGTTTCCCACTTGATGCCATCTTCCTTTTCATCCTATTTCTCTTTAGTAACTACTGAGTATCCTATATACTTCAGGTATTATTCCTGTGAAACACAATATGATGTGATCAGCACCATATTTTCCAGTTGGAACCTGCTTTGCTACAGCAGTCTGGTCTTTTTTTAGCTTTCCTTTCAGAATTTTTATTTTGTTTGTTTCTATACTGGCAGGAGGTAGTGTGAAATCTGAATTCTAATGGAAGACACAATCATACATTTAGTGGAGCTGGATTGGTCTCCTGCAATGCTATGTTAAGGGTGGCTGATTGTTAGATAAACACCAAAAGCCTTTGGAGAAAAGATTTTTTTTTTTAAATAAGAAGGACCAGGTAATTTCGTGCTACTAATTTGTTTTAATACTTAATGGAAGAATGTAATAGAGGCTTTTATTACATGGAATTTTTTTAGAATTATTGGAACAAAACTTTGTTCCCCTGTTAATTCACTACATGAATCTAAGTAGCTTCTTCCCCTGCAATGCCTCAGTTTTCTTCTCTAAAAATGTGATTGTCTGGCCCCAAGGAGGAGAAATATCTCATATTCACAAGCAACTTACTAAGGTATGATTTATTGATATTAAAATAAAGGACACAGTGAAAATATATAACAGATTGTGGTGTGGCCTCTTGGGAACATTTTGTATTGATCTGGGACATACTACAGCACAGAGGAGCTGGTTAGCTCTTCCAAGATGGTAGACTTATCTAAACAGCATCTTAATTTGAGAGTTTGGACCTTTTTATATTCAAGAGGACAAAGAGAAGGAGAGCCCTTCACACACAGTAAATCTAGGGTAAAGAGCTGACAAAAACCTTACAATATACTTATCCTGAAGAAGTTATATAAGAATGCCCACAAGATTGGTCAAATCACAAGTGGTGACTGGGATTTTTCTATGCAAGGGCTGGCAAGTAGCATGAAACTCACCCTTAAAAACCCTTAAGTCAACTTTTTAAAGATAAGTATCCATGGGAGATATAGAGGAGACAGAGATAAAGAGACAAATGAAGGAGATTCTCTGTGTGTGTGTTCTTTCTTTTTTTTTTTTATTAATTTATTAGTTTAGTTTCAGTTAACAAGATTCAATTCCATATTTCCTTGATTTTCAAATTTCCTTTACTTCCCTACCCCCTCCCCTCATGACTGCATATAGTACACTATAGGGTCTGCAAATGCATTCATATTAGACATTATTCCAATTACAAAGGCGTATTGTACTAGGTGGGATAAAAGATGGTAAGGAAGAAATAAAACCAAACAATGAAAAGAACAAGATCATTTAGTTTGCTTCCATCAGGATTCAGGCTCAGTTCTTTCTAGTTATATCTCTGGATGGCACATTTCTCACTTTCTTGAGTCTTTCGGGATTAACTTATATCACTGCATTGCTGAAAAGAGTCCAGTCTGTCATAGTTGGTCATCACAGATATGGTATGTCTGTGATTGTATACAAATTTCTTCTGATTCTACTCTTCTCGCTCAGCATCAGTTTGTATAAGTCTCTCCAGGTAATTATGAAATCCATCACCTCCTCGTTTCTTATAGCACAATAATATTCCATTACATTCATATACCACAACTTGTTTAGCCATTCCCCAATTGATAGGCACCACTTTAGTTTCCAGTTCTTTGCAACCACAAAAAGGGCTGCTAAAAATATTTTTGTACATATGGGTCTTCCTCCCACTTCTATGATCTCTTTGGGATATAACCCTAGAAGTGGTATGGCTGGGTCAAAGGGTATGAAATTATTTATAATCCTTTGGGCATAATTCCAGATTGCTCTCCAGAATGGTTGGATAAGTTCACAACTCCACCAGCAATGTATTAGTGTTCCAATTTGTCCACATCCTCTCCAGCATTTGTCACTTTCTTGTTTTGTCATCTTAGCCAATCTGGCTGGAGGGATGTGGTATCTCAGAGTTGTTTTGATTTGCATTTCTCTAACCAACAGTGATTTAGAGCATTTCTTCATATGCTTATAGATATCTTTAATTTCTTTCTCTGAAAACTTCCTATTCATATCCTTTGACCATTTAACAATTGGGGAATGACTTGTATTCATATAGATTTGGCTCAATTCTCTATAAATTTTAGAAATGAATCCTTTATCAGAGACATAGGTTGTAAAAATTCTTTCCCAATTTCCCACCTCCCTCTTGATCTTGGTTAAATTGGCTTTGTTTGTGCAGAAGCTTTTCAGTTTAATGTAATCAAAATTATCCATTTTGCATTTTATAATGCTCTCTAATTCTTGTTTGGTCCTAAAATCTTCCCCTCTCCACAAATCTGTCAGGTAACCTATTCCTTGCTTTCCCAAATTGCTTACATTATCATCCTTTACACCTAGATCATGCACCCATTTAGACTTGATTTTGGTATATGGTGTTAGATAGTGATCTATGCCCACTTTCTGCCATACTGTATTCCAGTTTTCCTAGCAGTTTTTGTCAAATAGTGCATTCTTATCCCAAAAACTGGGGTCTTTGGGTTTATCGAACAATAGATTACTATATTCATTAACTGCTGGGTCTCCTGCACCTAATCTATTCCATTGATCCATTACTCTACACCTCTGCCAGTACCAAGCAGTTTTGATGACTGCTGCTGTATAATACAGATTAAGATCTGGCATAGCTAGTCCACCTTCCCTAGCATTTCTTTTCATTAATTCCCTTGATATTCTAGACTGTTTGTTTTTCCAAATAAATTTTGTTATTATTTTGTCTAACTCTAGAAAGTAGTTTTTTGGTAAATTGATTGGTATGGCACTAAATATATAGTTTAGTTTGGGTAAAATTGTCATTTTTATTATATTAGCTCGACCCAGCCATGAGCAATTGATATTTTTCCAACTATTTAGATCTGATTTTATTTGTGTGAGAAGTGTTTTGTAGTTGTGATCATATAGATTCTGGGTTTGTTTTGGCAAGTAGATTCCCAAATATTTTATAATGTCTACGGTGACTTTAAATGGGATTTCTCTTTCTATCTCTTGCTGTTGAGTTTTATTAGAGATGTACAGGAATGCTGAGGATTTATGTGGATTTATTTTATATCCTGCAACTTTGCCAAATTTATTTATTGTCTCAAGTAGTTTTTTACTTGATTCTCTAGGATTCTCTAAGTATATCATCATATCATCTGCAAAGAGTGACAGCTTGGTCACTTCTTTGCCTAATTTGATTCCTTTGATTTCTTTTTCTTCTCTAATTGCTACTGCTAGTGTTTCTAGTACCAGATTGAATAAGAGGGGTGATAGTGCACACCCTTGTTTCACTCCTGATCTTATTGGAAAGACTTCTAGTTTATCCCCATTGCATATAATACTTGCTGATCGTTTTAAATAGATGCTAGCAACTGTTTTAAGGAAAGCTCCATTTATTCCTATACTTTCTAGTGTTTTTAATAGGAATGGATGTTGTACTTTGTCAAAGCCTTTTCTGCATCTATTGAGATGATCATGTGGTTTCTGCTAGTTTTATTGTTGATATGCTCAATTATACTCATGGTTTTCCTAATATTAAACCATCCTTGCATTGCTGCAATGAATCCTACCTGATCAGAGTGTATTATTTTTGTGATTAGTTGTTGGAGTCTTTTGGCTAATATTTTATTTGGAATTTTTGCGTCTAAATTCATGAGAGAAATTGGTCTATAATTTTCTTTCTCTGTTTTATCTCTTCCTGATTTAGGAATCAGTACCATATTTGTGTCATAGAAAGAGTTTGGTAGGACGCCTTCTTCACCAATTTTCCCAAATAGCTTGTAAAGTATTGGAATCAATTGTTCTTTAAATGTTTGATAGAATTCACTAGTGAACCCATCTGGCCCTGGACATTTTTTCCTAGGGAGTTCATTGATGGCTTGTTTGATTTCTTTTTCTGAGATGGGGCTATTTAGGTAATTCACTTCCTCTTCAGTTAATCTGGGCAACTTGTGATTTTGTAAATATTCATCCATTTCACTAAGATTGTCATATTTATGTGCATACAATTGGGAAAAATAATTCCTCATTATTTTTTTTTGATTTCCTCTTCATTGGAGGTAGATTCACCCTTTTTATTTTTGATACTCATAATTTGGTTTTCTTCCTTCTTTTTTTTATCATATTGACTAAGGGTCTATCAATTTTGTTGATTTTTTCATAAAACCAGCTCTTAGTTTTATTTATTAATTCAATAGTTTTCTTAATTTCAATTTTATTAATCTCACCTTTGGTTTTCAATATTTCTAATTTAGTACTTAATTGGGGATTTTCAATTTGTTCTTTTTCTAGCTTTTTCAATTGCATGTCCAATTCATTGACCTCCCTTCTCTCTGCTTTAATTAAGTATGCACTCAGGGATATAAAACTTCCCCTGAGAACTGCCTTTAGTGCATCCCACAAATTTTGGTATGCTGTCTCATTATTAACATTCTCTTGAATGAAATTATTGATTGTTTCTATAATTTCTTGTTTGACCCACCAATTTTTTAGGATTAAATTGTTTAATTTCCAATTAGTTTTTAGTCTATCTTTCCATGGCCCTTTATTGCATGTAATTTTTTTTGCATCGTGATCTGAGAATGATGCTCTTAAGATTTCTGCCTTTCTGCACTGGATTGTGAGGTTTTTATGCCCTAGTACATGGTCTATTTTTGAGTATGTACCATGCACTGCTGAAAAGAAAGTAAATTCCTTTTTATCCCCATTCAGTTTTCTCCAGAGATCCATCATATGTAGTCTCTCTAAGATTCTATTCACCTCCTTAACTTCTTTCTTGTTTATTTTGAGGTTAGATTTATTGAGTTCAGAGAGGGGGAGATTAAGGTCCCCCACTAGTATAGTTTTGCTATCTATTTCTTCCTCTAATTCCTTTAACTTCTCCTCTAGGAATTTGGATGCTATACCACTTGGTGCATATATATTAAGTAGTGATATTGCTTCATTCTCAATGGTGCCTTTTAGTAGGATATAGTTTCCTTCATTATCTCTTTTAATTAGATCTATTTTTGCTTTTGCTTTATCTGAGATAAGTATTGCTACCCCTGTTTTTTTTTACTTTAGCTGAGGCATAATAAATTTTACTCCAACCTTTTACCCTTACCCTGTGGGTATCCCTTTGTTTCAAATGTGTTTCTTGTAGACAGCATATTGTAGGATTATGGTTTTTAATCCATTCTGCTATCTGCCTCTGTTTTATGGGAGAGTTCATCCCATTCACATTCACAGTAATGATGACTATCTGTCTCTTCCCCCCATCCTATTCCCTCCCTTTTTTATGTTTTTGTTTCTTCCTTCTCCCTTCCCTTCCTTGAAGTTTTCCCTTTTGACCGCCCCCTCCCACAGTGTTCCCATCCAGTGACCCCCCTTCTTAACTTACCCTCTCCCCTTACTACTATTTCCCTCCCTTCTAATCCCTCCCTTTAGTCTCCTCCTTTTCACCCCCCCTTACCCTCCCACTTATCTATAGGACACAATAAATTTTTATACTTATCAGAGTAAATTACTCCCCATTTGATTCCAAACCAATGAGAGTAAATTTCAAACAGTGCTCCTCTCCCTCCCTCCTTTTCCTCTATTTAATGAATTTATGTGTCTATTCACGTTAGAATCTTAAACTTCACTGATTAAGTTGATCCCTCTTTGAACCAGAACCAGTGAGAATAGTGTTTAAATGATGTTCTTCTCCCTCTTTCTTTCCCCTCTTCTATAGTGTGTTTTGATGCCTCTTCAGATGGCATATTTTACCTTTTCCTAGCTCATCCTTTCCTTTTTCCCATTACAGTACCTTTGATCCTCTTAATAGTCTTTTTTTTTAAGACTTCATGTTAGTGCATTCATACCCACACCCTCTATCTAAGTATAACCCTTTTGAAGGTCATGATAATCATAAAGATTTTGAATATTGACAGTTATCAGCTCCACATATAGGAATGTGAAAATTTTGCTCTTCTTGCATCCCAAGTAATGGGCATGTGTTTGTGGGTGTGGGTGTGTGCACTTCTGCATGTGTGAGTCTATGTTGCCCTTGTTTACCTTTTTATGTCCTTCTGGAGTCTTGTAATTGGAGATCAAATTTTCCATTGAGCTCTGGCTTTTTCATCAGGAAAGTCTGGAAGTCCCTTACTTCATTAAACATCCATCTCCTTGCCTGAAAGATTATGCTAAGTTTTGCCGGGTAGTTAATCCTTGGTTGTAGTCCTAGCTCTCTTGCCCTACAAAATATCAAATTCCAGTCCCTCCACTCTTTTAATGTAGAAGCTGCTAGGTCCTGTGTGATCCTAACTGTAGTTCCTCGATATTTGAATTGTTTCTTTTTGGCTGCTTGTAGAATTTTTTCTTTAATCTTGTATTTCTGAAATTTGGCTACTATATTTCTTGGAGTTTTCAGTTTGGGATCTCTTTCAGGAGGAGTCCCGTGAATTCTATCGATAGCTAATTTATCTTCTGATTCCAGGACCTCAGGACAGTTTTCTTTGACAATCTCTTGGAGGATGTTGTCTAGGCTGCTTTTTTCATCATGGCTTTCTGGTAGACCAATAATTCTTAAGTTGTCTCTCCTGGATCTGTTCTCTAGGTCAGTTATTTTTCCAGTGAGATATTTTACATTTTCTTCCAATTTTTCAATCATTTTTTTTGATTGACTCCTGCTGCATCATAGAGTTCTGAGTTTCAGTTTGATTGTATCTAATTTTTAGCGAGTTATGGTCTTCAGTTAGTTTTTGAAGTTCCTTTTTTAGGGAGGTATTTTATTTTTCCAAGTTGGTCACTGCCTCCCTGATTTGGTCTTTAAAATTTTTCTTAAGCTCCTCCAGGAATGCTATTTGGGCTTGAGACCAGATCATGTTTCCTTCTGTGGTCTCAGGTGTGGGCAGAGAGTCTATATTGTCCCATGTGTTTTGTTGTTCTTGCCCTGCATAGTATGCTCCAATAGACTTTCTTGCCTTCCCCTTCTCCTTCTCAGCTTCCTCCCTTCCCATTGTGACTTCCTGTTTCTTAGTTTCTCAGGCTATGAGTTTAGGGCCTGATCCTTGACTTTGAATACCTCTGGGTGGCTAGTTTATGGCTAAGTGAGGGAAGTCAGTGAGGAATGTACATGTGTAGGTGGGGGTGAGTCTGACCACTTCAGATTTCTGCCTCTATACCCCTGGGCTATAAGTAGGCTTTTGTTGGTGAGGTGAGGTAGGGCTTGTTGGGACCCTTCCCTCTCTTCTCTTCAGACTCCTGGCTGTCTCAGTTACACCCCTTCTTGGAGATTCTCAAGCCTGAGGCTATTTCCATTAACTTGGGATTTCAATCTGGGTGGGAGACTTATCTTTGGGTTTTCTGCTTCATGAAGGAGGGATGGGAGGATCTGAGCAGCTAGAATTTACTTTGCCATTCCAGCCCCTGTATTTTACAGGAAGACAGTTTCTAAACTTCCAGGCTGGGGGCCGAATGCAGCCGGGGAAGCCACTCTCTCCACTGGGGGCCGACTCTCCTACCTGGCTCCAATGATCCTTTCCCTCCGTGAAATGACTGAGATTCGTCCTTGTTAAGTCTGCAGGCTGGGGCTTTTTCTCTCTCTGGTGTAGTCTGCTTGTCTGCTTGTCTGCTCTGTGCAGACCCCACGTGCTCTGCGCTTGACCAGTCTGGACACCCTGGGCAACCTCCTGGGCTGGATTCTGCCAAGCTCTGTCTTCCAGTGGGCTCTGTCACTCCGGAATCCACTCAGATTCACCCTTTGAGACTTAGTGACTGAGGAGCTCAGCGAGGTTACTGCTTCCTTTCCTCCATCTTGGCTCCGCCCATGTGTGTTCTTTCCTTGGGGGAAGATGCACCATAGGATAGAATTGAGGCAGAGATGGAGCTTAATTAGAATGTGCTAGCCAAGGTGTTTCACAAATAACATGCAGGAGGCACTGGAAATTTTGGACTCCAGCCTCTAACATATTTACTCTTGATCTGTTCCGACAGGAAAGACAGGAAGACAATTTGAAGGGGTTAATTATCTTAATTTATTCTAGTCTATTTTTCTTAAAGGGAGTTTGCTGATAATAGAAGCACCAACTCCTATAGAATTCCATAATCACCCTTTTTTCAGGGGCCAACAAGAAGGGGTGGCAATTACTCCTGTGTCTCAAGGGGGTCATTCAAATCAGGTACCGCCTTTCAGCTTGTGCATGCCCCTAAATCCCCTTAAGTCTAAAAAGGGGCCAATTAAGGCAGGTACATGCATTCCTCTATGCATTACTCAAATCCTAAATGGGTTATGGGGCTGATCAATGCACACATGATGTTATACTGTCATATTTCTCTAGTGGGTTCCCCACTTACTGAACAGTGCCCACTTCTTTTATAGGGCAACAGACAAAGAAGGCATATTGTGAGCAATAGCCTCACAAGTTTACATTATTTCACTGTTATAGCTGTTCAGTTGCAGTGAATATTTACAATTTTAAGCACAAATGTTTATATTGTTTATCATTACATAATACTTTGCAACTGTGGTGGTGATGTTCACAAGTCATGAGCCTCAGAAATAAAGATTGCTATGGCCATGGATCCCAGGAAATTAAATGCTCAGAAAGAATAACAAAAATCCACCTTACATACAAAAGGATACACAGAAAGTTTTCCATTTGAACCAATCATTCTTCCTAATTAGGTACTGAACACATCTCTCTTCACACTACTAAAGTGACTTTTATACTACAAAGTGTTTTTTATACTGCTAAAGTGGTATAAGTATGGTCTCAATGATTCCTAAATTTTGGTCCCCCGGATAAAACATTGATGACTCCACCCTAATTACGGCTCTGGTTAAAATTCCTTTTGAGTTCATCACAACCTAAATTGAGCTTGACTGATTTCTACTCTGTATCCCAAACAAACCATCTACTTGTTCATCTCCACCTTTTTTCCTGGCTTTCTATCTTTGCCTCTATGCCTGGATTATGCTTTTGCTCCACATCTTTCTTGCAATCCTTAACTTCCTTCAAGGCCCAGCTCATGAGTTCCCTTCAAGTCTTTCTTAACACCTCTCCCTAATTTCTCGTTAGTGATTTTTCCTTTTTCAAATTATTTTGTATTCAATTTTTTGACTATGTATTCCTTTGTTCCCATTAGGATATGTTTATTTGGGTGTAGGAATTATTTTTGTGTCTCTAGCACTTAGTAGTTGGTACTTAATAAATGCTTGTTAGACTGAGTGGAAATCAGTTTGTTGCTCAATAGCTGCTCTTATTGGCCCATCAGTCTTTATAGCTCTCTCTGTCTTCTCTTAAAGAAAAAGAAAAAGGGAAGCTAACCAATTAATCAGTGTTTATTAAGCACCTACTATATGTTACCTCCTATGTGTTAGGAGGAAGTCTGAGTAGACTGTCTTATAGATCACCTGTCTCTAACATTCAATTACCTTATGTTCCTGTGCATAGGTGACTTTACTATGCCCTGAAGCGAAACTTATGGAATGAAATTGAGCTGCATGGATCCTTTGCATCCATATGATTTGTAGTGTTCAATAGAATCCAGTAAAATCATGAGCAAGCTGGGTAAATGTGCCTTGGCTGTGGGGTTAATTTAGTGATGGCTAGCATCTAGTGAATATTGATCTCAAGAAAAATTGAATAAGAAGCCACACATCCTTGTCTAATGGGGGAGAGTTTAGGAAATATGAGCTATTCAAATAATAAGCTATAATACAGGATATTAGAAATCAGTCTGAGAACCCAGTCTGAGCAGGGTTAGCAAGAATAGACTCTGGGAAGTTAAGTGGTTAGAATCAAAGCCCAGATGAAACTCAAAAAATAGGAGCAACTAGAATACAAGAGTAGAAACAACTTGTCCTCTAACTGGGCTTTGAGTACCCAGACCCTCTGATTCCTCATCATGTGAGATTGTCATTGAGACTCTTAGTATTTTAGTGAGGGGTGCAGAGTCAAGATGGTGGAGAGAAGCCAGGAATTGCCTGAGCTCTCTCCAGTTTCCCTCAGAAACAACTTTAAATCAAGCCTCTATATAGATTCTGGAGGGACAGAACCCCCCTTCTCCCCCAAGAAGCAGTGGAACAGTTTTCCAGCTTAAGATAACTTAGAAGGACTTCAGAAAAACTTTGTCTCGCTTTGGTAAATGTTTAGCCCAGTGCAGACAATGTGTAAGCAAGCTAGCAGGAGGCTCTTAGCCATAGCACAGATTGGTAACTAGTTACTGAGGTTCCTCAGTCCTGGCTCAGCAGGCCAGAAGTGAGTCCTCCTGCCCCAGCACAGAAGGCAAATTGTAAGCCCCATAACCCTGGAAGAATAGGCTCTACTAGGCTGGGCCACCCCTAGCACAAGCACCTCAGGCTCCATTGTGGAAAGCCAGTGACCAGGTCCATGACCCCCCCCCCCCAGTAAAAAAAAGCTTGGGATAGTACTCCTTGTGCCCCAGGAGCAGAATTCAACTTCTAAAAGTAATGGAATAGGCTGAAAAATGAACAAGAAACAAAAACGAGCTCTGACCAAGCAAAGCAACTATGGCAACAGGAAAGATCAAAACTCAAACTCAGAATAGTACAATATCAAAATGCCTACATGTGAAGCCTCAGAGGGGACTATTAATTGGTCTGAAGCCCCAAAAGTCTTCTTGGAAAAGCTCAAAAAGGACTTTAAAAATCGAGTAGAAAGGTAGAAGAAAAATTGGGAAAAGAAATGATTTCATTAAAAGAGATAAGGAAGGAAACTACATCTTACTAAAAGGTACTGTAAACAATGAATATCAATACTAAACATATATGCACCAAGTGGCATAACATCCAGATTCTTATAGGAGAAGTCAAGTGAGTTATAGGAAGAAATAGACAGCAAAACTACAGTAATGGGGGACCTTAACCTCCCCCCTCAGAATTAGACAAATCTAACCACAGAATGAACAAGAAAGAAGGTGAGGAGATAAATGGAATCCTTAAAAAGTTAGATATGATAGATCCCTGGAAAATAATTTGAAAGCGCATAGAATGGGACTGCTTTTTCTCAGCAGCTCATGACACCTACACAGAAATTGACCATATATTAGGGCATAAAACCCTCACAATCAACTGCAGAAAGGCAGAAACATTAGATGCATCCTGTTCAGATCACGGTGTAACAAAAATTTTGTGTAATAAAGGACCAAGGAAAGATAGTCTAAAAACTAATTGGAAACTAAATAATCAATTCCTAAAGATGAGTGGGTCGAACAACAAATCATAGAAACAATCAATAATTTCTTCAAAGAGAATGACAATAACGAGACAACATAACAAAAATTTATGAGATGCAGCCAAAGTTGTTCTTAGGGGGAATTTTATATCTCTAAATACTTCCATGGATAACATAGAGAAGGAGGAGATCAATGAATTGGACATGCAACTAGAAAAATCTAGAAAAAGAACAAATTAAAAATCCCCAATTAATTACCAAATTAGAAATTCTGAAAATCCAAAGAGATGGTAATTAAAATTGAATGTAAGAAAACTATTGAGCTCCTAAATCAAACTAAGAGCTGGTTTTATGAGGAAAAAAAAGAAAATAGATAAGCCTTTGGTTAAAAAAAAGAAAGAAGAAAACCAAATAACCAGTATCAAAAATGAGAAGGGTAATTCACCACCAATGAAGAGGAAATTAACGCAATAATTGGGAACTGTTTTGTCCAACTATATGTCAAAAATCTGACAATCTAAGCAAAATGGATGAATATTTATAAAAATACAAATTGCCCAGATTAAGAGAAGAGGAAATAAAATACTTAAATAACCTCATTTCAGAAAAAGAAATTGAACAAGACATCAATGAACTTCCTAAGAAAAAAAATTTCGAGGGCCAGATGGATTTATATGTGGATTCTACCAATCATTTGAAGAATAATTAATTCCAAAACTATATAAATTATTTGGAAAAATAGGTGGAGTCCTCCCAAATTCCTTTTATGACACAAACATGGTGGTGATACCTGAATCAGAAAGAGCCAAAACAAAGAAATAAAATTACAGAACAATTTTCCTGGTGAATTTTGAGCAACAAATTTAAATATAATATTAGCAAAGAGATTCTAGTAATTTATAATGAGGATAATACACTGTGAGGAGGTGGAATTTATACTTGGAAAGCAGTACTGGTCCAATATTAGGAAAACTATTAGCATAATTGACCATATTAATAACAAAACTAGCAGAAATCATATGATTGTCTCAATAGGTATAAGAAAAACTTTTGACAAAATACAGCACCGATTTCCTATTAAAAGACTAGAGAGCATAGCAATAAATGGTGTTGTCCTTAAAATGGTAAACGGTATCTATCTTAAACCACTAGCAAGCATTATGTGTAATGTGGATAAGCTAAAAGCATTCCCAACAATATGAGGGTGAACCAAGGATGCCTACTATCATCAATATTATTCAACAATGTACTACAAATGTTAACTTTAGCAATCAGAGAAGAAAAAAGTAATTAAAGGAATTAGAATAGGCAATGAGGAAGCAAAACTATTGCTCATTGTAGATGACTTGATAATATACTTAGAGAATCCTAGAGAATCAATTAAGAAATTACTTGAAATAATTATCTTCAGCAAAGTTACAGGGTACAGAATAATCCCACACAAATCATCAATATTTCTTTATGTTAACAGCAAAGCCCAGCAATAAGAGATAGAAAGAGACATTCCATTTAAAATAACTTAGAAAATATAAAATATTTGGGAGTTTACCTCCCAAGAAAAACCCAGGAGCTATATAAACACAATTACTAATATTTTTCACTCAAATAAAGTCAGATCTAAACAACTGGAAAGATATCAATTGCTCAGGCATAGGCTGAACTAATATGTCAATATTTTAGTCATGATGAGAACCTGGGATTTGATGCTTATTGTTTCAGTATAGATACCCTAACTAAGCATCATTCTTTATGAAACTTTAAGAAACATAGTTTAGATATGCTAGCAGGGCCTTTTAAAATCATGCTGTCTAACCTCATTTTAGGTCTAACCTGATCTTAGAGGTGAAGAATCTCAATTCCAGCCAGAGGGGAGAAGTGACTTTTTCAATATCATAGGAATATTAGATTAGTGAGAATGTCAGATTTCAAATCCAGGATTTCTGACTCCAAATAGAATATTCTTTCTACTACATCTTTCAGGTCTTTTTCATATTAATTGCTCCATATCCATTTAGCTTTATCTTTTATTAGTGCAACTGGTACAGGGCTTGCTATTTAGTTCTACTTAATATTTTTTTAAATTGTTTTTTGTAATTCAAAAATATTTTTATTTCCCTTTCACTCCTTCACCCCTCCACTCTTAAAAAATGAAATGAAACCCTTGTAATAAATAATCTTAATCAATAAAATGGAAGTTCCATGTTGGACATGTCTTAAAAAATGAGTACTTCCTGTCTATTTAGTGTACCACCTTTCTGTTGGGAGGTGGGTAGTTTTCTTCATCATCAATCTTCTGGAATCATGATTGATCATTGTACTCATCATAGTTCTTAAGTCTTTTAGAGTTAGTCATTTTTACAATGTTATTACTGTAAAAATTGTTCTTCTGGCTCTGCTCACTTTACTCTGTATTCATATTGTTAATTTCAGTCCTTGATTCCAACCTATCCAATCTTTTTAGGTCCCAGTTCTGTCATTCAGTGTATTAACTTGTTTCTCCATCTTTGTGTAATCCACTAAGTGATAAACATGACTTTCATGTCTTTATCAAAGTTAAGTGTGGCTTTAAGGATGGTGCATACAAAGGCAGACTCAGAATACACTGAAAGATATTTGAAGTTAAGCAACTTTAATTTAAAATTCCTATTGTATGTGGATTCGTGATCTGGTTCCCAACTTATAAGTAAATTTTGAAAAGCTATAGAACTTGCAGTGACCTTGGAAATCTTTTCTATGATCTTGTTCTATGAAATGAGGAAGCCTTAAGCCCAGAGAGGGCATATAGTTTACCAGGAGGGTACAACCAGTAAATGTTAAAATCAGCATAGGAATGCAGATCTCCTGAATCCTTTTCCAGTGCTGGCCATACTATATCAAGCAGTCTCTCAGGCAATAAGCAGAGAGTGATTCAAAAAAGAGTTTATAACTCATCCTAAATTGAGATATAATGGCCTCATGTGCCTGCTAACGTGGAGAGAAAAAATTAGACAGAATCAAAGTTGGCTCTGTACCCTTAGGGACCTTAGAAATCAACTAGTACAACTTCATTTCACAGATGAGGAAATTAAAGTCCAGGGAAGTTAAATGCTTCACCCAAGGTTGTTTAGTGTCAGAGGAAAGATTTGAACTCATATCCTTTAGCTCTGTAACCTATTCTTTTTCTTCCATATCATAAGGCTAGCTCCCTTAACAAGTGTAGCAAGTTATTATTGCTGTCTCTTTCTGATCCTGACTGACTACACTTGACCCTCTGAGTCCTAGGGTATCTTAAAAGGTTTTGTTCTTTTTTATTTTTATGGGGGTCTTTTCTCTACTAAAATTGCCTCAAGCTTTTACATGCTGTGTTTTCTTCCTACCTCCATTTTTAGACACTAATGACTAGCACTCCAGTTCCATTTAAGCACTTAATATCAAAAGGATGTTTATTTCTAAAAGAGAGCAAAAACAAATGCACAAACATTTCCCCTCAGTACCTCAAGGATACACATTTAGTTTAGTTAACACATAATACTGGTCCCACTAAGTTCACGTTAAGATGTGGCCTGACTGTTGGATGAGTCCTCAATTAATTTCCACTGGACTGATGTCCAATGGTCATTCCTAGAGGTCACTCCTTGCTCCCCTAGGCATTGATTTGGGGCTTGCTACCAAACTTGTCCTGGGCTCTTACTCCTAGATTCTTGTGGCTTCCTCTCCTAATATTTTGAATCTCATAAGATCAGATCCCTTTCCCTAAGACGGAAAAGAACAAATGCAGAGACTAAGAACCCATGCCCTTTCCAGAGGCCACATGTTTCAAAGGCTTCTCTCCTTATAGCACTGTCTTTCACCAAATGCTGTGAAAAGAATCCTGTGACCAGAGGTCAGCTGAATAGAGAAAGATCAAAAGGATTAGGCAGATATTTACCTGACCTTTGGAAGACACTCCCATTTCTAACCACACAGCTAATTGAAAAAACAATTCTTCTCTGGCACATTCCCCCAACTACTTGGGACCAGAATCAATCAAGGAATATCTACATATGCTCCATTGTTCTTCCAAAGCACTCTTCAGGATGTAGTCTTCTTCATATGAGGAAATGCCAAGTAGGCACTCTGTTTATATACCAGGCTCCCATTATGTATAGAACAATATGGATATTCAAATGAAGCCTCCAGAGATTTTCTGAGGAATTAAGGGAGAGGGGAAAAATATGTTAAAATTTCATAATTCCATTTGTGGTTAAGAGAACAAAGAAATGAAAACTTGGAAAAATGTTGTGTGGGCAATTAGGCATCTGGGCTTTGTGCTCTCTGTCATTCCTTGGATCAAATCCAGCCATAGCATTTAAGTCTAGCCAGGGGAGAGGGGAGAGATGGAAACTAGTTTCCAGTGACAACACGAAAGCATCATTCCCTTGCATAATATACAGCAATCTCCCACTCATTACGCTTGTCCAGTGGCATTACTTTAGTCATGGTGTGGCTACTTCAGTGGCTATTTAGAATACCCTTACTTCAGTGTGACATTTGTAGAACCCTTAGAAGCTTCCTATAGGAACTAAAGCAACTAACATGGGCTTTGTCTACTTTTGGAAAAGTCACCAATTTTCCTGATATACAATGTAGTATAACAAAAGTCCCAAGTTTCTCTTTTAGATCAGTACCTTGTCTTTTGGCCAAGTACATTGAAGGGAAGAGACTCTGTAGAGAGACTATTGTCTCTTATTGTGCATTCCTGATAGTGAACAACATTTATCTTGCTACCTTACCAATACCATTTTTTCCATCTGACATTTAGATTAGGTGGAGCATAATATTTGCTGAGGTCCACTGCTAATTTAAGCAGGAGCTGACTCTTAAATAGGCTTAATGCCTTTCTTATAAAAGCATGAGGTTCAGATGCCAGGCACGTAGCATAGTTTTGGAAAATGTGTTATTAATATTTTATTGTAGGGAAAAAAATCTTGTTTCCTTGGTACATTGAGTGATTGTTGACCTTTTTCTTTTAAATTTACTCTTAACATTTCAGTGGAACATGTGCTGAAAAGGTCACTGGCTGCATTCACAACCTCCAGAAATTAACAGTCCTGTTGTCAAATTGTATTGTGGACAAATTAGTTTGTTTGATCTCTCATTATCTACTAAATAAATGGCTATAAATGAGGAGAAAGGGATTCAAGATGGAACCAGGGACATGTAGAATATCCTCCCATATGTCAAGGAAAATGGTTCCTGGGTGTGTTTACTTTTTCTTCTGCTGAACCTTGCTTATGAACATTCATTGTCTATCAAGAAGACAGCACAAGGAGTTGACTTTCTCTCAGTGTGTTCGAGAAAAGAACTATATTGAAGATAAATAGTAATAATAAATTACACTTCCATAATTCTTTTTTTTTTTTTTTTTAAAGCAATTGGGGTTAAGTAACTTGCTCAAGGTTACACGGCTAGTCATTATTTATGCGTGGGTGCTCATTTTCTGAGGCCGGATCTGATCTCGGGTCATCCAAACTCCGAGGCCGGCAGTCTTACTCACTGCGCCACCTAGCCGCCCCTTTAGGGCAATTGGGGTTAAGTAACTTGCCCAAGGTCACACGGCTAGGTTTTTTTGTTTGTTCGGATTAAGTGTCGGAGGCCGGCTCCGAACTCAGGTCCTTCTGATTCCAGGGCCGGCGCTCTATTCACTGCGCCACCTAGCCGCCCCTCCATAATTCTTTAAGATTCACAAAGCAATGTCCTTACAATGTTCCTTTGAGGCAGATGATGCAAGTAATGTTAACCCCATTTTATAAATAAAGAAACTGAGCCTCAGGTTAAGTGACTTGTGTACAGTCAGACACCTAGTAAAAGTCAAAGCTAGCATTGGAATTCAGCAGTGATGATTCTCAGGGTGGCACACTTTCCACTGTTAAACCAGAGGAGAAGACGTTTCCTTGTTTGCTGGAAACTGTAACACTTCTTTACAGACAGCAAAGATCTCCCAGAAACAAGGGACCACATTTTTAATACAGATATTTTAACAGCATTGTTGCATGTTTATAAGACAGGGAAGTCTATGGTCCCCAAAGAATTATAAATTATCACATAGAGGCTAATGGAGAGGTATAGGGGGTGTGTGAGCAAGCTGCAGCAAATCATAAATAAGGAACTACCAAGGAAAAAAAATTAAAGGATGCCATCAAAGGTTTGTATAATTGGTGGGAAAAACAACTAAGCTGGTATTATGGAAAGAGTAAGCAATAACAACCAGTAGATAACTTGTGTGTTCAACTGACATCCTTATGACATAAAAAAGTAAGGAACCTCTCAACCCTAGAATATTGGTGCATCCTTCCTGCCTCTTCCACCCACCAGTAATGAACTTATAAGATATTATGGCCAAAAATCACACTCAATGGTCAGATATCAATCACCTATCTGCATCATTAAAGGAATAATATACTTCACTGAAATCATAGATCCATTTGTGTATTTGAGAAGATAGATGGTTAAACAAATGGCTTTTTTGAATAATTAGAGAATGATTTTACCAAAATAAGAAGCTGGAGGAGCAGCCAAGAAGACATTAGTAACTGGTGGCCCATATGCCAACTTATGAATCATTATAAAATCATTATAAGAATGGTCTATGTATACAGCAAAGGTATCGATGAAAATATCAGAATAGAAGCAGAGGGCTTTTTCAGATGATTTTCTATCTCCGACCACATATTTATAGTTACACAACTGACTTGAGATGTATAGAGTGTATTGTTTACTCTACATAGAACATTTTCTATTTGGTGACCTCAAAAATAGCATCTGACATATTAGAATATAACATAGCTTTAAAGACCCCTGGAAAAATGAATCACCAATGAAGCTATTGTGACAGTATCTCATAGATATGACTTTGGAGATTATTTTGTTCAAAAACATATTGAGTCATTAAGCAAGACATTAAGCAGGGAAATACATTCAGTTAAAGTGTTTATTAGTGTTAAGTAGACTTTCCTAGGCGAATTTAAAGCAAATGAAGGATTTCCAGTCAATAGTGAAGTTCTCCAAATCTTCTTATTTTGCAGGTAACAAACCAAATTCAATGGAATAGAGTGCTAGGCTTTCAGTCAGATCTGTTTACTTTTTCTTTTTTTTTTTATCTTGCCTTCTAAAAAAACTTTGCTAATGGTATCTCAGTCTCAGTTTCACCAATATGTAAACAAAATGTAAACAATAATAGCACCTAACTCACAGTGTTGTTTTAAGATTCAAATGAGACCATTTATTTAAAATGTTTTGCAAATCTATAAGCATGATACAAATTTCAGCTACTACTACTACCACCATCACTATTACTACTACTACTTATTTTATTATTAGTAGTAGTAGTATTAATAGTAGTAGTAGTCCTAACTAATTGACCTCCAGAACACTATGAATTCTGCTCAGTGAGAATTATAATTATTCAGGGCTAAATTCTTTTTTTTTTTTTTTTGGAGGGCAATCGGTATTAAGTAACTTGCCCAAGGTCACAGGGCTAGGTTGTGTGTGCGTGTGTGTGTGTGTGTGTGTGTGTGTGTGTGTGTGTGTGTGTGTGTTAGGTGTCTGAGGCCGAATCTGAACTCAGGTCCTTCTGACTCCAGGGCTGGCACTCTACTCATTGTGCCACTTAGCTGCCTCTCAGGGCTAAATTCTTAATCTTAATTGGATATAAAAGTCACACTAATTCACAATCTCAAATACTGCCCAGATTAGGAAATACTTGAATTTCATTGCTAAAGGGTATTACCACACTTTCCATGATAACGCAGAAGTTAGATAGGTATAGAATTATGACAAAAATCCTGTTCTTCGGGTATTTCAGTTGACATGCCAGGTCAATGAGGATGATCATTGTTGACTTATAATAGTTTTTGGCCCATCCGTGGCTGCATGTTTATTTACCATGGAATATTGATATTGAGGTAATGTTTCTTCAGTTCTAATTATTGTTCTTTCACTTACTTCTTTTGTGGCCTGAGTGAATTCACATCCTTTCTGGGACTCATCTGTATAATGAAAGAGCTGGATTACATGTCTTATAAGGTCCCTTCCAGTTCTAGAACTATAAATCCATGAAGTACCCTTTTTCTTTCACTCAGTCCTAGGTTCTCAGCCCTGAGTGTTTCATTAGCACATTAGCATAAGTACCCTTCTCACAGAACTTTCCATCACCTCCAACATCCTGCTTTTGCCTACCACTTCTGCTCCCTCTTCTCATCTATTTATCTTTAAGGGCTTGAGGGTTTCAGGGTTCATTATAGCTTAGGCCAAACTCTCTGGTTGATAGTCATCTCCCACTTTTATGTAACTATATTTGGCTAGACTAGACTATCTCCCAACTTCAAACTAAATTTACCATAGTCACAAGGATATCTAGCAAGGACTCTACTTATAAGACACTAAGAGAGAGCTTCAAATGAGTATCAACTGGCACCAGAAGAGTTACAAATCACTACTTTAGGATTAAGGAAAATCTAGCTACTCTCTAAATTAGAATTTTGCTCCTAAAGATGAGATACAATGACTATTTTCCAAAAATTTTAACCACTTACTTAGACTGCATTAATAGTGTGGTTTGAAAATGGGTTAGTCTAGGATTTAATGGCAGATTAAAATAATCATAAGTCAGTACACATGGGATATTTTTACAATCATAAAAATATTTACCAAAGAAGAGAAAATTGAAACCCTGCATTTTATATTGCAGAGGAGTTTTATTTTACAACTAACTTCATTAATATCTCTTTCTTCACTACACATTATTCTCCAATATATTCCTCCCCTTCTACCACACAGAGAACTCTCACTTAGAACAAAGAAGAAAGGGGAAAAATCATTAAAACTAATAATAGCTAATTCAGGGTTGACAGTATATGTAGTGCTCCACATCTATAAACTCCCATCTCTGCTAATAAGGGAAGCCTATGCATTATCATATCTCTTATCCAGGCCCCAGCATGGTCATACAGCTTTGAGTTTTGATTTTTTTTTTGTTTACATTGCTGTAGTCATTTTTCTACTTCTGCTTATTTCACTTCCTATTCATTTCTATCTTCCTCTACCACTCTGTGTTCTGCATATTTGTCATCTTATGCTTCAGAAATATTCCATTAAATTAATATGACATAATTTATTTAGCTTTTCCCAATCAATTGTTATCTACTTTATTTCAAAGTCTTTGTTGTTACAAAAATGCTGTTATATCAGGGCCCCTAGGTGGTGTAGTGAGTAGAGCATTTATTTGCCCTGGAGTCAGAAGGACCTGAGTTCCGATCAGGCCTCAGACACTTAATGCACACACAGACAAACAAACAAAAAAAAAAACCTAGCCATGTGACTTTGGGCAAGTTACTTAACCCCAACTGCCCTCCAAAAGGCAAAATAAAAATGCTGTTATAAATATTTGATATATATTGCACTTTTCTATCATTGACCTTTTTGGACCACATGCCTATGGGTCAAAGGATATTTCACTTTCTTAAGATAATTTTAAATCGATTTCATGAATGACTGGGTCAATTTGTAGCTCTCCCAATAATGTGTTACTGAATTTCCACAACCTCTCCAACATTAGTTGCTTTTAACTTTTATCAGCTTTACAAATTTGCTCTGTGTGGTTTAATAAAAAAAAATTGTGTTGATTTGCACTTCTCTTATTATTAGAGATTAGGATATGGTTGTTAATACTTTGTAATTTTTGAGAACTATTGTTCATATCCTTATACATTTGGGAATGGCTTTTAGTGTTATATATTTGATTACCCTATAAATCTTGGATATCAGATTTTTATCAGAGATAATTTGATGTAAATTTTTTTGTCTTTTTAGAGGGAGGAAGGGAGGGCAATTGAGGTTAAGTGACTTGCTCCAGGTCACACAGCTAGTTAGTTAACTAGAAGTGTTAAGTGTCTGAGGCTGGGTTTGAACTCAGGTCCTCCTGACTCCAGGGCCAGTGCTCTTATTCATTGCGAGACCTAGCTGCCTCTAATGTAATTTTTTTGATTAATTTTATTCTTATCACAGGTCTTTGTAGATGCAAAAATATCTTAATTTCATACCATTTTATATTGCAATCACATCCATCCTTTGTTTAATTAAAATTTATTTTCCTACCCATAGCCAAGAAAGGTCTTGGATCTGATTCTTTTAAGATTTTTTATGGTTCCATCTTGAATATTCAGGTCACATATTCATTTGGTACTTAATATGGAATGTGGTAGAATATATTAGTCTAAACATAATTTCTGCCAAATAGCTTCCCTATTTTCCCACTAGTTCTTATTATATAAAAAGTTATTTCCCAAACAACTTATGTTCTCAAGTTTATTGAGTTCTGAATTGTTGGTTTCATTTATCCTTATCTTTAGAGGAGTTTAATTTTAAAATTTTCTTTTCATAATGAACTTAATAATACATATTACATTGGGGTGGCTAGGTGGCACAGTGAGTAGAGCGCCGGCCCTGGAGTCAGAAGGACCTGAGTTCGGATCCGGCCTCAGACACTTAACACACACAAACAAAAACCTAGCCGTGTGACCTTGGGCAAGTTACTTAATCCCAATTGCCCTCCAAAAAGCAAATAATAATAATAATAATAATAATACATATTACATTTTAGTATATTTGTTTCCAAAATGTTTCTGTTAAATGAATCTTTGTAACTAGAATGATAGTTCTCCATTTACTTGCATTATAATTTCCAAAATTCATTACTTATGTTTCAGATGGATCTGTTGTGAGCCATTGTCATTCTCACCCCACCCTTATTTTCTCCTTCAAACCTTCCCACTACTTATGGTTGATAGAGGAGGAGAGTTAGAAGCTTAAGAAAACCTAAATGGCAGAGGAGAGATTCTGAGAGATCCAACAAGATCATCTTTCACAGAGAATTATTCTATAGAACAAGGGAGAGGAGGAATGGTCATATGGAGTATTAAGGAAAGAAGAGACCAGGACAATCTACCAGTTAGCCAAATGGAGATAGGGGACATTCAAAATGAACAAGATAAAGTCCATGAAATATGCTGGCAACTGAGTAATGCATCATTTTTTTTAAAGACTGCTGGGAGCTATCAGCTTTTCAAAACTGCCTCAGTTGGAAGGATTGGCGAGCCTCAGCTGGCACTGATAGTAATAACTTAGTTTTAACTCCAGCCATCTGGTGAACCCCTGTAGTTGTTGACCAGCAATCAACACCCAAGTTTGAGCCAGCCTAATTTCCAGTTCTCTCACTGTTCAGATTGCCCTCTTTTGGATATGCTCCAGGTTGACAGTGTTCTTCCTAAAATGTTGAACCATTAAAATGCAAATCTTCCTTGAAGGGCTGATGCATTAAGCCATTATCAGACATTAACATTTTTCTCTGGGAATTAGTTGATAACTGAGAACAGGTTGTTGTGAGTTTTTTTTTTTCCTATCCTCTTAGTGGCATCCCTGATGCCCCTTCTTTCATCATGTGTGAAAACACATGTTGTCTGTTTGAAAAGGACAAGCCATTGCTTAAATGTAATAAGAAGAATATTGCTTAAAGGAAACTTTTTAATAAATCCTTTGGTAATTCAGAGAACCCTTTGGTGAGGATAAGAACTTTCCCTTATTCCTTTCTGTAATTTGGGATTTTTAATCTCTCTAGTTTCTTAAAATCAGTTTCTCTATTGTCAACCTTAAATATCCAAACCAGATATTAATCATAATGAAATCTGAAAGTAGAACCTAGGGCTATCCTGAATAGATTCTATTTTGCCTTTTCTAACCACCTGTCCCCTGCCCTTCCCTAGTCGCACATTCCTCAAAGGCCCACACAGAAGTGGTAGTAGTCTGTGTAGTCTGTGACTGCCCAACATTTTCAAAGCTTCCTGCATCTTAGCACCTTGTTAACAGGCTTGCAGAGCCACTGAAGTCAATTCTGTTGGATATACAGGATTTGCTTTGAAGTTTGTAATATTATTAACACAAGTCCTGCAAATTGACATTATGACCAAGCATGCATAGCAGATTAGAGGCAGTTACCCTCATTCTAGAGACGGGTTCTTTTTCTTTTAAGTGCAACATAATGAAATTTCAAGCCATTTAGAGTCAGAGATGAAATATATCAGACTTTTAATTTATGCAAAGACAACAGACAGTCTTCTAAGAGTCCAGAAAATGGATGGAGCCCAGCCAATAAGCCCCCTGGCAGTGACATTCTCTTTGAGGGAATTGCAGTTGGGGCTCAGATCAGGAAAGATCTTTTCTGTAAGCTCACATCAGCTATAAACAGGAGAAAGAAAATTAAAGCCTGTTTCAGTTCAACAAAGATCAATTAAGCATCTACTGCATTTGAGACATTGCTAGGCACCACAGATACAATGATGAAATAAGATCCAGGTGATATCCTCAAGGAAATTATATTCAAAAAGATGAGATTATATATACATAAAAATAAATCATAATACAAGACCAAATGGAAGTTTATTCATCTGAGAGACCAAACATGGTGGTACATGAAATCTGAGAGAGGGATCAGGGATATAGAAGATTAATGTAGGAGACCCTCTGAGACAGGTCTTGGAAAAAGGAAAGGATTTTCAGAGGCAATGATATGAAATAAATCTGTTCTAGAAAAGGGGATGGAGTGTGCAGATGAAAGCAGAATAAGCTCGAATAATGGTTTATCATTCCACTTAGCTATACTCCTTTGGCCTATACTATATCATGCCTCTAGGAACCTCATCATCTCTTACTTTTCATCTGACAAACTGATCATCAATAATCATCTCCTTCAAGACTGTAAAAGCCTTGGTACTTACACTCTCATTAGTACCCTTGGTACCCTCTACCTCCCTGATTGGATGACTGGAGGGAGGAACAAAGAGGTTCATTTAAAGAGGGATCCCATTTAAGCCATCTCTTCATTTCAAACCTGACTGTATGACTTCAGACTGTCCTATCATTCCCCTTCACAGCTTCTTTTTGTGTGTTGCCTCCCTCCCCATTAAACTGTAAGTTCCTTGAGGGGAAAGACTCTTTTTTTCATACTTGCATTCCTGGTGCTTAGTAGAATTCCTGGCACATAGTAGGTACTTAATGTTAATTGAGTGAATTACTAACATATAGAATAAGTGAAAGGAAGTAGTATGAAAGCCTGGAAAGGTAGAATGGAGACAGATTCTGGAAGGCCTTGATGATAGTCATACTTATGTAATAGTAAAGAATGAGTCACAGAAGGTTTCTGAGGGGGATAATTTGAGTGAGGCATCATGGTATAGTAGAAAGAATTCTGAATTTAGAGTAAAATTATTTGATTTGGAATCATAATTTTGACATATACTACTAGTCTGACCTTAGGGAAGTCAATTAGCCTCTCTGTAGTGTGGATATCTCAATGTGAATTGAAGGGATGGGGAAAAAAAGACACACACATATCCATATATTCACACATATGTGTGTATGTGTATGTATTCTCTCTTCCCCCCACTTTCTCTAAGAGAGACTCCAGTTTCTGCTAGGAGAGGATGCACTTATTATTTTTCATTGCTCTGGAGTTTCAGTTATATAGCTAGTTTTCCTACCAGCACCTCCAGTGTTTGAGACCATCAGGGCTTACTTAAACTTCACTTTTCTTGGTTGCTGGCTGCAAGGAGAGGATATACCAATGATTAATCACACTTCTAGTTCACATTACCACAACTGCCTTTTCTTTCCCAATTAATATCTACACACTTATTCTCCCCCTTTCTTAGTGTTTTGATAACTGCCTTCACTGGACAGGTTTGCCTGAGTGATAAGGTTATCTCCAATTGTTCATAGTTTTATTCTGCATTTCAGACACAATGATGTCTCCCTTTTCAGATATCATAAGTCAGCCTCTTGCTTCTCCACTGGAGATCTCCAGGTACAAGGCTGTCTCTAGAAAGATCCTCCTCCTCTCTGATATGCCAATAATCTCTAAGCCAACTTAAAGTAGGCCAGCTATAGCACTACTAACTCTAGTCCACAATGGAGCAATGGAGAAGGGAATATATTTATATCTACATATATCTATATAAATGTAGATTAAAATGTCATTTTCCTATACTATATTAATAAGTTATTCATATAGAATGTTATAGTTTGCAAAGTTTTGCTCAATAATTCTGTTGGGTTAGTAGTAGTATTAATATTATCTTCCCCATTTTAAAGATAAGATTGTTAACTGAGACTTTGAGAGAGGAAGTTTAGACCTATGATCACACAGCTGATAAAGAGTCTTAGTTGATATTCAATTTCAGATGTCCTGACTCTCACTTTAGAACTCTATTCACATTCAACTATGAGCTTCTCATTAAATTGTGAGCTCCTTCATGACGACTGACTTTTGACTTTTTTATTTTACCAGTGTTTATAATAATAATAATAATAATATTTATATAGCATCTACTATATGCCAGGCATGGTGCTAAGTGCTTTACATATTGATTCTTCCAACAACCCTTAGTGACAGGTGCCATTATTATACCCATTCTATAGATAAGGAAAGTAAGGCAAGAAGAAATCAAATGACTAGCCCAGGAGAATTAGTAAGTGTCAGAGGATGGTTTTGAACTCAGGTCTTCATGACTCCAAACACTATCCACTGTGGTAAATGATTATTGACTGACTAACCACTCAATTACATCTAACCATACATCATTTCCTGTGAATATATGAATCTTCAAAACAGGTTCCCTTTCAAAGGAAAACTCACTCTCTCTCTCTCTCTCTCTCTCTCTCTCTCTCTCTCTCTCTCTCTCCCTCTCTCTCTCTCCCCTTGTCCCCCTGGAAAAATTAATTACAGAATCCAGGTTGTATGCACTCTGGTCCTGAACCTGTCCATGGTTCTGAACCTACCCAAGCAACCATGCTAGTGTTAGTTAATATAGTAAATGTTTGCACACTGCACATTTCTACAATTATCCCTTAAGATAGTGAATGGTATGTGTGTGTTTGATGTACAACTTATATTTGGACCTATACAGTAATATTGTTTTGATAGAAATGTCTGTTTCTCATAAATCAGTCATTTCCATTTTCTAAAAGACTTAAACGATGCTTATTATTTTTATTTATTTTATTGTGATTGTTTTATATCCTAATACTTTAAAAGAGAGAAAAGGGAGATCGCTTGTCTTTGTGATCTTTAATCATTATTCAAATGGAATAGCATAGCCTCTTTTTTCCAATAAATGTTTGAGGATAAATTGCCAATGTCTGTTTTGCCAGAAAATCCATTTTTATGACTTGGTCCTGATCCCAGCCCATTTGGTCAGGACAAGATTTTACTGCATATGTATTCATGAATATGCTAATACATTGACACATCTGATTTCTGTTTAGACTTCTACTAGAAGGATAATAATTTGGTAATTTAAGTAAGACTTGGTACTGTCCACACAAGAACATTTTGACTAAGCTTATATAAAAGCACTGAATTCAAATAGACTTATGAATAGTCAAACATATTTTTGTTTAATAGCTTTGATGGAGGTTAAATATCTCAATAAATTCCAGTCTATGTTTTTAAAAAAATCTGTTTTCACATGTGACATGATAAGTCACAGTATCATAGATTTAGAATTGGAATGAATTACAATGTAGTTCATCTCTAACTTTTTATAGATAAGGAAACAGATTTTATGTGGCTTGCCTACGAACACCCAGGTAGTAAGTAGGAAAGTGGAAGTTGAACCCAAGTTATCTGACTGCAGGGTCTTTGTTCTCTCCACTCTATCATATTGTCTTCTTCTTTGGGTCTGAGTCTCTTCATTTGTAATAATCTAATGGTTAGACTAGATGATCTTCAATGGCTTTTCCAGTTCTAAATCTTATTATTTTAAGTATAAATGGAGAAGGAATCTATGTCTATATCTATATCTAATTGTTCTCTCTTATTTCACCATCAGCATGTTGTTTCATCTTTAGCCATATAATGTGGATACATAGCTGTATTGTTGTTGTTGTTGTTTTTTAATCTTATTTCCATTTCTCCTTAAAAAACGTGTAATTGGCTAATCACTTTATGTCACAGTTCATGACTTGGTCATATGCATGAAAAGAAGACAGCCACTCCTAAACACATTCCTATTTTCCCAGGCACCCAAGGTTAATGGTAATGATACCCTAGACTGGCAATATAGAAACTTAATTTTTAGATCTTTCTATGAAGACTCACATGTTTAACACAGGTTATGTGTTTCATGGTTGAAGAGATGATAGTCAACTCATTCATGATATTTGGTTGGAATTATTTTTCTAGGAAAGGATTTTGCTTGATTTTACTGTAATTTCACTAGACCATAGAATCTCAGAGTTAGAAAGGACCTTTTAGATCACCTAGACCAAATTTCCTTTGATGGAAACTTTCTCTTCAATATTATTTACAATTGTTAATTCAGCTTCCACTTAAAGAACATATAGGGTTGAAGAACTTAAAAAATATTCCCTACTCAGATAATCAATTCCACTTTTCTATAACTCTTATAATGGGGAGGAGGAGAATTCTATATTGAACTAAAATTTGCCTTTTTGTGTCCGACCCTAGAATAGGCCCTTGTTTTATCCTCTTAAATAGCTAGCCAATGAACAGAAAAACATGTACTGATGACCAGAGAAACTATCTGTGATTCTGAACCTGCCCATACACTTAGGCTGCTATTAGATGGCGTAGTCTATGGCTATATATACAGATTCAATAGACATAGTGTTTGCACTCTGCGTACTTCTGCCAAGTTAACTCCTTACATATTTGGGGAGATGCCCAAGGGTACAGTTGAGCCCATGAAACACATCAACAATACCTTGCTAGTTTTCTTAGGAGATATGGGATAGTTTAATAGACTGTTGGACTTGAAGCCAAGAAATTATAGACTTAACTCTGACCTCTGATATTTATTAGCTTTTTATAATTTGGTCAACTCTCCAATATCTCTAAGCCTTATTTTCTTCATTTGAAAAATGGGATATCTATAGTACTTACCTTGTAAGGTTGTTGTGAAAGTTAAATGAAATCATATTTGTAGAATATCTTGCAATTATTGAGAAGAAACATGGTATAGTATAGAGGAGTTGAAGGCTTGGCCTATGGGCCTCATTTAATCCACAACACTTCCAAGTGTGGCCTGAACCAGATTAAAATATAATTGAGAAATATTTAACAGAATAAATAAAAATTCAATGTTGTTGTTGTTTAGTCATTTTGGTCATGTCTGACTTTTTGTGATCCTATTTGGAGTTTTCTTGGCAAAGGTTCTGGAGTCATTTGCCATTTCCCCCACCCACTGGGGCTACCCAGTGATTGATTGCCCCTAATATCCCCCAACCACTCAGTCACTTTGAATCTGCTCAGCACTAATGATCAGATATAAAGGTAGAAACCCAG